>CM028358.1:63918568-65118568 GCA_016618105.1 Dendrobium huoshanense | reverse complement strand
TCAAATTAATTGGAATTCCTTTAACACTTTCCTAATCGCTAAATTCCAAAATAGCAATCCCAAATCTCCCTCATTAATCCTCCCATAGCCCATGATGCCACCGGCCCCTTAATTAAATCCCTAGGGATTTATTTCACAATCCTTCCACGCTCTGTTGGAAACTTTTCTTAATTCCCCTCCCTCTCATGACCGAAATTTCCAAAGCTCCCCACCTCTTTATTTCTTTGCAAAATACAACTCTTGCAATTTGGAAACACATTCCCTGTTTTCCTCCCCCCTTGCCGCCACCCCTACCTAGCTCCTCTCTCCTTTAATTCATTCAAATCATAGGAAATAATTAGAGCTTTGCTTGGAAACCCTCTCCCTCCTTCCTTGGCCGGCCACACCACCATCATCTCTACTTCAAGTTCGAGAGAAACTCCTTTCTCTCTAATGGAGTTTCAAAGGGGTTGCTAGTAATCTTTGGAGACAACCTTCTTCTAGCACCTATGAATGGCCGATCCGGATCTTGATTACGGTCCCGCCTACGACGAACAAGGGTTTGTTTGCATCTTTCACTCGATCTTTTTTGACGTCAACCCTCGCATCGACAACACCGTCGAAGAGTACGTAGAGCGCATTCTGGACACCCTTGTCGAGGCCATTGAAGAACAACTTGGCGCCGTTTAGTGGAGGATCGAATCTCAACTGTTATAGGGGTTGGCCAATCTCCCTTGTCTCGTATTTTCATTTTCTAACTTGTTCTTGTGATTTGATAGATTCATGAAGATCTTGCTCACCAAACTCTGCCGAACTTAGTAAACGTAGGGATTGAGTGCACTTTATTTGCTTCTAATCTTATTGTTAGATTAGGGATGTTGTTGAAGCCTACTTAGCATGTTATTAAGTTTCTAAATTATTTTGATTTTTCCAAGTGTTTAGCAAGTGGCTTGGCCAAACGTAGGCACCCTTCTCTTGTTTTATTTTATTGTTTTAATTTGCTAAAGGTTTCATCTTTATTGCTCTAATTAAGAAATCGTGCAATATTTTTATTTCATCCATCTAAAAGCATTTAGTTCTACATTAGTAATCTTGGCGAGGGTGGTCCTGCAGTAGCATTTAAGCTTTCTCTTAGTGTGTTCTAAAGGTCCTAGGTTTGAGTCATTAAACACAATCTATTTGCAAGGTAAGATTGTGCAAAGCAGTTCCCTTCCCAAGTCATACATTAGCGGGGTTCCATGTATTTTGTGCGCTCTTTTTTTTTTTATTAATACATATGTCGTACTTTCAAATTCCAATAACGGTCTGTTGCACTCTTGGGCAATTTAGTCCCCATGTATTATGATTTGCATGAATTTTCAATCTTATTTGATTCACAAATAGCTCTGAACTACTTAGTGAGTGGCCATCTAAAAAGCATCCGGTCAATCTTTATAGGTTGAAATTTCTTTTCTAGCTTATCTTTGACTTCTAATTAAAGTGTAGCAAGCATAGTTTGTAAGCATTTCTAACTATCATATTTGGTAATCTTAGTGAGGACATGGCTCGAGTAGTGGTTAAGTTACCTTTTAATAAATTCTGAAGATCCTAGGTTTGAGTCATGGGAACAATTTCTATTTGTAGGGTAAGATTATTTGCAAAACCCTTCCCTAGACTCTATGAGCGTATTGATAGGAAATACTTGAGTTTGCAAGTAACCCTAAGGAAAATACTTGAGTTTGCAAGCAAATCTATCACTAATTGGTGAAAACAACGAGAATAATGCAAAAATCTAGATTAAATCAGCCCGAAAACAAGGGATTGCAATAAGGAAATCAAAGCCAAACGAACACAAAGCAAGATACAAGTGATCCTCAATTTGAGAGGAGGATCGTCTCTCCCAATCTCTAGACAAGGAATCTAGAGCCCCAGACGCAAATGAACTACAAGAGAAACAATCCAAGCATAATCCTTACCCTAAAACACCTCAAACTATTTAATACATAAACTTTCTAAATCAATTTTCCCTCCAAAGTCTTAGCCGCCCCCTACTTTTCTTATTTGAACTCAATTGGAATAGTGGGACCCTGATGTAGGCCAAAGGGGGAGGGGGGGTCAAATCATTATTGGTTATAATTTTAATAAGCTTCTATGTCCTCTACTTAATTTAGCTCATAAACGTCTTTAGGACTACTTTTTAAGTTCATAAATTGAGTATTTATGTTGGTTCATCCCCCCCCTCTCTAAAAACTTTGGTTTCCCCACCTAGCTCCCCTTTTCATGAGTGTCCTTTCCCCTTCCCTTGGCCCTTCGGTTTCTTCCTGGTGTTGTTTCCCGTGGCTGGCTCTTCTCCCTTACTGGGTGTTGGTTTCGGTCCCTTTTGTGCCTCTTCGGTTTCTCCACTGGTTGATGTCCCGGTCCTCTTTGAGCCCCTTCGGTTTCTACCCTGTATGCTGTCCCGATTCCCTATGCTGCCCCTTTGGTTCCTTTCCTAGTTGGCTGTCCCGTGGCTGTTTTTCCTTGTTTTTGTGTGGTCTTTTTTGGTGCTGTTTTGGAATAAATTCTGACCTTTTTAGGTGGCTATTTGGGTGCTGTGTTGGATTGAACTTTTGACCTTCTAGTTCCCATAATTTAATGGGTTAATTAATGGTTATGGTGGCTGTTTGGCTACACCCTTTTTCCCCTATAGATATTAGATGTTTTGTAATGAAAAAAGGATGTTATGATGCAATTTTTGGAGCCATAAACCTGGGGTTTTTTTCTTCTTGCTTAGAAAAGATTGTGAGCTTGTTCGGTGCTTCTCTTCTCCTCTAGGAAAGCTTGCGAGCTTGTCCTCCCTTCATCTCAAATTTCTTATCTCGTTCTTCTCCCCGCAAGCGTCCACCCCACCTGTATCTTTCTTCTCCAATGATGGAATGCAAGTTTAGGTGTTTAATTTCATGTCAAAATTTGTAAGAGTCATTTTTGATAATATAAAAGTTGTATTTTGTTATTTCAAGTTATAAAGAAGAGTGTCTTTATTTCTTATTTTGTCTAATTTTTGAGAATTCAGTGTAATTTTCTATTATCCTAGGAAGTGTTTTTTTTTTTGTTTGCAAAAATAAGAGGTTTTCCTAATTTTTGCTTGTATAAATTTGATATCAGAGCCTAGGTTTGTGTCTTCCTAGGTCTTTTTTCGAGTCTTTTTTTTAAGTGTTTAAAAAATGAAAAAAAGACAAAATTGAGTCAATTGTGGAAGAATACAATCCAGAAGATCTTGAAGTCCCTCTTCTGGGTTCCGACGGAAGGAAGTTCAGCAGATCCCCTATAGAATGAACTATACAAGTTTCAGATGAAGATGCATCTTTCATCTCCTGATGCGCCTCTTTCATCAGGAGATGAGTATTGTCAATCGGAGGAGAATTTGATGTAGGCAAGGGGGGGCGGGGGGGGGGGGGGGGTCAAATCATTTTGGGTTGTAATTTTAGTAAGCTTTTATGTCCTCTATTTAATTCAGCTCATAAATGTCTTTAGGACTACTTTTTAAGTTCATAAATTGAGTATTTATGTTGGTTCATTCCCCTCTCTTTAAAAACTCTTTGGTTTCCCCACCTAGCTCCCCTTTTCATGATTGCCCTTTCCCCTTCCCTTGGCCCTTCAGTTTCTTTCTGGTGCTGTTTCCCGTGGCTGGTTCTTCTCCCTTGCTGGGTGCTGGTTCCGGTCCCCTTTGTGCCCCTTCGGTTTCTCCCCTGGTTGTTGTCCCGGTCCCCTTTGTGCCCCTTCGGTTTCTACCCTGGCTGCTGTCCCGGTTCCCTATGCTGCCCCTTCGGTTCCTCCCCTGGTTGGCTGTCCTGTAGCTGCTTTTCCTGGTTTTTGTGTGGTCTTTTTGGGTGATGTTTTGGAATAAATTATGGCCTTTTTAGGTGACTGTTTGGGTGCTGTGCTGGACTGAACTTTTGGCCTTCTAGTTCCCGTAATTTAATGGGTTAATTACTGATTTTGGTGGCTGTTTGGCTCCCCCCCCCCCTTTCCCCTATAAATATTAGATGTTTTGTAATGAAAAAGGATGTTATGATGCAATTTTTTGAGCCATAAACCTGAGGGTTTTTTCTTCTTCCTTGGAAAAGCTTGCGAGCTTGTTCCGTGCTTCTCTTCTCATCTAGGAAAGCTTGCAAGCTTGTCCTCCCTTCATCTCGGACTTCTTATCTTGTTCTTCTCCCCACAAGCGTCCACCCCACCTGTATCTTTCCTCTCCAACGATGGACTGCAAGTTTAGGTGTTTAATTTCATGTCAAAGTTTGTAAGAGTCGTTTTTGATAATATAAAAGTTGTATTTTGTTATTTCAAGTCATAAAGAAGAGTCTTTGTTTCTTATTTTGTATAATTTTTAAGAATTTCGTGTAATTTTCTATTATCCTAGGAAGTGTTTCTTTTTGTATGCAAAAATTAGGGGTTTTCTTAATTTGTGCTTGCATCATACCCACTATTATGGGCGGGAACAGTAGAGGAGGCGCGACTAGACCGCTGATGTAGAACATATATGAAATTATGATTTAGATAAAGATTTTGCACGCTTGATGATTAAGAGCAAGTTAATTAAAGCTTTATGGTGAGTTAAACAATGAAATAAAATTCAAAAAGTGGTAAACACAAGCTTAGGCCAAGTCACTCGCGAAAAGTAAAATCCACATAACAATTAATTACTCTTGACGTTGCATAAGAGTTGAGTTTTAACAAGAAATCCCTAATCTAACAATAAGAGTAGTGCTATGAAAGATCTCTCACACAATTCCTAAAACACTAAGCTTTAGCAGAGCGTTGCAAGATTTTGCATGAATTAATCAAAACCACAAGTAAGGATCAACGAGGAAGGTATGAGAGAAGGCAAGAGTTCACCCTTTGCTAAGATTCAACCTTCTCGTTAGCTTGGATAGCAGTTGGTGGCTTCTTGGATGGCTCGGACAACAACAAATCCAAGCTTGAACCTTTGGACAACAAGTAGCCAATTTGGGACAGCGATTCCTGATAGTTCCAGGCAGCAACGGTCGTTTCCAAAGGGGCTGGACATCAGCGAACTCCTGCTGGAATCACGGGACAACTAACAGGAGGTCTTGGACAACATCTCTCTAGGGTTTGGAAGGGTGGACATCCACTATTAGCATCCATAAATTTCTGGACAGCAAGGAAGCTTGCGTTGGAGGCTAGTGTTTGATGTGGGTGGCCGGTAGACAAAGGGAGGAGAGGGAGGGGAGGAAGTAAGGAATTAATTCCTTTGATTGAAGCTTAGAGTTTTGGAAAGAGATTAATTGGGAAAGTGGCCATGGGGCCGGCGGCATCAAGAAGAGTGGAGGGGATTGGGGAGAGGGTTTTAATGCTTGCCTCTTTGGGAATTCCAAATAAGGAGGGAAGAATTAATTCCAATCCAATTCAAATTTGATTTGTATTTGATTGGATAAGTTTCCTAAAATAGAATTTTATTTTAGGAAGCAATTTGAATTTCAAATATTGATTGGTTGATTGGATTGAAAGCTTTCCCAAAATGATTTGTATGTAAAAGGAAAGAAGTAATGGAGGGATTTGAATTTTGGAGGTGTGGGGGAGATGGTTTGGCTGGTGGCTAAACTAGAGTAGGTTTAGGGTTTGTGGGTTGAATGGCTTGGTGGTGGGAGAGGGAGGGCCGGTTTGGGTGTGGAGGGGAGATGGGTTGGTGGGGGGGAGTTGGCCGGTAGCAAGGTGGAGTGTGGCTGGGGAATTCGACGGCTAGGAGGAAGGGGAAGGAAGAAACGAAGCCAAAAGGAAGAAAGAAAATAAAAGCCACGAACCCGGACGCTTCCAAGGTTGGTGGATGATCCAGTTCCCTCTCCGAGGGTTCTCTCCAAAGCTCTCACGCTCTCAAGCTCTCAAGGCAAGATTTGCAGGAAATTTTCTTATTATCATCCATTAACCCTCAAAGAAAAAGAGGGATGCTTTAAATAGCCCATACAATGAGAAAATACAAAGTACTACTATGCCCCTAGGGCTTACACATACCTAAGCCCTTAAATAAGGGCAAAATGGAAAAGCATAATAAAACTTCATAAATAAAACTAATACATCAATAATAAATATGAAAATAAAAAATAGAGTGGTGTAATCGTGGCCGTAGATGGACGTCTACGCCTCTAATAAACTTTCCATGTCCTGATATCCTCATCACCCGCCTCCTCTAACAAAAACCGGCCCTGGACGGGCCGGTTCAGGAGGAACAGGCCTAAAACGTATGCTCATTTTTATATTAGTTCCTTGTGATAAACTGTTCCATTGTATCAGTTTTTATCTATCATGCTTTGCTTGATCATGTGTTTACTTTGGATGATTTATCTTTTCAAATTGAATATGAACTTCCAGGGAGAAAGGGTAGGTGAGGATTACATTAGTACACGTTGAGGATGATCTATGTGTACGTGCAACACATGATTTGATACCCAAAACTGCAGCATGCTCAATAAAAGACATGTTGAACCATACAGACATATTATGTTTTCTACGAGATACTGTAGAATTTGATGCCTTAAAATAGTGGTGCAACAGAATGATCATCTTTTTGTGAAGAAGCAACAGGATATTGCTTTTTAATTAGAGGAAAAGATTTAGTGATTGAATTAATGTTTGGTGATAAAACTTTGTGCTTGCCCAGTTTATAGGACAATTTTCATTTTTACATTTTAACATAACAAAATGAATTTTGTTATTGAAGCTATTTTGAACAATTTAGTTATATTTTAAAATATGTTCAAATTAATAATATTTGCTAATAAAGAAAGCAGCAAAAAAAGAATGGTCTCAACAGAAAAGCTTGATTTAAACTTTTGATCTTTTTTGCAGACTGATCAGAAGTTACGTGTCTGCGACATATGTGGAGCTTTCTTAAGTGTTTATGACAGGTAAAGCTCAATTGTATGATGGCATCTTCAGTATATTGTCACTGGTTATAAAGTACAATTTAAGATTGTCAGCTTTTGACCCTGAAAATTACGCTTTTATCAGCTGGCTTTTGGGTCCAGTTCTAGGAGGAAACTTTTGCTGCTAATTAATGTGCGTGTTTTCTATTTTACGTAGAGTAGTTAGAAGAATTCATAGGGTTAATGACGTTGGCTAAGCTTGAAGGAATTTTTTCTACAAGTTATGGTTCCCTTGTGAATGGGTTTTCACTAATTACTGTCTTGCAGTGACCGTCGATTGGCTGATCATTTTGGAGGGAAGTTGCATTTGGGTTATATGCAAATCCGTGAGAAGCTTACTGAACTTCAGGTTAGGTTTATGTCTTGTCAGCTTTTAATTACTTTTTTCTATTTTTCTCGTTATGTCATTACTTTGCTAGTGGATTTATTCTGTTTCATTTGACTGAATGGTGCTGCAAGTTTATATCTTATAAAAATGTAATATGATTTCTTACATGTTTAAGTCATCTGGAATCTGCTTGTCATCTTATTAAATTTCCTTGAAGTCCGAGCTCTGTAAATGCTGGTCAGGTGCCGGTTATGTTTGACCATTCTTCAATAAAGAAATTCAGTTATATTTGGCATCAGTGAGTTTTCTAACCTTAACTAGCAGATAACTATATGGTCTCTTTCATTTTTATTATTACTTATTTAATTTGGATACTATAATGGTTATCCGGAGGGTTCAAAATAGCGGTGGTGGCAATATGTGGCTTTCATAATCAAAATCCTTGGACTGTCAGCTCTCCGTTAGTACAACTACGGTATACACAAGTGAAAGAAGCTGTGAGTTGTGCAACAGTATGTAAAGTATATGAATTTGATGCCAAATCATTTTACTGATTTAAATTTCAGATATAGTTCATTGATCTTGCGTTGCTTTGCTCTTTTATTGCATACGCTTTGAATTTCTTACTTAGAACTGATTCAACAAGCATCAAATGTATTGTATTAACAGCTGTGTTTGTTTTGTTTTAATTCAATATATGATTTTTTTCAGTCTTTTATAATTTATGATTTTGAAAGCTTAGGACTTTTTAGAAATCCTTTTATTGGATCTGGAGAAAAACTATACAATTTTTTTCTATTCATTCTTGCACGTTAATATTATTGGAATTTTGATATTAATATGTCAAGTTTAATGTGCTGTCCTAGTTATGGCTAGTTTTAATTTTAATTTTATTATTATTATTTTGTATTTTCCCGCAATATAGTGCTTCTCGCATTTATCGGGTTGGAGGACCACCTTTATGGGATTGGTTGCATAGAAAGTTGCATTATTTCTGTTCTATGTTCAACTGCATAATGTCTTAACCGAATTTATCTAGCACCATTAGAGTTATTTGTAGTATTTTTAAAAATTTGTTAAAATATTTTTTTCGAATTCCCTATGATATGTTTATTTTTTTGCTTATTTGACGAGGAATACTTTAAGTTCTAATGCTTAAATAGTAGACTTTGTTTTCTTGAAAATCAAGTATTGGAGGATTGTAACACTGAAAAGTGAAAGAGAACTATGCCTAGAGAAAACACTTCGGATCTGTTATTTGTGCGCCATGTTGATATGTACATTTTTTACTTCCATGGGATCAAAAGGCCTTAAGAGTTGCTGAAAATTATGCACTAATGCAAGTCTTTGGCCTATATAATATGAAGTTCTGTTCGATTTGGAAAACTTGTGCATCTTTTCTTGCTATTTGTCTGAGGAATTCTGTTAGTGCTGTATTTAATGGTAGAATTTGGTATGGCTCAAATGCTAATCATCTACCGGAAGTGCAACAACCGTTATATTGTCACTGAACGGGAATTATGGTGATACTTGTTAAGGGTTTTGTAATGTTTAATTTATGTACTGTCGTATTTTTAACCTGATGAAATTACTATTTTCAGTATATTAAGGTAAAATAACTTGAAATTTTCCTTCATTATGTTGGGATATTTGTTCATATTTATAGCAGCTTATCATGCTTTAGGAAAAAGGGTCATGCTGTTGTAATGTGGCGATAATTTTTGAATTTCAGTTTTGTTCCATGCTCTTCATTCTATTATGTTCACAATTTCAGATCTTCATATTATTACCAATTTTCGATCTTCGAGCTTTTTGGTTTGAATATTTATCACTAAATTTTGTTTATGTCTGTTGTTATTTCTTTTCTTGGTGCTCTACATAATTTCATTTGTATTCCTGTGCCAACTAGCCAAAGTTTGATTTGCATTGTCAATTTATCTATCAGGAGGCATGATGTTTTTTTACTTGTTGATTTAAGAGGCCAAATTCTGCAATGAATTTCTATGAAAATCTTTTATATGGGTCTATAACAGTAAAGCATTAGGGATTTTGTTTGTAAATTACAACGCTAGCTTTCTAAAAGCTTGTTTAATCCATGTGTTTCTGTGATGTACTTATTTTTTACTGCATCATTTTTGGATTGCCAGCTGAATCTTGAAAATCTGTGTAACTTTAATTCTCAGATGCTAAGGGCATGATTGACAGCACTTTTTTTTGTTATACATTTTTTGGATAAAATATGTTTGGCAAGTGTTTTTATCTTTTATTTTAAAAAATCAAAATTTTTTTTAATACACTAAAAAAAATTTAGATGTTTTTAATTTTTTTTCAAAACATTAACTCCCAATTAATTGACCTCATGCACTACGCCAGCTAGCCCTAAACATAACTATGACCAACCCTGCACTTTTGTTAGTCAACCTTGTCGCCACCAGGACTAGCCCTAAACCTGTATGCTGCCCAGCTCCACGCTTCTTGCCATGCCACCTCGCTCTCTTGCCTTACCGTGCCCAACCTCACCATTATGCCTCTAGCTAGCCTCGCCTCTCATGGCCTTGTTCTCTCAAAGTAAAAACATAAACAACTAATATTTATTTATTTTTTATTTCATAGTAGAACTCAAACAAAATGAATGAAAAATTAAAATAAAAAATGAAAAAAAGGTCCCAAACACCCCCCCCCCCCCCCCCCCCCTAAATAAATAATGTTATTACTTAAATCCCCTTGTTTTGGTGTGAAGTTATCTTTCTTGCTATCTTTAAAATAATGGTAAATCACTTTGGCTTGGTTTGCTAATATATTATTACGGGATTTGCCTTTCAAGATTCAGTCATGTGTTGCACATGCAGCACCTTCCTGGCTTAACTTCCATGCGCAACACACATTCAGAGATTGTCATATAATACAACACAACATTAATGTAACATTACCAGACACTGTTGATTTAAAACTTTCAGTTTGCCTATTCTTGTGATTAATAGACGCACCTTCTAATGATGCATATTGAAAAATTTTGGTGAATTCTAGAGCTTGACTTGTCCTAGCTTTTTGTTTATATTCTATGGCTTTGAAAACTTCAACTTTGAATTTCCTCGTTCAAACTCCTGTAAAGAAGCAAGGATTTTGATGAATATTTTCTTCAAGTACTTTGGCAAAGTAACAAAATTTTAATCAACTTTTGCGCTTGAAGGCATGAATAGAAAGATACATTACTACTCATGTGGTTTCCTCATGAAAGACTTCTTTAGCTATTCTTCGGTTATCAAAGGCAATACCTTGGATGGTTGTCTGACAATTCAGAGGCAGAGTCGGCATGAGTGGAAACCTGGTCATCTCCATTAAGATTTATGCTCTGTTAATGCTGTGAGTGCGTTTTTCGTTTATATTTATGTGCAAGGAGATTTGCATAACAGTTTGTCTACATGCAGGATTTGCTTTAACTGAGTCTATCTTGTTTTGGTGAGTGTGCTTTCTCTGAATATAACCTAAAGAAAATATCTTATTGTTTAAAGAGATTCTAATTTCTTCTCTATGAATACCTTTACATGACTCTGAACCAAGAGAAATTCACTACTGTTGGTAAGTAAGTCTGTTTTCTGCGATCGTCTCTCGAGGCATGTTGTCTTGTATTCCATTTTTTTAGTGATATGGGAACAAAGAGTCTTGTTTTCTTTTTTCATGATTTCCATCTGGTTTTGTCATGCAGTTTACAGATGATATCATTCCATTTTATATGTTAACAGTAGCGATTCATCATCATTTTTATTCTTGTTTGTATTTTGAAGATTAACATTAAGTTGAACCAGGAGGAAGGAAATAAGTCTAGAAAGAGAGAGCAGTCTGAAGAGAAGAGAGAGAGATCTGAGGATCGAAGGTATATTGACCCGTGATGAACCTCATAATTAGTCTAATGATTTCTCAATCACATTCTTCATCCCCCATTCCCCCATATTGGCAACTTTGGCTGATCATTTGATTTAATCTCCACTTGTTTAGGTCCAAGGAGCGTGTTCGGGATGATCGAAGTGATCAGCGGGAAAGAGGGCGTGAGTATGATCGGCATGCTAGGGAGCATGATAGGAACCATGATAGAGATCGGAACCATGACAGAGATCGGAGCTATAATCGTGAACGTGATAGGAATTTAGCTCGATCTCGGCATGATGATTCCCGAAGCCGGCAAAGATCTCGGTCTCGTTCCCCTGAACGTTCTAGAGATTATGATCGGCATAGGTAATATCTATTATTTCAATTAAATCCTGCAAATAATCTTTAGCTTGTCCAACTGCACTATCGAACACTTTTTAGGAAATATTTTGCCATAGAGTGGTGAAAACCATACACTCTGTCATACTTCATTTTAGTAAGCCATGAATAGCTTCATTGCCGGAAAGTGCAGTGTTGTTTATAAATGAGAGAGCTTTTCTTTTGGAACACAAAATGCTCAGAATGCAACAATTATCTACCTCAATGATACTTCTATATTTGATTCCTATTTCTCAATCCTAGTAAAAACTACTTATCCAATTCTTGTGGTTTCTACACTTGTTGTACAGATGAATACATTCAGTAATAAAGTGAACATAACTATGTGGTATGTGTAATATCAACTTCTTTTTGTAGTATTTTTTGCATGCATTAGTGAAGCACAACAGTTACAATAAAATTTGGAGGTGGACATACTTGACAAAAGCTCTAAACGCTTGAATCGTATCGGCTAGAGGATTTTGCCTTGAAAAAATTGATTGGAAAGTAGCTTTTAAAAAGTTCTAGCATCAAAAACAGAAATATATAATCCAGCTTTAATGAAGGTTTCGTTTGGGATGGCTTTCTTATTATTTTTTAAAGCAATTTTTATTACAAAAATTTTAATTCTTGTACTATAAAATTACTTTAAGAAGTAGTAATAAAATCGTCCCAAATGAGACCGAAGTCTTATGTTTTCTCCTTCGAATTTGTTTTTGTTTTAGTTGTAATCCATAACCATTGGTGCTAATAATCTGCTAACTCTTGTTGCGTTTTCAGACGCCATGATCGACGCTGAAGCTCCGACTCAATGCAGCTGGGTGATGAGCATCAGACTTCCTTCCATGTATTTTCCAGTTGTGGAACAGAGGTTTTATGCCCCCAATGTGTGATTGTTATATGAAAAATATTCAGCAGTGCCAACCAAAGGAAGTATGATGCTAAGGCTTTATTTTATACAAATTTTCTACTATTTGTTCAGTCAAGCTGCTCATGTACTCTGTACGATCACTGAATGTTTGATGCTAACGTCCAAACCAATTATTCGAATGTTTAGTTTGCTTAAGCTAACGCAAAATCTAACAGTTCTTCATATTGGTTTTCATGATTATATGATTATGGGCGATCAGATTGTATACTAGTTTGTTCATTTTTATGAGTAGAATGGAATTTTCTACCATATCTGTTGAATAGGCTAATAAAATTACATCTAGCAAGCTATAATCATTGAAAATGCATCTCTGTACATCTGTTCTTTTTTTAAATATTAGCTTAAATACTGAAAATAATTTATTATTTCTAAATTATTAGCCTTTTGTAGTCTATATGCCTGTTATTTTGCTTGATTATTTGAATTAGGTTACTGAGAACATTATATAAATCCTCACATTTGTATTGAAGATTGTCACCATGCTTGTGTGCATATGTTACTATTAGCCTATATATATATTGGCTGTATAATTTAAACGATATTGAAATTAAATTCGTCAAAAATGAGTTCATGCAAACAAAAAAAGCACAATTAGAACTCACTTTATTGAGATTTCATTTGGGACGGTTTTTTTATTGTTTTTTAAAATAATTTTTTAGTGTATAAATTTTAATTTTTATATTAAAAAGTTATTTTAAAAAGCAGAAAAAAAGCCGTTCCAAATAAAACCTAAATAAAACTTACTTTCAAATTGCATAAGATGTAGAGAAAATTTTAAAACCAAGTATTATTAAAAATTTAATAATGTAATTAAGTATTGAAAAAAATAAATTCAAAAGTAGGCGAAGTAGCCCATCAAATGGGACTCATGCTCCAATTGTCAAAATGACAGACAACTTATTTAAGAAAAAATATCATTATTGTAAGTTGATCGGGCGATTTGCTACAGTAAATTCTGAAAAAATAATTTAAGACTCATGCTCCAATTGTCAAAATGACAGGCAACTTATTTAAGAAAAAATATCATTATTGTAAGTTGCTCGTTAAACGGGCAATTTGTTACAGTAAATTTTGAAAAAATAATTTGAAAATAAAATAAGTAAAAAAAATATTAAATAAATATACTTGAAAAATAATTAAAAATAAAATAGATACAAAAAAATATGAAGTTCTGATATTTACTTCCGAAGTCTGAACTTTGAATAATTATTTTTTTTTTGTCACTTTACTTTTTGGTATAACACCTATACATTAAAAATATCAATTATTTCAAAAATTACTGTAGCAAGTCAACCGTTAAACGGAAAACTTACAATAGTATCATTTTTTTAAATAAGTTGTATGTTAGTTCGACGATTGAGACATGACTCAGCAAGTCTGAGTCAGCATAAGTCGCCCGTTTGATAGATGATTTTGCGTATTCTTAAATTTATTTTTTTCAACACTTAATTACATTATTAAAATTTTAATAATACCTAGTTTTAAAAATTTGTCCGAAAATATATGCATTTTTCAATATTTCCATTCACTGCAGATATATTTAGTGTTTGGAGTTCAAAGGAACACTTATTGCCATAAATAATATGAATTGAAAATTACATAATTTCATCAAATTATAAACATTTGCATTTTACATCCTCATTATAGATTGGAACAATAGGATGAATCAATGTAAGAAAAAAATACATATAAATAAAGAAATACTGAGTTGAGTTTCATTCATCAACTTCAAGTCCTGGTATATACTCCAAGCTCACATCAAAAACAACAGGGCTGTTAGGTGCTACTCTTGGCCTTCCTGGTGCTGAACTGAGGCCTTTAGGAAAAGCCAGCTGTTAAGAACAATGCAAACATGGTTGGCTTTGACAATCTTAATTGAAACAAATCTTTCATTTGGGATAGCTTTCTTATTGCTTTGTAAAATAGTTTTTGAATTATAAATTTTTGTACTAAAAAAATACTTTAAAGAACAATAAGAAAATTATCTTGAATGAAAACTTGGAAAACAAAGAGACCGCTTCCAAATGTTTACTTTCATATTGCCATTTTAAAAGCTACCAAACAGCTCTAGCTAAAACAATATGTTCTGTGGTTCTCAAAGAAAAGGGCATATATCCAAATTTGGTCGGCAATCTTTTAGATTAATGCTTCGTTTGAAACGGCTTTTTTACTGCTTCTTAAAACAGATTTTTAGTACAAAGTTTTTAATTTTTGTATTAAAAAGTTGTTTTAAGAAGCAGGAAGAAATCCATCCCAGACAAATCCTAAGTTTTCGTTTGGAACGGCTTTCTTATAGTTTTTTCAAGCAATTTTTTAGTTGTAAAAGTTGCTTTAAAAAGCAATAAAAAAACCATTACAAACGAAGCCTAAATATTCTCTAGCTTCCTGTGAAATTCAATTTATAATTGACTCATGCCCTTCTTAACAATAATTTACATCATTCCAACTTAACTATGATTAGACTGGTGCCATAATTTGGAAGTTATAAAAAAATGCCATTCTCATAATAATACAACTTAACTGGTCCTGGTATGAATAGTCGTCGTTTCCCTCCAATTTTCATGCTCAATATCCCTTCATCAAGTCCCTTTATTACCTATTATAGAAACATAATTAACTCAGTTAAAATTTCTTAAGAACTATAAGAAAGTTGCAGCTAAGATTGTAAATGAATAGGGTCGAGTTGAGAAGTACAATATTTAAGGATATCACAAATATGCAAAGTAAGAATATAATCAGCATTTGTGTGTAGTTACATACCTGACCAGAACCAACACGAAATATGTAGGGCAGACCTTTCTCCAAAGAACTGGAAGCATAAAGAATAAAAATAAATTATAGCAATATATATATATTAAAATTTTTACATGTTTTAATAGTCGTGAAAACTGATTCTATTCTTAAGTATAATTAAAAAATCTAAACCATATTCCTATTATTAGTAGGGGTGTCAATTCGGGTCAACGGGTCAGGTTCGAGTCGAACCCGGAACTGACCCGGCACTATTCGGGTCAACTCGAACCCGACCTGATTCGAGTCCGGGTCAACCCGACCCGACATGAATGACCTGAAGTTCACCTAAAATTGCTAGTTTTCGGGTCAAAATCAGACCAGTCTTCGATTTTTGGGTCAAAATCAGATCAAAAAAGATTTTCCGAGTCAAATAGGAGTTTTCGTGTCAACTTCGAGTGGTTGGGTCAACCTGAACCCGACCCGATTTTTAAAATGAGTTGATTTGTTGAATCCGAACCCGACCCATCTCAGGTCCGAGTTGACCCTAACCCAGATTTTTCCGGATCGGGTTCGGGTCGGATTTTGGGTCGTGTCAAAAATTAACACCCCTAATTATTAGGATTGTAAATTAGTCGAATTTGCGCAAGGTTAGTATTTGTTAGACTACCTCATTAAAAAAATGATCCAATTTTTTATTTTTTATGTGCTGTGCATTTACTTATCATGTTTTCAAATAAGAAGCCTACTTTAAATGATTTATAATTAAAAAATATATTGGTCGCAACATAAATATTTATCCAAACTGAGTCTATACATCTTCTAACTGAGTTGAAAATGCTAACCTGTCAAATATTTGACCATTTGGTACCATGGCAACATAATTTGCTGCAACCTGAATTGTATAGAATGCAAGTTCAGCTCCATAGTTGAAAGAATTGTATAGAATCATTAATTGCTGCACACATAACATTCATAAATTCTTTGACTCAATTTGATAAATTGCCTTTCCAGTTTTCAAGCTTCATCTGATTGGATCAAATCTTTTAGGTAGGGATGTAAGAAAATTATAACATTTGATGAATAGCTTGATAAATGTTTATTTATTTAGATAGTTGAATCAACACGAACAAAATTTTTGAACATCGACATAAAAATGAACAAGAAGCTTAAGACTTCATTTGGGACGGCTTTCTAATTGCTTCTTAAATCAGCTTTCTAGTTAAAAAATTAAAATATTTGTACTAAATATTAGATATGATCTTTCTTTATTAGATTTAGATGAGAATTTGACTTTTAACCGGACACAATGGCGAAAAAGGATTCATGTAGCCGACTCCACGTAGTGGGACAAAGGCTTGATGTTGTTGTTGTTGTACTAAAAAATTGCTTTAAGAAGCAGTAAAAAAGCATCCCCAAACGAAGCCTAAATATTGATCTGCTTGCTTGTTTAAATACGTGAATATATTTGTCTTTTGTTCAATAACTAGCTCGCCAAAATCCGGTAAAATGCTCATTTCATAATAATTCAATCATTTTGTATTAACTTATTCGATATTACTATATCAATATTCTTATACTTTATGTAATTTAAAAGATATCAATTTAAAGGGAAGTATAAACTTGATGAAATTATTGAGCAAATAACTAGATTGATAGATTAAAAATCTCACCTATTTGTTTAAATCATTAAAATCTTACGTATAATCAGCTAAGCTCGATTAAAGCTCTATTATGGCTTGAAATCAATAAAACAAAGTTAATAAATAATCTTAAACAATATTTTGAAACTCATATCACAATAAAGATCAGCTCAATCTTCATAAAAAATAGGTAAACTAGTTGCCACCATTCTAAACACATAAATGAAATAAGATAATTCAATACTTTCCTTCACTCATAAATTCAAAATATGTGATGCAAACGAGAAATAGCAGATTAACAAATAGCTATTGATGAGAAACAAATAAATCAAAGAAATGACCATAAAATAATGTTGTTTTGAATGCTAATGGGTAATGAAAATATACCTGAAAACCAATAGGTGGAGTTGGACCAACACCAACTTGTATATCCTTATACTGCAGACCAGTTTCTGTCGTTACCACTGGCACCTAATTACAAGAGAGAGAAATTAATGAACAATTTACCGAACTTAGGAATTATCCATGGAAGATATCAAGACCCTACAACATATAGAGATCAATCCCAAAGAGCAGAGAGGGAGGAGAAAGACTAAGCTTAAGACAATTTCTTATATGGATTGGATTACAAAGGACTCACATTTGATCACTTAGAGAAGCGTGAATCTGTTAAGACCTTGAGGATCAAGGATAAAAGGTGAAACAAGTTCACCGGAAATTCGATGAAAATGAACAATTGAGGTAGAGGGAAGAAATGATTTCATCGATACCATATTCTCCCGAAGATGAATTATGTAGAGTTACAATATTAACCCATTTAAGCCCTCAAGACTAAGAAAGACTATTAAAGTTATCCAGTTCATTTGTTAAGGCATAAGACCCATCAATGCTTAACAAAATCAAATCAAGCTAAGAGTCAACTTTATAGTTCCAATTTTTGCAATAGTCTCAGCTATAAATAAGCTTATAAAATAAAAGAGACAATATGAATCAAAGAGTAGGTAAAGCTTCAAGGAGATGCAATCTCACCCTACATTTTCAAGCTCCTTCTCACATGCTTCATCACAAATTCTTGGTTTTTGCTCCTCAGGCAACCCAGCTCCATTTGTTTTAGCTGTGGATATTCCAAAAGCAGAAGCTGCTGAAATCAATCTGAGCATGGTTCTTCGACTAATCAGAGTGTTTTCCTCAGTAAATTCCTCCACACTGGCAACTATTCTTCCAGTGCTTGAATAACAGCATCCTAGTTTAAAATTTGGCATCTTTTTTGGGAACATCTCATGGAAACAACAGGGGGATCTCTTAGTAGAGTTTATACCTATACAATGACAGAATAGCTTGGCTGAGGTGAAGTTGAGTAAGGAAATATATTCTGATTAAGCTAAGCAAATTATACATTCTTTTCAGGAAATCAAAATGTGCAGACCAATAAAACCCTTCTTCAGATACGTGACTGTGCCCTAATAAATGGAAATATCATTAGAAACTTTTCAAAACTGTGTTTTTCAAGTCAACTGCTTCAATAATATCTCTAAAGTTTGAGAGATCAGTATTCTCTTGAAAAAATCCCAAATTTAGGAACAATGGACAAAAAATTCAACAATTTCCACAACTCATTCGTCCCATATCAGAATGCAAGCTAACGTAAATCGTCTTTCCCAAAAAGAAAAACCAGGAGAGATTATGAACTAACAAAAAGGCCAAAATAAAACCTTAATTACGCATTCAACATAAACAACTGGACGGTAAAATTAAGAATACTAAGCCAAATCACATTTTCTCAGAATGTAATTTATTATTCCAACAGCTTAATTAGAAGTGAAGAGTGGAAAAAAGAGAGACCATAGGAAACCGGAAGGACCGAAGGAGAGGAAGAAGCCATTGGCGTCCTCTGAAGCTAAAGAGATTTGTATTTCCAGTGGATAAAGTATGCTGGAGACGAAGAAAGGACAATCAGCCACTCGTTATCGACGGAAGGGTAAGCTGCCTCGCGGTACTATTTAAAACTCTGGGTTTTTTATATCCTATTTTAAGTAGGATTTAAATGAGATTTAATTAAAACTAAAAATAATTATTTTCATTTTAAATTATACTATTTTTATAAATGTCATTTTAATTTCATTATTATTTAGATTAAAAAAATGAATAAACTCTGTCATCCATAGAATTTAATGAATCGAAATAAATTCTCTTTCACAAATATTAAAATTTGAAATAAATAGTCTAATAATTTGTAAATTTAAAAATTTTCCTTCTGTACATATTGAAGACATTCATTTCTATTTACTTACTTAGTTGAAGGACAATATCTAAATGAGAAAAAATTATTAGGTGCGGAGTGCAGACGGGGAGAGCACCGTCTGCACACACGCAGGATATCAAGCGGTACCTAGTGGTACCCAGCGGTACCGAATGGTACCTAGCTGGATTTTATACTAGTGTGCGGACGGTTCTCTCCGTCCGCACTCCGCACCTAATAGCTGTATTATTTATTTTATTTTAAAAAATTAGACATATTACAAATATCATTCGAAATTAGATTAATCAGAATTTAACATTCATCGTTAAAAAATTTATCAAAATAAATAAATAAATTTACACAACTAATTTATTAAATAAGATTTTGATTAAAACTTTGCTGTGCTAATCATTCAAATTGTTTCAATATCCACATGCCTTAATTTTTTTATTATGCAACTAATACAAAGAAATTGGAGTAAAATTAAGTACTATTCATATTTTGCGTACAAAATATGCGCCTAATAATTTATCGGCTTATCGAGAACTTAAAATGGGCTCTAATTTAAAAAATAAATAAATAAATAAATGTTTACAAAGTTAAGATAAACTTATTTTGCCAAGTAATTCCAAAATCTATTTTAAAAATAAATTTCATAAAAAAAAAAATCGCAGAAAAACAACTAAATCGTTTTTTATTCGAATGAATGGAGAAAACAATAGTTTTTCTTCCACTGCGAAATAGGGCTGCAAGCGAACCAAACGTTCGACGAGCTACTTGTTGTTCGGTTCGATTAAAGCTCGTTTGTAATCGTTTAATTAACTAAACAAACAAACTTGAACAATATTTTAAATACTCGATTCTTAAATAAACAAACTTGAACACTAATATGTTCGGCTCATTCTTAAACAACATCATTTGAAGTTCAAGAACAAGCTTGACATTAAGCTTGATAAGAAGCTCGATTCATATTCGATTTTGAACTCGTGAATAAGCTCGATACAAATAATTAATATTTAACTATAGACTTAATAAATATAAATAATCATTGCCTTTGTCACATAGACAATTGCTTTTATTATAAATGTGTTTGTTCATAAATATGTTCATGAACGCGTTTGTTTGATAGTTAGAAAAAAATTGTTAGATATGTTACGAACATGAACTGAACATGAACCGAACATGAACACTCATTAATTTAAATGAACCAAAGATGAACACAAACAATAAAACTCGAACAATAAGTATACATGAACACTCATTAATTTAAATGAACCAAAGATGAACACTCATTAATTTTGGCATCCATTTTAACCAACTTTCAATAAGTATATATGATATATCCTCACCGAAAAAATTTTCGTACAGTATCATTCAGCATTGCACCTTTTTTTTATGACAATAATATTTTAAAGAAATAGAAAACCTTCAGAGTTCGCGGATAAATATTCTGTTCCACTTCTCAGACATTACAGCCTAAGAGGTAATGTTGGAAACTAAGCTCCGTTCATTTCCTGACGAGATTGGGTAGATTTGAAATCTGCAACAGATTTTTCAAATGTAGATCTCACATGCTGGCATAAGAAGATCAGATCTTGGAAAGATTCTTTCAGCACATCCTTTGCTGAATCACCTGTTTTTAAAATAAAAAAGAGTTTTGCAGTTATTATGGCTGAAAAAATCCATTTGGATCAGTTTGATAGTAATTCAACATGACTTGTTTCGTGCTTAATCGAGTCGGGTTCAGGTTGAAATCTTCCACCAATTTCAGAAATAAGTCAAGTTTGGGTTGACTAGACTTAGGTTAGGCCATTTATGAATCAAATCCTAAAAATCAAACTTGGCATGTTAAATCATTTTGACAATCCTGATTATCCTTGCATAGGACCATCAAGTAAGAAAACAAGTGAATTTTCTAAAACCAAAATGATGAAAATAATAGAAAACATTGCAGATAAAGATAAAAGAGGAGCTTAATGTACCTGTAGTTTGAACTCTTATGTTAACCTTGTTTTCTGATGGATGAGGAATACTGTACCCACAAAATTCAACCCGAGGGCTGCGTCGACAGAAGACAAGATAAAGAAAAAACTTATTAACACCACATTTATCAGCAAAAATGCAGTATAGAATAGTAGAGTAGTAGTATAGTTATATTATAGTATAATGTAACATAGTTATATTATAGTATAGTAGTATAATATAGTATAGTAGTATAGTAGTTGTAGCAGTATAGTATAGTAGTAGTATAATATAGTATAGTAGAGTAGAGTATAGTAGTAGTATTATAGCAGGATAATTTAATTATTTATATATAGTTTTACTATATGTCCTTTTGCATGGCCATTTTACATTCAGTATTATTTAGGAACACCTAGTTTTGACGTATTGACCATCATCCACCACATTGATGCCTACTAGTAAGTAAGGGCACCTCAAAACTTCATTAATCCCTAATTAGTGGACATAAAATTAAGGTTAGGATTAATGAGGGTTAACTTCACGCACAATCTTTTACAATCAACTTATCAGAATTAATTCAGATTTAAAAACTGAAAATCATTCCATTTCTTGGCTTTAGAATCAGATGAAGCGCTAAAGCTCCACTATCAAAAACCAAGATTTCTAAATTCTAGCTTCTTTGATACTCTTGATGTTGATTATATTTTGAATCAATATATAATCGTGTTTTGAAACCTAAAATTCATATGAAGTTTGATTTGTAAATCCTAAAATTCTTACTCAACATTTAATTTAAAATCATTATTCATTCTCATTAAATTTAGATCATTAGCATTTAGCATTAAGATTGTGATAAGGCTCACTGATAACCTTCATCCTAATCTTGGAGCATGATAATTGCATACTAAGTTTTCCTTGTAAAGCATAAAAATTTTATTACTCCATATTTAATTTAAAGTTGTCCTTGCTTTTCATTAAATTTAGATCATTAGCGTCTGGATTGTGAGAAGGCCCATCGATAACCTTCATCCTGATCTTAGATCACTGATGAAATTGCATATAGCTACCATGGCACCAGAAATGTTTTACTTCAATTCATCATCAATATGTTCAAAATGTTATGTTCGAAATATTTTTACTCTACATTGAAAGACACTACTAAACACCTGAAGCCTGAAGGTTCAACATTACCCATCACCAGTGGCGGAGCCAGGATTGTTTATCACCGGGGGCACAAATTTTTAATTTGAAAATACCGTCAAGATTTTTTTTTATTTGAGCTTGAAATTGACATTAAAGTTTTAATTTTTTTTTAAATTTCTAGCATAAGATTTTCATATCTAATTTAAATAAAAAGTATTTTATAACGAGTAATAAATATATAAAAAAGATGCATCTTATTAATAAAAAAATATATTAAAAATTATAATTAGCATATTTTAAGCTACTTGATTTAAATTTAAAATTTTAATCTTTCTCTAGTTTAATTTATTGACTTGAATTATATAAATTTCTTATAAAAGAGAATTCGGAGATTTTAAAAAAATTAAAAAAATTCATGAAATTTTAAATTTAAAGAAAATTACTAATGTGAAGATAAATGATTAAAATGGGTAATTATATAAATAAAAAGATAAATATAAATGAAAAAGAAAATTAAGAAGTTCTAATAAAAATCAACAAAAAAAAGTAACCTAATAAGAGATACCATGGTAAAAAAAAGTTAAAATCATCTCACCCTCATGGGAAAAAGAGAGAGGTATATAAAGAGAGAGAGAGAAGACTATAAGCCTATAACTAGTAGCAAGTACAAAATAACAAAAAGTTGCAGGTAAAATGATGACAATAGATTGAGAGAGAGAGAGAGAGAGAGAGTGGGGAGGGGAGAGACAAGTGAAAATTTTTTTTCAGCCATGATTACATAATTTTATATGACTTTTTTTTTTTTTTGGGGGGGGGGGGGGGGGAGGGGTGCACGTGCCCCCCTAGGCCCCCCCTTAAATCCGCCACTGCCCATCACACTAATGGGATACAACCTGAAGCATGAATGGTAAACCAACCCACTTTTTCTATTCTTTTCCGAGTCTTGTCTCATTTTTTTTTTAATTTAACTTTCCATTTTCACCGTCATATTTTGCCATAATTTCATATGAAAGGTGCTAAACCACTCTTAAATCATCTTTGAGATCAGAAACAAGTTACCATTGGCATTCAAAACTTAAAAAAAAAGGGTAACAGGAACCTCCAGAGATTCTACATCCATCACCCGTAGGACTTTCTCATTTTTTTAATATACACAACACTTTCATCATATCGTACCAATCTTGATTTTTTCTATCCTATCCTCTCATATAAGAGTGTCAATATTTGACACAACCCGAAAACCCGACTCGAACCTGACCCGAAAAATTTCGGGTTAGGGTCAACCCATTTGAGAAAAAGGCCAAGTTCGGGTTCGGGATTCCGACCCATTTGTAAAACTGGGCCGGGTTTGGGTTAATCCGAAAAACCGAAATCAACACGGGTTGACCTTAGAATATTGCGCTCGTCGGCATCGTCCCGCTGCATCTCGTCGTCCCTTCTGCGTAAAAGTGGCATATGCGGCCCGTCTGTGGCGAAGTTTGCATCGTTGTGGCCTGTCAGCGTCGTCTGCGGCGGCGGCCCGTGACAAACGTTCGTCGGCATTGTCTTATTGTGGCCCGCCGTCCTCGCACACTGGCGAGCCCAACCTGCTACACGCCAACGAGCCCTGCCGTGCCCACGAAAGGCAAAAGCGCATGAGGATGTGTCGAGGTCGCGTGAGGTGGGTCATGTCGGGTTGACCGGACCCGAGGCGGGTCTGGTTTGAATCAGATCAAATAGTGTCGGATCAGTTTTGGGTTGAACTCGAACCTAACCCAAAACCCAATTTTGACAACTCTACTCTAATACTCCAGTAACTTTGCCAGTATTTGACGTCCAAAGGCACATGCAATATTATGTTATCGAACTTTCCTCATCTGTATCCTTCCAAAATCCACATGGATTTAAGATCACTAGATGTGGGCACATTGAGGTGAATTGATTGATTATATTACTAAGTCTATTAGCCTTAGAAGCACATCTTATTATGCAACTTTTTTGGAAACAACTTATTCATGTTATCCCCATATTAAAAAAGCAAAAGGGATATTGATAGGGATCTTGCCATCTTGGTGATATGAAGCAATATATATTTAGGGTCTCATTTCAATATTTTAATCACGAATACACCTATTAATCTATTAAGGAATGGATTTACATTCGTCTGAAATGTTTATTTCCTAAATAGGAAGGTTTTTGAAACCTTTTCAAATGAAAAATGCAAAGCACCACCAACTAAGGGAATAAGATTCAATGAAAATCCCATACTAAGTTTGTCTTTTAAAGCATAAGAAAATCCTTACTCTATATTTAATTTAAAGTTGCCATTGATTCTAATTAAATTTAGATCATTAGCATTTGGATTGTGAGAAGGCTCATCGATAACCTTCATGCTGATCTTAGATCACTTATGGAATTGCATATGGCTAATATGGCACCTGAAAAGTTTAGTTCAATTCATCCTTAATATGCTCAAAAAGTTATGTTCCGAAAGATTTTTACCCTATATTGAAAGACACTACTAAACACTTGAAACCTGAAGGTTCAGCATTACCCATCACACTAATAGGATACAATCTGAAGCATGAATGGATGATTGTTTTAGCTATACACTAAACCAACCCACTTTTTCTAATTTTTTCGTATCTTTTATCTTTCTGTTTTTATTTGTCATTCAATCTTCGCCGTCGTATTTGGCTATAATTTTTACGAAAGAAGCTCAACCACTTAAATAATCTTTGAAATCGGACATAAGTTACCATTGGTATTGAAAACGACGGAAAAAAAAATGATAAAAGGCACCTATAGAGATTCTGCATCCATCACCTGTATGACTTTTTCATTTTTTGTGATATAGAACACTTCCATTATATTATATCAATCTTGAATTTTCCTCTCCTCTCCTCTCCTCCCATACTCCAATAACTTTTGCCAGCTTTGGACATCAAAGGCACATGTAATATTGTGTTTATCCAATTTTGTTATTTGTATCCTTCCAAAATCCATATGGATTTAAGATCAACAATAATGGACACATTGAGGTGAATTAATTAATGACATATTACTAAGTCAGTCAGCCTTTGAAGCATATCTTGTGAAACAGCTTTTTGTAAATAGCTTATTCATGCTATCCCCATATTTTAAAAAAAAAAAGTAAAGGGAATATTGACAGTGCTCTTAGTGACATTGAGCAAGATAGTTTTGGGGTCTCCTTCCAATCTTTTAATCTCTAATATGCCTATTAATCTATTAAGGGATGGATTTCCATTCATCCAAAAAGTTTTTTGTCCAAAGTAGAATGGTTTTTGAAACCTTTTTTTATTAAAAAACAAGCAAAGCATCATAAACTGAGGGAACAAAATTCAAAGAAAATTTCAGTACTAAGTTGGGTCTGTAAAGCATAAAAAATTCCTAACTCCATATTTAATTTGAAGTTACCCTTGCTTCTTATTAAATTTAGATCACTAACATTTGAATTGAAAGAAGGCTCATCGATAACCTTCATCCTGATCTTGGATCACTAATGGAATTGCATAAGGCAAACATGACACCTGAAAAGTTTTAGTTGAGTTCATCATCAATATACTCAAAATATTATGTTACAAAGATTTCTATCCAACATTGAAAGGTACTACTAAACACTTGAAGATTGGAGGTTCAACATTACCCATAAAACTAATAGGACAGAACCTGAAGCATGAATGAATGATTGTTTCAATTGCACTAAACCACTTTTTCTATTC
The DNA here is from genome assembly GCA_016618105.1 of Dendrobium huoshanense. NCBI lineage: Eukaryota > Viridiplantae > Streptophyta > Magnoliopsida > Asparagales > Orchidaceae > Dendrobium > Dendrobium huoshanense. The sequence goes on along the minus strand of CM028358.1, from coordinate 65,092,747 downwards.
ATTTCCCAATCTTTTTTCTTTCTTTTTTTATTTGACCTTTCCATCTTCACCATTGTATTTGGCTATTATTTCTTATGAAAGGTGCTCAACCACGCTTAAATCATCCTTGGGATAAAAAACAAGCTTCTATCATCTAAATAATCGTCCAGCATCACAAATAACATCAAATCCACCATCGTATTTAGCCATAGACTCATAGCTGAGGATCCTTATCATCGTTCAAACATTTCTTTTCAAGTTTTTATCTTTCAGTCTCTTGTTGCATGTAATGTATACCAAAGAGTTCTTCCTCAAGGTCGTTAGAAGATTTCTCTCGTATGTGGTCTAATTACATGACAAAGCTCCAAAACCTTAACAGCAAAACACTATAGACAAGAATGCCATCACCAAAATAGAAAAATAACTCAACTAAAGTTGAAAGAAATAAGTATAATAAAAACTTATAAGTTTAAAATATAGAGGGTACATTCTTATTTTACTCAAGACATTAGAAATTAAAAAAAATACTTGGAGAATGTTTTACAAAAGTATTTTTTGCCTGTTGAAGTCCAAAGATATTTTCCTTATTCCTAAAAAGTACAAATTGCATATCCCTTTCAGATGACTTAGCAATGAGCCCATTAATGCAATTATATACCTAAATTTATCTCAAGATCTGTTAACCTGTTCTTCGCACGTTTAAATTGAGACAACCCAATGATTCTTATATTATCGTTCGGAATTAATGAATTGGATTTTCTAATTTTACATCAAAATATATCAATATTTGCATGAATAAAAAGTGGGATAACTAAAAAAATTGTGTTCTTTATGTGTAATTTGTGCATCTTCTCTTAACCCTAAACCCTGAAACATCATAGATCAATTTGGATAAACCATATTAAAAAAAAAGGATAAACCATATCAACAATAAATCATTGGGTTGGTTACATCATAGACAAATCTGAGGCAACATGGATAATTACAACAGGACTTTATTGTATCAATTAACCACATCATTCAAATTAACTATGATCACAACTGATCCAGGAGGTTACAGCATTAGTTAGTCATATCATAATGCATAAGGATGTTGGCATCTGCATATTGAAAGATGGATTCACCCCTTTATAGTACTACTTGAGAAAGTTAATGTGCCTATTTGTTAATGACTTTAACCTTTTTGACACATACAATAGTAAACTTATGAGCTACACATTATTTTATCAATGGGGAATGTATCAACTAGTGGTGAGTTGGATTTATGTCCAAATAATGCTATAAGCCATTGTTTAAAAGGCTTGCGCCACTAGTTTTTTTTTATAAGGGTTACGCCTCATCTTGGCTGAGGCCCACCTTGAGACATTCCTCTCCTGCTTGTATGAGGCATATGCCTCGCTCTATTTATGTATATTTATTATTTAAAACTTAGCTAAATCCTATACAAAAGTCCAAAAAAAATTATTCCTTCTTGCACTCCCAACTCGCAATTACTTCCTCTCAACTGCCTCGACCTCCAGACCATCGCCTTCGTCGTATTCACCACCTTCATAGCCGACACTGGGTATTAGTTGAAATCTACAAGCCACCACCATCTCCTCTAAAAATTTGAGTATTACTCTTATATTTGCATTGAAAAACATTTATGAAAGAGGAGGATGACTGAAATAAATGAAGAAGAAACGGATTGGAAGATGTTGGACCCTATAGGATGAGGCAGGGGAGAGACCAATTTGTTATGACAACGACTAAAATAAAAATCATCTTAGTAATGACAGCACAAATGATTTTTGAGTTGTTGCCAACTATTTAAGTTTTCTTAAGTAATTAAATGTATATGAGTATGAAACTAAGAATGAAAAAATTTAGAGCTAACTTGATGTTATATAATATGTTTATGCAATTCATATATTTATATTATTTTTTCTCTAGTAATTTTGGATTTCAATTTTATTTCACATAATTTATTACTTATCACTTACATATTGTGTAATTTTTTATTTCATATATATGCAAATTTGTTACTTCATAGTTCAATAGAAAGTAAATATGTCATACTTTAACATAATATTTGGGTATTATATAAAAAAACACTTTTAACTTTATTTTTTACTTTACACAATTTTTAGATTTTGAGGCTTACGCCTCAAAACGCTTTAAGGCATACGCCTTGCCTCACGAACGAAAAACATCTCAATACCCAATTGTGCAATTTTAAACCTTGATATAAGCAATTGCCTTTGTTGACCCTGATTTTTCCCCCATACTAGGTCAAAAAGTTGACCTGATCAAATTTGATATGGCTAGACCCTAGGACCCTTCCCAATGAGTTCAGGGAGTCAAGCCAAGTTTGATGAGCCCATACCCAAGTCCTGGGTCAACCTAGGCTGACCCAAATTGACTCATACCCTTTCAATTGGATGTTAAATCAAATCTAGAGCTACTTAGGCTCAATTCTCTTCACCATTAGATTCAGTGGGTCAAACCCAACCCAATGGGCCAGACCCAACCCAGGTTGACCAATTCAACTCTAAATCAAATACAATCATTCCCTAGACCCAAACTCTTCATTCCTTGGATCTAGTTGACTGGTTTGACCAAGTCAAATATGGACTTGATCAACCATAGCTCTTAATGGGTCAAATTGACCAATTAAGATCAACTAAAACCTATTAAATGCTATAAATACATTTCTAATCTATTTCAATTCAAAACCACGGCCAAGTTAGCCTAATTTTCCTGCTAATTGCATGGAGATTTAATCATAGCCGTCCCTCCATTGATTAGGAATATAAATATGGTGTTTTAGGGTTTGATTGGGGGATCTCTTCTTGCTCTCTCTCTCCCTAGACTTCCAAAAGCCCTAAAATTTTGTGTGAGAGCTCTCACCACCTTCTCTCATCTTTTCCAAGTCAAACCCACCGCCAAGACCTCGTCGGCGGCGAGATCTCCGACCAACCGAGGATTAAAATCTTCCAAAGCTTCTCTCGTTTGATCCAAGGCGTTTCGAAGCTCATGTTCAACTAGCAAATTGTGCGTGGACAATCTACAAGTGCAACAAATCTAAGAACGCGAAAATCCAACGGTTAGATCTCTCAAAAAATCCTCAGAATATGTCACTACACATAGGTTAAAATAGCTTTATGAAAAGCTGCTTTTAAGCCAAACAAACATCACCCCATGATTTTTGTTCATGTGTAGAGCTTATGTTTAAAATTTCATGAAATTTCTTTGAGTAGTTTGCGAGAACAAAGTGAAAAACCATTCTAGGGTTTCGGTTCGGCTGATGTTTTACTAGGTGCGTTCTGGACCGTCGATCTCGTGATCAACGACACAGATTTGGCCTAACCGCAGCTCCGTCCAATCTTTGTATAGATCCTGCGGATCAGTGCATCGTCCGACTCCATCACGATCGCCTGTTCGAAATAGCGCAAATAAGACGGCCACAAAACTACGATGCCGTGGTTAAGTGAAACAGCGGTCCGCGACAATTATTGCCTCAATCATTGGCAATCATTGCTGGCGGCGCAATCATTGCGCCACCAGACAATAATTTCCCGCATACCGCGGGACCAATCCCGGGCCGCCAAGTGTCGCCCCGTCATTTTTTCTGTTTATTTTTGTTTTAAATTACTTTTAAACTCATTTTAGATTCAATAAATCATTAAAAATTTATTTTTAAATCTAAAAATACATATAATATATCAAATTGATCGTATTTTTATTTCCTTTAATTTAAAATTAACTTTATTTAAAAATAATATTTATTTATTTAACTATTTCAAAAATAGTAAAAAAAAATAATTATTTTCATTACTATTATTTATTATTATTATTATTATTTTACTATTTTTTTATTATTATCATTATTATTTATTATTATTATCATCATTATTATTTTGATTTTTTTATTTATTATTATATTATCAATATGTTATTATTATTATTAATATTATTTTAAGTCTTTCATAATAATTATTTATTATTATTATTATTATTATTATTATTATTATTATAAAATAGTAAAATAATAATAATAATTAAAATAATTATATTTTTACTATTTTTGAAATAATATAATAAATATATATTATTTTTAAATAAAATTAATTTTAAATTAAAAGAAATAAAAATAAGATCAATTTGATATGTTATACATATTTTTAGGATTAAAAATAAATTTTAATGCTTTATTAAAGTTAAAATGAGTTTAAAAGTAATTTAAAATAAAAATAAACAGAAAAAAATTACGGGGCGACACTCGTCGACCCGGAATTAGTCCAGCGGTACACGGGCAATCATTGTCTAGCGGCGCAATCATTGTGCCGCCACCAATGATTGTCAATGATTGCGGCAATCATTATCGCGGGCCGTTGTTTCACTTAACCATGTCATCGTGGTTTTGTGGTCGTCCGATCCGCACTGTTTTGAACGGACGATCGTGATGGAGTAGGACGATGCATAGATCCATGGGATCTATACAACGATTGGACGGAGCCGCGATTAGGCCAAATCTAATCCGTTGATCACGAGATCGATGGTCCAGAACGCACATAATGAAACATCAGCCGAACCGAAACCTTAGAATGATTTTTCGCTTCGTTCTCGCAAACGACTCAACGAAATTTCATGAAATTTTAAACATAAGCTCTACACATAAACAAAAATCATCGGGTGGTGTTTGTTTGGCTTAAAAATAGCTTTTTAGAAAGCTATTTTACCCTATGTGTTGTGACCTATTCTAAGGGTTTTTGAGATATCTAACCGTTGGATTTTCGCGTTTTTAGGTTTGTTGCACTTGTAGATTGTCCACGCACAATTTGCTAGTTGAACACGAGTTTTGAAACGCCCTGGATCTAACGGGAGAAGCTTTGGAAGCTTTTGATCCTCGGTTGGCCGGAGATCTCACCGCCGGCGAGGTCTTGGAGGCAGGTTTGACTTGGAAAAGATGAGAGAATGTGGGGAGAGCTCTCACACGACATTCTAGGGCTTTTGAAAGTCTAGGGAGAGAGCAAGAAGATATCCCCCAATCAAACCATAAAACACCCTATTTATATTTTTAATCAATAGATGAACGACTAGGATTGAATCTCCATGCAATTAGCAGGGAAATTAGTCTACCTTGACCGTAGTTCTGAATTGAAATAGATTCAGAATATATTTAGAGCATTTATTAGATTTTAATTAACCTAAATAGGTCAATTTGACCCATTAAGAGCTATGATTGACCAAGTCCATATTTGACTTGGTCAAACCAGTCAACTAGACCCAAGAAATGAAGAGTTAGGGTCTAGGGAAGAATTGCATTTGATTTAGAGTTGAAATGACCCATTAAGGCTAATTGGGTCAACCTGGGTTGACTTGGTCAACCAGGTTGACCCTAGGCATGGGTCTGAGCCCATTGGGTTGGGTTTGACCTACTGAATCTAATGGTGAAAAGAATTGAGCCTGAGTAGCTTTGGATTTGATTTAACATCCAATTGAAAGGGTATGGGTCAATTTGGGTCAACCCAAGTTGACCTGGTCAACCAGGTTGACCCAATACTTGGGTCTGGGCTTAGCAGACTTGGCTTGACTCCCTGAACCCATTGGGAAGGGTCCTGGGGTCTAGCCATGTCAAATTTTACCAGGTCAACTCTTTGACCTATTTTGGGGGAAAATCAGGGTCAACAGCCTTAATCTTCAATTTAATATACGAACAAGTCAACAGATCCTGAGATAAAATAGGTATATCACTGCATGCATAGACTACCCAATTTTATCTAGGGTGATCAACCTTAGTTCTTTTTTAAGTCCCAATAATATTGATATCACAACCTATGATGATCCACTTTTACAGACCATTATTATCTATCCTATTGTGCTTTATCAACATAAATGCATTAGTTTGATTGACATATTAGTTTGATTACTTAGTCTAATTAGATACCTTACCAGGCTTCCTATGAACTTATTCCTATCATTTTAGTTAAGTATATTCCCATATAAGTATACCAATTTGATTAGTTTTATACTTCTCAATCCTACCCAATTAACTAACAATCTGTTTACACTTTCCATATCATATTTGGTGAAGACTACTTTAATATTATCATGCCTCCATGATAGTACTACTTACCCTTTTAGTCATACTCTTTTGACTAAAAAATATTTTGAATTAGCTACGTTGTTTCTGTGAAATTCATCTTTTAGCTAGTCATGCCCTTTTCACTATACTACCTTGATTTGCTCATGCTCTTCTCGGCAAATCAAATTTACATCCTTTTCCTCTTTTTCTTTCTCAAATTAAGATTTTTTTTTCCTTCTTCCCTTTGGCAGAAACATTGCAGTTTAGACAACATATTCCTTCATTTACTTCCACCCTCTCATAGGATGAGTGGTTAAATGGTTAATTACTCTATGTTCATGCTAGTTGCAAAGTACAGTAATACTAAGATTGACATCGAAATATAAAAAAACATTACCGTCACCTCTCTTATTAAGTATTTGCATCTATGAGGCCCTAGACCTGTAACCATTTTAACTTCTGCACAAAGTCAAAGATGAAAGCATAGACAAAAGTTCAAAATTTTGATAGAGCATATTGCACAAACATAATATGCAGTAGTTCAGTTAAAAGAATTTCACGTCTAGCAGATGTAAGATATTTCAGAAAAAGCAAATAGCATTCATTTAAGCAATGAAAAGCATGGACGATACAATTTTAAATATCACATTCCACATCTATCACATGTAAAAATAGAAAAGCACTCGTTAAGTAGTGAATAGTAAGGAGCAAGAGAGAACATTAATCATATCATATGTGCCAGCTTTATCAATAATCCAGGAAAAAACTTACTCTTTGTTTAATAAAAATCTCACAGAATTTGCCAAGGTGTGGTCTTCATCCATCAAACAAAACGTTGAATTCTTTGAATCAGTCAATGATCCATGCTCCATCAGAACTGAATTTAAAAATCAAACAGAAATTAATATACTAATTTTATTTAAATATAACATAAGAATTCAACAAACAAAAATTATACAAGCATGATAACATAAGAATTCTACAAACAAAAATTAAAACAAACAAGCGCTGAAGCGCTTCAAGAGGAATATACCACTTAGGGGCTGTTTGGCAACAGGATTTATGCAGGATTTGAGCAGGATTTACCAAACGGGATTTGAGCGCCCGTAAATCTCACGACCGAATAAATCCTCCGTTTCCCTCTTCTTGCCGTAAATCCCGGATATACTAAAAATCCTCTAGTTCGGCGGATTTACGGGGTTTGGCCGAAGAAGCGACTTGAGCAATCTGCACACCTCCTGCGAAGCAACGAAGCCGTACAGCGACGACAAAAAAGAAAACCCTAGACGCCTCTTTGAACTTATTATTTATTAACTTAATTATTATAATTTTAAATATTAATAATTAAGTAACTTAATTAAATAATTAATTATATAGTTAGTGCATATATTAACTATCAAAATTATCTTAATTAATTAGTCATTAAAATAATTAGTTATTAAAAATTTATACAATTAGCTTACTTAATATAATTTAAAATAAAATTATTAAATATATAATTTGTAAATAATAATTAAATAATAAATAGTAGTAGAATTTTTAAGTGATTAATGAGATAATTAATAATATAATTTATAATTAAAATGAATTAAATAATTATTTATTTCAAAATAATTTCAAATATAATTATTTTTTTATAATATTATAAATAATAATTAAATAATTAATTGTATAGTTAGTGCATAAATTAAGTATCAAAATTATCTTAATTAATTAGTTAGTAAAATAATTAGTAATTAAAAATTAATGCAATTAGCTTACTTAATATAATTTAAAATGAAATTATTAAATATATAATTGTAAATAATAATTAAATAATAAATAGTAGTAGAATTCTTAAGTGATTAATGAGGTAATTAATAATATAATTTATAATTAAAAATAATTAAATATTAATTAATTAATTATTTAAATTATGAGTATGATTAATAATTAAATAATTATTTATTTCAAAATAATTTCAAATATAATAATTATTTTATAATATTAAAAATGATAATTAAATAATTAATTTGTATTAGAATATTTAAATGATTAATGAGAAAATTAACAATATAATGAATAATTAACTAATTAAATAATACTTTAAAATTAATTAAATCATTAGTAGGAGAATTAGTTTAAAAATAAACAATTAATTATATAATTATTAATCAAATGCTTATTAAATGAACACATAAACAAGTGATTTAATAAATAATATTATAATTAGTAATTAAATTATTTTCATCATAATTTGTTAAATATTATTAAATTAGGATTTATCAAAATATTTACAAACAACCATTCAAGAGGATCAAACCAAACAGGATAAATTGATAACACTTCTAGCATATGCATTTATATAAAAACCCTATTCATTATATAATAGACACATACACACCTAAAATTTAGGTTTTCTTAAAAATTTTGCAAACAAAATGTAATGAACATTTTACAAATATTTGTTAAACTAAAAAAGCTAAAGTTTATAAATCAAGAAATTTATATTTCTTTGCAAAGAAATCTTACATCCTAGGAGGAGACCGACGTTGTAACTTAGGAAAGAGCAATGAGACGTCGGACACGACGAGTTCCTACAATGGTGAGAAGCCTTCGTCGGAGAAAACTAGGCTTACGGTTGAGCTTTGCATTCAAGAATGAGAACCGGGATGGGGACGGGGGCGGGGGCAAGGGCGGGCTCTAGCACAGGATGACAAGGGAGGGATATAATGAAGTAGGTTTTAGTTTTATTTTTAGTTTATAAGTTTTAATTTAGAGTTGTAGACCATTTGATATAAAATTAACGGCTACAAATTCATCACATTTGAACTACCTCGTGTTAGAAAATCAGCACAATTATTCTGGTTCATTGGGTTGAACAATCGGTTCAAGCATGTTATATGCAATTCTATGTGAAATTAATTTTGCAAGAGGATCGGATTCAATCGGTTGAATCAACCCGTTCATATATATATATATATATATATATATATATATATATATATATATATATATATATATATATAAAGAAATTGAATTAAATATAATATAATATAGGTCATAATAAATAATTTGATCTTAAATTTGATGATCCAATATGGCGGTAGATGAATACAAAATTGATATAAAAAAATAATCATTTTACTTGGGAGGAAAAGTGCAGATTAAAAATATATTAGTAATTACAATAATTTTGAAAAAGAAGAATAATAATAATAATAAATTCTCCAAAGAATAAGAACTAAGTCAACACACGCTAGTCTTTTTAAGTCAATTGTTCTATTTCTCTGCACCACCAATGACGACCAACCCAGCCGTCTCCGTCGCCGTCGCCGATCGCAGGCCACTACCGCACCTCCTCGTCTTCCCCTTTCCAGCTCAAGGCCATCTCCTCCCTCTCCTCCACCTCTCCACCCACCTCGCCACCCGCTTCGCCTTCTCCATCACCGTCATCATCACCCCTAAAAACCTTCCCTTAATTCAACCATTCCTCTCCTCCAGCTCCCAAATCCACCCTCTCGTCCTCTCCCTTCCCCTTTCCTCATCCCTCCCCTCCGGCGCCGAGCACATCCGCACCCTCCCCGACGGCACTCCTTCCGCCGCCCTAATCCACGCCCTCTCCTCCCTCCGCCCTTCCATCCTCCGCTGGGCCAAATCCCAATCCAACCCCCCTTCCGCCCTCATCTCCGACTTCTTCCTCGGCTGGTGCGTCAACCTCGCCGCCGATCTCCAAATCTCCCACGTTTCCTTCTTCCCAGTCAGCGCCCTTCTCGCCGCCATCCTCCACCCCCTCTTCCTCTCCCTCCCTCCCCCCTCTTCCACTCTCGTCTCCGTCTCCCCTTCCCTCCCATCCTTCCCTTTCCCCCACCTACCCTCCGTCTTCCGCCGCTACGTCCCCGGCAATCCCGATTGGGATTTCACTCGCGATTCCTTTCTCTCTAATTCCCTATCCTCCGCCGCCATTTTCGACACCTTCGACTACTTCGATTCCCATTACCTCTCCCATCTCCGTTCCTCCTCTTACGCCTCCGGCCGCCTCTTCGCCGTCGGCCCAATCCCCCCCGCCGTTCCCGAATCCGACAACAGCAACATTTTCCCCTATCTCGACTCCTGCCCTCCTAACTCCGTCGTCTACATCTGCTTCGGAAGCCAGTTCACAACGGGGCCGGCTTTGGCGGCGGCAATCTCAGCCGGGCTCGAATCCAGCGGCGTGAGATTCGTTTGGGCGGTGGGGACGGCGGCGCCAGAGGAATTTAATGGGAAGGGGAAGGTGGTGAAGGGCTGGGTGCCGCAGAGGGCAGTGCTCGAACACGTGGCGGTCGCTGCATTCGTCACACACTGCGGGTGGAACTCGGTGCTGGAAGGGTTGGTGGCGGGAGTGTTGTTGCTGGCGTGGCCGATGGAGGCGGATCAATTTGTGAACGCGAAGTTGTTGGTGGAGGATGCCGGAGTGGCGATTAGGATTTGCGAAGGGGGACCGGGGAAGGTGCCGGAGGCGACGGAGCTGGGGAGGTTGATTGGGGAGGCAGTGGAAGAGGGGAGTTGGCCGGCGTTGAGGTTGAAGGCGGCGGAGATGGCGAGGAAGGCGAAGGAGGCGGTGGCGGAAGGTGGTTCTTCTTTTCTAGCTATGCAGGAAATGGTGAAGCTCCTTAAACAGGCTACAACCGAGGATTAATTAAGCTATTAAAGGCTGTAGTTTTCTTATTTATCAATAAAGCTTGTAACTTTACTTAAATCTTTTTTGGTGTTAAGTTCTATCTTATCTAATATGTAGGCTCTTAAGGTGGTGTTACAGAGGATTTTGTACTGCAATTTCTTCAATAAAAATTCTGGAAAATAAGCATATTTGGATCATCACATGAAATATATGAATATTATCAGATAGTTATCTATCATATGTTTGATTCTGATTCCAATTGATTTGGATCATCTCTCTGTTGATGTTTGTTGAGTTGTTTGGGCTTTATAGAACGATATTTTAACCTTTATTTGAGCGCTGCTAAAGCTCATTCAGTTAAATTGATCTTTATTGGACATAATGAATTAAGGTGATTAGTTCTTATTGATAGGAAGACCTCCATATTCTGACCCATATTTAAATGTAGGTTCTGGATTCAAATTTATTAATGAGCGATATCTAACTTTATTAGCACGCAAGCTCTATAGGTTTACTTGAAAATATATATTGAGAGTTGGTATATGAGAGAGAAAGAGGCAAAATAGTACACAAGTTTAAATGTTTGTTGTGTAAGTGCTATAAGGTGTTAAGAGATGTTAAACAACATCAAGCCTTTATCTACTACACGGGTTCAACTACATGAATTCTTTTTATGTATTGTTAGAGTCAAATTTTCATTTAAATATAATAAAAAAAGTTATTTCTAATCAAGGGCGGATCTAGTGTGGTGGCCCACTGAGTCAGTCCTTTTTTTGCTAACAATGCGTCTAATTGATTTCATTTAATTATGCATTAATTAGAAAATAAATCAAATAGACATTTTTTTTTTACTTTTTTTCATCCTAATCTCTGAATGTGCTCCCAAAGTTATACGATTCTCTAAGCACGCGGTAGCGGAACAGAACCGAATGCTCTCGTCACGCCAGACGCCTCACTCCAGTGGCTCTCTTTGTGCACGAACCGACAAACGCCGAACTCCGAACGCCGACCATGTGACGCCCCAAGATCTAACTTGGAAGAATTTTTCAATATAATCTATCAGAGCTATCTATAATCATCAATCAGTATTAAACAGTTTAACAATATCTATATCTCAAAACATCAAGTAAACAATTCTATTCTTTCCCAAAAGTTTATTTACAATACTCAAGATCTTCTACAAAATCATAATTCATTCAGTCCTAAGTACAAAATAATAACTATAACAAAAAGAACATAAACCTGAAGATTCCTGATCAACCTCAATCTCCTGCAGTCCTGCTCCTTTGCCCTAACCTAAAATATTAACCACATATAATGAGCTTCAAAAAGCCCAGCAGGTCACCTAATATCTACAACTGAAATCAAAGCACAGTACAGCACCAATATGCATGTTAACCAGTCAAATCCATAACAATCACTTGCACATGATCATTGAATCTATGCATATACAAAAATCAGTAATTAATGCATGATCGGTGGAATCCCAAAAGCATCAGTAGAAGAATTAATAAATAGTAGAGAAATCCATAATGCTCAATAAATCAATACATACGTTAATTCCATCATATCTGAAATATCGGTCAAATTCATAGGAGAAAATATCGTATCAGTAATATTAGTTAAATCAATATCGTATCGATAGAATCAATCAAATCATTAATAAAGAAATCATCTCTAGTCAGTACTATCAATCGATATGAAATCATATAAAACAATTAATCAATGCATCGTAAGAACAATTGAAATCAAATCAATACAGTAAAAACATATTCTATATCACATGGTTAATGTATCACATGTAGCAGATCAATATTCGGTGTATCAATGAATCAATGGTATCAATAAATCTATAATATTAATGAATCAATCATATAAGTGTCCACAATATCAATGAATCAATGCAATAACAATATTCATATAAGTATCAGTATTCAGTGACATGAGTATGCAATATCAATGAAATCGTACAGTAACAGTAAACCCATAAATCTGTCAGAAAATCCATTCAATAGCAATAAATCAATTTCATATCAATAAATTAGTCAATCGATAAATCCATAAAGAAAGTATAAAAACAATACTTTACACATGCATTCAATACAGTAGTCTTACTGAACAAGTACAATCACTGGCTATTAAGACGTTTTTCAGTCTTGGAATATCGATGAATCGTTGTATATCCATTGGCTCAATGATAGAGTCGTCACTCTTTGCCCTTCGGCCGCCCGTCGGTATCATAATCTCCTTATGACTCTCAATCGTTATATTAATGATCAATAGACGATAACACCAAACCCTTTTTAAAGGAAAGCCCGTCGGCCCACCATCTTATACAGGTTAAATAAATCTCCAACCAATGATTCAACCAGTCTTACTTGTCTTTTAGTAATAATAACAGTAATTCAATCATATATCCACATTCATGTACATCTCATTAATGTATTGCAATCAATAAACACAATTTAGCTCAATTTAAAAAATCTCTTAAAATATTGTATAGTAGATAGAAGTCGTTATAAAATGCACAGTTTCAGAAAATTACTAAATTATTAGAAATCGTGTAAAACAATGTTTCAAAACTTTACTTGTACTAAAGCACTATTGTCCAACAGACAGATAATTTTCTATTCGATTCAAATCATACAGAACGCAAAATACCCGGCGAGAACTTTCTAGAAAATACTCAAATCGTACAAAATCATCATTTCTATAACATGCCGAAAGTTACGCGGTAAAAATTTCATCAATATAAAGATAAGCACGTTTTTTGGTAACGGAAATACAAAACTGAGCAGAGAAATGCCAAAATTCGAAATCTTTGAAATCAAAAATAGGATTTGAAGTACTTACTTCGAGACAATCAATTATTTCAACAGTAACGACGGACGAAAACGCACCGCAAGCTCCAAAACTAAGTTTTTTCCTCCCTTTCTTCTCTTTCTCTCTCTTTAAATAATTTCAAAATATCTCCATCCAATATATATCCATGTAGATCGTCCCGGACGATCCATTTTTTGTCCCGGGACGATTTGCCCTCTGGATAAAAATCGTTCAGTCTAAATAGTAATCGTACCTGGACGAGTTGCTCTCTGGACAAATTTCATCCCGACGAACCAAATTTCATCATGGGACGAACTTCTCTGTCCACAGATTATGTACTGATCGTCCCGGACGATCCAACTTAGTCCGAACGATCCTGGAAGGAAAAAAATGGCTTTCACAATCTCCTCGCCTTAAGAAAAATGTCGTCCTCGACATTTCCCTTAAGAATGCGAACACATAATTGATATAAAACAAATGCGTTCAATAAAAAATTCAAAGCCAATCGAATCAGAATCAAAACACGTCGAAAACCATACAGTCATCTAGTTCATTCAATCACATGTCATTCACTATGCATGAAATGTCATATCAATCAATCAATTAAGTAAATTTCTTACTGGTAGAACTTTCATGTCGTTGTTGATCTTTATAATGCTGTAAACTGTATACACGTGGCATCACTGGAGTAGGTGCAGTAGATCGTGGTGCAATGGTTTCCCTCTGACTATCACTGACAACTCTCTGATTCATCCAATTCGTTAATCTTTCATTAGATGCTCTTGAGCCAACAGTCCCCTATCCTACAGTACGTCCAAACTGTCATGTACCAGAATCAGTTCTTCCTCCAATTTCCTTCTGAGGATAATTTGCTTCTCTATGTCCTTGCTGTCCACAATGAAAACATTACCCCGTCAAAAAGTAACTGTTTTGATTAAAAAAAATTTATTTAAGTATATATAGTTTTGAAAATATATTAATTTTCTTTGAGAAATATTTAATTTTGGAATTTTGAAATTGAACACTCTATTATGAACAATATATCGCCTCGAAAGACGAACATATCGTTCCCTAATGGGTTCGAATTTCAAAGTTTTAAATTTCCCAAAGATAATTAATTAAGGGTTTTGAAAAATTGGTTTTGAAAATCAATTCTGGGTTTCTAAATCTCCTACGAGCGCAAGCCCTCGTAGTTAATTACATCGTAGGAAATCGAAATTTCCTACGAAAACTCTCGATTAAAATAGCGGTGTAAATTTTATTTAAGAATTTCAAAGATCGATATCAAAGGAGGAGAAGGGTAGGAATTTTCAATCGGGATTGGATCAAGGTTGAACACTTATTTCTGGAGTCAAAGGAAGAGGAGTAGGGAGTGTTTTGAGATTCCGAATCACTTCAGAAACACTCCAGCCTATCCTAAATGTTGGGCTTAAATTTGATTGAAAGTGATTTAATGTTTAAGTGATCAATTTTATTAGAAGTTTGGGATTCAATTCCCGAAAATTGAGGTCTTATGGCCCGAGGCAGCCTCAGAACCTAAATCTAAATTGGGCACTAAAAGTTAGCACCCCGAACATAGCTAGTGCAATGCAAATTTGGTCTTATCCCGGCCTGGATTGGGGAGCCAGCTAAACCACCTAAACGATTTAAAATTATGAGTCCGGTCAATTTATGTAGAGTGGTCGGGATGTTATTTAAGAAATGTATTTGAGAACGGGACCGACATCTAGAGCGAATCCTAAATGGTCCCTTAAACTTATGTTGGGTTTGATGCTTAAGCTAATGTAATTAAAGATTTAAAGATTTTTTTAATTAGTTGCTAATATGATGCATGCTAATCGACTCAATTAAAAGTTTGAATTTGAATGAATGCTATGAAATGAAAACTTCCGGCGATCCCGGGCTTACTTCTTAAATTCGTTAGAGTTTCTATGTGAGCCTAAATATTTTAATTTAATTTAAGTAGAAAAAGTTTTATTAAGTCCTTAAGAGCCTACGATCGAATTCCAGATCAAATCAAAATCGGCACGCAGGTAAAAAGACTAGAAAAGCAGGTATCTCTAATGCGCAATCAATTTAAATAAATCAATTAAATTAAATATATCAAATTGAATGTCCGTAGGCAAGTGCCCTTTATTATTACATCACAGAATTTTGCAGAAAATTAAAGTGGCCGGGCACCACTGACTACAACCCGGATTTTAATCCTAAGACTCAAGTGACTTTGAGAATGGGTCTTCTCGTTATCCACTTCTTCGTCCTTCTGCTGTTTCTTGGATCGTCGGGTCTGGATATCCAAATGAAAAGAAACTCCCCCTTGATCGGGGTGTTATCTTTCCTCTTTGGATATTTGAAGAGTATCCAAACTTGATCTTCCAAATGGACGAAGACTCTCCCCTTTAGGGATGTCTTCTCCTCTTTGGAATTCAAGTTGGATATCAATATCCCAAACTCAAATCACTTTGAATACTTACAACCATATCAAATCAAATTTACATTAATCAAAATTGAAAAAATCTAGACTCGATCCTGCAGGGTTATCCTAATAATCAACAGTTATATATACAGCCCCAAGCAGTTAATATTTGATCTCAAGCAGTTGATATATGAATCTCAAGCAATTGATATATTTGAAATTTAAAGTGCTCAACAGATTGCATTAAATAAATAAACAATCAATCAATTCTAAACTAGCAAACAGCATGTAGTGAAAACTCGAAAACCCGTCACACAACAGAAAAGTAAACACCGGCCTAGCCTAAAACTAGAGTCGGTTGTCCTAGCAAACCATCTATAGTGTGTGAGGTAGGTCGTGTGGTTTGGATATATCCTAAATAGGATCATTAGATTGAAGTTGCTTAAGGTTCTGGTTGGTTGAAAGACTTAAGGGATTTAAATTTGAGTTTAAGTATTAATGGCTTGAAGTTAATTTTAAAATTGATTATTAATTATTTGTTGAATACCACCTTTTTTTCACACCGAGGCCGTGAAGTTTATTTCACCTTCCTTGGGGCTAAGTTAATAGCCTCGTAGGCCTGGGTTACCCAGTGGTACCCGATATAATTAAGTGATTTGATTTGATTAAAATTTGAAAGTTAATGAATTTTAATTAAGGTTGTTTGGTTGCTGATTTTTAAAGTTTGATTCATTTGAGTTTGCCATTAATCGATTCGTGGCGTTGTGCCACCAGGCTCGAGGAACCAGCCTCCTTAGGACACTTAGCCCCGCAGCCCGGAGTAGTCCAGCCGATAAACCAAATTAATGTAGTTGAATTAGAGGTTTTAAAAGGTTAAATAATTAATGATTAATCTATTTTAAGGTTTAACACCCCTTGGAATCCATTCGTGGCGTTGTGCCAC
Organism: Dendrobium huoshanense; assembly: GCA_016618105.1. NCBI lineage: Eukaryota > Viridiplantae > Streptophyta > Magnoliopsida > Asparagales > Orchidaceae > Dendrobium > Dendrobium huoshanense. The sequence goes on along the minus strand of CM028358.1, from coordinate 65,075,880 downwards.
CAGGCTCGAGGAACCAGCCTTTTTAGGACACTTAGCCCCGCAGCCCGGAGTAGTCCAGCCAATAAACTTCATCTTTAGGATGGTTGTTATGTTTTAAGAGGTTTGTTGAATGTTTTAAACATTAAGTTAACATTTTCTGGAATTTTAGAATAATTTTGAATTTTATGAATTTTGAATATTTTAATCATTTAATTAAAGGGTTGAAAATTGAATTTTTGATTAAGAGTGTTTTCTGGAAATTTAACATTTTATTAAAATACTAGACCTCACTACGATCAGTTAGAAGGTAAGTACGTTGAAATCGGATTTTTCTACATTTAGTTACGAAGGTTTGAAGTTTTGAACTAGATTTGACCGGTTTGTTAACTTTTTGAATTTGATGTCTTTCTGGAATTCTATCATTTTTAATAAATATTAGGCATTAATAGGGGTTGAATGCAAGTGAGTTTGTTCAATTTTGATTTTTCTTGAATTAGTTATGAATATTTGAAGATTTGACTATTTAATGAATTTTAAAAGGTTTATTTAGAGAGCCATTTTATGGTTTTTTTTTCTCCAAATGAATCCCAAACTCCTTGAAATCAACTCCAAAGGTCAGAAATGACCTAAGGAGAGATTCCCAAGTGTTTGGGAAATTTTTGGAATTTTTAATAATAATTAATTAATTAAATGAATTAAATGTTGATTTTCACTTAAAATTAGATTAAGGTTCAAATTGCTGTCAATTCAAAGGGATCTTAATTTTCATGAGTTAAGGATTGAATTCTGGTCAGATAGAGGGGTTACACATATTTTTGGATTCAAAATGTATTTATTACATTTTCCGGAAGGTTTAATGGCTTAATTAGGGTTTAATCTTAATTAAGTAGGTTAAGGGGTTTAATGAACTCAAAATTCAGTAGGGATTTTCCTATGAACTAAGGGTGTCACTAAGTTAAAGTGTGTAGAGTTTTAAGTTGAAAGGAAGTGTATCCTAATTTCTAAACTTAATCTAAGTTTTCTAATTAAATGTCCTTAATTTTTGTCCTTAATGATGTCACTATGTTTAATAGGTTTAAATCAATTGTTCTCACTAACCCTTTGATACACACATAGATGCAAGCATCACATTCACAATCAAATCCTAGATCTAGGAGAACCCTAAGCTATGTGGTGTGTGCATAACCTAAGCATGCAAATAAGTAACAATAAGATTAGTGAATAATCAAATCATGATTATTCACTAATCAAATCCCCCTTAATTCAATTCATTTAGATCCAATCTCTGGTTAAAATCTCAAATCAAACTCAAGATGTTAAAAAGGAATTTAAATAAGTGTATAATTTTAAAACAACTTGATTTTTAAAATTACATATATATAATATAACTAATAATCAAAATAAGATCAAAATTTATTCAAATAACTTTAGGAAAGCTTCCTGGAAATTCAAGATAGATCGAAATAAAAATTTTTAGAATTTTGAAATATCTGAATTTGTTTTAATTAAATATTAATTAAAATAGCCAAATAATTAATATTTGAAATTATTTTAAAAATATAAAATATTTTAAAGTAATTTTATTTTTAGATCGAAGACCTTGAAAAATCGAGCAGTTTGATATATTATATGGATTTTTTGGACTTGTATTTTATTTATTATGATTTTTTGAAGGTTCTGCAATTAAATATAATTAAAATAAAGCCTTAATCCTGATTTTACACGCGGCGGCGCGCGATTACGCCACGTGGAAGGCGGCGGTCAAGCGGGGCCCTCCACTTAACCAGCTCGGCATCGAGCTGAGCCGTTAGATCGCACGCGGTTTGATCTAGCGGCTAGGATCCAGTTACGGGCTTGATCTCAATCAAACGGGATCGAACGGTCGAGTTTGATCCCGCGGTTCTGGATTAAGGGTCATGATGTCGCCGGACCAGAGAACTATCCCGTTAGGTCGAAAGCCTGGTTAGAAAAAGCGGCGGGATTGCTTGATCTGGGCCGTTGATCGCGTGATCAACGGCCTAGAAAACGTGCAGATCATGCACGTCCCGAGCCCAAAATCCCGATCGAATAAAACGACTCTTTCTCTCAAAATACTTGACCGTTTAACTTGAAATTTTAAACGTAGAATCAACTTATGAAGAGAATCAATGGGGTACTTATTTAACAGCTCAAAAATTGCTTTATAAAAAGCTAATTTAATCTAAGTGTTTTAAACTAGGGTTTAGGTTTTACCTTGATTCAATGGATGGTTTTTGACGTTTGAGGGCTTGTTGAACTTGTTGATCGTCCTAGATCATTTCTCCAGAAGACTTCAAGAGCTGAGAAGGTTTGGATCTCGAGCTATCAACCTGGGACGGTCTTCAAGCTCGGTTTGGCCGGAATCTCGCCGCCGGCCGCCGTCAATCGCCGGTTTTTGATGTGGGGGATGGAGAGGTAACCCCCAAGAGCTAAAACGAAATTAGCTCTGGTCTGGAGAGGGATTGAGTGGTGAGAGAAAGCTAGATGGAGAATCACGGCTCATTCCTAGGGTTTTCCCTATTCAAACCTCTCCAGCTTGAATGGACGGTCCTGATCGACTAGATAGCATGCTAGGATGCTTCCACGTGGCCTGGAGCAGCTGGAAAGGCTGGGAGAAGGACAGTGAGGTGGAAAGCCTCTCTTGGTCCCCACTTGAGCACATGGAAGCAATGAGGGCCATTGGATCTGGATCTAACAGCTGGGAGAGGATCTAGGAATGTTCTAGAGTTTGATTAAACAGCTGGAATGAACTGGAGTGGTTAGGATTAAAGAAAATTAGGTTTAAGAGGGGTTTTGACTCTCTTTGACCACTCCAAGAGGTTGATTTGACCCTTTGACCAGTCCACCTGCCATGTGGACTGATGAGGTGGCATTGGAGGATGTCATGGGTGTTGGAGTGTTGAATTAGAGATGACTTAAGGTTTGGAAATCAAAGCTTGAGTGTTTAAAAGGGAATTTCAAGTGGATTGACCAAGTCAAACTTAATGTAATTTGACTTTAAGTAAGTTTGAATGGATTTGATTTAAGTTTTGAGATGGGTTTGAGAGCTTGAATGGGTTAGAAAGATCAAATGGGTTGAAGTGACCCATCTGAACTCCTAAGGGCTCATTAGGTCGATCCTGGTTGACTTGGTCAACCGGGTGGGTCCAGGGTCTAGAAATAGGTTCAATCAATTTGAAGTGATATTTGGAGACCATCGGAGGTGGTCCCAATGTCTGGGTAGGTCAATTCGGTCAAAATGCTCGTTTTGACCCTTAAGGGCCTGTTTGGTCAACCTAGGTTGACTTGGTCAACCAGGTTGACCCAGGGTCTGGGTTTGGGTCGAACAGGTTTGGTTTGATATTTGAAACTTGCTGGAAGTGGTTCCAAGCAATTCGGAGGTCGTTTGGTTTGAAATCGATGTTTGAGCCCTTAAAGGGTATTTTGGTGATTTTGACCCCTGGTCAACTAGGGGTCAAAATGGGTCAACCAAAATGCAGTTTATTGTTCACTGAGTCATAATTAAGGGTCTGGAAGTAATTAGAGGCTTTGAAGAGAGCTCTAAGGTCAAAATCCACTGGATGGCAGATCCAGTGGCATAGGCCGTAAATATTTGAAGGTTTTACAGCCTTTGGATTTTGATTAAGTTTCTGGGGTTAAAGACCTCGGAATGGGCTCAAATTTGGAGGGTTGCCTCCAGAGACATGTCCCATCAGTATGCAACTGACAGACTCTGAATCGGAGGTCACTTAACTGGGTTTTGAAGCGTTTGAAAATTTGCTGAAAAAAGGCTTTAAGACATTACCTTTTGGCTTTAGGCTTTGAGTCTAAATTTTTTTGAATTTGATCTGGATTTGATTGAAATTTGAATTGAATTAAGGTCTGGATTGACTTAAGATCTAAATTGAACCTAAGGTCTGGAGTCTAGAAGAGTCCTAGGGTCCAGAGTAGATCCTAGGGTCTAAAGTCTAGAAGGCTCCTATAGTCTAGATTGATCTGGAGATTGAATTGATATGGGGTCAGGATTGGCCCAAGTGACCTCATACAAAAATGAGGTCAACAAATGGACCCCCAATATGTGTAATAGAACAAAGTTCTATTGCACATATTGGCGTTGACCGAAAAGGGTCAAGTCCGGAGTTTTGATCCTAAGGGAATGAAAAGTTCATCCCTGGGGAATCGATGTTTGAATTGATACCAGGGTAGTGCCACAGAGGGCGTACTCCACTAAATGACAGTCTTGTGGAGAGGAAACTTGATCTACGCAAAGAACCACGTCTGGATGATCATATGTGGAGGAAACTTGCTTCACATAGAGGATCGGGTTTGGATGATCGTGTGTAGAGGAAACTTGCTCTACACAGCGGATCAGATCTGGAATGATCGTATGTGAAGGAAACTTGCTTCACACAGAGGATCGAGTCTGGATGATCGTATGTAGAGGAAACTTGCTCTACACAGCGGATCAGATCTGGAATGATCGTATGTGAAGGAAATTTGCTTCACATAGAGGATCGAGTCTGGATGATCGTATGTAGAGGAAACTTGCTCTACACAGCGGATCGGATCTGGAATGATCGTATGTGAAGGAAACTTGCTTCACACAGAGGATCGAGTCTGGATGATCGTATGTAGAGGAAACTTGCTCTACACAGTGGATCGGATCTGGAATGATCGTATGTGAAGGAAACTTGCTTCACACAGAGGATCGAGTCTGGATGATCGTATGTAGAGAAAACTTGCTCTACACAGCGGATCGGATCTGGAATGATCGTATGTGAAGGAAACTTGCTTCACACAGAGGATCGAGTCTGGATGATCGTATGTAGAGGAAACTTGCTCTACACAGCGGATCGGATCTGGAATGATCGTATGTGAAGGAAACTTGCTTCACACAGAGGATCGAGTCTGGATGATCGTATGTAGAGGAAACTTGCTCTACACAGCGGATCGGATCTGGAATGATCGTATGTGAAGGAAACTTGCTTCACACAGAGGATCGAGTCTGGATGATCGTATGTAGAGGAAACTTGCTCTACACAGCGGATCGGATCTGGAATGATCGTATGTGAAGGAAACTTACTTCACACAGAGGATCGATTTGAAATTTGGAATTTGAGATTTAAATTGATTTGATTTGAATTTTGAATGTGTCTGAATTTGAAAGTCGATTTTGAATTTGATTTTGAAAAATGTTTGAATTTGAAACTTGATTTGATAAATTTGGATTTGAAGGTTTTTTTGAATCTGGGTTTTAATTTGATTTTTGAATTCAAAAGATGTTTGAATTTGATTTGGAATTTGGAGAATTTGATTTGATTGAATTTTAATTTGTTTGAACTTGAAGAGTTTTTTTTTTATTTGATTTTAAATTTTGACACTCATCTGGCATGGTACTTCCTGAAGAGCCTCCCCAACATTTAAAAATATCAGGTGGCATTCTCCAGGGTTGATCAATTAATGTTTGAGATTTTCTCAAAGATCGTCTCTACGACAAGAGTAAAGTTTTGAGTTTGTTCAAGCTCCTCCACCGATCTCTCGGTAGGCTAAGATATGCATCCAAAGAACCTAGACCAAGTCTCCTCCTTGGAAGATTCTAAGTTGCTCTATCTTATCACGAGCTTCAATCAGTCAGGCTTTGTACGATTTTGAGTTTTATTGAGCCTTAAAGACAAAGCTCTACAAGGCCTCGAACTCCTCAAATTGGAGTCGGACACTCTACTCAGTCGTGGTTTGAACTTGAACGGCAATTCCCAGCATTACAAAATACTCCTCTAGTGGGGTTAATATAGGACCCAATATAGAGTGTAATTTTGTTAAAAAAGGCCTTAAAGGAAGAGATGCCTCTGTGCAAGGACTTAAATACCTCTCTCAAGGATAAGACTTGAATTCTTTTCAGGAGTAGAAGATTCAAACTTTTTATTAAAAATTTCCTCTAACTATTTGGACCCTGTCGGAATGACATGTGGGGACAAATTTATCAATTAGAGTGAGAAGAGTCGACTCCGACTAATTTGAGAGAATTTCAGTTTTGTTACCCAGACCAAGTCTCGTAGAAACTAAACTGGGGTCTCCCTTTTATAAATTTTGAATTAAAATTGATTTCAAAAAGGTTTAAGTTGAAGAGAGAAATTTGAAATTTTCAATTTTCTTGCACATGTCCTTCTATCTAATAGAAAATTCATGCATGTTGAAGAATCTGAATTTAGGATTTTTAAAGTCAAGTATTTAAAGTTGATTGGGTTTTATTTTGAGATTTAAGGATTCAAAAGAAGGAAGGCCTCTTACTCTTCTTCTCTTTTTCTAGTGACGCAGTTTGCGTATCTTTTAACTCTTAGTGCATTTCGTGCATTTCTTGATTTTTGGCGCATTCGCGCATCTTTTGATTTCAATTGAATTCGAGAAGAGGCTCCATTTTCTTCAAATACCTTAAATTGATTGATCCTTTTATTTTGAATGCTGGGATTATATCTCAAGTATTAGAGAATAAAAGTCATTCTCTTATACAAGGAAGAATAATCCTCAAAGCACATCCAATCTTTTTGAAAAGGGTATCGACTTGACTTTTGAAAATTATTGAACAGATTTTAGATATGCATGAATCTCCTATTAAGATAGAAAATTGCTAGAAGATTGATAACATTTTCATTTTTAGAATCAACTTGAATTTAAGATAAATTTTAATTCAAAAGTTAAATCAACCCACAAAAGAGGTGGGAGGGAGGGACATCTAAACATTTGACGGAGTCAACAGCAACTCTCTCCTGCTTAAGACTTAAGGTAGAGGTCAATTTTCATTAAATAGAGGAATCAACTTGTCTTGAAAATCTAGATCTAGTACACTTGAGAATTGGAAACTTTTTCTTAGTGGTTGCAAATTTAGGTGGCAAGACCCTTGCTAGAATGGAATTGAATTCCTACAATCTCTTTGGAGGACGAGACTGCTATAGGATCTGCAACGTCCCTAAAAAGCGGCATCGTTGCAATCAAAAGATTAATCGTGATAGGACCCCATTAAAATTTAAATTTTAACGTTATCACTATCTGATACAATCTTAGATTATTTCACCTCTCAAATTACCACTAAACTAGTAGTTAAGAGAGTGGCACCCCGAGTGGTTTCTACTCCTCCTCCTCTATAAGTAATGTAGTGGAACACGTGTAGTAACGAGCCCTAACATCTTCTAGTAGAGTGGACGGATCATAACCTTCAATTGGGGGCCTATGGCCTATTGCTGGTGATCGCTCAATTCTCTCTTGTTCGAGTTTTTCTGTGTAGTAGTCAAGCAGGTGTATTGAAGATCGCACTCTCGTATCTACAATCTCCCTCCTTTGTGCGAGGAGAGGGTACGTAGAAGGAGCAACGAACTCTCGATTGGCCTCGAAGTCGGTCCTAACTAAGGCTTCAAATTCAGCAGTCTTTCTAGCCTTAAGATTCCTTTTCCTGGCTCTTCGAAGGTAATTCTTCATCTTATTCCTACCGACGACAGGGGTGCTAGAACTTGACCCGATCTCAGACTGAGATGGTAGCTCTTTTGTCATTTTTGACTTCTGGTTTTGATCCTCCGGAGTAGAGAGTACAGTGGGTACAGGGGCGACAATGACCTCCATCTTAGAGATGGGGGAGTCAGCTCCTGACCCTAAAGTAACTTCTACTAAGGGGAAATTCCCTTGAGTACAAGCGGACAGATCTAAGATTCTTTCTCCATTAACTAAAATCTCGAGGTTTTGAAATTCCATTTCGTACTGAATTAAATTGCCATTAAGAATTTCTTCTACAAGCACATCTCTATTCAGTGAAAAGACGAGTTTCCCAGCCATTTGAGTGTTTGATTTCCTGGAATTAAGAAAGTGATTTGAATTAGTAATTTAAAATTGAATTTGAATTTTAAGTTTGATTAACTTTATTCAAAATTTTATAACTCAATCATATTCAGTTTACACTGAACACGGTGGTTCATAAAATTGACGAATTGAAGTTAAGAGTTGAACTTGACTCTTTTGCTACACCAATTGATTTGGGGCAAAATGTCAAAGTTCAAATTTGAATTTGTAATCAAATTTGAGGTTGAATTTAAGGTTGAAATCAAACTTGATTTTAAGATTCAGATTGAGCTTGGATTTAAAACTGAACTTGAATTTGAGGTTGGAATCAAACATGAATTCAATTTTAAGATTTAGATTTGGCTTTGAAGTTGGAATTGAACAGATCTTCTTCAGACTTTGAAACTCAACACATTGATTTTTATTTGAATGTGCAGGTTTACAAAAGTAACCTGAAGATCCAAAGAGAATAGGCTTAAACTCTTTCACCCCACCAAGTGATTTGGGGGTAAAATGTTAAAGCCCAGAATTGATTGAAAATTTTGGTTTGTGTTGTATGTGTTCAACTACAACAGAATGTTATAGAATACACATGACAACGATGATTGAAATTGATTTGAAAGGTTTTGAAAGAGACTGAATTTTTTGAAAATCTGGCAGAATCTCCCTTTATTTTGAAACTCAATGTATTGAATTCACATTCAACACGAAGGTTAACAAATTTTGGAGGAAGATTCTTATAAGTCAACCCGACTCTTTCACCCCGATGAACTGTTTGGGAGTGAAATGTCAAAGTTTGACTTTGCCAAAAAGATTCAAACTCTATAGTCGAGTTTGAACAAGAAGTCTATATTCTATAACACATACTAAATTATAGGAGTTATAATTTCATATGCAATGATAGAATATATATATATATCGATTAAGATTTGAAAGAAATTGAATTTTGCTAAAGGATTAAGATTAGATTTTGAAATTGAAGTGTTTTCTGTAAATTGTGAAACTTAGCATGCTATATATTTGTTCGCATGCGAGTTTGCAACATATACAGAAGAATATAGGCTTGACTCTTTCGCTCTGCCAATCAAGTTGGAGGCAAAATGTCAAAGCCCGACTTAAAGGAAGGTTTCCTACACTCACCTCTCTATTAACATGTCTTAATTGAGTTGGCCACACTCACCCAAGGAAGAAATGGGTAGAGGGACCAACGGAGAGAAAGGTAGTCAAAACTACCGATGCAATAAAATTTATACCGCTATTAAAGATGGAGAGTGAGATTATCCCCAGCGGAGTCGCCATTTTTGTTTTGATTAAAAAAAATTTATTTAAGTATATATAGTTTTGAAAATATATTAATTTTCTTTGAGAAATATTTAATTTTGGAATTTTGAAATTGAACACTCTATTATGAACAATATATCGCCTCGAAAGACGAACATATCGTTCCCTAATGGGTTCGAATTTCAAAGTTTTAAATTTCCCAAAGATAATTAATTAAGGGTTTTGAAAAATTGGTTTTGAAAATCAATTATGGGTTTCTAAATCTCCTACGAGCGCAAGCCCTCGTAGTTAATTACATCGTAGGAAATCGAAATTTCCTACGAAAACTCTCGATTAAAATAGCGGTGTAAATTTTATTTAAGAATTTCAAAGATCGATATCAAAGGAGGAGAAGGGTAGGAATTTTCAATCGGGATTGGATCAAGGTTGAACACTTATTTCTGGAATCAAAGGAAGAAGAGTAGGGAGTGTTTTGAGATTCTGAATCACTTCAGAAACACTCCAGCCTATCCTAAATGTTGGGCTTAAATTTGATTGAAAGTGATTTAATGTTTAAGTGATCAATTTTATTAGAAGTTTGGGATTCAATTCCCGAAAATTGAGGTCTTATGGCCCGAGGCAGCCTCAGAACCTAAGTCTAAATTGGGCACTAAAAGTTAGCACCCCGAACATAACTAGTGCAATGCGAATCTGGTCTTATCCCGGCCTGGATTGGGGAGCCAGCTAAACCACCTAAACGATTTAAAATTATGAGTCCGGTCAATTTATGTAGAGTGGTCGGGATGTTATTTAAGAAATGTATTTGAGAACGGGACCGACATCTAGAGCGAATCCTAAATGGTCCTTTAAACTTATGTTGGGTTTGATGCTTAAGCTAATGTAATTAAAGATTTAAAGATTTTTTTAATTAGTTGCTAATATAATGCATGCTAATCGACTCAATTAAAAGTTTGAATTTGAATGAATGCTATGAAATGAAAACTTCCGGCGATCCCGGGCTTACTTCTTAAATTCGTTAGAGTTTCTATGTGAGCCTAAATATTTTAATTTAATTTAAGTAGAAAAAGTTTTATTAAGTCCTTAAGAGCCTACGATCGAATTCCAGGTCAAATCAAAATCGGCACGCAGGTAAAAAGACTAGAAAAGCAGGTATCTCTAATGCGCAATCAATTTAAATAAATCAATCAAATTAAATATATCAAATTGAATGTCCGTAGGCAAGTGCCCTTTATTATTACATCACAGAATTTTGCAGAAAATTAAAGTGGCCGGGCACCACTGACTACAACCCGGATTTTAATCCTAAGACTCAAGTGACTTTGAGAATGGGTCTTCTCGTTATCCACTTCTTCGTCCTTCTGCTGTTTCTTGGATCGTCGGGTCTGGATATCCAAATGAAAAGAAACTCCCCCTTGATCGGGGTGTTATCTTTCCTCTTTGGATATTTGAAGAGTATCCAAACTTGATCTTCCAAATGGACGAAGACTCTCCCCTTTAGGGATGTCTTCTCCTCTTTGGAATTCAAGTTGGATATCAATATCCCAAACTCAAATCACTTTGAATACTTACAACCATATCAAATCAAATTTACATTAATCAAAATTGAAAAAATCTAGACTCGATCCTGCAGGGTTATCCTAATAATCAACAGTTATATATACAGCCCCAAGCAGTTAATATTTGATCTCAAGCAGTTGATATATGAATCTCAAGCAATTGATATATTTGAAATTTAAAGTGCTCAACAGATTGCATTAAATAAATAAACAATCAATCAATTCTAAACTAGCAAACAACATGCAGTGAAAACTCGAAAACCCGTCACACAACAGAAAAGTAAACACCGGCCTAGCCTAAAACTAGAGTCGGTTGTCCTAGCAAACCATCTATAGTGTGTGAGGTAGGTCGTGTGGTTTGGATATATCCTAAATAGGATCATTAGATTGAAGTTGCTTAAGGTTCTGGTTGGTTGAAAGACTTAAGGGATTTAAATTTGAGTTTAAGTATTAATGGCTTGAAGTTAATTTTAAAATTGATTATTAATTATTTGTTGAATACCACCTTTGTTTCACACCGAGGCCGTGAAGTTTATTTCACCTTCCTTGGGGCTAAGTTAATAGCCTCGTAGGCCTGGGTTACCCAGTGGTACCCGATATAATTAAGTGATTTGATTTGATTAAAATTTGAAAGTTAATGAATTTTAATTAAGGTTGTTTGGTTGCTGATTTTTAAAGTTTGATTCATTTGAGTTTGCCATTAATCGATTCATGGCGTTGTGCCACCAGGCTCGAGGAACCAGCCTCCTTAGGACACTTAGCCCCGCAGCCCAGAGTAGTCCAGCCGATAAACCAAATTAATGTAGTTGAATTAGAGGTTTTAAAAGGTTAAATAATTAATGATTAATCTATTTTAAGGTTTAACACCCCTTGGAATCCATTCGTGGCGTTGTGCCACCAGGCTCGAGGAACCAGCCTCCTTAGGACACTTAGCCCCGCAGCCCGGAGTAGTCCAGCCAATAAACTTCATCTTTAGGATGATTGTTATGTTTTAAGAGGTTTGTTGAATGTTTTAAACATTAAGTTAACATTTTCTGGAATTTTAGAATAATTTTGAATTTTATGAATTTTGAATATTTTTAATCATTTAATTAAAGGGTTGAAAATTGAATTTTTGATTAAGAGTGTTTTCTGGAAATTTAACATTTTATTAAAATACTAGACCTCACTACGATCAGTTAGAAGGTAAGTACGTTGAAATCGGATTTTTCTACATTTAGTTACGAAGGTTTGAAGTTTTGAACTAGTTTTGACCTAGATTTGACCGGTTTGTTGACTTTTTGAATTTGATGTCTTTCTGGAATTCTATCATTTTTAATAAATATTAGGCATTAATAGGGGTTGAATGCAAGTGAGTTTGTTCAATTTTGATTTTTCTTGAATTAGTTATGAATATTTGAAGATTTGACTATTTAATGAATTTTAAAAGGTTTAATTAGAGAGCCATTTTGTGGTTTTTTTTTCTCCAAATGAATCCCAAACTCCTTGAAATCAACTCCAAAGGTCAGAAATGACCTAAGGAGAGATTCCCAAGTGTTTGGGAAATTTTTGGAATTTTTAATAATAATTAATTAATTAAATGAATTAAATGTTGATTTTCACTTAAAATTAGATTAAGGTTCAAATTGCTGTCAATTCAAAGGGATCTTAATTTTCATGAGTTAAGGATTGAATTCTAGTCAGATAGAGGGGTTACACATATTTTTGGATTCAAAATGTATTTATTACATTTTCCGGAAGGTTTAATGGCTTAATTAGGGTTTAATCTTAATTAAGTAGGTTAAGGGGTTTAATGAACTCAAAATTCAGTAGGGATTTTCCTATGAACTAAGGGTGTCACTAAGTTAAAGTGTGTAGAGTTTTAAGTTGAAAGGAAGTGTATCCTAATTTCTAAACTTAATCTAAGTTTTCTAATTAAATGTCCTTAATTTTTGTCCTTAATGATGTCACTATGTTTACTAGGTTTAAATCAATTGTTCTCACTAACCCTTTGATACACACATAGATGCAAGCATCACATTCACAATCAAATCCTAGATCTAGGAGAACCCTAAGCTATGTGGTGTGTGCATAACCTAAGCATGCAAATAAGTAACAATAAGATTAGTGAATAATCAAATCATGATTATTCACTAATCAAATCCCCCTTAATTCAATTCATTTAGATCCAATCTCTGGTTAAAATCTCAAATCAAACTCAAGATGTTAAAAAGGAATTTAAATAAGTGTATAATTTTAAAACAACTTGATTTTTAAAATTACATATATATAATATAACTAATAATCAAAATAAGATCAAAATTTATTCAAATAACTTTAGGAAAGCTTCCTGGAAATTCAAGATAGATCGAAATAAAAATTTTTAGAATTTTGAAATATCTGAATTTGTTTTAATTAAATATTAATTAAAATAGCCAAATAATTAATATTTGAAATTATTTTAAAAATATAAAATATTTTAAAGTAATTTTATTTTTAGATCGAAGACCTTGAAAAATCGAGCAGTTTGATATATTATATGGATTTTTTGGACTTGTATTTTATTTATTATGATTTTTTGAAGGTTCTGCAATTAAATATAATTAAAATAAAGCCTTAATCCTGATTTTACACGCGGCGGCGCGCGATTACGCCACGTGGAAGGCGGCGGTCAAGCGGGGCCCTCCACTTAACCAGCTCGGCATCGAGCTGAGCCGTTAGATCGCACGCGGTTTGATCTAGCGGCTAGGATCCAGTTACGGGCTTGATCTCAATCAAACGGGATCGAACGGTCGAGTTTGATCCCGCGGTTCTGGATTAAGGGTCATGATGTCGCCGGACCAGAGAACTATCCCGTTAGGTCGAAAGCCTGGTTAGAAAAAGCGGCGGGATTGCTTGATCTGGGCCGTTGATCGCGTGATCAACGGCCTAGAAAACGTGCAGATCATGCACGTCCCGAGCCCAAAATCCCGATCGAATAAAACGACTCTTTCTCTCAAAATACTTGACCGTTTAACTTGAAATTTTAAACGTAGAATCAACTTATGAAGAGAATCAATGGGGTACTTATTTAACAGCTCAAAAATTGCTTTATAAAAAGCTAATTTAATCTAAGTGTCTTAAACTAGGGTTTAGGTTTTACCTTGATTCAATGGATGGTTTTTGACATTTGAGGGCTTGTTGAACTTGTTGATCGTCCTAGATCATTTCTCCAGAAGACTTCAAGAGCTGAGAAGGTTTGGATCTCGAGCTATCAACCTGGGACGGTCTTCAAGCTCGGTTTGGCCGGAATCTCGCCGCCGGCCGCCGTCAATCGCCGGTTTTTGATGTGGGGGATGGAGAGGTAACCCCCAAGAGCTAAAACGAAATTAGCTCTGGTCTGGAGAGGGATTGAGTGGTGAGAGAAAGCTAGATGGAGAATCACGGCTCATTCCTAGGGTTTTCCCTATTCAAACCTCTCCAGCTTGAATGGACGGTCCTGATCGACTAGATAGTATGCTAGTATGCTTCCACGTGGCCTGGAGCAGCTGGAAAGGCTGGGAGAAGGACAGTGAGGTGGAAAGCCTCTCTTGGTCCCCACTTGAGCACATGGAAGCAATGAGGGCCATTGGATCTGGATCTAACAGCTGGGAGAGGATCTAGGAATGTTCTAGAGTTTGATTAAACAGCTGGAATGAACTGGAGTGGTTAGGATTAAAGAAAATTAGGTTTAAGAGGGGTTTTGACTCTCTTTGACCACTCCAAGAGGTTGATTTGACCCTTTGACCAGTCCACCTGCCATGTGGACTGATGAGGTGGCATTGGAGGATGTCATGGGTGTTGGAGTGTTGAATTAGAGATGACTTAAGGTTTGGAAATCAAAGCTTGAGTGTTTAAAAGGGAATTTCAAGTGGATTGACCAAGTCAAACTTAATGTAATTTGACTTTAAGTAAGTTTGAATGGATTTGATTTAAGTTTTGAGATGGGTTTGAGAGCTTGAATGGGTTAGAAAGATCAAATGGGTTGAAGTGACCCATCTGAACTCCTAAGGGCTCATTAGGTCGATCCTGGTTGACTTGGTCAACCGGGTGGGTCCAGGGTCTAGAAATAGGTTCAATCAATTTGAAGTGATATTTGGAGACCATCGGAGGTGGTCCCAATGTCTGGGTAGGTCAATTCGGTCAAAATGCTCGTTTTGACCCTTAAGGGCCTGTTTGGTCAACCTAGGTTGACTTGGTCAACCAGGTTGACCCAGGGTCTGGGTTTGGGTCGAACAGGTTTGGTTTGATATTTGAAACTTGCTGGAAGTGGTTCCAAGCAATTCGGAGGTCGTTTGGTTTGAAATCGATGTTTGAGCCCTTAAAGGGTATTTTGGTGATTTTGACCCCTGGTCAACTAGGGGTCAAAATGGGTCAACCAAAATGCAGTTTATTGTTCACTGAGTCATAATTAAGGGTCTGGAAGTAATTAGAGGCTTTGAAGAGAGCTCTAAGGTCAAAATCCACTGGATGGCAGATCCAGTGGCATAGGCCGTAAATATTTGAAGGTTTTACAGCCTTTGGATTTTGATTAAGTTTCTGGGGTTAAAGACCTCGGAATGGGCTCAAATTTGGAGGGTTGCCTCCAGAGACATGTCCCATCAGTATGCAACTGACAGACTTTGAATCGGAGGTCACTTAACTGGGTTTTGAAGCGTTTGAAAATTTGCTGAAAAAAGGCTTTAAGACATTACCTTTTGGCTTTAGGCTTTGAGTCTAATTTTTTTTGAATTTGATCTGGATTTGATTGAAATTTGAATTGAATTAAGGTCTGGATTGACTTAAGATCTAAATTGAACCTAAGGTCTGGAGTCTAGAAGAGTCCTAGGGTCCAGAGTAGATCCTAGGGTCTAAAGTCTAGAAGGCTCCTATAGTCTAGATTGATCTGGAGATTGAATTGATATGGGGTCAGGATTGGCCCAAGTGACCTCATACAAAAATGAGGTCAACAGTAACACCGACCTGCATGTCGTCGACCACAATGAATGCACTCACTGTATATACCAGAAGATGCTACCGATGCAGATCCCTTTGAATCACTATATTTGCTTCTCTTATCCCTATCTCTTTCTCTACTTGATTCATCTCTACTCCTCATACTACTAATCTCATATCTTGATGCTAGTGCTGCCAAATCAATCTCTATTAGTCTGACCCGCTCTACCAACTCAGAAAAGTCATGAAGCCGTAACGGTACTAACGGATGTCTCAGCTCTCTATTCAATCCTTACAGAAATCTATAGTATTTTTCTTTAACAATGGGGATCAAATGAGAAGCGTACCTAGCAAGTGCAGTAAACTCAGCTTCGTACTGCATCACTATCTTGCATCCTTGCTCCAACTTAATAAAAGCTTCTTGTATTTGTCGTTGGGCTGATGGAGGTACAAACTACATCATGAACACTATAGTAAACTCATCCCAAGTGATCTCAGCATTTGTCTTCCCCTGAAATTTCTCTCTCTATTGTCCAATCCACCATCTCTCTGCTTCTCCTTCAAACAGAAACACAGCCAAGGGCACCTTCCGGCTTTCTGGACACTGCATGCTGTCAAAGATCTTTTCTAACCTCATTATCCAATCTTTAGCAGCCTGAGGTCCTACAGCTCCTTTGAACAACAGAGGCTTAAGCTTATGAAATGTCTGTAAATGCTTGTCTACTTCTTCTTCTTTGCTTCCAGCTAACTTACTCTGTGCATCTCCCATTACCTGTGTTATAGCAGTAGCCAACTGCATCATACTTTTGAGGGTACTAGAGCTACACTGTGTTGTTCATTTGGTACATTTGATTCCGGATTATCCATTTAACTTTTCACATGCATAATTCAGTATAATCTGAATGATACACACATGTAACTATGTATGCAAAATGATGCACTTGAAACTACCCATTCTACTCAACTCTCAATTGAATCCTATAACCCTGATAATAATCAATTCTTCCAATAACACTGCTCTGATGCCACTAAATCTGTGATGCCCCAAAATCTAACTTGGAAGAAATTTTCAATATAATCTACCAAAGTTATCTATAATCATCAATCAATATTAAACAATTTAACAAAATCTATATCTCAAAACATCAAGTAAACAATTCTATTCATTCCCAAAAGTTTATTTACAATACTTAGGATCTTATACCAAATCATAATCCATCCAATCCTGAGTACAAAAGAATAACAATAACAAAAAGAACATAAACCTGAAGATTTTTGATCAATCTCAATCTCCTGCTCTCTTGCCCTGACCTGGAATATTAACCACATATAATGAGCTTCAAAAAGCTCAGCAGGTCACCTAATATCTACCACTGAAATCAAAGCACTGTACAGAAACAATATGCATGTCAACCAGTCAAATCCATAACAATCACTTGCACATGATCATTAAATCCATGCAAATACAAAAATCAGTAATTAATGCATGGTCGGTGGAATCCCAAAATCATCAGTAGAAGAATCAATAAACAGTAGAGAAATCCATAATGCTCAATAAATCAATACATACGTTAATTCCATCATATCTGAAATATCGGTCAAATCCATAGGGAAAAATATCGTATCAGTAATATTAGTTAAATCAATATCGTATCGATAGAATCAATCAAATCATTAATAAAGAAATCATCTCCGGTCAGTACTATCAATTGGTATGAAATCATATAAAACAACCAATCAATGCATCGTAAGAACAATTGAAATTAAATCAATACAGTAAAAACATATTCTATATCACATGGTTAATGTATCACATGTAACATATCAATATTCGGTGTATTAATGAATCAATGGTATCAATAAATCTATAGTATCAATGAATCAATCATATCAGTATCCGCAATATCAATGAATTAATGCAATAACAATATCCATATAAGCATCAATATTTAGTGACATGAGTATGCAATATCAATGAAATCATACAGTAACAGTAAACTCATAAATCCGTTAGAAAATCCATTCAATAGCAATAAATCAATTTCATATCAATAAATCAGTCAATCGATAAATCCATAAAGAAAGTATAAGAACAATACTTTACATATGCATTCAATACAGTAATTTTACTGAACAAGTACAATCACTGGATATTAATGCATTTTTCAGTCTTAGAATATCGATGAATCGTTGTATATCCGTTGGCTCAATGATAGAGTCGTCACTCTTTGCCCGTCGGCCACCCGTCGGCATAATAATCTCCTTATGACTCCCAATCGTTATATCAATGATCAATAGAGGATAACACTAAACCATTTTTAAAGGAAAGCCCGTCGGCCCACCATCCTGTACTGATCAAATCAATCTCCAACCAATGGTTCAACCAGTCTTTACTTGTCTTTCAGTAATAATAACAATAATTCAATCATATATCCACATTCATGTACATCTCATTAATGTATTGCAATCAATAAACACAATTTAGAAAATCCCTTAAAATATCGTATAGTAGACAGAAGTCGTTACAAAATTACCAAATTACCAGAAATCGTATAAAACAACGTTTTAAAACTTTACTTGTACTAAAGCACTATTTTCCAATAGCCAGATAATTTTCTATTCGATTCAAATCATACAGAACGCAAAATACCCGGTGAGAACTTTCCAGAAAACACTCAAATCGTACAAAATCATCATTTTTATAACTTGCCAAAAGTTATGCGGTAAAAGTTTCGTTAATACAAAGATAAACACATTTTTTGGTAACGGAAACACAAAACTGAGCAGAAAAATGCCAAAACTTGAAATCTTTGAAATCAAAAATAGGATTCGGAGTCCTTACTTCGAGACAAACAATTCTTTCAACAGCAACGACGGACGAAAAACGCACCGCAAGCTCCAAAACCAAGCTTTTTCCTCCCTTTATTCTCTTTCTCTCTCTTCAAATGATTCCAAAATATCTCTATCCAATATATATCCATGCAGATCATCCCGGATGATCCATTTTCGTCTCGGGATGATTTGCCCTTTGGACAAAAATTGTTTAGGCTAAACAGTAATCGTACATGGACGAGTTTCTCTATGGACAAATTTTGGACGAACTTCTCTATCCACAGATCCTGTACTGATCGTCCCGGAAGATCCAACTTCGTCCGGACGATCCTGGAAGGAAAAAAATGGCTTTCACAGGCGAGTCGCCAGTCTCGACCAGTTGTCATCGTGGTGCGCGACCGTCACGGGTTGGCTTGCCCAGTTGTTCTCTTCCACGTTCCGAGCCAAAAAGTCGCCTAGCCCTGTCGCCGTTGGCCCGTCACCCTCTTCCCCTTCCAATGTTGTGGCCTGGTCGCCAGATATAATCTCTGATTCTCTGCTAGTAAGCCTTACGACCTTAGCCTGGTATAGTGGTATTCTAGCATTGTCTATGATTTAATTCGGTTGATGAAAAAACTTTAGACAACAGAAAATTTAGAAGCCTAAAAGCATGTTGCATAAGCATCAAGCATGTTGTGAAAAATCTTTTTAAACAATAGTAACTATGCTTTGTAGAAAAATAACTTCCATATATGATTTTTACATGTTAAACTGTATAAATGTAGAAGCATCAAGCATGTTTAGAAAAATATATTTAAATTTATTTTTCATTTTAAATAGTAGAAACATTATTTAGTGCTAATTGACAATGACTTGATTGTTCAACAATTTTAGAAAATGAAGACTTGGCGAGAGAAATTATAGATGATCTCAATTATAAGTTTTTTTTTCTTTATCATATATTTTATCTTTTTATAATAAATCTAATGATTTAAAAAAAAATTAAAACTGTCTATGCCAATCCCAAGCCCGGATAAAAAGATTGAGATTTTTTTTTATTTCAATGATTTGTGCCCCATCATGAATAAAATCCTGGCTCCGCCTCTGTTTCTAATAGTTTCTTGTCACGACCCAATCCGACCCGAGACGGATCCCGTTCGCACCGGGCCGCGACATAAAAATCTAACCAGGATCTGGCTTTGGAATTTGCTTCAGAACTGATTCTTCCAAACATTTTAAACAAAACAGACAAACACAGAGCTACTAAAAACATCAAATGCAGCGGAACAAAGGATTTATCTTTTTCTTTTCTTTTCCTCAAAAAAATTATCTACAACTACAGACTATGGCTCAGACAGAAAGAAACAGTGCAGAAGAGCCATGTATGTACAAAAAGCAAAAGGACAAACCAATACCTACAGATCGGAATCTGAACTCTAGTCCAAGACCTTCTTCCCTTTCCCAAAACCTGAAAACCACCAGAAAGCAAGGGTGAGCTCAACAGCTCAGCAAAGCGACAAAACTCCAATCTAAACTTTCAGAATCCAAAACCAAACACATCAGACCCAAATCCAATCAGAAATCAGAACAGAATCGAACAGATATCGGAATATTTGTACAGAAATCAGAATCGATAGATCAAATCAGAACAGATACTGACATCTCAAATCAGAATCAGATCAGAACTGTTCAGAAATCAGAAATCGTATCAAATCAGATATATAATTAATAGCTAAATTCCCTGACACTGACTGAATCTCATAGGATCCATGCCCCTTATGCCTCCCTTTGTGCTCACGGCACCAGAACAGATGTGCATATAGCACCAGAATACATATATAGTGCTTATAGCACCTAAACATATTTCCTCGGATCCGGAACAGAACATATGTCAGATTTCATATTGAGCTCATTTCAGATTTCCCAGACACTAACTGAATCTCATAGGATCCAGGCCCCTTATAACTCCCTTTATATCTCATATACAGATAGCATATCAAATCAGAAGAATTTTCAGACAAATCAGAAATTACCCAAAAATCGGGCAGCATAACGACAGCGTATGAAATTTACATAATTTTTCCTAAAAATCACAAAACACCAAATTCGTACAGAATATAGATAACAACATTTCAGAACATTTATTCTATTGCCACAGCATTTAATATTCACACAGAAAAATACAGGTGAAATAAAACGTCGCCAAATCAAAACAGTCCGGACAAAAATCTCCAAAATATACTCAAAATGTGCACACCCGGCACAACAACTATATACAGAAAGTTACGCGGTAAAAACTAAACCAGTCGGAAAATACGGACGAAATTCGTTAACAAAAACAAAATCCTGACATAAAATACCGTCAACAGCAACGGTTCTAAAAATTGAGAAAGTCGGATTGTGCCTTACCTTGCATACAGCAAAATCCTCAACAGTCTCGTCGATCGAAAACGGATCCGCGGCTTCCCGAAATCAACTTTTCCTTTTTCTTCTTTTTCTCTTTTTCTCGGATCAGAAATCAGATATTTTATAAAAATATTTCTCTCTCTTCAAAAGGACTGATTTCCCTTAAGTAATACTCAGATCGGCCCGGCCGATCGTCTCGATCGTCCTGGACGATCAGACCAATATCACATCGTCCTGGCCGATTTCTCAAGACGATAATAACTGTTCATAAGCGATCAAAACCTCTGCTCTCTGACTTTTTCCATCCACTGATCGTCCTGGGACGATGCCTCGATCGTCCTGGACGATCATACCATTTTCACATCGTCCTGGGACGATTTCTGAGGACGATAATTAATTTCCTTGGACGAAAAAATCCCCTATTCTCTGACTTGTGCCGTGAACTGATCGGCCTGGGACGATGACCCTATCGGCCTGGCCGATCCCTACAGGAAATATTTCCTGGAGCTTCAGAACAGAATCTGGAACAAATTTCACCAGATTGTCCCAGGACGATCCCAGATCGGCCTGGACGATCCTGGAGCAAAACAGAACTTCACATTTCTAACCAAAACATTTTAGGTTTATCTTTACCTTTTTTAATATGAGCCAGATCTAATGCATCTATTATGCTATCCCAGTCGTCGGAAGGTTATCATTAGGGCTGTTAAAATCGGGTCACGGGTCGGGTTTGGGTCAAACCCGGAACTGACTTGACTCCAATTGACCCAACCCAAACTCGACTCGTTTTTACAAACATGTCATGTATTTCAACTCGGATCGACCCACGCGGGTTGCTGGGTTGACCTGACACGACCCGCTGACATGTTTTGAAGGAGGCATTAGATGGCAAATGGTGATGGCGACAACGTAGACGAGCAATGACGTAGGTGATGGCACAAGCGGGGCGAGGAGTCACAACGAGATTGTTTTGAAGGAGGCGTTGGACAGTGGGTGGCGCAGGATACGACAATTGCAACAGCGCAGGAGGGCGACTGTGCAGGCGGGCGACGATGCAGGCAGGGTGAGGCATCACTACGAGGGCATCACGATGAGCTCATTTCGAATAGGCGTTGGAAGGCGAACGGAGCAAGTGACGACGCCGATGCAGGCGACATAACACCACCCTCCATTTTTATTATCCAGGACTTAGGACCTAGCAACGACAGTGTTGTAAGAGATATTAAACGATCCAAAATATTCATATTCACCAAATAATTACAAGTGATGCTACATTTTATTAAAAAAATGAATATAATAATGACTAAATACATATTACCCTTTATGCCTTAACTAGCTTTGAAGGATGATTGATCATCTTAATCAAATTTCTCTATGCTAGATGAGCCTTGTGGTACAGAGTGCTTGAGCAGGAGATGTTGATTCAATTGATGAGTGTTGCAGCTAGCTAATATCTCGGAGTCAATGGCATGTGGTGGAGCTCTAAATTGCCTCAAAGCAGGAGGGGAGTGCGTTTAGGTTGTGAGGATAAAGGGCAACACCCTTCCAAGTCCCCTACCAATTTAGGTCTTGTGACTCTTGCGAAAGCTCTTTTGTGGGCCCACTAGACATGAGTTCATTTGATATGACCCTTCAACTATCAATTGAGTATTTGAAAATACATGTGTGAGTACATAGTAGATAGTGTGATTATTATAGTCAAATATCTCATTGCCTTCTATTTTAAATTACTTTTAATATTTTTATTTTTTAAAAATTAATAATTTATATAGGTGCTACTCGAATAAATGAGGATTTTCCTCTTATTAGGTAGGGCTTATATTCAAAACTATGTAATTGTGAATTTTTTGCTAAATAATTCTAAATAACAAATAATTATTAAGTTATCATTATTTCAAAGAATGAATAAAGAATTAAAATGCAAAATATTATTTTCTTAAGTATAATTTTTATAACTTCAAAATTATATATTATATATCAATCTAACATTTTATATTTTTGAAAGAATTGAATTTATTTATACCAAATAATATAAACAAGTAAGAAAAAATTCAACTCGGTTAAAATCCCAAGGGATTAAAAAGCACAACCAACCCCTTGTTAAGGCTGAATTTAACATAGGAGGATCCGAGGATACACATATATTTGAATATTCAATACATAAAATTAATCATTTATACATATAGCCCAATAGTGTGAAAAATGCTTGGACAGGCCCAATGATTGTGGAATAATTATTAGATCCGGACATCTGACGTAGCTCTACATCCGGACGCCAATAACATATCGCCACGTGCTCTTACTCTTTACCGCGTGGGCCGACGACCCAGACCCAGACCATAACCTGATATTGCTATGTTCGGATATTGCTCGGTATTGCTAGGTATTGTTTGACAATAACGAGAAATAGCGTTATGTCAAAATCAACACCTAGCAATACTGAGCAATATCAAGTAATACCCAAAATGCTAGGTATTGCTTGACATATTGATATTTATCGTTATTGTCGAGCAATACCGAGAAATACCGAGCAACACCTAGCAATACCCCGGTTTGCATAAATCAGTCAATTCATAACAATACCGGATCAGGATAGTCGGGCCGCACGGTAAAGAGTAAGAGCACGTGACAACATGTTATTGACGTCTAGATGCAAAGCTACATTAGATGTCCAGACCTAATAATTATTCATGATTGTGAGATTTGATGCCTTCTTAGCCTTCTTAAACTTCAGAAAATATATTATCGCGCCTTTCTTCGCTAAATCAAGGAAACAACTTGAAGAAGCTGAAAGGTCAAACCCCTCCACTTCCCGGAAAATTTTATGGCCATGTCCTTCGACTCCGAGTCCTCGCCACCGGCCCTTAACCGGGATTGGTTCTTCTCCGCTACCAACCCCTCTTTTCCTTCGGGCTCAGCCGGAAACGTTAACCGTGGCCTAAAAGCTAGGAGAAAGTCGTCAGCGTTCCCGGTCACCGAATGGGCGTCAAAACCTTATCTACGGGAGGCGAGGCCGCAGCAGAGGCTCCCAACGGCTGGAACCTGGATGTCCTTCGGTTCTTCCGTTTCCACGTCTCCGGCAACATCAACGGCGACGGAGCCACCTGCAGCCATCCCCCGGGGGGACCTCCGATACGCGGGACTGCGCAGGAAGGTGCGTTTCGATACAAGAGAAGAAAAGGGAGAAGGGAAGGGAGCTGCGGATGCATCGGCGGTGACTAATGAGATGGTTGCTGAGGCGGCGTGGGAAGGAAGAAGGAAAGGGTTCTGGGCAAGGCTGATGGATCGTCGGATGAGAGTCCAACTATCTGTTGCTATCTTTGCTGCGGTTAGTCTTTCTTAATTTGTGAACGATTTGATGGAAAATTTATTACTAATCAGTTTTCATGGAACTAGATTATCTTTATAGGATTGTTTTAGCGGTTCAATTTGAAGTTTTCTTGGAAATTTGAAACCTGTAAATCCTACATTTTTTAGTTTTTCCATTCCTCGCCCATCTGAATGTTCATGTTATGTTTTAGGAGGCTCTTATTAGTTGTGTTTCTATAGTGGAGCGTACAGTATGAGTCCTAATTTATTAATTGCTATTTAGCTAATCTGAATATTGATGGTAAATTTTGGAGAGGGGAAAATTAGTCTTGGAGAAGGCATTGTAAAATGCCAGCATTTTCTGTCATTTCGGCTGGTGGGCGTATCAGCTGAAGCAAGTAGTTTAAGGATCCCTGGAATGGGTTGATCATTACATGATATGAAACGTAATCTATACATACAATTTCCTAATTATATTCTTAGTATCCCCTAAAAGTTATGGTTGATTCCATATAGCATTATTCCTCTCCTTAATGAAGCCATACAATGCGTGTTTGAACTTATATTTTCCATAGAATTCTTAGACTTCTATGTAATTCTTCTAAGAAAAATGTTCTATCATGATCCTATTTTCCTTTTATTTCTTGCAGCTTGTTCTTTTGTGCTTCACTTCCGTACTCCAGAAGAACTTCTTGCTGAATATACAGGTTAATTTGTTGCAGGTATGATATCTGATTGTTATTGTTAGTTTGTTGGTTTCTTGTGCTTCCTCTTTTGCAATATGAGAATTGTTAATCATATCGAATAAATATTGGGAAGGCAAAGGCCTAATTGTCAGTGTTGATATAAATTAATGTTGAATTTTTTCTTATTCAGACAGAAAGTACATAGTAGTTTAAAAAGATGTTTGTACTTGTTATATCTTGGATTCTGATATGATCAAAATTTCATCATAAAAAAAATCCTTTGTGGTACTTTTTTTCCTTTTAAGGCCAGCAAATCATCATGCTACCATCGTTTATTAGTCTCACAAAAGCATATTATTACCAGAGCGATTAGCATAGCATATGAAGCTCCCAATACAGGCCAAAAGGTTTTCATTAATTCATGGAATGTGTCAGAATTAGTTTCCCCTCTTAGTGGTTTTATAGGATGTCAAATTCTTCTTTGAGTACCGAAGTCCAAGTTCTCTGAGTTTCTTTCCTCTCTATTGTTTCTTATTTTTCATTTACTCCTTTTTTGCCATGCTCCCAACCCTTATGAGGAACATTCAAAAAACCACTTGTAAAAATTTCATGCTTCCGCAATGATGATATTCATATTTATTCCTTCTTTTTAATCCTTGCAGGATCAACTTTCTAAGCAGAAATTAAGATTACAGAAGTGTGATTTATATGATCCGGAATATTATGTCGAAGCTGTTCCACCGGTAACTAGCTATCTTCTACAGAAGAGTCTGAAGAATTCTGCGCTTTTTGCTTCCCTTGCTATGCTCTGTTTTCCACTGCTTGTTCTTAGACATCTTGATAAGATTTCAAGGTTCTGGAAGTCATCAGATTCTGAAGAAATTTCTCTTAACAAGCAACTAGCATATAAGGTTGATGTCTTTTTATCAGTCTATCCATTCTCTAAGCCACTGACTTTACTTCTTGCAACTCTGCTGCTGTTATGTCTTGGTGGCTTGGCACTCTTTGGGGTGACTGATGGTACTTTAGCAGACTGTATGTGGTTATCATGGACTTATGTAGCTGATTCAGGCAACCATGCAAATTCTGTCGGCACTGGTCCCAAGCTAGTGTCTGTTTCTATAACTTTTGGAGGGATGCTTATATTTGCTATGATGCTTGGACTAGTTTCTGATGCAATCTCAGAGAAGTTTGATTCCTTGAGGAAGGGTAGAAGTGAAGTGATAGAGAAAAATCACACTTTAATCCTTGGTTGGAGCGACAAGTTGGTATGTAGTGGACCTGCCTTTGATTTACCTCTAAAATTTTCACTCCTGTTATGAAACTTTGCCTATTGACTCAAAGAGAATTAGACATGCATTTGATTTTGGTTTACTTCTGTCTTAAATCCCAATTTAACACAATTAATATGATATTTTGATTTTTGACTGTCTCCATGTTTACTTGGCTGTCTTCATTAAGATTAATGTCTTCTTGCTTTGATGTTAGACATCACAGTCCTTATGCACGCCAGGCCATCTAAATGAAAATCGATTAGAACGTTTTCAAACAACTTCTCATCATTATTATTATCATTAATTGCTAATTGACTCAATAATGTTTTTTTTCCCTATTATCCTTAGGATTGTTTTTATTATCCTTAGGATTGTTTTGAAAATGTGATGATTTGATGAGTGCTACATGTAGAGTTCCACCTTGGATTGCTTGCTAGAAATTGCTATCGGGAATTTCATTTGGTGGGTACCTTGGATTGAGTTGCCCCGACACTAGTGCAAATTTATTGTTTTGCATTTGAATTTTGGTGGGTGGCACCAATACATGAAGATTCTATGCTTAGGATTTACGAAAAACATTTTAGAGATCTCTCTTTCTTTTATTTCATCACATTCACAGATCTAGGGGTGCAAGCAAGTATATCAAAACCACATGAGATTGGTGAAAGGTGGATTTGATGTAGGAACAATGAGTCTTATACAAACACTTTTAAGAGGTCGCAGTGGATACAACGGTTCCCTGCAAATGAATACTTGTGGATAACAACAGTAGATACATCGTAGGTACAACGAAACACTATGGGCACAAGTACAAATATCACCTACGACAACGGTGATTAAAGTCTACGAGTACGTCGGGTACGAGGGCAACTCGATGTACATAGAAGGACACCCCTGGTAGAGGGAAAGAGATGTTTGAACAAATTAGAACTAAACTTCCTAGTGTTCAAAAGTTTTTCTTAGTCCTATACTTAAGAAAAAAATAGTTCTAGTGTCCACAAACACCATAAGTAACAAGTCAACTACACTAAAAAGCTTGAAAAGAGTCTATTTCAAGGCATTGGCCACAAACTTCAAAGAAACCTTTCCCGGTGAATGAGAAAGGGGGAGTCAACATCAGAACGATGAGATGCCTTTTGACATCCAGATACTACGCCACTGGATCTGCAACACTTATGCAAGCAGACAAAAGGCGTCTATAATCTACAACGCATCGCCACCAGATCCGCAACACTCTTACTAGCGGACAGAAGGCGTGTATAAGCTCATAAACGAAATATTGTGTGCATTCAAATGACAATTATCCGCACAACCAAAATATGATTAAATACCCCTGCACGTGCACTATAAATTGTATACACATGGGTACACTAAAGAGGAAAATACAATCTCGACCCGCATGGGTCCCGACGAGCGTGTTATTAGCACACACGTGATGTCTCGGGATGCTGCGCGGGTCGATAAGTGAATTCAAATTCGAACCCGATCCTTCTATATGGATCAATATTAGTCGACAAGGTTCAAACCAACAAATAAGTATACGGTCACGACGACCGATATATTTATTTTATTGCATTCATATTAGGCCGTCAAGACCTATAATCAAGAGAATTCACTAACAAAGGCATGAAGCCTACGAAACCCGATCCTCCTAAGCAGATAAATATGAGTGGACAGGGTTCAAACTCTCGGATAAATATACAATCACAAAATGTGATCGGAATATTTATTTTATACATTCATATTAGGCCTTTAAGGCTTTTAATAAAGGAAATTCGCAAACAAATGCATGAAGCCTACGAAACCCGATCCCCTATCGGCAAGTTGATAAGGTCGACAAGGTTTAAACAATAAATGGAGATGACCTCAAGGTCAACCCACTGATGGCCGTGTTGAATGCTAATCTCAATCGGAGGGGTCCATTCCAAATATAACTCAAATGCCACTCCAATATCCAAAAGTCCAAAATCCAACAAATCCCAATTCCAAGATATTTAAATTCGAAATCATCTATCAATCACTTAAAGAAAAA
Organism: Dendrobium huoshanense; assembly: GCA_016618105.1. Taxonomy (NCBI): domain Eukaryota; kingdom Viridiplantae; phylum Streptophyta; class Magnoliopsida; order Asparagales; family Orchidaceae; genus Dendrobium; species Dendrobium huoshanense. Next base: position 65,047,793 of record CM028358.1, on the reverse strand, counting down.
TCCACCCACCCTCCGCAACAGTTTGTCGGGCTGGATAAATTTAAATATAACTTCAGCTCATATAGAGCTAATGCCTAGTCAAAAATATTACTATGATCCATTCTCAAACATTCTCCTGCCAGTAAGGACGTGGTACGTGTCCTCTAACCGGCGGTTTTGCCGCCAAATTGCACCGCAGGATAAACGGTTATGACCTGGGCCCCTCTGAACCGAGTGGTTTTGCCATCAAATGGCACAACAAAATACCAGTTATGGCCAGAGCCAATATATTCCTTATTGGCATCAAATCCTTGATATATGAATCAAAAGAATATGATTGATAGGGCACAAAGCTCTCGGTTAGCTAAGGTGGATTCAAATTTGTCCCCTTAGGCAAATATCCAACCCAGGTCTACAAGGTACCCTTGGACGAAGCAACCCATGGCTGCCGACAAGGATTCTTCTATCAGGTTGGGTCGCACCTCCTCTGACTAAGTAGACCAGGGACCACGATGGCCCGGGACGACGGAACCATGGGATCTTGAACGGGCCCATCATCCATTCCCCCACCATCCGCATTAAGTGCAAGAAGGTGAAATTTCTATTTTAAATATCAAAGTTTTCAAATTTCCAAATCCAAACCCATGCTGCAACTATATGCCAGATACACGTATTTCTACGTATCTGATCAATGACTAGCCTTAATTGAAAGTTTTCTCTTATGATCGGGAGGGGTAATTAACTATAGAGGCTTGCGCCTATAGGAAACCAGAACTCAGATCATAAAATCCTCGCAAAATGAGGGCGAAATCTCTGGGTAATGTCTTATCTACAAACCCATATGCCTTCCAAAATTTACCCAAGAACTTATTCCGTTAAAACTCCCTCGCCGAAAAAGCAAACAAAACAGCTGCGAGCGGAGGCCGGGGCCGAATTTTCGGAGCCCACAAGGAGAAGCTCGCAAGCTTTCCTAGAGGAAGAGGAAGGGATGGAACAAGCTCGCAAGCTTTTCCAACAAATAAACCCGCAGGTTTAGGCTCCAAAAATCACATTATAACTCTCTTTTAAAAACTCTAAAATAACCACAAATATCTCCTATATATAGGTAAAGAAAGGGGAGCCAAACATCCACCATACCACTAATTAATCCCATTAAATCATGGAAATGAAAGGCCAAAAGTCACCACAACAGCAGCTGAAAAAACCACCCAAAAATCAAGCCAAATACATCCACAAACAGCCCCCCAAAATCTGCACAGAAAACAGCAAGGAAAGCCATGGGAAGCACAACCATTTAAGGGGAAGAGGGAGGCCAAAAGACACCACAAACAGCCCACTAAAACTGCACATAAAACAGGGCAAAATAGCACCCAAAATATGCACAGGAAACAGCCAGAAAAAGCCACGGGAAAGCAACTAGAGAGGGACCCGAGGAGCCAACACATGAAACAGGGCAGGGAATTCACGGGAAACGGCCAAAGAGAAATCCCAAGAACCAGTTATCTTTTATTCTCAAAGAAGAAACCAAAGAGACACAAGAAGGGGAAGAGATAAGATCCACTAAATGAGCTTATAATAATACCTTTTCATATTAATGAGCTAACATTAGCTCAAGCATTAGCTCAAGCATTTATGAGCTTGAACCAAGTAGATCCCAAAATTTCAGCTGAGAACCAAAGCAGCCAAAGCCCAAACCGTGAGACAACAAGCAGCCCAAAGAACAAAATATTCAACTTGTTTTGACCCCTCCTTTGCCTACATCAGATCTTTGATTTTTTTTTTTGTCTGAAACCCTAGCCAAGGGATCTACGCATATCGACACCAACCACTAACCTTTGAATGAATGAAAACAAGGAAATTCGCATGAATCCCACGGTGGGTCCAAACCTTGAGGATGATATCCCAACAGATGCAATTCTTGACAGTAATTACATTAATCGATTCAAGGCAATACTCCAGGTGACGTGCTCAACTCATTTCAAATACAATCTCAAGGGTAATTATGAAAAAAAAAAAATTATTCAATTACAATTCTCCCCATCAACTCAATATTATGGCAAAGTTGGATCTCCTCTATGACTCATTTCCAAGTCAAGAACAATAAATTCTCAATGTCCCAAATGGCTAGGAATCACATAATATCATCAAGCCCAAATCACATTTCAAATGAACACTGAGAGAGATCTATACAATAAAAATATTGCACACTAAAATGGTACCACTAAATCAGCACACACCTAAGAATGTCTATAACCCTGATGTAGTCATCCCTTCGCCCTGAATGTTGCAATGATATGATATGGCACCGTGAAAATTTATATGAAGTAAATGTCATCCATCCAATCACTTGACATCTTCTCAGCATTTTGTACCTAAATTTGTTTTGGAACTTTTCATGCAGTTTAAAAGTTAATTCTCTTTTGATTCTCCCTAGCTTCCCAAGAATGTGATGCTCAAAAGATACAACGATCTCAACATAAAATTCTTTAATTGTTCTAGCTTAAAAACCAAATAACCCATGCAAACCTTAAGGACCTCAACATCTCCAAAAAATATGTACCCTACATCACTCAAAGAACCCAAAGATGCAAAGATCCAATCTCATATCAGAAGCATATCTCACACTAGCTAAATTCTTAATCACAACATCATGTGCCATAAGACAAAAAATGTCAAGACCTACAATCCTCTGCTTCCCCAAAATATGATGCTCCAAAGGCACGAGGATCTCAACATATAATCCTCTAAGACGTCTAGCTTAACAACCATATAACCCATACAAATCTTGAGGACCTCAGAAATCTATAAAAATGTATACCTTACATGACTCAAACTCCCAAATATATAAATATCCAATCTCATATCAAATACATACCTTACCCCTAACCAAAGTCTTAGTCAGACCATCATGTCTCCTAATACAAATAATGTCAAAACCTATAGTCATACACACACCATTGTAGCTCATATAAACACCATACAAAGTTGAAAACTAAAAAATAATGATCTATCATGATATGGATGAAAAGAATATGTCGAGTATAAGTAATCACCGATCACTGTACATAAACCTATGGTAAAAGAGAAAACAACAAAATCTAGATATGTTATGTTTACATTTGTTGCCATGTCCTCTTGATGGTTGTCACTTGTTCGCTCTCCCTCTTCTTCAAAGTCGTTCAATCTCTTTTGATGTCAGGGTTAAAGCGATAGAAATAATGCTTTGTTCCAGTCATTAGACTTATGTTTAAATGTAGACCCTTTCTCTGCTAGTCTCCCCCTCACAAAGAATTTCTAGCTTTTCTTTTCTTCATTGACACCCTAAGCTTAGAAATCTTAACTTATGACAGGAGTTGCTCACACCTTCTACTCTTATGGTATCACTTTCACAACATGGCATTATAAGGTGCTCATAAGAGGGAATTAAGCAGAAATACAAAAACAAAGTTCAATCTTCATCATCAACAGTTGCATATATTATTCTTAAATCACAAATAATCAAACAAAATTGATTCATATATGAATTGATTGATGTACATTCTTGCATGTGCAACAAATGCAGTATTTACTTCTAAAAGAGTGTTGTAGAGGTTTTGATCATGAACAATAATCAAGTTTGAACCATAAATTTTCTGTAGTAGGTTTCATCAAGGTCTCATATGTTAAACATAATACATACTTTTTCATTCATCTATACCTTCTCATCTTCACTCAACATCACTGACAGCTTTGAAAGCCCCATGAGTGCTTTCACAACACCATGTTGAAAAAAACTACAGGCATCTCTATTCTCCGAATTCAAAAAATTTGGCCCATTCACCTTCTCAATCTCAAACTTCATAATTAACAATAACAAATTTGCTCCTAATACTAGTTGTTGTAATGAGGGCACCGAAAAAGACAATGTAGTAGTGTCTCCCGGATCAATAGCAATATGTCATAAATTAACACAAAAGAGAAAAAGAAAGCAACAACAAAATATGCCAAGATTTCTATTTGGCTACGACCAAGCCTATATCCACGGAAAGGGAAAGAGGATCTGATCCACTAATAAAGAAACCACAATTATGGAGTATAAAGCAAGAGCATTCACTAACTTCTCCAATGCCCACTCATAGACAATAGAAATAATAACTCTAAGAATCTTCCACTAACATATTAACTCAAACAAGGTCATCTTCTTCTCGTATACACTATTGAGGCCATTAATTTTTCATAAAATACATGTAGGAGATACCCGTATATTTTGTAGTTAATTGTTGTTCTTACAAATGTGGCGCATTTGACCTTGTAGGGACTTGTATGTGCTTCAAAATGTGTTGCATTGTACATGTTTGTAAGAAGTTTTGTTGCTTTGGTTGCATATTCCAAATCACTCAGGCTTCCTTGATCATCCTTTGCATGCATTGGGATTTTATCTCCCTCTTGAAGCTTGTAAGATGACACCGAATGTAGGGATATTATTGCGTTTGTCACTGATCTTTGCCAACAAGATTAACATTATCTCATTGCCAAATTACAATTTTATCTTAGGCATTTGAGTTATGCTTCATGCCTTTCATTTGATGTTCAAACCATAGTCCAGTTCCACATCTAGGTTCATTTCAAGTTTGAGTTCTTCATGTCCAAAATCTTGTTCATCTTGTTTGATATCCATATCAAATACAAGACCGAGTCCCTTGCAAGTGTTCATTCAAGTTCTCTACTGTCATATTAAGTTCATCCGGATTTGAGTCTAATGCTTGCAGATCCAAAGTTTCACTTGGTGTTGCACAGTTCAAGTTCAAGTGCACAAGTTCTTGTTGTCCACATCGTATCCTAGTTTGAGTTCAAAGTACATGTTCAAGTACTTGTTCAGGGTCTTCTGAAGTCCTTGAAAGTTCAACTGAATATTCAAATTGATTTGCATTTTGGTTCCAATTTGATTTTATTTCATTTGGGTTTGACATTTAGAAATCATTTAAATTTTGTTCAGGTTTAGGTCCACAAATCCAATGTTCATTTGAGTCCAAGTTCTATGCTTTACGTTCAAGTACGAGTCCTCTGTTGTCCTTCGTATTGCTGCTCAAATGATGTTTTCAAATTGTTTAAGTCTTGTGTACTTCAGTGAAAATTTCGGCAGCACCCTAGCATATCCCCCATTTGGGGGAAAGTAGGGTAGCTGGGCCTTCCCACCACGCTACTCGAGCGTGTATGGTAGGTGTCCTTAGACATCGCGGCTGTACATCTTTTCATCCCACCACGCTACAAGAGTGTGTATGAGGCCTTCAACAGTACCCGTACGAGAATACCAGTGACTTCCCCACCACGCTACAAAAGCGTGTATAGGGCTTACCCACCTCGCTGTATGTGTTGCATCGGGCTCCCTCCTACAGTGCTACAAGAGAACGTATAGGTGGTTCTCTGGTTCGCAACAAACGTCGAGAATGAGATTTGGGAGATTATACCTTGCGTAGCAGTCGTCGGTGGTGCTGATGTCGAGGTCGAGGACTGTCCCCACCACGCTACAAGAGCGTGTATATGGCTTACCCGCCTCGTCGCACTCATTGCACCAGATTTCCCCCCTCCCCCACCGTACTACAAGAGCGCGTATAGGGGGTCCACCGGCGCGTCGAGGATGAGATTTAAGTTAGAAATTTATACTTTGAAGACCAGCAGTGGAGGTGGCTCGTGGATCGAGGCAAGAGGAGATATTATTATTATTATTAATTATAATTAATATTAATTAATTAAAATCAATTAGTTTTAATAAATTATAATTAATTAATAATAATTAACTTTATAAAATATAATTAATTAAAATTCCTTTTAATTAAAATTAATTAGATTAATTATAATAATTTTAATTGAAATTAAATATAATTAATTAAAATAATTATATTATATATATATATATATATATATATATATATATATATATATATATATATATATATATATATATATATATATATATATATATATATATATTCTCAAATCCTTGGTCTAGCTGGATTACGAGATTAGACTGGAGAAGCTCGCAAAGGGAGAAAGTTACCTTCACTGCCAGCGTGCTCCAGTTCTTGTTCCGATCAAAATGTCGTAACTTCCCTCCCGACAGAAAGGGAATGCCAGTTGAAGGAGCAAAGTCGCGCAGCCACGAGGAGTCGGAGAAGGGTTTGAAAGGGAGATCGTTAACTTCACAGCGAACAACTCTCGCCGCTAGCTCCGATCAAAATGTCGTTGCTTCCGATTCAACCAAAAGGGAAGGTCTCGTCGGAGCGAAGTCGAACGACAACGTAGAAGATGAAGAAGCGTCTCAACGGGAGAAAGTACCTTCACAGGGAGACGAGCTCCGGTTCTTGCTTCCGATCGAAACACCCTAACTTCCGATCTCCCAGGAATGGAAAGTCGTCTAAGGGGTCGAGTCGAGCCGCGATGCAGGAGTCGAAGAGGGGAGAGATCGGGATAGCGGGAGGCAGCGAGAGCTGAGCTCTCTCATTTCCTTCGATAGCTGAGCTCTCTCATTTCCTTCGATATTTAACGACTCAAACGAGTCGTGCGGGATGGGACGTTGAGTCGTGCGAGCCTTATACGAAGATCGTGGGAAGAACAGCGACAGCGACGTCGTGTTGAATTCGGTGCCGGACAGGTATGAAAGATTTTTTTTGTTTTTGTTTTCTGTTGATACAGTAGGCGGGTCAACACTCATTCGTCTCGGCTTCTAATCTCATTCTTCTCTCCGCAAGATCGACTCCACTTGTATCATTCTTCTCAATCAAGCAAAGAAGAACTCCTTTAGGTGTTTTGATTTTGTGACAAGTTTGTAAGAGTCTTTTATTATAAAAAGTTGTATGTTTCTTATTTTGTCTATTTTGTGTTCTTTGGTGTATTTTCTATTTCCTAGGAAGCTTGTCATAAAGCCCCAAATTTTTGCTTGCATCAATTTGGTATCAGAGCAAGGTTGGTTGAGAGATATGATGTTATTTTTGGGAGCCTAAACCTATGGATTTCGTTTTAGAAAAGCTCGAGAGCTTGTTCCACGTCTTCTTCTTCTTCTATTTATTGGGAAGGCTTGCGAGTTTCTCCTACTTTCTTCTTGAACTTCTTGTCTACTTTTTCTATCCGCAAGTGACCACCCCACCTGTATCCTTTTTTTCAATGGATGAAATGCAAGTTTAGGTTTCTTTATTTTGTGTTTGTAAGTGTCAAGAGGTTGTTGTGTGCTGATTTTTGGAATGGAAAAACTGATGGTTTTTCTTGGAAAAGCTTGAAAGCTTGTTCCACCTCTTCCTCTTCTTCTAGGAAAGCTTGCGAGCTTCTCCTCCTATCTTCTTCTTGGACTTCTTATCTCATTATTCTTCTTGCAAGTGACCACCCCACCTTATCATTCTTCACGATGAATGAAATGCAAGTTTAGGTGTCTTTATTTTGTGTTTGTAAGTGTCAAGAGTTGTAAGTGTCATTTTTATATTATAAAAGTGACTTTTTGAGTATTTCATGTATTTTCTTTTATCCTAGGAAGAGTAGTATTTTGCTTGCAAAAATTTGGGGGTTTTCCCAAATTTTTGCTTGCATCAATTTGGTATCAGAGTGAGGTTGGTTGAGAGATATGATGTTATTTTTGGAGTCTAAACCTGCGGGTTTATTTGTTGGAAAAGCTTGTGAGCTTGTTTCATCCCTTCCTCTCCTTCTAGGAAAGCTTGCGAGCTTCTCCTCCTTCGTCTTGGCTTCTAATCTCATTCTTCTCTCCGCAAGATCGACTCCACTTGTATCCTTCTTCTCAATCAAGCAAAGAAGAGCTCCTTTAGGTGTTTTGATTTTGTGTCAAAGTTTGTAAGAGTTTTTTATTATAAAAAGTTGTATTGTTTCTTATTTTGTCTATTTTGTGTTCTTTGGTGTATTTTCTATTTCCTAGGAAGCTTGTTATTTGCTCGCAAATATTTGGAGCTTTTTCCAAATTTTTGCTTGCATCAAGATCTCTTTTGTTTCCTTCTATATCCTCTCAGTTTGTGGTTGTTTGGAGTTGCTAGCTTTGTTTGTGCATTTGAAAGAAGACGTATGTGAGATACTTTTTTGGTGTGATATTTTTAGTTTTCTCTTGTTCTTTTAGTGAGTGGGTATAGTTGAGAATGGGAAATGGGTTGGTGAGTACTCTTATTTTGAACCCACAATTATGTTTTCTTTATTTGTAGATCAAATCCGGTTGAAGTCTATCTACTTAAATTTTTGTGTACTCCATGAAGTATTTTCTCTCTTTTTGTTATTTTATGGTACATTATTTTTTATCTGGGTGTTGCTTTCACATTGCGCCTTTGATGTATCGGTGTACTTCAACTTTTTCTCAGTTATTTGATTTCAGCTTTATGAATGCTTCATAATCGAATTAAAAGTATGAATTCAGATTTCTGGTCGAAGATTATGTTTTTTCAAATATAGTTCTAAGCAAACAGCCTTTTGGGTCTAATGCTGTCTTCTTCCCTTGTAATTTGTCAATCACGTGATATACATCTATTTATTCTTCGACCAAGATTAGACTAAACAGGAAATTGAAATTTATTCTTTTTTGTTTCATTCACTTCGTCCATGAGCGCACATATCATGTCTTTACCTGTGCAGTTCAGTGAGTTTTTTTACTCAAGCTTTTATGACAATTTCTTGATTTTTAGGCTTCATTTAGTGTTGCATGTTATCCTCTATTTCTGCAAAGATTTTGTCAAAATTTGTGATAGAAATTTTCCTTGATGCTATCAGTAAAACATTATGAGTTCATAGAACCTGTACTTTAAAAACCGACATTCATCTTAATTTCCGCTGAATCAGAGGTCTCAGTAAAGATCCTACTTTTAGTTACTTGCATTAGCTTTCCATTGCATATTGCTATGCACACACGTTAATATATTTTTTCTCCCAATTTTTTCTTGTCATACAACAAAAACTTCTAAATCTTCCTGCATATATAGGCACATCAATTGTCTGTTCTAATCTAAGCTTGCCCTTCATGTCAAAATTGTCTTAAATCAGAGATGTTAATTACAGTTAAACTTTTTCTTGTTATTTTCTAGCTGCAAGGTTTATTGGAACAAATGAGGATAATCCTAAAATAAGAATCGGTTTGGTCCCCAAATTCTCTGTGAAGATATATTATAAATCCTTTGCATTTATCATATATGATTTTAAAAATTATGTAAGTGCTGATATGCAGTGAACCTTTAACCGTTTTATACTTTATATCTCGACATATTACCATTTTAACCTGTGTTTTCTTAGTTTTTTTTTTTAATTTCCAATTTTCCATTGATTAATAGGGTTCTTTGCTGAATCAACTGGCAATTGCCAATGAGAATTTAGGCGGTGGTATTGTGGTCGTGATGGCTGAACGGGACAAAGAAGAAATGGAACTTGATATTGCTAAGATGGAGTTTGACTTTAGAGGCACATCTGTTATATGCAGAAGTGGAAGCCCTCTTATTCTTGCAGATCTTAAGAAGGTTGCATAAGTCCTTTTTGTTGTGTAATATTTTGCTGAGTTTCTTGGTTTTACTTCAGCCGACGGTCCTATAATGCTTCTAATATTCTCCCATTTAATTCACTTTACAATTGAAAAAAAGAAGTTTACATCCATTTTTTATTCTGTTAAAATTGACTCTAGTTTTGCAGGTATCAGTCTCTAAAGCTCATGCTATAATAGTCCTGGCAGAAGATGGAAATGCCGACCTGGTAATTGTTTGGTAGATGGTAGTGTATGGCATATTAACTCTCGTCTTCCATTCATCTCGCTTAAACGATTATATTTCAGAGTGATGCACGAGCCTTAAGGACTGTACTGAGCTTAACTGGAGTTAAAGATGGTCTGAAAGGTCACATAGTGGTGGAATTGAGTGATATAGACAACGAGGTCTTAGTCAAACTTGTTGGTGGAGATCTTGTTGAGACTGTTGTTGCTCATGATGTTATTGGTCGTTTGATGATCCAGTGTGCACGCCAGCCAGGACTTGCTCAGGTAAATTTCAGATCACGTAGCAATAATTTGTCTAGAGAAAAGTGGTTATTTTCTTCTTTAGGCTTCGTTTGGGATGGCTTTCTTACTGCTTCTTAAAATAGCTTTTTTTTTTACAAAAAATTTAATTTTTTTAACTAAAAAGTTGTTTTAAGAAGCATTAAAAAACCTGTCCCAAACAAAGCCTTAATATGCTCATCCTCTTCTCATTCTTGTGGCTGATCGCAATATATTTTTTGCAAGATGCAGTATATTAGCAAGGCTTGTGTTCATATCAATTAGGCTCTTAAGCTAAATCATATATTTGCTGTTTGCTTATATATTCATATCCTTTTTGGCTAGTTCAGTTGTCCAAGAAAAAGCCTGCTTAAAAACTGGAAGCTACTAATTCTCCACAAAGTTTTAAATTCATATACAAGTAGTCTGGTTTACTTGTGTTTTCATACTTAATGCTGACATTGCCAATTAGTAATTGTTTGGATAGCATTACCCTTAGGTCTTCCAAAGAGATGGCTAGGATTCAAATACCCCCTCAAGAAACAATATATCTTTAGTTATCCATTTCTTTTAAGTTGTCACTTTTCTAGATGGTTTAATTATTTTGAATTGCACAATTTCTATGCTGTGATTGCTCAATATTAGTAGTATTGGAGTTTTCAATTGCCTCAATTATCTATGACTATTGTCATGCTTGTGTTCAGTACTGCTTTGCATTTTTATTCTTCCGAACATTTTGGTATTGGTTTATACTTGATTATGTTTTTTTTTTTTTTTTATATGGATTCTGCTAGTAAGGAAAGCTATGCCCTAAATACTTCTTCAGGATCATAAATTTGCGTTAATGAAGCCAAAAATACTGAACAAATATAGTTTAAGAATATATATATATATATATATATATATATATATATATATATATATATATATATATTTATTTATTTCGTGTGAACTATTAGTATTTCTAGTTTTGGTTGTATATATTTTCTTTTCCCTCAAATTCCTTGCATGTTTACAGATTTGGGAAGACATTCTTGGATTTGAAAACTGTGAGTTTTATATCAAAAAATGGCCTCAGTTGTATGGACTGCAGTTTGAAGAAGTCCTCATCAGCTTCCCTGATGCAGTTCCTTGTGGAATAAAGGTATCAGCTCTTGGAGGAAAGATCATTTTGAATCCTGATGATCACTATGTTCTACAAGAGGAAGATGAAGTTCTAGTTATAGCAGAGGATGATGATACCTATGCTCCATCAACATTGCCCAAGGTGATTTTCATTCTCTTTTCAAGAAGACTAATTTAAGGGATTACCCTAGCATATGCAGAACTTAAAATTATTTATTACCACTTATATCAAACTTATGAGTTTTCTAATGGGGCTATGAGAGAGGTTAATGGAATATTAGGTTGGAATTAGGAATCAGTTTTGATTTATGCCAGAAATATCCAAGTATGTGAGATTTTCTATTAAGTTAATTATTGAAAAAATATAAAGAGCAACCAAAGGATCTCTTTTTGTATGTCTTGAAAAAGAAAGCTAATCAAGTATCATGATAATCAATTTGGTGAGCATTAATGAGAATGGTGTGTACCGAGCATTAATGAGAAGGGTGTGTACCAAAGTTATGTTATTAAATGGTCCAACTTTGCCTAATGTGATGAGAACAGCCAATAGGGTAGTTAGATGCGGAAGCTGCTAGGATTAAGGTTGGCGTCATTGGTGAGTCGGTGAAAGAGATTTGAGATTTAGAGTTTGAGCTTGAGAGAGCTAATGTTTGGGAGTTGGAAAGAGAAAAGTGAGCGCATTATTGCGAGAGAGAGAGAGAGAGATTGAGAGAGGTATCACGAGTCATTAAAGCCTTGAAGGAGAAGTGCACAACATGCAATGGGAGAAACGATCATATGGGAGCAGGAGATCGGGATGCAGGTGTTAGGACAGGAGACATGAGTGAGATTGGTAGGGAACAAAGGCGAGAGCACATGAGAGTCTAGAGAGGATGTTGTCGTTGGGTTATTGGAGAGTGTCCAAAGTATGATCTAGCATGAGGGGGAGATGCAAATGAGAAATTGTGGGAGAGAGTGCAATGAGGGATGTTTGTAAAGTAGATAAATATTGAGAGAGGTCATGTCCTCGGAGATGATGTGCGGGTTACCTAGAATGTGGGAGATGACATATGTTTCTTTTATATATATATATATATATATATATATATATATATATATATATATATATATATATATATATATATATATATATATAAAACATAGAAGTTGATCAGGTGCATTGCTTCATAAACGACACCTCCATTCAATTTATACAAAAAATACAAGAAAATGGAACTAAGAAAAGACTAATGCTCTTGTTGATTTGGTTCTCCTTGTCCTCAACTTCTGTTGTCCCACGCCCCACTCAAACTTGACTCCAGCCCCGTGTTATGTTCGTGTACGCTCAACCCGCAACCACAACCCAGTGTCTCTTGCGATCCGTACTCACCGGCACATCTCAACTCTGCACGCGACCCCCGTGTGACCCGCCTGCTCGTATGCATGACACCGGCCACGAAATTCATCTGCGCTGACTCCCGCATGAACTGCCTGCTCGTGCGCACGCCACCAGCCATATGATTCATGCATGTTGCATCTTGTGTACCCGCCTTCACACTTGACCACGACGCCTGCATGACTTACGTCTCGATCACTCACAACACCTACACACCCGAGTACTGTCTCCGATGGCTGTGCATCGTTTCTAGTACTCCAAACGTACAACTATGCGTACAAATGTTCAATTACTTATATTTATCATGTTTACAAAGCCAGATTGATGTAACATGAGGTGATTCCAGGACTTGTATTAAGAAATTTAACAAGAGATTATCCAAGTAACATAATTGCAAATGAAATCTCGTTCTCAATTCAAACTTTTCGGAAATCTAATTGTTAACTATGGCTAGGCAATCACTTACACGTAAATTAGCAAGACCAAGAAAAATAACGACGTTAGTAACGTAAAGCAAATGAGATGATCAACAAAAATCCCAAGGTTAACAAAGTGATTGTCTCACCTTGAGGCCACTCTCATTTACCTACCACTAGGCTTGTTGGGAGAAGAAGAACCACACGATGGACGAGATCACTCCTAGGGCGACGGTACCGTAGATCCGTAGGGAGGGAGAGGTCGGCGCAATGTGTGGAGGTCTTGCAAAGCGACGTCCTTTGACGATCCAAGTGTACACCGAAAAGTGATCGTCAACGGTCTCTATCAAGGTGGGCACGATCCGGGCCAAGTACTCCTCGACGGTGTCGTCGAAGTCGAATCCAACGTCAAAGAAAGGGGACCGGAGGATGTCGACTCGTCCTTGATCGTCGTATTCAAATCCGAAGTTCCATTCGGGTACTTCCATGCCTCATTGAAAGTGGAGGGAGGGGTGCTTCACCGGAATCTCCAAGGAGGAGCTAGGGGCCGGCGGGTTGCACGCAAAGGGAGGCCGGCGGTGGGCTTTGGATGAGAGGAAGGGAAAGATCTTGATAAAACTGAAATTAGTTTCAGTTTTAAAAGATTAGGAGGGAAATATGTTTAGGGATTTGAATTTCATTTCAAGGCAATTAAGGCCTTAATTGAAATTTAATGGAAGGGAGAGGAAGGGGGAGCCGGCGGGAGAGAGGGTGAGGGGCAAAGAAATAAAATTGAAGTTTTATTTCAGTTTTGTGGTAAGAAGAGGGAGGGAAATTAGGAGAATTCAAATTGATTCAAATTAGGGGAGGAGTAATTAACTCCTTAATGGGGGGCTCAAAGAGGGGGGCCGGCGGGTCAATAGGAGAGAGAGGAGGTTGAGGGATGAGGTGGATTAGTGCTTCTCTTGGATTGATGACATGGCAATAAGAAAAGAAAAACTCCAAATTAAATTTAATTTGAAATTGATCAAGTAATGAAAACTTTCCTAATTTGGAATTCCAAATTTGGAAAGAATTTAAAATTTGAATTTTCAAATTTCAAATGTCCATGCGGAGTCGGATTGGATTTGGCCGGAAAGAGGAAGGGGTGGCGGGAGGTGGTCGGATGTGTTGGAGGGGACGGCCGGCGGTGGGGAAGAAAATGGGGCCGGCGGCTAAGGCTTGGGGAAGAGAAAATTAAGAGCTTTTAGAGAGAACTTACTCAACAAATCCAAAATAATTTGGAGAACTCACCAAGAGATCTCCTCCAAAGAACTCACTAAGAGATCTTTTGTGCACTCACAAAGAGAACAAGTGGGAATAATTTCATTCATCATCAATAATCCCAATACAATCAAACAAGCCTTTATATATAGGCTTACATGAGAAAATAAAAGAACAAAGTCACAAATGCCCTTGGGGCTACAATAAGCAAACATCCCTCATAGGGGTACAAACGGAAAAACATGAAATAACTAATAATAAAAGAAAAGAACTAAAGCATCATAGGTAAAGACTCTGAATCAGGGCCGTCGATCGTCGTCCTCGGCGATGGTACACATGGCGAAATCTAATGCCCTCATCACAGATCCACAACTTCAACCTGTTTCGTGATTCTGATGCGGCCGATAGCTAAAAAAATCATTTAATAAATTTTTTCTCAAATTAAATAAAATTAATTATAAGCAAAAGGTACTGTCGATTTGAAGACCCGCGTCGTTGTATCTTAGATCTAGCATGTAAGAGCTTAAATTGAAGACCTCATGCCATTGTATCTTTGATTTGGCCGAGAAGAACTAATGACAAGTTCCTTCTCAATCTCCTTTCACAGGGAGGTGGCGCCAGAAGATTGCAAGATTTTTTAGGAAATTTTTTATTAAATAAATTATAAGCAACATATATTTTGATTTGAACTGCGCCAATTTATCTTAGATTCGGCTAGGAATACTTGAATTGAAGACCTTACGCCTTTGTATCTTAGATCTGGCTGAGAAAAGCTTAAATTGAAGACCTCACGCTATTGTATCTTATATCCGGCCAGGAAAAACCAACTACAAGTGTTGTCCTGATCTCCCTTCGCGGGGAGGGGACATCGGAAGTTTGTCAGATTTTTGAGAAAAAATATAATAAAAAATGGAACATTTTTTATACTAAATTAGATTAATGTAAAAAAAGAGAAAATGCAGTTTTTTAATTAAAAGAGGGAGTGAGGTTTATTAATTTTCTACGACAAATAATCTTAAAGTTATTTCAAAAATTATTTCATAGATATTTTAAGATAATTTGAGAGTCATTTCTTAAATCAACTTGAGAGCATTATTAAATAAAAAAAGTGTTATTTGTAATTAAAAACTTTAATTTCATTAAATAATCATAAAAATATTTTTTATTAATTAATCAATTAAATTTGAATAAAGCACAATAAACTTAAGAAATTTCTTTTTAATCAATTAATTAAAAAACTCAATTATTTAAAATCTCTCTTAATTAATCAATGAATTAATTAATTCAAAATGTCAATAAACTAAAAAAACAACAAGAAAACATGAATGTTTATAATAAACAAACTCTTATACAAACTCAAACATAAACTTAAACTGAAACTCAAACACAAACTCAAATTAAAACTCAAACACAAACTCAAACTAAAACTCAAATAAAACTCTAAATTAACTCACACTCAACCAAACTCAAACTCTAACAAGCTCCTACCTGTGCGGGCTCCATTACCTGCAAGCAAATAAATAATTGTAAATCAGATGCAACAGAACAATGCTAAAGGAAAAAAATCCAAGTCTTGTAACCAAAACAAGAATGCTGAAGCCAGAAAATACAAGTGCTGAAGCAAAAACATCAGTGTTGGGGTAGAAGGAAAGTGCAAAAGTAAGTAACTGCTTTCAAATTCACTCTAAATCAAATCTTTAGGCAAGTTCTAAAAGAAACAATAAATCCTAACATTAACCAATTCATTAGGGGAACTACTAACTGAAGTGAGAAACCCTGAGCCTAAAATTATAGGCGATTTCAAGTGAGGCAGTAAGCTCTATTTCAAACTAAAACCAAATTATAGGCCACTTCAAAATGATATATTATTGATGAATAATATGTAAAAAAAAGGTCACTTCTAAATGAACCTAACTTAAATGATGTATTAGGGGAACTTCTAAGTGAAGTAACTAACGCTAAATCAAGTTCAAATTAAACCTAAATTAACAGACAACTTCTAAAGTGAAGCCATAAGACCTCTCCTAAATCAGATCTACATGCAACTTCTAATGAAAACAGTAAGCCTACTTCAACCTAAATCTACAGGCAATTTTTAAGGAAAACAATAAGACTTATTCCAACCAATTTCTTAAGGAAATTTCTAAGAGAAATGATAAACTATAAGTTAAAACCAATTTATCAGGCAACTTCTAATGGAAGCAGTAAGCTCTACTTCAATCTAAATATACAGGCAAACTTTCAATGGAAACAATAAGCCCTACTTCAAACTAAATCTACAATCTACTTATAATAGAAACAATAGGACCTACCTTAAGCAATGCAAAAGGGAAACTTCTAAATGAAATGACAAAATACCAAATAAACTACTAGACAACTCCTAAACAGAGATGTAAGCCCCAACTCAAAATCAAACTCACGGGCTACTTTAAGCAGAGCAGTAAGTCTCACCCTAAAGCAAAACTATTAGGCAGCTTCTAAGTAAAGCAATAAGCCCTATCTCAAACTAATTCAAATCTATAGGCGACTTCTAAGTGAAGCAGTAAGCCCTATCTCAAACTAAATCAAATCTATAAGTAACTTCTAAGTGAAGCAGTAAGTCCTGCTCTAAATCAAAAATCTAAGGGACAACTTCTAAGTGAAGTCGTAAGCCTCATCTCAAATAAATCTACAGGCAACTTCTAAGTGATCCGTAAGCTCCATCTCATATAAATTAACAAGAAACTCCTAAATGGAGCCGTAAGACCCAAACTAAACTAAAGTACCAGACAACTCCTAAAAGGATCCATAAGCCCTAAATTAAATAAATTAACGGGCATTCTAATAGATATAAGCCTCAAACTTAAAAACCACCATAAAACCAAAATTCAATTTCTAACTACCTCAGTCTACTTGGGATCCTTTAGAGGAGGCAACCCATTGTTGCTAATCAGAATCCTTGGACGCTACAACTAATGGTTTGTTAGTGTTGGTAGATTGAAATATATGATATTCTTGGGATGACGGAACCATGAGATATTGAACGAGTTTACTTTTATTTCTCATAATTGAGACTAAAACACCTAGAATTTTGGAGCTACGCTAAAGTGATTCATCATTAATTAAGAGTTCTCTCCTACAAAGTAGGAGGTATATTTAACTATGAGGGCTTGTGCTCATAGGAAGTAAATATCCCAGATTTAAATAAACCTTGATATGAACATCGGGGAAAATATGGTTAATTAAAAATCAATCTACCTTGAGCAAGATGGAACCCTAAGCCTGAAAAGTGGGGTTTGTGCCTAAAGCCATTTTTCTTGAGCAAACAACATAATTGGATGGATCGTGGAAGGATTAGGGAGGCACACAAGTCACTTTTGTGTCTTGGATGGGGATTGCATGATATATATCTAAAACATTAATGGTTTGATAACATTAGTCTAATGATAGTTTTTGCATTCAACCACACCATCTTGGTGAGATGTACAAGGACTATAATACGATGAATAATACTATGATCATAATAGAAACTGTGAAAGCTATATTGCATAAATTTTAGTGCATTATCAATACACAAATTTGATTAAGATGGAGAAATGAATTTTTATTTCTTGTAAAAAGTTTGAATTACATTAAAAAAATTTTAAATGAAGGCAAATCAAATAGATCCAAGTAATCCTAGGAAAATCATCAATAAAAGTATGAAACTAATGGAATAGTGGAATCCTAGTGATAGGACAAGGACCCTGAATTTTCAAATGGACTAAATTAAAGGAAGATTACGGTTTGCTAGTTGAAGGAGGAAAATACTCATAATGGTGTTGGTCCAGTTTGTAGAGAGGATATTCAAATATGCAGCAAGACAAAGGGACAAAATCTCAAAGTCTATTGAATCTCGGATAACACAACGGACAACACCATTGATATAGAGTAATGGTGGAAGAGTGACTGTAAGGTTCATTGATCGTTGAGTAATATTGAGTCCATCATTTGAGCTTGAGTAGATTGTAGGGATGTTTGAAAGCTTTAGAGAAGGTTGTTAATGAGAAACTCTCTCTCTATGTATATATTTGGCTAGTAGTTGGATTAGTGGCAAAGGGCCAATATTGAAATGTTCATTTTATTTTATTTTTAAGGCGTTGTATTTCTCTTGGATAGATTTTTTACTTTGTTGCAAAGAAAATGGTTCAAAGTAGAGGGCATATACCTAAGAAGTGTTGTTATCGAGAAAGAGGTGGAATAAAGATGAAATTGTGGTTCAAAATTATTGACCAACCGCATGAGAACATCATAATTGTTAGATTTTCATTTGATATATTCAGCAATTCAAGAGGAGGAGAGTTGAAATGTCACAGTTTCTCATGAGGTCGTACAAGGAAATGTAGAGTTCATGATCACAATAGATAGTTTGTATTTTTGAGTTTGGTAGATGCACTAATTGTGGACTAGAGTTTCATCTTAGGGAAGACAATAGAGGAAACCTTGGACGAATGCCACCTAGAACAAAGAAAAGAAAATGGAGGAATTTAAGCAATCATAAAATTAGGATAAAGAAGGTGAAATATTGCATGACAATTGATAAATTGGGTTATGCATTAGTATGGATGTGCGTGCTAACGCAACAATGACATGGGACAAGGGCATGGAGTGCGGGTATGGCAAGGGTTTGCAAGTTTGGCAATGGGGCATTTGTTGGTTTGAGCATAAGCGTGGAGTTATGGGGATAGCTTGTGTGCATGGGGAAAGATTTATCAGAGTAGGGAGGAAATGGCTAGGATTAGGTTATCCCGGCTCTGATGCCACATTAGAGAGAAAGTCTCTTTTTTGCTTGTCTTATTCACCAGGGGGTCCCTTTATTTATAGTAGAGGAACTTGCAAAGCGATTTAAGATACAACTAGATTAACATACATCCACAAATCTAGACCACCTTCATAATTTGATATTTTCATAAATAATTAGTAAACTTTGTTGACTGATCAATTGATGAATAGGTGCAATATACTTGAGCGTTTTTCATCTATTATACAAATGAATGAGATATAGATTTGGGCTCAATGTATAGAGTTGTAGCTTATTGATTAAAATGGAGAACTAAGGTAAGTGTTAAAATTACCCTTAAACTTGTTATGTTATATATATCTGATTGTCGGGAAACAAATAAGTTACTAGATACAATGTGGTAGGAATGAAAATGTTATAATGGATGTGTAGTGAAATACTGTAGATACAATGAAAAATAATTATATTAGAAAGAAAGTTGGAGTAGCACCTATTAAAAATAAGTTACTGAAAATTTTAGTTAGGTGACTTCGGCATATATAATGGAATATATATGATGTACCAATAATATGAGTATAATGGATTAATATGGAAGAATCATGAAGAAACATATGTAAATCATCATAAAGTTTAACATTACGCAAAGAAACTGAGCAAGATTTGAGTTAGCACTTAGCATCTTATGTAACACTTCGTAGATACGGAAGAAAAAAATAGAGGATTCATAAAGGTGGTCCCAATTTGCTGGGATAAGGCTAATGATGATATTGAGGGCGATTGTCTGGGGTTTAATCTGGCTTTTAGTTTTGGCCTTAATTCCCTGGTTCTTAATCAGTTTTTGATCCAGTAGTACCTCATAGTTTGTTCATGTACTGACATTTTTTTTTCCTTCGTTCAGGTTACTTGAGAATCTTGGAGAGCTTCTGTTCATTTATGATGTTCATTTTTATATCTGCATAAACTATATTTATTTGTTCCCATGTAGTCAATATTTGAACATGAAATGATATTTCATAATGCACGAATGTCTCGCTCTTTTTTTTTTTAATCAATCTTACCTATGGCCGAAGAAAGAATGCTCAAAACAAAATTTTCTTCCATTTTAACTTTAAGTTTTGCTAATCATGAACCAAGCCAAACTTAATTTTCTATATATACTGACCATCTGTTAGACATTACACTAGAAGGGAAGGGAAAGTTTGAAGGAAGATGGTACCTTCACTTGATCAATAATCATTCAATGCTAATATAAGGATATATCTCCATTGAATAAGCAGCTTTATGAGTGGTTAAATATTGCAATTTTTTTCAAGTGTTTCTGCTATTTCTCAAAATATATTATTTCCTGAATGTTTTGTGCATCTTTAGAAAGTTCAAAATGGGTGGCTGAGTTTGAGGTCTAATTTCCACTAAATTTTACATAAAGAGACAACTTATCTGAACAATAATTTATAATTTTTTCAATTCAAATTGATGAAGTTTCTTGTTTTTAACCATTTCTTTTAAGACCCACAGTCTGCAGTTTTGTGAAAAGGCAATGTTCAAGCAATGAAGATTTCAGCTTTTAAGTGTTAGTTCGAGACAGCAGAACTGGGCCTTCTTATCGGGACATGCCATACTTGAAATAGTTTTTTTGCGTTGATGCTTTATGGAAAATTATTATCTTGTTCCTTTTTTTTCCATGATGACATCACAAAAACTTTGAACTACGTCATTATGTAACCTTGCTTTCTATCAAATGGTTGCGCCAATCATGTATTTTTCTTATGGTTGTAGTTATTGTTATGTTTCTTGAAACTATTTATTGGTATGTTTCAACAGTATGCACTGTTTTATTTGGTTGTCTTCCTTATTAGCATAGAATATACACAACTTTGGTTGGTCATCTTACTTTAACAGAGTTTTAAGTAGGCCTGATAATTCTGTGGAGGTAGTTGGCCAACATGCAAAATCAGATATATCATCAATAAGTTTATTACTATTTCAACATCTATTGTAATTTTGCTAGTACATTTTAAATTGCCTTATATTGGTTGGCATAATGAAACATGCAATTTCAACTAGTCAAGAAGTTAGAGTTATACAATGAAAGATTTGAAAATCTCTGTTTTTACCTCATGTATCATCTATTCATGCAAAGATACTTATTTTTGTTTATTGAGCATTAAGATTTAAGGATTTGCATGATGTAATCATTGATGATTCTTAGTGCATTCACCATCATTGATGGAAAATTTTAATACGCATATATTTAGGAGATGTAATTATTTAATAGTAAAATGTACATTTTACTTAGTGATCTAGGAAGTTCTTCCTAATATAATCAATAGGAAACCAAATTAGAAATATTAGCTCTGTGATTTCATAAGGTATTCTATAGAGTTTGATAAAAAAATTTATGCATTTGACTTTTTTACTTAAAGATTATGGAAGATTAATTTTGGGCGCTGACTTTTATCCTTCCAAATGAAACCTTAAGCATTATTTGAATTGATTTGGAAAAGTCAGTCTAGCTAGAGCCAGATCATACCCAACAAAATTCTATAGTATTTTATGGGTATGTTAAATTCTTACAATGAATACCTTAAACTTGAAATAACTTAAATTTTGGGGAAAATAATGCAATAGCAATCCTTGTGAACAGTAATTCATATTTTGAAATGAGGCACTAATCCAAATATTTCATGGTTGACTGAGAAAGTTCATAATATATAAAAGATAAGTTAAAATTAAAGAAATAGATGGAAATTTGACTTCTTCACCTGGGTTATACCGACTTTCTTGCCAAAAAAAAAAAAAGAACCCTAAGATGCAATCCCACGAAAACTGTAGCTTCCTATAGTGTACCCTCTAAAAGCTTGCAGAAGTATAATCAATTTTATCATTCAGGTGAAAGAAGCAGTTTACATTAGCATTGTTCGGCCTACAAGAAAGGCACAGAAGATTCTCCTTTGTGGATGGCGACGGGACATAGATGATATGATTGTGGTAAGTTTATTCTTTCAAAGTCTCTAATTTCTTCTTCTTCTCCCATCAATCATGCAGGTCTATGGAGGGCATCTTCCTAGAGATTTTACCATCCCAAAGTCTCCTGAAAAGATACTTTTCTGTGGTTGGCGACGAGATATAGAAGATATGATTATGGTAACTCTATATGGATCCAGTAAATCCACCATCACTTCAATGAATGACTCCTGTCCCAGTAGATGTAAGAGGGATTTCTGGAACCGAGGGGAAAATATATTTTTTTTCTCTTTTGGAAGATAGAAAATGTGTTTTTCTTTAGATTCCTTTAAAAGGTAAGGCTCATGGTAATAAGGCTAGAAATCCTTGGTGAGAAAACTTTTTCATCTTGATCTAAAGATAAAATAAAATATGCAATGCAGCTATACTAGCATATTTTAAATCCAAAGTTATTGCGTGTTCATTCTAACTTTAGTAAAAGTTTCATTTATTGCTGCTGTATTAACTTCATTTTTAGTGAGGCATTTTGCTCATTTAAATTTTAATAGTTCAAATTTCTCTCCTATATTTCTTTAATATCCAGCTTCTTTCAATGATTCTTGTGAACTAAACAATTTTGCTCCGACTATATCTCGTTTAGTTCACTTCTATTCCATAAAGACTTTCTTTACTCTTCTTCTTGAAGGTCATCTTTGAATTTAATAAAAAGTAGAAACATATATGGATTTTATATTTTATCACTTGGGGTACATAAAAAGCTTAAAATATGATGCTATTATCTGCATAAAATTTATTGAAGTTCATTAGTTCATGTAATGATGTGATGAGGATTGATATCTCTAATTCTCTACTTCTAGGTGTTGGATGCCTTTTTGGCTCCTGAATCGGAGCTGTGGATGTTCAATGAAGTTCCTGAGAGTGACAGAGAAAAAAAGTTAATTGATGGTGGCCTTGATTTCATCCGACTGGAAAACATCTCTCTGGTCCATCGTGAAGGAAATGCTGTCATTCGTAGGCATTTGGAGAGCCTACCCTTAGAATCATTTGATTCTGTAAGTTTTTATAAAAAATGGTTATATTTTGAATTTTTTTCTTAAACAATATCTGCAGGTTGAACAGATTATTTTTTGAGGCCAGACATGCTTATAAGCTACCATTCCTGTTTAAAAAAAAAATAAACATAATAAAAAAAAATAAAAATAATAAAAATAATAATAAAAAAAGCTACCATTCCTGTTATGAGCCAATGCTTATGTTGTTATGTGAACAACTTCATGCAGATTTTGATTTTAGCTGATGAATCTGTGGAAGACTCTGCCATGCAAGCCGATTCTAGATCACTTGCAACCTTATTATTGATTAGAGATATTCAGGTAAATCTAATTTCAATCTCCTTTTAATCAGATTTATATGGAGGTCTTTTGTTGTTGCTTTTTATTTATTGTAGCCTATATAGAATGTATCAATATACTAAAAGTTATTGCATGCCAGTGGCTGCCTCATAGTGCCGAACCATTTTGAAAGAGTCCATTAATTGCTCTGGGATATTCCTTGCAAATGATGACACAAATAACCTTGGAGGGTCCCCATGAGAGTTTCAATTCCTATATTAGAGATATATGACCTTGGAAGCAATGGGGATTTTCCATCTGAATTACCTTATTCCTTTTTTGGGGTTATTTTGGCAGTCAATGCTACTTCAATAATTTGATAAATTTCAGGATATGGAACTAGGCCATGATGTTTCTGCAAAATAATATTGGGCTCATAACTACTGTAAGGAAAGTTTATTTGATAATTCAACATATCAAAGGGCGTTGAGCTACCTGGAAGGGAAAAGTTATACTCATGTGGATGATGAACATATATCTCCTTACCTCGTGAGAACTTTTGGAAGGTAGACTGAGTAGTGCATCACAAAGATTTCCTCTTGAATGAAATAGATATTCAAATATGATTTATATTAATTATGAGAGTTGAGGTTTTTTCCTATAGAAGCAATCCCTGTGGTTAATTTCATTCTGTGCATGATAACAAAAAAAAAAGATTAAAGAGCTTGCTTTGTGTTCAACATTTTCACTAAAAAACCCTAAGCCATGATGACTTTCTTATATAATTGTTTGTTCTATTTAAGAGCGATGTGCTAGAGCTCAGCTTAGAAATTAAGAAATATAGTTGATAAGTAATGATTCTAAATCTCTATGTCTGTGAGGCTTATGGAATAGGCAACCTTGAAATTGATAAGGCCGGACTCTAAAGCTTTGAGTGGACTCTTTCAATATGGAAATGAGCATAAAGAGTTTAGGATATGGTCTATATATGGTGAAGGAAGGTGATGAGCATTGATAGGGTCTGAGAACCATATATAGTGAGTATGAAGACACCTTTTTTAAGGAATTTTATTGGTTTCATAAAAGAAATATAAAAAATCTAGAGCTTGTGAAAACATATATGTTGAACTAAAATTATCACCCCAATTAATGAAGAATTCATAAAGCTGAACTAAAATAATTGGAATGAGACTAATAGTATGATGATGTTGTAAAAACTTGCAGGCTAGGCGGCTTCCTTTCAAAGAAGCGATGGTTTCACATATCCATCCTGTTAGTTTCTTCCAGGGCTCTTGGATAGGAGAAATGCAACAAGCTTCTGACAAGTCGGTAATAATCAGTGAAATTCTGGATCCAAGGACCAAAAATTTATTAACTATGTCCAAGATAAGTGACTATGTTCTTTCAAATGAATTGGTGAGCATGGCATTAGCAATGGTTGCTGAGGATCGGCAAATAAATGATGTTCTGGAAGAGCTTTTTGCTGAAGAGGTACGGCCATTTCCTGGTTAAAATGCTTAATTGAATTTTCATTTATTATTATTATTGCACTCATGTAAGTATTTTACTATCATGAGAAACATATAGTTATATTGGTAAGTTTTGTGCGCAGCTAAAAATGAATTCTAAATATATTTTAATTTATTCAAACTTTCTCTTATTTTCTTCTTTGATTTATGGCACATTGATTCCTTGAATGTCTGAAGACTTTCAAGATGCTCTTTTACAAAATATTTTAGTATTTTGCTCGCTTTATTAGAAATAAAAAACTTGGGGATGCCATTAAAATGTAATATACATCTATGTAATTAAAAATTTTCTTTTATTATTAATATTTAAATATTTATTACATTATTATGATTCAAACCGTCAAATTGCTATTGAATTTTTGAACCTTAAACCTTTTTTTTCTGTTCCCAGTGTCTGGTCCAATTAAGAAAACCTTGAATATTACATCATCAGACAGCTAAAGTTAGCATCCATGAATTTATCTTTTTTTTTTTTAGTTTTGTGCTCCATTTTATGTGGAGCTATCGTTTTTTTTTTTTGGGGAGGTTGGCCGAGTTGAGAACTCGGTTCAGTTTTCAAAGTTTTTGTCTTGTTTTTAATATCTAATATAGCACGGAGACAAACTCATTTTTGTCTGTTGGGTGGGAGCTTAGGCTATCAACTAAGAGGTCTTGGATTCGAATTTTGTGTATGTGATGAATGTGTGAGTCTATATTAATTGGCCTAAATGTCCCAAAAAAATATAGCACGGAGTGTAGTAACGATATGATTTTGTTATGCTATTTTAATTCTTAGTCAGGTCAATATGCATCTTTTATATTTCACAGTTCCCTTTGCAGACCATTCTGCCTGTTGCCTTTTATATTTGACTATCCGGGGAGGGAGCAGGTTACTTCATCAACTGCCTCTCCTGTTTTTTTTTTTTTTTTTTTTTTTTTTTTTGTTTCCTTTGGGATATCACAGAAGACTGAACTCTGAAGGTTAATAAACATCAAATGAAGATAGTACATAATTTA
This sequence comes from Dendrobium huoshanense, assembly GCA_016618105.1. NCBI lineage: Eukaryota > Viridiplantae > Streptophyta > Magnoliopsida > Asparagales > Orchidaceae > Dendrobium > Dendrobium huoshanense. Next base: position 65,022,101 of record CM028358.1, on the reverse strand, counting down.
TTAAACCCCTTTTGAGTCTTATCATATTTTCAGCTTTTGACTATCCATACTTTTGCCATAATTGTGATAGCAGAATTATCGGGCAATTCCAATTATCTTTATCTTTTTTGAGCTTCTCTTATAAAATCTTTCAACATTTCTGTAGGGGAATGAAATGCAGATTCGATCGTCCGACCTCTACCTTCGTGAAGAGGAAGAACTGAACTTCTATGAAATTATTCTACGAGGCCGGCAGAGGAAGGAGATAGTAATCGGCTATCGACTTGCCGATGCAGAGCGAGCCGTCATCAACCCTCCAGCTAAAGATGCTCGGCGCAAGTGGTCTTATAAGGATGTTTTCATTGTGATTACTGTGAAGGACTGAAACATCTCAGCATACTATGCTTTGCATCTTAAAAAAAGGAGTCATTGCTCTAACACTTTTCTTTCCTGAAGGACCTACAAGAACTAAGACAAGGGCCAAAATGTAGGCTTCGTTTGGGATGACTTTCTTACTGATTCTCACAACAGCTTTCTAGTACAAAAAATTAAACTAAAAAGCTGTTTTGAGAATTAGTAAGAAAGCGATCCCAAACAAAACCGTAGTTTGTCAAAGCTAACACCTAATACTTGTTCCCTTAAGATAAAGTAGAAGATGCAGCTGTAAGAGTTGCTGATATTGTGAATTTCTGTATATTTTTTGTAACTTTTGCAGCAATAAAAATGGTTTTTTTGTTAGCTTGTTCTATTATGCAAATGCATATGCTAAGTCAAAAGAAGAGCTCCAAGCAGTTTATTGGCAGTACTGCGCTGTGGTTGATTCTTGAAAATTAGTGGTGTTATTGATCAATCAGAAAAAAAAAAAAAAAAAAAAACTGTAGCTATGAGAGTGATTCTTAGAAAAGGATAAAGAATGATATCTCCAGAACAAATTTTTCTGTATAAAAATTCAAATTATTATAATAAATCAGTACTGCGACTTTGCTCAATAAACAATTTAGATAAAAAAAGAAGTTGATTATCTAAGAATTATTTGTTGACGTTTGGTTCCACACTATTTCTCCGACAATAAAAAATAAAATCTTATTCCTCCAATCTCATCAACAATTGCATCAATGAGTTTTAATTGTTGGAGAAATTATTTTGTGTAGATATTGAATTGTCTGGAGGTGAATTAAAATGTGTCATGTCACACAATAAATAGCCATGATACGAATCAAAAAAATAACGTGACGCATTTTGATTCGTCTTAGGACGGCATCGGTATCCGCACAGAATAAATTTTTGAATTGTTGGAGCTCTATCACTGTAATCTTCTTATCTACAACTGCACCAATGGAAGCTGCTTTAAATCATGAATGGGTCCCACCATTCCTCCTCAAAAAAGCCTAATCCATCGAAACTTAAAAGCCCCTTAAAGTATATCATTTCACAGTTTCACTTCTTTTCATATTAGAAAATAGCCTCAAATCAAACCATGTCAGTACCACTTCCTGCTTCTGTTCCAAAACCAATCTCAGAATTTGCTGTGAAGAAAACTTTCTTTCAGTTCCAGCGAAGAAGGTATGGCTTTCATATCTGATCTGAGTTAAATATGATTGTTCATATTTGACTCATTAAATTTATGAGATTATAAAAATTAGTCAAACTTATCGATCCGATCCGAATGAGATTGAACATAAAAATTGAGTTTTTTTTTTTTTTTTTAAATGCTGCATCTCATTGAAGCTTTTTGGGACACTATACTAATAAACTTTTTTTCTTTGAACGTAGATTAGTATTCTATGGTTTGATTGGTGCTGGGATGGGTTTATCGGCATCTTCTGATGAAGCTAGTGCGGCTAAGAGGCGGCCGCCGCCGCCGCCGCTGACTGAGAAGAAAGATCTGAATGTGAGCGGTGTTCAGGCTAAGGTTCTTGCTAGCAAGAAGAGGAAGGAGGAATTTAAGGAGGAAATTGCTAGGCTAAAAGAGAGAGGGAAGACAAACTAGTCGAGTTTTTTTTTTTTTTTTCCTCTGAAATGTGGTATCAGATTTGAGAGTTTTTTCTTCTTCTTCTTTGCATGACTCAGATTGTTTTTCATCATGAAAATTATTCATCAAATCTTGTTATTTTTTTGATAAATATGATTTAAAAATTGTGTAAACTAATGCATAAGGCTTATGATAATTTATGTTTAAGGAGTTAAATTATGAACATTCTTAATATATGTCATAATAACGGCTCAAAGTAATTGATATGATTCACATTTGGAAAAGGCTAAAGTGGATATGATGCTTTGCTTTTAGTATAAAAAAGGGGGGATATGTTCTATAAACACATTGCAATAAGTTTTTGGAGCTCTGCAAAGGCTCTTTTGGCTCATTAATTATCCATTGAAATTAGAAGTCTTATTAAAAGAAATAAGTAAAATTTGTTAAAATTATTATTTGATTAAATATAATGAGATTAATATTGATTTAAAATTCTAGAAATCTTCTCAAAATCTTATAAAAATGAGAATTTTAATTTTATATTAAGAGTAAAATCCTCATGTATACTCGCATATGTTTTCACAAGTATTTGGCAGGTAATTGACAAGTTACAAAGAGATGACTCATAGCATATGAGCCCCACAGTGAAACTCGCCCAAAGAACATTAGACCCACTCATTCGAGCCTACGAAGGAAGGTTGCACCTCTCGTGGACAACAAAGGAGCTCACAAACCAAACAACTCGCCTCTCCTCTCACTAAAGAAAGGCAGTCATCACATCAACTCACCCCCGCCCGGGGTGGGTGCATTCGCCAGCCATATGCAAGTCTGATTAAATTAAAACACCTTCTCCTAGAGCTCTCAACTCATCATATAGTGACCAATCGATTATTGAAACTATTCTCTCTCTAAAGTATCAATTAAACTGACTTCTCCTTAAGTGATCCAAGACTCAGGAGTTGAGAGATTCTGGACCCACTTGCTAAAACTGGTTGTCCCATATGAGAGGTTGTAAGGCACTGTACATGAATCTATTCAAATGCATAATCAAAGTTTTTAGTTTTCCACGTTTGAAGTGGCGTTCTCCAATAGAGCGAGAGACCCATTTTTTTCACTTCAGATGAGAAAATGAGAAAAATTAAAACTTAATTATTTAAATTGGGGACCACAACCCCATTTATACTTTAAATATATTTATTTTATTTCAGTATATGATTAAAATAAAATAAATACTTGATATTTAAACAATATTTAATTGAGATGCAATATAAGTGTAATAATAATTTGATTGTTAAATAGATTATGAATTTAATTGACTCAATTTTAAATAGCTGAAGATATATAATACTTTATATATATATATATATATATATATATAGACTGGCGGAACCACCTTCTGCTTAGGGGGGGCAATTGCCCCCCCCCCCCCCAAAAAAAAAAAATTTTTTTTTTTGTAATAGTAAAAAAAAAAAAAATTTTATAAGAGTGTAAAAAAATTTTTTTGCCCCCCCCCCTAAAAATCTCTTTTTGCCCCCCCTAAAAAACTCGTCCTAACTTACCCTAAAATATCTATATATTTCTTCACATTTAATCATAATATTTTCTTTTATATTTTTCATGACAGTTTAATTACACATTTTTTTCATTAATTTTTTCTTGCTTAATTTTTTTAAAGAACTTTTTGTAATATATAAATATATAATATTATTTTTTTAATATTTAATTATTTTTGTGTTGTATTTGCCCCCCCTCAAAATTGAAGCTGATTCCGCCCATATATATATATAGAGAGAGGCCCACATACCCAACAGCTTTCTCATACATCTTCTAGCTTCTAATATACATGAAAAAATTTTCAAATTAAGATATTATAATTTAGTTTTCATCAAAATATATCTAAAGCTTTGGGTTTTATTTTTATAAGATTTTAATATATTAGAAATCAAGTAAAATTTATATTATATTTATTTTAATATAAATAAATTTAATAAGTTTAACTTATCTTTTAAGAAGTATTAAGGCTCACTGAGTTCGCACCTCTGGTCATCGATAGTTTGTCGGAGGAAAAATGTCGCTCCTTCAATCGACAGTTCCCGCCTTCTTTTCCTTTCTCCACTTCAATCGTCCGAAACACTGTGAAGTCCCTGATTCTCCGATCACAATCCCTACTCCCCAAAAACCTCGGCAAAGCTCTAAGCTCTATCTTCGCCTATCAGCTTCTTCCGCTCAGCCTAACTCGGAGCAAAACCCCAATTCCGACCCTAATCCAACCCCTAAAAGGAGAGGCCGCCCCCCCAAGCCTAAAGACGCCCCGGAGACATCCACTTCCTCTGGATTGAGTGGTGACTTTCCGACAACGATCCCCCGTAAGCCCCGGCGCGGGCGGCGGAGCGAGGCGGTGGCGGTCGAGGACTACGTTCGGGGGAGGCTGGAGCAGGTTTTTGCCTCCATTAGAGAGCATAATGCTGATGTTCTTGAGGGGAAAGAAGAAGTTTTGAAGCCGATAGTTCAGGAGGCGGAGGAGGATGGGGAGAAGGTGCACGTGGTGGAAGAGGAGGATCCACAGTGGCCGCTGGATGCGGATGTAGGATGGGGTGTAAGAGCATCGGAGTACTTCGAGAAGCATCCAATCAAGAATGTGGTGGTGGATGGCGTCGAGATTGATTGGGAGGGGGAGATGGATGAAGGATGGGTGCAAGAGATTACTTGCTTGGAGTGGGAGAGCTTTGCTTTTCATCCCAGCCCTCTTATTGTTCTTGTCTTTGAACGTTACAATAGGTGGGAGAATTTTTCTAACGCTATTATTTATATATTGTTTTGTATGAAAGTTATGAAATTTCTTCACATGATTATTCAATTGGTTAGTTTTTTTATGAAAAATGATATTTAGGAAGGATAAATTGATGAAGAATTATTATAACAAAACTATAGGATTGGCATCTATTTAAGTTAAGATTACTGAAAACAGGCTTAGGTTTTCTTAACATGTCCATTGATGGTTATAAAATGCATCCATTAGATGGGTTAATAAAATTAATATCTGTTGATTCGTAAGGAGAAGGCTTCAGATGTCATGGATTGCACTTTTCAATAGGATTTTCAAAGAAATCTAAGGATTTTAAATTCAACATGACCAAATTCCAATTAGGGTATTCTCAACTTTTTCTATTTCAACTTAAGGCTTCATTTGGGACGGCTTTCTTATTACTTAAAAGCAGCTTTCTAGTGCAAATTTTTTTAATTTTGTATTAAAAAGCTGCTTTGAGAAGCAATAAGAAAGCCGTCCCAACTGAAGCCTAATGTTTCGTTTGGGACGACTTTTTTATTGTTTTTTAAAACAGCTTTCTAGTTAAAATTTTATACTAGAAAGCTGATTTAAGAAGCAATAAAAAAGCCATCCTAAACAAAGCGTAAATCTCATGGCTGCATCTTTTTATGATATACTAAACTGCTTGTGAACAGGGCAGCTGATAACTGGAAGCTTTTGAAGGAATTAGAGAAGGCAGCCAAGGTGTACTGGAGTGCCAAAGATCGTTTGCCCCCAAGGGTATACTATTTTCCTCTTTGATTTTAAATTAGTATCATATATTTCATTGAATGTTATTGTGACCTGTAGACTATCAAGATTGACATGAACATTGAGACCGACTTGGCTTATGCTCTGAAAGTTAGAGAATGTCCACAACTATTGTTCTTAAAGGGAAACAGGATTGTGTATAGGGAAAAAGGTTTGATCTTAGGTTTCGTTTGGGATGGCTTTCTTACTGCTTCTTAAAATAGCTTTTCAGTAAAAAATTAAAATTTTTTAATAGAAAGCTGCTTTAAACATGAAATTTCAGGTTCAATCATTGCCACTGCTATAACCTTATTTTCCTCCTTTCCTTTTCTTTTCAGAAATGAGAACAGCAGATGAATTAGTACATATGATTGCTCATTTCTATTACAATGCTAAGAGACCTTCATGTGTTGATCCAGCAGCAGTAGCCCCCTTTTAACTTTACTAATGTGCTCTGAAAAGGCTTGTCGATCCTATAAATATTGCAGTTTTTCGTATAATTTGTTCTCTTCTTCTCCCAAAAGTCTGATTTTATATGATAATAACAGGTAGACCACTTCTCAATTGCAACATGATATTAGCAATTTTATGCACTTTTAGTTCCTCTGAAAAGCAGTACAGTAAATCAATAAGATTAGCTATGTTTTCCTTTGCTTATTTACACTATTCTACAGGGTCTTGTAGCTTGGAATTGGCCATAAATTGCTGTAGCAGCAGCTTTATCATCCTTTAAGGTTTTGTTTGGGACGGCTTTTTTATTGCTTCTTAAAGTTATTTTTTAGTAAAAAATTAAAAATTTTATACTAGAAAGCCGCTTTGAGAAGCAGTAAGAAAGCCGTCCCAAAAGAAGCTTAACTCTGGTTAGATTCAGATTCATGAATAAGTAATCGCTCCATACATATACATTAAAGCTTCGTTTGGGACGACTTTCTTACTGCTTCTTAAAGCGGCTTTTAAGTATAATTTTTTTTAATTTTTGTACTAGAAAGCCGCTTTAAGAAGCAATAAAAAAGCCATCCGGGATGGCTTTTTTACTTCTTCTTAAAATTAGTTTCTAGTATAAAGTTTTTAATTTTTATACTAGAAAGTTGTTTTAAGAAGCATGAATAAAACCGTTCCAAACAAAGCCTAAATTTCCTGTTTAAGTATTGTAAGACATTATCATAATTGATCTTTTCTGTTAACTCTGAATACTGGTTGTCTTGAGCTATGAGATCTACGAACAAACTGCTTGACTGCTTTCGTAGAGAGCTTGTACTTGGATGCTTAAGTTATTTTTCATCAATTGTATTTTGAGTTATGAATTATTACGCCTTTCACCCCTCTCCTTACTATATCTATCTATGATATAATAAATGCTTCACTTATTCATAAATTGTCTTTAGCTTTATAAAATATAGAAGTTATTGAAATAAATATTAATGATATGTTTGGGATAGGTTTTTGCAGATAATTGTCATGATTATATTTAGCTTTATATTTTTATTTTTTAGAATTTATGTAGTGAGAAGTAGTTCTTTGTAATTATGTTAAAATATGATAACAGTAAGAAAGCAGCTATTTAATTTTTTAGTTTAAGGCTTCGTTTGAGAAGGCTTTTTTATTGATTATTAAAATAGCTTTCGAGTAGAAAAGTTTTATTTTAAAATTTGCTTTAAAAAGCAGTAAGAAAGCCGCCCCAAACAAAGCCTGAGGCTTCATTTGGGACGGCTTTTTTACTGCTCCTAAAAAGTTATTTTAAAAAGCAGTAAGAAAGCCGTATCAAATGAAGTCTTAGGCTTTGTTTGTGATAATTTTTTATTGTTTTTTATAGTAACTTTTTAGTATAATAAAATAATTTGTATTAAAAAATTATTTTAGAAAGCAATACAAAAGTTGTTCCAAATGAAATCTAAGATTAATATAAGTATATAAAACCCTCAATAGATTTCAAAAAGTAGATTCTTTTTTGCATGAACCCTAAGAGAAAGCATCTCCATAAGTATATGCTCTATTATTCTTTGTTAAATAGATATTTTTATTGTTGCATCCTGGAATATTCGCGGCGGTAGAGAAGTATCTAGTTTAACATCTTAGCGTTGTACGAAGATCCAACACACAAGCAGGTGAAAGAGAGAGGGTGTAGCATTTATATGAGACCAACGTTTTTACGTGAAAACTCATAAAAAAGGGGAAAAATCACAGGGCCTGGCTCAATTTGAAAGAATCCACTAGTATTTGCAGTTGATTACAAATGAAGCCCTTTCTTGGGAGAAGGCTTTGGCTTGATGTCATAAATGCACGTCATATATAGCACATTAAATGGTGAGAGTTAACAATAATCAATATAGGCATATTTGATTGGTTGGTAGGACCATAGTCGATATGATAGAGGTCGAAAAGATCATAGTAGGCGACGAACGTTGGAAGGACCGTAGTCGGCAGGAGACTGGGGTCAGAAAGACTGTTGTCTGGCGAGGGAGGTCGGAAGGATCGTAGTCAGTAGGAGATTGGGATTTGGGGTCATAGAAATTGTTGTCTGGCGAGGGAGGTTGGAAGAACCGTAGTAGGCGACGGAGGTCGGAAGGACCGTAGTTGGCAGGAGAATGGACCAGAAAGACCATTGTCTGGCGAGGGAGGTCATAAGGACCGTAGTCGACATAAGACAGGGGTCAGAAAGACCATAGTAGTAGGGCGGGACTCCGTAGAACTCTGTGCTTCATGTGGTGGTCCGGCAGAAGTCTGGGCCTCATGTGGTGGTACGACATCACTCCGGTGTTAGGCGGTGGTCTGGTAGTGGCACTTCAGCGTCAGGGGGCACTCTGGCTTCGGGTGGCACTTCAACATCCTTGGATGGTCTGGTGGTGGTTAGACAGAACCTAGCGGCGGTGCGATAGAACTCCGGTGGTGGTGCGATAGAACTCTGACAGTGATCGAGGAGGAGCTAGATGGCTGGAGCTTTCTTCATTCGCTTCCTTCTTCTCTTTTGACTCTTCTCCATCTATTTCAAGAGGAAATGAGGTTCTATTTATAGAATTCTTGAGTAGCGTGGCTTGTAAATAAGTGAAAGATCAAGAGTAAATTGGGAGTGGTTCGGATGGACGACCGATTTTGATTCATGCGATCATGCATCGTTAAATGGTCATTTAACTATCTTAATGATATCATAATTTGATGCTTTTGGGCTCGTTGGATTTGTCTCGTCGAGACGCTCGATTCGACCATAAGTATGTCACAATTGAAGACCATTTGGTAACCCAAATTGTGGTTTGATCCTTCCAAAAGTGCTTCGAGTCTTTGATTTGGACTCACTTGGGCTCGGATTGGGTCAATTTTTGTGTCGTTGTGTTCGTGTTTCCGAGACGCTCAGTTTGACTGTAAGTTTGCATAAATCAGAGTTCGAATGGTCTCAATTTTAATTATTGAAGCTTCCAACTTGATTTTACTTTGAGATTCGTGCATGATCAAGATAATTTTTTGATGATGCATCAATTATAATATTAAAAATATATTTTAGTTGATTTAATGTATTTTGCTAAATATATATGTATTTGATTTATTATTGTTAACAAGTAGCTTGATATCCGGACGCGTCATGTTCATAAGATGGTAATGTTATTAAAATATTTATAATTTAAAATTTATAATACATATAATAATTGGTAATTTTTAATAGTACTGCCCCCTGCCAACTAATACTCTCTTTGACATGTCAAAGATTCGCATCTCATTACAAATGTTACTAGCGATAAGTCCAAACAGGCGCGACTGATTTGGAATCAATCAACCTCGAGTTGAGTTTTGAGTGGGGTAAGTTCTCTTAAAAATTTTTTATCATTTAAATATCATGATTAACTCTTGATATATCATCAAAAAATTATGTTGATCAGACATGAATCTCGAGGGAAAATCAAGTTGGAATTCTCAAAAATTAAATTCGAGATAGTCTGAACTCTGATTTTAGCAAAATTATTGAACGTCTCAAAAAATACGAACCCAACGAAACGAAATTCGACTCTATCCGAGCCCAAATGAGTCTAAATCAAAGACTCGAAGTGCATTTGAAAGGTTCAATTCATAATTTGGATTGTCAAATAGCTTCCAAACGTGACATGCTTATAACTGAATCGAGCTGCTCGATGAGATGAATCCAACGAGCCCAAAATCACTGAATTCTGATATCACTAAGACATTCAAATGCCTAGTAAACAAACCACGATCAAGGGAATCAACATCGACAGTCTATGCAAACCACTCCCAAAAACTTGATCTTCCTACTATTTACTAGTCATGCCACTCTATGAAATCTATAAATAGATATCTCACTTCTCATGAAAAAGGACCCCGATCAAGGAAGCAAGAAAGAGATTGGAGATCGCTCTTGACACCTAGCTCCTCCTTGACCACCGCTTGAACTTTCGTCGAACCACCGTCTGAAGCCAGACTTCTGCCAGACCACCGGCTAACGCTAGAATTATGCTAGACCACCGCCTGGCGCTGGACTTCTGCCGAACAAGTGTCTGACTCCAGACTTCCGCCATACCACAAATTGACGCTCAAACTTCTGCCGGACCACTAATTAACGTCAGACTTCAGCCTGACCAAACGTCGTCAGACTTGCGTCTGACCTCCAGTTGTCACTAGATTTCAACCATACAATTGATAATTATTAAATGATCGTCCTCAAGTACGATTCAACCAACTGTAATATACTCAAACACTAGTGGAATCATTTCAGTTGGGAGTGACCCCATGATTTTTCCTATATTCAGGATTTTTCACGTAAAAAATCTTGTGTTCTCTGTTTTCGTGCTAGATATTCGTACAACGCTAAGATGTAAAATTCTGATTCTACTGACACGTATATTCTAACCCGCAACAACTCTTTTTGGCCATAATTATCATGGTACTTATTTGTTAAAAATGTGATAATCATTGTACTTATAAGATCTAAATCCTACTAAAGTGTATTATGATCTATATAGAAAAGTAATTTATAATTTTTATATAAACTTCTTATAGTTTATTCCGATTATTTTGTTATTTATAAATAAGCGCGCGGCATTTCTCATAAAAATTTTGAGTTTCTTTTTTTTTTAAAAAAAAATTATTTAATAAATGAAGCTTCACTAAGCTTAACATTAATAAATTGGAAAATTTACATACATACCACTTTATAACATTCTATTTACATATCTAACAATCAAAATTTTAATATTACATACATACCACCCTATACTATTTTAATATCAAATATACCACTCATATTTCCTTCCTAACACTCATATATTTCATTTCTACCACTCATATTTGATATAAAAATGAACTATGGGCGGTATGTATGTAATATTAAAATTTTAGATGTTAAATATGTAAATAGAATAGTATAGAGTGGTATGTATGTAAATCTCCCTAAATTGATTTCAGTGTTTCACTAATATCATTTATTTTAATAAATTAATTAAGTATTATTATTTTCTCTAAATGAGCGGAACGAGCCCTTTTTTTATAAATCGCATCCGGCCCATCGCTTTTTCGCTCCTTCCTCGAACTTGATCAACCATCAATGGCTGCTCCAAAAGCCAACGCCGGCGAGGTTTCCCGGAACGATTTTCCCGCTGGCTTCGTCTTCGGGGTCGCTACTTCAGCCTATCAGGTTTACTGCGATCACTCACTCTTTGGCCATTCTCCTTTCAGTCGATCTGTTGAAACCTCATTCGTCTACCATTTTAGGACTTGGTCGCGTGTTTACTTTCTTTTTAGTGATCCAATGATGATCGTATTGCAATCTCTCCTCTTAACGGGTTGTTATCTGGTTCCGTTCTCCTTACAAGGCTGTACACTTGGTGTGGGATTGTCTGCAGGGAAGTAAATGAGTAGAAGAGAGATACATGCTGTAAGGGCGTTTTAGAACGTGTAAGTGAACACGGGAAGGGAGAGAGGAAGATACATGCTGCAGTGAAACTTCCGATTTAGGGCCGGCACGTGTTAGTCGTTAGCCTGTTGATCTAGATTTGAATATCCTTTTTCGCAAGACTGATTTAGTGGGTTTTTGTTTTTCTGATTGGAAATATTTTACCATGGACCTGGTTAGAGGGAAAATCACAGCCCATAAATCTTTTGGTGCAGGCAGGGTTCAAGAAAATAAAAGAGAAAACACAATATCATACCTATATTAAAATTTTATTTTATAACAATGAGCTCACTATCGATCTTAGAAGCTGGGCCTGTTATCGTTAGGGTGTTTCTATTATGAACATTTCATATGTTCCAATCAAGGAAATAGCCTCCCCGGGTTTTCTAGGATCTCATACACTGTATATGCCTTCTTTTATGTTTATGTTCTGAATTCAATATAGTTCTATATTTACCATATACGGCTTCTTAAATTGTCTTTAATACCTTTTGAAATTTCTACGGGTCCACATGTGCATGATTTATGGCGAACAATAGTTTTTTATCCACTTTTAAGCATCAATTTCCTAGCAGTTTATTTAAGTTTCACATGAAATTAGAGAGAAATAGCTTTTTAGTGAGCAGTCAAATTTTTATAGTATATGTTTTTCTTATAATAGACTTGTGGCTTATGCTCCATCTTTGGTTCAAATTTGTCTTCTAACTTTTACCCAAGTTACTAATTTTTAGGTTGAAGGAGCAACCAATGAAGATGGAAAGGGTGATAGCATTTGGGACGTTTTCTCAAGAACAAAAGGTTAACTCTGTTTCTTTCTTCTTCCCTGTTACATTAAGCAGCCTGTCACAACCTCAATTCTAGCTTAATTTCATTTAACTAGGAAATATCAAGGATGGAAGTAATGGAGACATTGCTGTTGACCAATACCATCGCTACAAGGTTAATAACTTTTCTTTTTAGCTTTTAATGTTGCAATCCTGTTTCTGAGCTTTAAATTCTAAGGGTTCAATGCAACTGTGGAAAGCATGTATTTGCTAACAAATACTTGTTTTAGTCAACTGTCTCACCAAAATTTAAGGGATTCATTTAGGATTGATATTAAGTCGAATTTCAGTGAGTTTGCATAACCTTTAAATTGAAAATTTGTTTGCTAATTTACTGAAACTTGAAATAAATTTCAAATTGAGCTGATTCAACTCGAAATCAACCGATTTTGATCACTCAAAAATGGATTTTGATTCAAGTAAACATTCAAAATTTTTTGTGTAACTCAAAATTTGTTTTGATTCATACTTGACTCAAACTGACTCAAACTCCAAATACATTTTGAGTCTAATTGACTCTACTGGAAATCCATTGATTTTTATCAACTCAAAATCAATTTATAGTTGATTCAAAATTCATGAATTGTTTCTGCAACTTAATTTTTTTTTTTTGACATCAAACAAGCATGTGCTGCATTATTATACTTCTAACTAAATGCCCTTGATCTGTCTATTAACACCATGTCACCAACAAAATAAAATGAAATCAAACATTCCGTATTCTTGTCTAGAACTGAAACACCACCGAGAAATTTATATTTCTTGCATTATAATACTTTATACTTTTGATATGTACATGGAATGGTGAAAGCAAATATATGAAACATTTTTCTACATTTACTTTACATCTATGATGCACCAACACTTCTCCTCAATGAGGTATGCAGTGTCCGACACATATCGGACACAACACGCTTCCGACACGCCTAAGACGTGTTTGATTAAAAAAATATTTAAAATAAATTGGACACGCATGTCTGACACGCATGCCTTAAATATTTTATGACATTGTTTTAATATAATTTATCATCTTTTTAGTTCTTATTTATTAAAAATAAAAACTTAAAATTTTGTTTCCTCTCAATAACCCCAAATCAATGGACTACACTAAATACCCCCATTCCTCGAACATATCATTTTCATTTCTATCTCTAGATCGTAGCTAGGGTTTCACAACAATGCCTGATGTCATTGCAACATTGACGTCCAATGCCATCACAACATCAATGTTTCAAATCACCTCAAAATAAAAGTTTGACGCTAGCAATTTCTACTCCCACAATCATACCCCTGTGTCGTCTCGACATCTCATATTTGACCAACATCATCTCAATATAAACCGACTGATGCTGCCTCGACATCAATTGCTTGATGCTCAACTCTTGATAGCATTGTCATCTCCTCTCTCGATGCTTGAAACACAACATCGACACCCAACTCTCGGCGTCCTAATATTAATCATTTTAAACACAAATTCTAGTTAAATGATTTATTATTTCTCAATTATTCTTAATACTCTTCTTACTCAATTTCTATACACTAACTTTAAGATATAAAAATTATAATACTGTGTTCAACCTATATCCTTATCCTATATTTTTAATAATTGACGTGTCCCATGTCCATTTCTTATTGTGTCTGTATCGTCGTGTTCGTATCCGTGCATCATAGCTTTAAATCAATTTATTATAAATTTTTGGATATATGTTTAGGAAAATTATACTTGTGGCTGCAAGAAACATAGTATAGAGGTTCAAGCTTGTGTAATTCATAGAAAACCCAAAATGAAAAAAATTAGGTCATCATATTTCAAGCACAAATGCTTTAGATCAGAAAAGCTATAATGTAGAAATTGAATAATTAAGACATGTAAAAAGAACTTTACATGAAAAGAAGTTGAAAAATATTGTACTTCAAATTCCATTGCTAAACATAAATTTTTTTTATCTTTGTATATCAGCTTGTATGCTTAAATTTTCTTGAAACTCTTGCAAAGTAAGAGTTTGTTTTTAGATTATCGTGAAAAAAATCTCCTATAAGTTGGGATAATTTTAGAAGTTTTTAGTAAAGGTTTGCTGAAATTCCCTCTATAAGATGGGCATTTTGAATTTTAAACTTTGAAGATCGTTGAAATTTTTCCTGCGATACAAGGGGCATTTAATATATTTATTTCGCTTGACATCGTGCATTGTGTTGAGATATCCAAATAAATATTTAAAATTATTTATACTACAATTTACCTAATCATGCAAGTATGGAGCAAAGGTCTTCTACTAAAATCACCAAAATTTTGAAGTTCTTGAAGTTTTTCATGTGTGATAATCTTAAGAAGCTATAAGAAAGGCCGCATCATAAAACCCCAATTTCGCCACCTCAATGACATAAGCTGTCAAGTTCAAAGCCCAAATATAGTTGATTCGCTAGTAACTTTATTTACTCAACAAGCCATAAGAAAGTCGTAGCACGCAAGCTTCCATTTCGTCAATATGTTGACAAGAGTTGTTAAATTTTAAATTTATTTGGTTCGATGAATTCAAGTAGCCCAAATCAAATAATACTTCTCAATTGATCAAAAGGTCAAGATAATGCTGAAAGGATGGTCCAAATTTTAAAAAGGCACAAGGACGAAACGATCAAAATTTCATTTTCTATTCAGTAAGTCAGTCAAGCATAAAGCAAAGGCTGAATGTGCTTCTCTTCTTCTATAAGTCTGACAAAGTACAAAGCACCTGACATAATCAGTTATCATGGAGTTCATAAAAAGCCTAAGACTGGGCCCAAGAAATTTTGTCATCAACAAGTTCATTATGTGTAAAACTTTGGATTGATAACTCTTCGTCGCGGACTTAATATAAGCCCCAAAGGCTAGGCCACTACACCTATCATTTAGTAAGTATATCATGCACAACTCTCTTTGCTTTATGAAGCTTGGCATGCTTGCTCTACCATGCCTAATTTTCTGCCATGTTGTAGGTGTTTGGCTTGTTACATGCAACTTTGAAGTATTATTCTCGGAAATGTTGAAGAAATTTTAGTGTGTTTGTGGACTTTTATGTTCTATGTAATGGGTGTAGCCCAATGCATGATGCTACGACCATTGAAGGGTTTAGGAAGAGGTTGCATATTCAACCTCACCACTATATTTGGAGTGGCTGACTTTAATCCATGACTTTAGTTGCATCACATGAGTGCGTCCAAGCTCGAAAAGTTGACCAGTTTTGTTTGATGGTTTTACGGAAGGGAACTTGATTGGTAATGAAATGCAGAATATGTGTTTAGCAATTGACATTTCATATTTTACTTTTATTTTGATATTTGTGTTTTACAAAGCATTGTAGTTGCATGTACCTTCCTATATGTATGCCAAACATGTATAGGAAATAGTTATGCTTCAATGCATGCTAATATAATGTTGGATATGTGAATGAAGTACACAAATTAATTAAACTAAATTGAAGAAGATGGATATAATGAATATCTAGATTGGATTTGGGGATATTTCGTTGATTAGGATGCTAGATTATATCCGAATTATGCAAGGATGCACCCACGTCCACCTAGCTCATTTAAACTATTAGCCTTGTCAAAGGCCTCTGGGGTTTGATTCCTTTTGGATGTGAACTGAGCCCTCCATAATTATACTTGATTGATCAATATTTCTTAGTTAAGGAAATCAAGGCTTTGTTTTAAGTAATGTTGTGTTCCACTCAATGCAAAGAAGTCGTGGCTACCTTACAGAGATATTGACTTGATCTTGAAATGTGCCCTTTGATCATGAAGCCGTGATGTGCGTACACATTGTGGTTCCACATTATACGGTTTTCTTCACTGAATATTCCAGACAAACCAAAACTACTCTTTGAAAACTAATAAAGAAGCAAAAATTAACATTTATGGTGCATCCTATTATGCCATATTCAGTTATTATGTGACTTTCCACATCGTCTTTTACAGTTTGTGTCACAACGTTACCCTATTATATGCAATTCCTTGATGTATGTTGACTAGTTTCTGCATCCATTTCGCTAAGAAACAATTTTCATTGTATAATATTTTTATGCTTCTACTGAATTAAAAACAGGAAGATGTAGAACTCATAGCCAAGTTGGGGTTTGGAGCTTATCGGTTTTCTATTTCATGGTCTCGTATTTTTCCTGGTATCCCATATTTTCTTTATTGTTTATCTAAAATTTATATTTTATTGTACATTCTCTTGCATATTCTTTATTGCAAATATTAGATTTTCTCTGGGGTGCACATTACTATTGTATTATTGTTCTTTTATACCGTTGAGATAGATTCAGAAACCATTTTTATTGCCTTTGATGTATAATACTGCATAGTGATAGCATCCTGACTTCAGACATTCATGCAGTTTTTCTTAATTTTGTTTGCATCATAAGGAGTACAAAAGTCTGGTTTTGTTTCTTGATATATTTTACCTCTTGAAAGTTGCATTTGGTCAAAGAAATAATATGCTTGTTTTAATATCAGGCCAAATACCTTGCATTATAGGTTTTATTGAGGATCTGTATCATTCTTCTTTTGCAATTGAGCCTTAGATTGGGTCTCATTATACATGTCGAGCCTACATGCATGCATACAGATGTTCATGCCATGTTATGTACATGCATACATTCCTGTCAAATGTGCATACATACATACAAACAACATGCATACATTCATGTCAAGTGCACATACACACATACATACAGCATGCATATATGTCAATCATGCATGCATGCATACGTACATGCATGTAAAACATAAATATATGTCTAACACAACATGCATAGATGTCAAGTGTACATACATGCATGCATGCATATATGTCAACCATGCGTACATACATAGATGTCAAGCATGCATGCAAGACAAGTGTACATACATGTCAAACATAATTTTTGACACAAAACATATCTTGATATGATCCAAAAGGACCAAATTACAACTTAGTTTGAATTTTAAAGGTTTAGAATGATGTAATTAACATTCAATATTGTGAGCCTCCCATTGAACTTGTGGGCATTGGACCATTCATATTGGGTTTTAATGGCTATAAGTGGCTGGACCAAATTGAATTCCTTATTGCATGAGCTTCAAGCATGTAAGGTCGATGCAATGGGTTCTTGGGCGCATCAATGGCAATAGAGTCCATGAGCTATTTGTCCGACCACTAAAGGTTCGATTTGATGACCCCCTTTGGACATGATGCTAATAAGGTACAACACTCATGAACTCTGTTGCCATTGACGTGATTGTTATTGCATAGATTGTTCCAAAGCTCGAAGCTTCTTCGAATCACCATACCTCTTGTTTTCTACTATTTCATGGTTGATCATCTTTAATGTTCAAGGGAGGTGAATTAATCCATGGAAAATTGTATAAATATTAGTACTTATATTTGTAAATTGTTTGAAAGGTGATGACCCTCGTCACAAGTTTTTTTCTCTAAGTTGATCGTCTAAGCTTTAAACCATCTCAACCAATACACTCACAACATCACCATCACTATAAGATTAGTAGAATTTAACTATTTGTTTATTTCTTTTATTTTTACTGAATAACTATTTATAAGATTTTTCCTACTCTTACAGATGGATTTGGAAATAAAGTCAATGAGAAAGGAATTGTCTACTACAATCATCTCATTGATTATTTGCTAAAGAAAGGTTAGTAATCATGTTTACTGTAATTAAACATTTATCCATAAAGGCTTATGTTTATATTTGTCAATTGTAGGTATTCAGCCTTATGTGACATTGTATCACTGGGATCTTCCGTACACGCTTCATGAATTTGTGGGCGGATGGCTATCGGAGAAAGTAGTGTAAGCTACATATATTAAACATTTTAAGTTGGTTGAGTTTTCTAGCATCATTTACACATCTAAACTTTTTTATATAGCTCTTTCAAAAACTAGAGCTCATGAATGAGAGCTATATAGAGATGGAATATTTGTGCTAGCGAGTTTTCTCAATCAACGATTTTAGCTTGTGAGATGATGGCTAGGGGTGCTATCTAGACTAGTGAAATGGCCTCTAGATTTTGATTTTGACTTGAAATGTGAGCCGGAATTAGAAATGATTGATTTCTAGTTTAAAAGCTTTACTAGCTAAGCCTATTAATTAATTTTATATGTAGGTTTTTCTTAGGTGACCAGAACGTCAAATTGAGCATTAAATAAAAGAATAAAATGACATTGTTCTCAATCAAGTAGGACGGGCCACAAAGATTTGCATGGTTTAAAGCAAGGTTTTAAAAGGCGAAATCGGGAATCGAGGCGTTTTTTCTAAACGAGGCGAGGCGTAAGCCTCGAGGCGGATCGAGGCGTAAGCCTCAAAACGATTAAAATATATTAATTTAAAATTATAAATAATGACAAAAAATAACAAAATATTATGTTAAATGTGAATTTGAAGATTTGTTTTAAGATAATATTACTGGAATACAAGATTTAAAATAAACTCACTTAAAAATAAAACATCCCCTTAGGATCAAGACCCAAAGCAGGCTCGTCATCACTTTGATTGTCTTCAGAAGAATCTTCATAATTAATGTCAAAGTCATCCTCAAACTCTTCTTCATCTATAATATTTTTTTCTTTATATCCTATATCAGTTAATATTTCATTAGCTATAAAATGAAACAATAGTAACATACAAAATAATTCATTATATTTAAGAATACCTTTGAATTTTTTTGAAGCTTCAATCTCACTTTGTTTCTTCCTTTTATATACTTGGGCAGTTGCTTCATTATCTTCTTCATTGACATGAGTTTCTCCTTCTACTTCAACTTCAGAAACATTAGCATTCTTAGGAGTAATCCATTCATCATCAGATTGTAACTCATCAACAAGCAAAGGATCAATTTCATTCTCAATATTTCCTTGATTCTGCAATTTGAGATATCTATCTTTTAATTTTTTGTTAAACATAACATAAACTAGTTTGTTCATTCGATCTGCCGCCAATCGATTTCTCCTCTTTGTATGAATTTGATTGAAAATGCTCCAATTACGCTCGCATGCAGAAGCCGAACACGTTAGGCTAAGAACTTTAACAGCAAAAGCTTTTAATTCAGGAACATCATCTCCAAACTGAGCCCACCAACGTTCTACATGAAGGCAAACATAGTATTTTATGAATATTGGTTGAAGTAGAAGACTTGAACATAAATATTAACATTAAAATTATAAATACTCAGACTATAAACATACCAGGAGATCGTGTTTTGTAGCATGTTTGTGTTGCTCTAAATCCAAACATTCCCTTCTTCAAATGAAAATCCTCAAGTTGATCATTTACTTTAAGGTAGTTTTCTTCAGAAATGAGTTTGTCCATACATGCATACAAACCAGTTTTCACCTCTTTGTCAACATGAAAATCCTTATCATAATGAAATTGGGGATTTAAATAGTACGCAGCAGCATGTAAGTGTTGGTGTAATTGTCGATCCCACTTTTCATCTATAATATCCCATATTTCTTTGTAGGCACTTTCTTGACCTCCTAATTCTTTTGCAATATCTTCTTTAGCCCTATTCATTGCTTCATAAATAAATCCCATAGCCGGAGCCCTCTCACCATCAACCATTCTAAGCACCTTTACTAATGGTCCTGTTGTCTTCAAAGCATAATTTGTACTGCGCCAAAATGAATCGTCTCTCATAACAATCTTTTTAACTTGCTTTCCTTCTTGTTTTTTGGCCCATGAACTTTTATCCCACTCTTCAGAAGCAAACATTGCTTCCAAAGGTTGTCTTAACTCCTTGAATCTCTGCAATGTTAAATATGCAGTAGCAAATCTTGTAACAGCAGGTCTAATAATTTCTTTGTCAGTGAATTTTCTCATCAAGCCGAGTACCCAAGAATGATTGTATATAAACTTACTAACGAATTTGGCCTTAAATATGGCTGATTTATGTTGAGGCAACTGTCCCAACCTCTCAAGCATCAAGTCAATACAATGTGTAGCACAAGGAGTCCAGTAAAGGTGAGGCCTCTTCTCCATTAACATTCTTCCTGCAGCTTTGTATGCACTTGCATTATCAGTAACAACCTGTACTACTAAAGCATCTCCCACTTCCTCCACAACTTCATCCAACATTTCAAACAATAATTGTGCATCCTTTACAAAGCTTGAAGCATCTACTGATTTGAGAAAAACTGTTCCATATGGATTGTTGACCAAAAAATTAATAATACTTCTATGTCGAATATCTGACCAACCATCTGACATTATTGTCACCCCTATCTCAATCCAAGTCTTCTTAACATCATCCACCATTTTTGAAGTTGTCTTGACCTCCTCATTCAGCATCCAAGTTCTCAGCTCATACATGCTTGGAAGTTGTAATCCTCTTCCATAGCTTCCAACAGATCGTAACATATTGATCCACGACGGACTCCTAACAACATTAAATGGAATCCCATTTTCATAGATGAATCTGGCGATATCCAAACAAACTCTATTCCTGAGTTCTTTTGTAGCTGTAGGAGGCTGAATATCCTGAGTATTTATGTTTTCGTCGTTATCAATATTTAGCATAAATCTATCCATGGGCCCCCGACTGCCTCGGTCAGAAGAAACTAGATGGCTTCCAGTACTGGAACCTTCATGCTGTGATCCATAGTAAGAAGAGTTTCCTATCATCTCTTCCATATTTCTTTGTGTGACCTCCTTTGTGGTGGCAAACTTCTTTAAATAATTTATACATTCCTTCTTTACCTCATCAGGAACTTTTGCACATTGTCCCACATTGACATGAGTGCAAGCTAGATGATCCTTCAATCTCTTGACGCCACCAGTTATGCGCTTCTCACAGAAATTACATTTCATGTAAACATATCCCTTCTTTGCACCTTCGCCTGACACTTCAACTTGAGTTCCATATTTCCATGCAGGATCTTTCCTTCTTGTGCCACTAGTCATGCTAATAATAGGATAAATTTTAACAACATGAATACAAAAATAAACCAGTCTGCCGGGGGTCCAAGGGGGCAGCGCCCCCGGAACAAAATTATATTATAAGAGTAATTTTAAAATTCTGCTCAATACCGAGCGTGTACCGAGCATGTACCGCTCGGTACCGAGCATGTACCGCTCGGTACCGAGCATGTACTACTCGGTACCGAGCATGTACCGAGCGTGTACTCATGTACCGCTTAGTATCGAGCGTGTACCGAGCATGTACTGCTCAGTACCGAGCGTGTACCGAGCATGTACTGCTCAGTACCGAGCGTGTACCGAGCATGTACTCATGTACCGCTCAGTACCGAGCGTGTACCGAGCATGTACTGCTCAGTACCGAGTGTGTACCGAGCATGTACTCATGTACCGCTCAGTACCGAGCGTGTACCGAGCATGTACTGCTCAGTACCGAGTGTGTACCGAGCATGTACTCATGTACCGAGCACGTACCGCTCAGTACCGAGCGTGTACCGAGCATGTACCGAGCGTACCGAGCATGTACTGAGCGATACCGAGCATGTACAATCTAATGAAGCGAGACATGAAGCAAAAAACGGGAAGAAAGATCGTTACCTAGCCGTGAAAAAAGAACCGTCAATTACAGGAAGCTGGAGAAGAAGAAGCGAGACATGAAGCAAATGACCGGAAGATTACGGGAAGAAAGAGAAGAAATAATTCGTTACCTTCGATCGCCTCCAGTTATGTTCGAACTCGACCGAACAATGGTCGTCGAAGTCGACGGAGTTCGCCTTTCAGTTCTCACCCGAAGCAGAAGCAGGTATGTTACCCTAATACTCGACTCTTATACGACTCTCACCGCTCGGTCTATATACTGACAAATCGAAGCGGTTCCTCGTTTCGCTTCGAGGCGTTACGAACCGAAGCCTACGCCCTGTGCGAAATAAGCGCACGCTCCGCCGAATCCAACGAGGCGTAAGCCTCAACGCGCAAATGCTTCGCCTCGCCTTGAGTCGCGTCTCAGTGCGTACGCCTCTTCCGCCTTTTTAATCGTTGGTTTAAAGTATCCAAATAGCTTAACCACATCATTGTTCAAAAAATTACATTTTGAACAAATGCTCTAGGAACACTTTCAAGGAGAAGGATTTGAAAGCCTATATGAAGAATCATGTGAGTTAAAACCTCAATATCATGCAAGCCACAAAAACTATATGAGTAGCAAAAAAAAAAGAGTATATTTTTGTTTATATTAAACTCAAATAGTTTGAAAATTTCTAGATCTGTTGGGAATGAAGTGGAAAACATTAAACCCCATGAATAAAATGGAAAAGCCTCATAACATAATCTTGATGGTAAACCAAATGAATTATATGAAAAAGCCTGGTAGCATACAAAAATGGTTAATTTTTTCAATAGAGAATATATCAATAACATCAAAAATAAAACTAATAAGCCACTGAATGAAAAAGCCTTTTTTGGATGTGAAATTTTATTCAACCTTAAACTTAGTGGAAATAAATTATAGTTGAATGGGCAAGTCACCATAGTTTGTATATGGTGAAGAAACATGGAACCAAGCATGCTTTAGTACCCCTGAAGTGTGGCAACCAAGAGGACCAATGGAAGGTGAGGTGAATGGCTCCTTGAAGGCAGTAAGACCACTCTCTTTTTGTCTTCCTTTTGTTGGAAAAGAATTTATTGTCTTTGTGGTGGATTTAGAAGGGATTTGGTTTGAAGGAGGGTCGATGCTTGACCTGCAAAATAAGCATGCGAATATGGAATCTAGTGTAGCCTAGTTGTAGGCAAAGTGATTAAAAGGAAGATTGTGTGATATTTTGTTGCATGGAGGAAGCAAAACAATATGCTTGAGTTTTATGGGATGTTATTCTAACTAGGTAAACATGTGAGATGAGGTTATGTGAGGAGGGTAGTAATGCTTAGTTTTTCTACCCAATTATGATCATACATGTGGTGGGCAACTATGGAGATCAGAGCCTCCAAAGGAAATTGCACAATCTACCATAGATTGGTTGGACCTAACGACTTAGCTGAAGACTAACTCTTACTGAATATATGCCATACTTTGAATTTCTTTTCCCCAAAATTGTAATTCTAGGTTGTCATTTCAACTTGTCGCTTGTCGCCTTCATAGTCAATGGCTTCAACTAGGTTTTGCCCAATGTGATCGAAACTTGCTAACTCGTTCATCTACGACTTCTTGTTGACACCTTTCTCGTCGCCATCTAGAGCTCTCCCTTCAGTTGTTCAAATTCGAGAAGTTTGCCTGAACCATTGGTTCTACCAATTGATTGCATTACTTTCTAACGCCTCTTGTCAATGTCATTGTTCGACAACATCTAGTCAGTGTCCACCATATTTTTGTTGCTCACATGATGATTGAAGTCTTTAGGTTGGTCCTGACTGACATCTTTAGCTATGGCTTTTCTAACACCTTGTTGGCCTACTCGTTTATTGTCTATGGTTTCTTTCAAAATTCCAAACATTCCATCCATCATGCAATTCTCTTGGTTGAGATCCAAAAGCGACTTGACAACTCCCTCATTGATTCAGTCAACAACATCTTCACGACTAGCTCCTACTTTGTCAACCAACACTTACCTTCGACTGTCATCTCCAACAACACACATTAGCTCCCAAGATGGCTTCTCCTCCTAGCTTTTTGCCGAACGGCTTTAACTGACCATAATTCGCTACTCATTTGGTCGTTGGCTCCCCAATCAACAAGACTTGATAACTTCATGCTGATTGGCTAGTTGACCTAGGACACCTCCATTATGCATCATGACTCCACACTACTTATTAACGGCTATGTCAGAGCATGTTCTTCCTAGAGTTAATAGTGAAGCACTGCATGTTCTTTACACAAAACCACCTATGTCGCTAGATCAGATGGTCCCATGTTAGTAGAAGCAATGCCCATCCCTCTCAGATCGCTTTTAGGTGATTATGATGGCTCTTTGGAGTAGCCAAGTCGAGGTCGGCCTCCTTATAAAAGCCTATCATCAATGATGTGTAGGAATGCTTCCCCATTGAGGCTAAACTCATGTAAAAGAGTCTCCCTTTTCTCGTCTTTGATCTTTCCCTTCCCTCCCCTCTTCTTCGTCCTTCACCCACAAAGCTCCTCTCAATGCGGTGAGGTGGACCTTGTACTCTATGCATTTTCCATTTTATGGTAGATTCCACTCTCTTATTTCAATTTGGATATAGGATATAATGCTGAACAACATAAATCTTTCATCTTCACTTCATCTTCTTCTCTCAATTTGGGAATTATCTCAAGCCAAAGGCTTGAATTCCCCCCCCCCCCCCCCCCCCCCGCTTGATCATCATGACCATTCTTATATAGAAGGGAACCGTACGTCTTGCAAGAGTCCCCAGGTATATGCAACACGTTCACTATTGAGGCAACAATACATGAAATTCCATTATGCAATATGTCAGCTTAGGTTTTTGTGGAAAGGAAGATAACATCTCTATGCGATAAACACCTGTAGGATGATTTGACTTGGGTTCTTAGTGAACCATGCAAGAGACACGACGTTTGTGCTGGAGGTCATCCAAAAAGATGCTTGAATACCCTTCACCTCTATGGAGTGCCTCTGTTTTATTCATCAATAATCTCCTATTTACAACAGAACAATCCTATTTATAGTAAGAGTTCGAGCTCTTATTATAAGTAGTACTAATCTTTTATGGATTAGGAACTAATGAACAAAATCTTAAAATATTGTAAGCTTTTTTTATTTGGAACCAACAAGATCCTAAGGTGGGTTGACTTGTAATGTACTTTGCACTGAACCATGAATGTTTGTTGCACCTTAAGATATGATGATCATAAGGTACACTCATGGGAGCATGTTTTTAATTTTCCGTCACCTACCTTCTGTTATTTGACATCCGATAAACAAAATAACAAAAGCACCATTGTTCATAACTTACACTCTTTTATAATAGTTTTTAAAGCGGAAAATATAAGGAGTATATTCAGTGCAATTATAAAAATTCATAAAATATTCATAGAATTCTGATTAAAAATTGCAAATCCTGCGCAAAACAATAGCTTGCTGTGATTAATGGAAAATGATGTTGTATCAACTTTGTTAAGTTGGAAATACTTATGAAGTTTGGAGTGTTTTAATACAATTTATTAAACTTTGATGATCGTTATTCTTCATTCTAACTTAATTATCTGGTTGAATGGCCAGTGAATATTTTGCATTGTATGCAGAAGTTTGTTTTGCAAGGTTTGGTGACAGAGTTAAGCATTGGATGACGATCAATGAACCTCTTCAAACAGCTATTAATGGCTATTCCATTGGTATATTTGCTCCTGGAAGACATGATAACCCGTACAAAGAACCCTATTTAGCTGCTCATTACCAGATTTTGGCCCATGCAGCTGCTGTTGATGTCTATAGGAAGAAATTTAAGGTATGCTATAGCTAATTAAGATTTCTTTTGATATGATATTCCAATGAGATTTTGATGTCTTTCTTTTATAATGGCATGGTCACTTGTGTTATCATTTTTTTTCTACAATGAAAGATGTTGAGGTGATTAATGTCTTGCAATGATTTTAAAATTTCCCATGCACATATGAAAATGGAAATTTTTTGCTTTAAACTTCTATTTTCTGATCACTTGCATGCATAGTAAAATTTTCTTGCGAAACTTCAATCCATGAAGAATTAGTTTATATAAATTTCATTATCGGATATGATAGTCATCATCATCATCTTTGTACTACGATTTATATATGGCACAGTAAAGAGGCTAAAAAATAATTTATCCATTTAGGCTACACAAGGTGGGGAAATTGGGTTGGTAGTTGACTGTGAATGGGCAGAGGCTTTTTCTGACAAAGAGCAAGATAAGATTGCCGTAGAAAGGAGGCTGGATTTTCAGCTTGGGTGGTACATCTCATTTCCTTTCACTTTCTTAGTTCCTGCTGAATTTTTTCTTTGCACATGGAATTGTGGATGCAAATTGTGTTGTGGAGTATTTTCATTCTCGCTGATTGGTTTGCCACCTGAAGCTTGTATAAGTTGTTTTGTGGGACAAAAATTTGACCTGATACTAGGCAAATGCAGTTTTCTCTATAAAATAAATAAAAGAATGCATATTAGTGAAGTCATTATATCACTAAACATCTTGGCTCAGAAATGACTCTTACATGAGTTCAGCAACAGGGGGGAAAGAACTGTTTGCAAGGAGTAAGTTTGCGTTGTTATACATGTACTCTAGTATTTATATTTATAAAGTTTGTTATCTTTTTTGTCTAAAAAATTGCAATTAGTTTTTGATAATAGTACTTAATATCATAAAATATAATTTCAAGGAAATGATCTACCTATGATGCACGGACACTTCTTCTCAATTAGGTATGCAGTGTCTAACACGTATCAGACACGACAAGCGTTCGACACGCCTCCGATATGTATCATATGCGTCGAAGACGTGCCCGATTAAAAAAATATATTTAAAAAATTTTGGACACGTGTATCTTAAATATTTTATAAATTTTTTATTAGAATTTCTTATATGAATTTTAATTTATTTAAAAATAAATATTAAATTTATTATTTCCTCTCAATTGTCCACACTCAATATCCCATTTCCCATACATACCATTTTCATTTCTCTTCGGCAGATCTCAGCCAATATTTCACAACAACGTCTAATGCCAATTGCAATATCGACGTCCAACACCATCACAACATCAATGTTCCAAAATCATCTGAAAATTAAAGTTTGACGCCAGCAATTTCTATCCCCATAATCATGCCCTCGCGTATATCAACATCTCATCTTTGTAGCAACATAGATGACTATGTTGTCTCGACATCGACGCTTGATGCCCGATTCTTGATAAATGATAACACTGTTGTCTCCCCTCTCGATGCTTTAAATATGACGTCGACATTCGACTCTTGACATCCTAATATTAATAACTTTAAGCACAAATCCTAATTAAATGATTTATTATTTTTTAAAATTCTTAATATCTTGATTACTCGTTTTCTATAAACTATTTTAAGATATAAAAATTTTAATGTTGTGTCAAACTCATATTTGCGTCCTATAATTTTAATAATTGACGTGTCTCGTGTCCGTGTCGTCGTATCTGTGTATGTGTATCATAGTGCTCTATAACTCAAGTTTGTTTCATGGTTGTGTTCTATGTGTATGGTGCTAAATCTTGAACCGAGCTTATAAACTAGGGTTAAAGGATGAGCTTAACATAAAGTCATATCATGTTAAGTTTGTACCTTTTTGACATGAAACTAAGGAGATCCCGGCTTCTCTTTTCAATCTCTCTTTCTATATCTTCTTTCTCTCTTCAAGCTCGAAACTCAAAAAATGGAAGAATGCTTGACAAAGATGATCTAAGGGATCCTTGAGCATTCCCACAAGCTGCTCCCTGTGTTTAGTGTCCTCTTGAGAGTGGGTTATGCTAACTCTAATTCATAATCACCAACTTAGCCTTAGAGTCATCATATCCACCCAAGCTGATGATGAAACCTATCTCCAAAAACTGTATTGCTAAAACACTTCCTCATTGTTTCATGAAGCACTGATCTTAGCTCACCAATGCATTTTCTATGAAAATATAGGGGTTAGCTTCCTCCCAAGTTCAAAATTTCTCATCTTGATTTTTCCAAAGGCAGTTGGATGTGAATGACTATTTTGCCCACTGAGTGTTGGTGATTCCCCTTATTAGCATTAGTGATGCACTTAAATGCTGACTACATTTTACCAACCTTAAAAAAGGTGCCACTGAAGTGGTTTTAATGTCTTCTACTATGAAGTATTTATTCATATGCTAACTTCAAGCCAAAAATCGGAACTTAGTTCGCTGGCAACCAAAATAGACCAAAGAATTCACAAATTCTTATGAATGGGAGGCAAGGGTTGGGCAAATTACTCCATTACTTTATGACTTGTTTTCAACTTGAAATTCAGGATTTCCAGGACTACTTTCGCAATCTTGTCAGATATTTCACCTCTCTACTATTTTGTCTACCTTCATCATAAACTTTTTCCTTACAAAAGATCACATAGTGTTGGTTTTCTTTCTTGCCATGTCTTGAGAAGCCAATGAATTGGAGGTGCTTCCTTGGAGAATTCAAATGTTTGTTGAAAAGTTGGCACTATCATCATTTTGAATTTCTATATTTATAGAGTTCGAAATGAGGAGAAACTTAATTTTCT
The DNA here is from genome assembly GCA_016618105.1 of Dendrobium huoshanense. NCBI lineage: Eukaryota > Viridiplantae > Streptophyta > Magnoliopsida > Asparagales > Orchidaceae > Dendrobium > Dendrobium huoshanense. The sequence continues at coordinate 64,993,711 of CM028358.1, read as the reverse complement.
GCACCTAATCAAGATCGCTCTTGTGGTAAGTAGTTGTCAAGATTAAAGCTCTCAGAAGAAACTGCCATCAATCAAGTTGTCCCCTGGGTCAATGTGCCTTAAATTGGTGATTTGGTTTATGATCAATTCCTTCCGAACATTTGTGTTCTTTCTTTCAAAACATTTACCTTTCAACAGCCATCTATTGAGTTGTTGTCCATAGCCCTCGAGCTAACAACCTAGATCTTCAGCGCCGTCTTTGATAAGAACCATACTTTCTTTAGATTATGGCAGTATGTTTAGACCATTAGCTCTTTTATTGACACCTTATGCCACAATGGGTTATCCTCCAGCTGCGAGCATTTGTGAAGACTAACGGGGATGTTGAGTCTATTAGTTGGTGTGATTTTTTCCTGGCAATTCCCACTGATGTCTCCCTTCGATGATATCCAATCGGCCTCCATAAAGATTCTTTCCGGTCACCTATTGATCGTCTCTCTTATTCCAATTGTATTCCTTGGCACATTTCAGTAGGAACCTTATAACGAAGCTTCTATGATTCCCCATTGACTTGCCGGACCAACATCTATAGTACCCTATCGGTGTCCCATCATTCCAGTCAATAGTCAATACATCATCTTTCGTTCGGCATTCAAGAGCAGCCTTCACTAACTTCCTCTTTGAGTCCTTTCTCAACTTCCCTGCCAACCAACTTATTCCATAGTGGCCAACTCTAGAAGCGTCTCTCTTCCTTTCTAATGTGTTTGTTAGATCTTGTTGAATCTTGTCAACAACACATTTCAACTTTCTGCTGACACCGTGTTAAGGCCGGCCTGCATCCATTGCTCATCCAACTATTGACTCCGTAGTCAGTTGGCCTTGGCATTTCTTGGTTGCCAATCGTCTGTGAATCTACTCGCTAGGACTTTTCCATCTAGCCTCTAAAACCGCATCATTTATTGAAGGTCCAAGATGAGCATATTCAAAGCACATCCCTTTTACTACATCATGGATGTAATCATATACATATACTGTCTTTATATATCTTTCTCTCATCTCCATAGGGAAATCAACTACCACTCCTTGGAAGATCAATGGCCCAACACTCTTGAATTAACGACCAACCTCTCAGCTTCTTTCTTCCAGTTTGAAAGTATTTTGGGCCAAAGGATCTACCCTTATTGATTCTTTATCTTCTTGGACGCCATCCTCCACTTCTTGCAGGTCTCTGGGTTCCCCTACTGCAAATCAATTTAAACTAAGCTGAAAGAGTTTATTAGAATCTATACTTCATAAAAAGCATAATGTTTGTTTGCTTATTTTTTACAAAAAAAAATTTCATATATTCACTTTCAAGTTTTGGGCAAACTATTAGGTCCGGTCACCTGGTAGAGAAATCATCTCTATCTATAGTAAATCGCAGTTACTGTAGCAGTTGTGCTTTGACTGTGCTTTTGCTGTAGAAAGAGAGAAATCCAGATGTATCTCTCTATCAGATGACCGGACCTAATAATTTTCCAAAGTTTTGACCGTGTTATTTTTTGTGCTGCTTTTAATGGCAATATTTGCATTGTTAATTTTAACTACTTGTTTAGTGTGAGATGATTTTGAAAACTTCAAGAAATTTATAAGGTTGTATGTTCATTTGTTTTAGGTTTTTGTGCTTCTGAGATAAACCTTGTTATTTTTTTCCAATGCCATGCATAGATTTTACTTTTTAATGAAGCATATATGTTATGTTTAACTATTGAAGGCTCTTCTTTTAGAAAACAAAATTTGACATTACATGTTTTTTTTTTTTTTTTTTGTACGTTGTCCTTTTGGAGAGAATTTATATCTATTTCTACATTACTCCAGAGCGGTGAGGCTATAAATCATCATGTTATGTATTTGCAAGGTTTTTGGATCCCATATTTTATGGAGACTACCCTGCAGTTATGCGAGAAAGGCTTGGAGATCACCTTCCACAGTTTACTCAAAGAGAGAAAAAATTACTACGAAATTCAGTTGATTTTGTAGGGCTCAATCATTACACTTCAAGATTAATTGCTCATGCAACTTGTGCAACAGAGGGACCTTTTTACGAAGTACAGGAATTGGAGAGGATAGGTAACTATTTCAATAAACTCCATTTCTTTTTATGAGTGATGTATCATCTCTAATAAAAGCCAAACTACTTTGATTCCTAAAAATTCAAAAATAAAATGCACAAAATCACATTACTTTTTAAGAGTTTGCTGGAGTTGATGCTTGAATGTGATGACGATAACCTTTTATCCTTTATTCTTGCTTTGAACTAAGCTGATAAAGTTCTAATCCAACCTTATAATTCTCATGCATAGTTAACTGGCAAGGTGGCGACCTAATTGGTGAAAGAGTAATATTTCTTACACATTGCCTTTATTTTTCTGGATAGTTTCACTGAGTTATTGTATCTATGGACAGTAAAGAAAACTTATTGTTTGTGCTTGCCAACTTCTTTTATTAGTTTAACTTGAGTTCTCTAACTTCAGGCTGCATCGGATTGGCTTTATATTGTTCCTTGGGGCTTGAGGAAAGTCCTTAACTACATCGCACAGAAATATAAAAATCCGCCCATCTACGTAACTGAGAATGGTGATGCTCTATAATCTAGGTGCTTTAGATTTTTCATTGTTGGTGTTTCTTACTCAATTAACGTCTGTGGACTGACTTGCAGGCATGGATGATGAAGAAAAAGAAACAGCAATAATCAACGAATTTCTCAGTGATGAGAAGAGAATTGAATATTTCAAGGGCTACCTTGGTGCGGTAGCGCAAGCTATCAGGTACTTTAAATCTATTTTAATCCTGATAATTAGCAACACTTTTTTTCTCTTGTGTGGATTTCCTTCTTGAGTGTAGCATCTGAGCCTATTATTAGCAAGACGACAGAAACTATTCTTTCATTTTGCCTTCTATATGAATAACTTTTGGATTTCAAGCATGTCAGTAGGTCACTGGGTAAAAGGGAGACACAAGATTCCCTTTTGCAAGCAAAAGGGAATCTTGATGTAAATGGTTGGACTGGAAACTAATTGTTTTTTTTTTAATGTAATGCTGTTAGAATGATTTAGTATATGTAGATTACCTGAGGAAATTTATTATTGGTAGATCACATGTCATTAAGAATGCCAAAAAAATTGTTTTTGTAAACACAAAATAATAAATATAATAATCAAAACCCAAACAATAATATAATAATTGAATGAATCAGACAATGAGATATTTGAACCATGCAAAAATAACGAACAATTATAAAATGTTCACTACAATTGAAATCTCATGTTTGCCAAATTTAATTGGAACATTAACAAACCAATAGCAAAATATGTTACAAGAAAAAAGGTCAAGCAAAAAATATACAACAACAACAAGCCTTTATCCCATGGTGGGGTCGGGTATATGAATCCTTTTTCTCCATGGTGTCCTATTAAAAGTCAAATTCTCATTTAAATCCTATACAGAAATATCACTTCTAATATTTTCTAGCCAAGTATTTTTTAGGTCTACCTCTACTTTTCTTAACATAAGTCAAATCTAATACATCTAATTTTCGAACTGGGTCATTGGAAGGCTGTCGTTTTATGTGACCAAGCAATCTAAACCATTTAAGGCAACTCTCTCTAATCTTATCTTCCATTGGAGCTATCCCAACCTTTTCACATATATGCTCATTTCGTATCCTGTCTCTAAGAGTAAAGTCACTCATCCATCTGTGCATCCTCATCTCTGCAACACTTAATTTAATATTAAGTTTCTCTTTAATGTCTAACATTCTGCACCATGAAGCATTGCAGGTCTCACTACCATCTTATAGAATTTTCCCTTAAGTTTGAGAGGGACTTTTCTATCACACAACAAGCCCGATGCATTCCTCCGCTTCAACCATGCAACTTGAATTCTACTAATAATATCCCCCATCTATTTCACCATCAGTTTGAACAACAGACCCAAGATATCTAAACCGTGTACTCTTATTAATGACTTGATCGCCCAAAGTCACAATCCCCCCACTCGATCTATTATTACTAAAATTACACTGCATATATTCAATTTTAGATCTACTCAAACGAAAGCCTTTAGACTCTAAGGTTGACCTTCATAATTCAAGTTTACCTTCAACCTCCTCTTTAGTCTTATCAACAAGAAGAATATCATCAGCAAAAAACATACACCGAGGTACAACATCTTGCAAATGCCTAGTGAGAACATCCATGACTAAAGCAAAAAGATATAAGCTTAAGGATGATCCTTGATGTAATCCAACTGAAATAGGAAAATACTTGGTCAAACCACTTTGTGTTTGAACACGAGTAATAGCTATATATATATATATATATATATATATATATATATATATATATATATATATATATATATATATATATATATATATATATATATATATCCTTATTGACTTAAATATAGGCATTATTAATACATTTCTTATGTAGAACTCTCCATAGCACATCTTTTAGAACTTTATCATATATTTTCTCTAAATCAATAAAAATCATATATAGACCCTCCTTATTCTCTCTATAATTCTCCATCAAACCTCTCAATAAATGTATAGCTTACATAGTAGACCTACTTGGCATGAATCCAAATTGATTTTGAGAAACATTAGTGTCATGCCGCAACCAATGCTCCATAACTCTCTCCCATAGTTTTAAACTATGACAATCTTGTGCATCTCATTCATTCTTAAAAATATGAATCAACACCCTCATTCTCCACTCATATGTCATCTTTTTAGTCTTCAAATAATATTAAAAAATTTAGTAAGCCAAAAAATTTCTTCATCTCCTAAGCATTTCCACACCTCTATTGGAATATCATCAAGTCCAACAGCTTTTTCACACTTCATTTTCTATAAAGCTTCTTTAATTTTGGTTTTACTATTATGACGATAAATACAAAAATCTTTATTTTCATTTAGGATGCTAAGGTCATTAAAGTCAATCGCATTCTCATAATCTTCATTGAAAAGCTTAGCAAAATATTTCATCCACCTTTGTTGAATATCCTCTAATAAAAGCATTTTTTTATCTTCATCCTGAATAAACTTTACTTGAACTAAATTCTTACTACTCATATCTCTTTGCTTAGCTAACTTATGCATATATCTTTCATCCTAATTAGTATCTAATATATTATATAAATCATTAAAAGGTTAAATTTTTACATTGCATATTGCTTTCTTAGACTCTTTACAGACTTCTTTATTTCTTTCTCAATTATCAAAATTTTTACAGCTTAACTAATTTTTATAAGAAATTTTCTTATTTTTTATCTTTTCTTGCATATTTTAATTCCTCCACCTATTTTAAAATATTTAGGCCTCGCATCAGTTTAAGGAGATGACTTCCCTTTAAAAATTAGATCATGAAAACATGCACCAACTTCAAACCTATAAAAGAATTGTCAGAAAATCGTGAAATCACATGAATATCACCACAATACTCGCACCCATCATGATAAGGATAATCACGAGAAACGACAAATCCCGCAGTTAACATAATATCGAAAAAGTTGTATTAAAGGTAACAAACCTCATCTTCTGGTAAAATCTCATATCAATTTACTTAACTTGGATGATTTTGACTTCAATGAATTAAGTTTATCATATTCATTAAGCAAATCTAAGCATTAATTTTATGTATCTAAAATATCCCCAATGGTCTATTCATAAAATACTCTCTCTTTAATTAGATCGAATTCAATCATTATTAATTCTTTTTAGTGACCCAAGTAATGTCCCACGTTTAGTTGACCTTCTAATGCAATAATAAAGTTTGATATCAATTTGATGCATGATAGTTTGGGTTAAGATTCTTCATTACAACTAGGATTATGTGGTATATGTAAATTATGCAAGAAAACCCTCGATTCACTTACAACAAACCCATTAAATACATGAAAATTTTGAATGAAAAATAGTAAATATGTAATGATTGAATAAATCTAAAAATTAGTGAGAAATTCAAATTATGTAAATGATAGGAAATGCTTGAGCTCGCAAGCAATCCTAAGGGAATGCTTGAGTTCGCAAGCAAACCTATCACTAAAGGGAGACAAAACAACGAGAAATAAGCAAAAATCTGGGTGAAATCTGCCTTAAAACGATAGATTGCAATAAGGGAAACAAAACAAAAATCATACGAAAGCAAGATACAAGTGATCCTCAATTCGAGAGGAGGATCGTCTCTCTCAAATCTCTAGACAAGAGAGTCTAGAGCCCAAAACGCCCAAGAGACTCCAAGAAGAAAACAATACTTGCATGTCTTTCTCTTACCCTTACCTCTCCTAGTTAAAGACTTTTCCACCTACTCAAATCTTTCCTAAAAATAAATTTCAAATAAATTCAAATCCTGTGGACCCCACCCCTAGGCGGTAATCTAATTTGGGCAAGAAAGGAGGTGAAACCGCCTCCTTTGTGAACCGCCATATCAGTAAAATGAACGAGTAATTATAATTTATTCATCACAATTAGAATGCTGTTTAAGCTAAATTTGAATAAAATCAAGAACACGATATATAAAATGACATTCTAATAGGTTTTGCATTTATGAGGACTCGCTTTTTGACTCCACAAATAAACGAGTCGATTATAAATGAACATTTCTTGAACCTTAAACAGTAGTTAACGAGTCAACAATGTGCGGTTGCTTGACTTGAGACTTGTTCATGGGACAATTTTTTTATTATTTTTAAAATAATTTTGGTGCAAAAAAGTTTGAACTAAAAATATTTCTTTTGTACTAAAAAGTTTGAACTAAACATCGGCAATCACAATGAATATTTCTTATAATGCCTAACCAATCTGTTCATTCCCAATTTCCCATCAGGGACGGTGTGGATATCCGCGGATATTTTGCATGGTCATTTTTGGACAATTTTGAGTGGGCCCAGGGATACACTAAGCGGTTCGGGCTTGTGTACGTGGACTACAAAGACGGGCTTAAAAGGTACCCAAAGTCATCCGCTCTCTGGTTTTCCCATTTCTTGAAGGGCAAATCGGTCGATGATCTCGTCGGCGAGAACTGAACCACATGGATCCGTCAATTTTACATCGGTAATATTTTTACTTCAACTCAATACCTTTTTTTTTTTTCATTATTCTCATTTTGTCTTATATTCAACTGATTTGTCTGCTTTTAACTATTTGGTCCAATTTTAGATGGAAATTACTGTTGGCTTTGAAGAAAAATAAAAAACTATCTTTTTTTTTAATTCAATATTATAGTATTTAGAACCTTTCAGCGTTTTGATTGGTCATATAAATTTGATGTGATAAAATTATGTTCTACAAATATTGAATTTTGATTATTTTGATATTATAAAATTTATATGCGTCATATTATTGTAATTGATAGCTTTCGGTCTTTAGTATATTTCAGTGATCATCATCATAGTTTAATGGTTGGAGGTGAGTACAATGGTCCCCAGGGCCGTGCGTCTTTCTGGGCCGGCCTTGCTGTCTACCGGTTGAGTTGGCCCAATTTAGCTATTTGACGATGGATTGGCCTGTTAAATAAAATGCTTGCGTGATAATTCCATTGAAAAATTGAATGATAATAGCTTCAATTGAAACAGTTGAGCTGCAAATCAGTTGCTGTAAATAAATTTAAAACTGATTATTTTCATATTTCTATAAGTTTTTATGTGTGATGATAGAATTTTCATTTGTAATACAATTTGTTTTGGATGTTATTATTGCTATTGCCGAATATGGTATCAAAATCATTGATGTTTATTAATAATCTTAGAATTATAAAAAATGGTTGAGAACTGATCAAATTAGATGAAGAAATGGATGGTTTTTTATGCTTCATTTGATTTGAACCTGAAATATTTCTTATATTAGGATATTGTATTTGTATGTTAATGAATAATTAAATCTTTTTAATTGTATTCGAAACAGAAAAATTCTCCATAATTCATAGAGATAAAGATCTTTCCATGCTTCTATAAACCCTAAATTTAGCTAAATTCAATTTTCCTTTTAGATTAAGACTTCATTTGGGACGACTTTTTTTTCTGCTTTTTAAAGCAATTTTTTAGTATAAAAATTTTAATTTTTATACTAGAAAGCTGCTTTATGAAGCAGTAAGAAAGCCGTCCCAAACTAAGCCTAAATTGGCTAATTAGTTAGCTCTACCTTCATTCCAAAGCAAAGCTTGGACTTATTTAACGTATGATTACCTTTGGTAAAGTGCTTAAAGGGACCATGTAGCCATTATGCTCACCCACTTAGCACAAAAGTGTGAATTTACTTTTAAGATGCTCATTCTCAGCTCTTTAGCCTTTAGGGAGCATTAGCAAATAGCAATGGCTGTTAGTGGGCCCTTTTTCATTTTTAAGGAGTTAAGTCCTGCTAAAACTTTATTGTAGATTTTCACATTTATGTAATAATTAGTCTTACATTTTTTTTATGAATGATTATAATATTCTTCACTCTTTTATGAACTATTGTTCTTGTTATGCTTTTTAATGTCAGTTTCATTTGGGATGATTTTTTTACTATTTTTAGTATAATTTTTTTTTTTAAATAATGATTTAAAATTATGCCAAATAAAGCATAATTTTATTGATATGATCATATTTAATTAGTACTAAGCTGGAGAAAATATTATTAGAAATGGAAGCCAGTTAAGATACTAGTTAGCTAGCTGTTACCATATGTGTTAACTAACCAAGTTTATGCATTTTGTCGCATGCTAGGAGACTATAAAGTTTTTATTTTTATATACTATTTTTTATAGAATACAGTCTAACGCTTGTAAATCTTCTTCTTTTTTTATAATAATCTCTATAAATATGCATAATTACATTAAAAAATGAATTTTAAATATTTTTTCTTGTAATATAAAATTCATCAATATTGTGATATAAAATTTTTTGAGCCAATATTCGCTTCTTGAAAATAAAATATTATTTTATTAAATGACTATGATTTTCAGAATTTTTTTTTTTTTGAATTTATGATATGACAGTATTAGATTTTTTTTTAGTAAAATAGTATTACATTAAATCAAATTATTGTAGCTCAAATCCAATCAATCAATCATAAAGGTGGTGATTCTTTTGAATGCATCGTCCTTCAGATATTCAAATAGTAAAAGAATAGAAATTTAGGGTGGTTGGTGGACGAGCATAGTTGGAATCTCTATTTTGGGTTCAAATCTCCTCATCTCTTCAGTGGGGCGAAGCAAGTGTGAGTCTGACGCCGGTGAGTGATCTCGCTAGGTTACGCCGAGGGATTAGTTATGCCGTCATGTGCTCTCTGTTGAATGGCAGCGAATAAATACCTCGTTTCAAAAAAAAAAATTGAACATTTGTTTTGCACTAAAAATTCATATCACAATTGCATTATATTGTTGTCACTATAAATTAATATATCTTAAGCATAATTTTCTTTCATATAAGAAACTAATCAACAATGCGCATGTGATCCTCTACAGTTTTCAACTGTTAATTATATCAACAGGTAAGCTACGTACAATTTTAAATGCATTAATTTTTATTAAAACGAGCAGGTCTCTTCATGCAAATTAATGACGCGGCCATAGCCACCAAACTTATATCATTATATAATAATTGACTAAAATTTAGATAAAAACACTCTTAAGTGTAGCTTCCACGGGACAATAAAAAATGCGTAATTAAAAAAAAAAGGTCAAAATTAAATTTTAAAATTATTTTAATTATTTATATACATATTGAAATTTCATGGATTTTTGTGCAAGAAAATAATTAAGAACTTATTACTTGTTGTAAAATAATTAAGTGGCGAGTTTTTGCAGAGTAACATTGGGATCTGAGAGTGATTCCACTAAAAGTGTAAAAAGCAAAGTGGGATAGATCAGCTATGTTGTAGTAACAGCAAGCACTTAAGTCACGGTCAAATCATGATTACTTTTAATTTTATTATATTTAGTATTTAATAAAGATACTATAAAATTAATTTAATTAATCTTTGTATTATATTTAATTATTTATTTTAATTAATCAAATTTCATTATTTGAATTCAAGATTTCTTTTTTTATTTTTTATTGATTGTCTGCCTTAAAAAAATATTTTTAAAGTTGTTAAATATCGTATCTCTATTTAATGAGGCCAATAAAAGAAAATCACGTAGCAATCAATGATCATTTATAACAACAAATGAAAAGGATATTGACCCCTCTTACTATTTCATTTCATTTTACAAAAATAGTTGCATGTTCTTTTTATTTAAAAAATGTCACTTTTATGACATAAATTATTTACAATAATAATTCATATATTTTATATCTTCCAATAAAAAAATTCAATTTAAATAATTTATTAAATAGAAAAATAATAATAATAATAATAATTAATATCACTATTTAATTAAATAGTTAATTTAGTTGATTAAAATTTATAAAGCTATTATTGAATTTTTGGAAATTAAAATTTTATTTATATATCAATATTTAAAGTAACAACTTGTTCGTAAGATTTTTCAAAAACAAACAAATAAAGCAGTCTAAAGTTTATGGTCCAATAGCAATAATTAATAAAGATTAAAGCTTTTGTTAGTGAGGGAAATGCTGCCTGTTACTTAAGGCTAAATCTCTCTCTCTCTCTCTCTCTCTCTCTCTCTCTCTCTTTTCACCGACAAGCATCTCTGTCAAACCTCTTTCTCTCTCTTCTGCTCATTGCAACTATGCTTACTCTCTCTTCTTCCTCCGCCTTCGTCCTCCTCCTCCTCCTCCTCCTGAACTCGGCCACCCACTGCCGAAAGCTTCTCCAAGATCCTTTCTTTCCGTCAACTCACTCACCGCCGCCAGCAAACTCCCCCGCCGTTCCCTTCACCAAATACCCTTTCACCTCCGAATCCCCGCCTTTTTTCCCCCAATTCCCTCCCCCTCCTCCCCCTTTCTCCGCTTCTAACCAACCCACCTTTCCCGCCAACATCTCCTCCCTTGTTTTCCCCAACTCTTCCACCTCTCCTCAACACCGTTCCTCGTCCTCTGCCAAGCTAGCCGCTGCCATCCTCCTCCCTCTAGTTGCTTTCTCCATCCTCTCCGTCTCCCTCGTCTTTTTCCTCCGCCGTCGCTCCCGCGGTAGCACTCAACCCCCTCTTCCCGAAAAAGCCTGCTTCTTCCCTCCGAACTACCGCTCTTCCTCCTCCTCCTCCTCCTCTTCCAACGGCGGCTCAGCCGGGGGCTCGCCTGAGCTCCGTCCGCTGCCTCCTCTGTCGAGGAAGCTCCATCACAACAATGCCGATGGACGGTGCTCGTCTCCATCGGAGGAGGAGTTCTACTCGCCGAGGAATTCTTCGTTGGGAAGGGGTTCGAGCTCCCAAAAGGAATTCACTCCGGCGGCGATGGAGACATGTGGGTCGGGGAACGATACATTGAGTACTACGCCATCATATCCTTCCTCGAGTTTCGAATCTCGTTCGCCGTCGGTGCTGTCGCCTCCGTTGGGTTGTAGCCCGGAGAAATCGAGGGGGAAGTCCGTGAAGTCAAGATCTAGTAGTGGAGGCTTTAGGTACGCTGGATTGAGTTTACCGGAAATGGCACCACCAACAATGCCCGAACTGGTAGATCCTTCTACTCTGAAGAGAGAAACCCCAACCCCACCTTCTCCGATTTCTTCTCCGGTTGAGATGAAGTCAGATCTGGACTCAAATGAAGTAATAATTCCCTTACAGAAGGAAAAAATTTCATCTTTTGAAAACCTTCATTCTCAGGAGAGAAACGGGGAGGTTGAAGCTAAGCCATTCAAAGCTAAGACACCGCCTCCGCCGCCGCCTCCACCACCGCCGCCACGCGCTGGATATTGGGAGAGTAAAATAAGAAGACCTCTGTTGAGCAATCCACCTTCTTCTGTTGTGTCTCAAAATCCATTGGAGTCTAACAATGTCAAAGGCACAGACTTCGATTTAGAGAATCAAGAGAAGAATGACGAGACCTCTCGGCCCAAACTGAAGCCTTTGCATTGGGATAAAGTGAGAGCGAGCTCGGATCGAGCAATGGTGTGGGATCAGCTCAAATCAAGCTCTTTCCAGTAAGAATTTTAACAACTTTTTCTATTTAAATTTCCGTTGAATTTCTTCAGTAGATTGTTCTTTGTTTCTCTTAAAAATTGAAGCTTTTTTTTTTTCCAGGGTTAATGAGGAGATGATTGAGTCCTTGTTTGTCTGTAATGGAACTAACAACAAATCAAAGGAGACAAACAAGCAGCAAGTACTTCCTTTGCCCAACAAACAAGAGAACAGAGTTCTTGATCCAAAGAAGTCTCAGAACATTGCCATTCTTCTAAGAGCATTAAATGTTACAAAGGAAGAGGTCTGTGAGGCCTTGTTAGAAGGTGATAATCTTGCCTTACACATTCTCTATTATTTTCTTTGTTTTGAAGAGAAGTGAATGAGCTCGCAGTTGTTAGAGAACCTTCTAGATGCTTCAGGCAAATCTTCATCTTAAATAGGTCATGATTTTAGACTAATTCACTGGCTTTTCTTACAAAGCTGGTTTCTTGCTCTTAGGATGTTGGGAATAGGTTCAGGAGCTTTTCTTAAATCACCAAAGAGTAAGGTTTCGTTTGGGATGACTTTCTTACTGCTTTTTAAAGCAACTTTTTAATAAAACAAATAAAATTTTTATACTAAAAAACTGCTTCTTAAAGCAGTAAGAAAGTCGTCCCAAACGAAACCTAAATCTATAGAAGAAAAGTAATCAAACTAAAAATTTTATACAAGATTGCCTTATTGATGGTTATTCCCTATTGTTGCCATAATATGTTTCCCTATGATGATGATGATAAAGATTTAAAAAGGGAATTTCATAGCCTCTCTTTTATACAAATAATGGCGTCCCTTTTAATAATAAGCCAATCAATATTACATGGGGAAATTCTCAAAATAGTTTGATGAAATAACTCTCAAATATTGTATTCCCTTGACAAGTTGTGCGCATTGAATTTGCATAAGATATTTTTCATTAGGCATTAATTAGCCTCTAAGACTTACCACATGAAAGTACTAGGAAACAACTAGCACTTTTAGAGTTTATTCTAATCTATTTTCCCCTCATTTCTTGGAGTAGCTCCCGTGGCAGATAAGATTAGAGAGAGTCGCCTTAGATGATTTGGTCACATAAAATGGCGGCCTTCCGATGACCCGGTTATGAGAGGGATGTATTAGATTTAACCTGTGTTAAGAAAGGTAGAAGTAGACCTAAAAAGACTTGATTAGAAGATATTAGAAATATCTTTTCTTTATTCGATCTAAATGAGAATTTGACTCATAATCGGACACAATGGAGAAAAAGAATTCACGTAGCCGACCCCACGTAGTGAGATAAAGGCTTGATGTTGTTGTTGTTGTCGTCATTGCCGTCTTGAATCTCCATCAATCAAATGCGCCTAATTGAAATCACAGCTTTTATACATTGTTTGATGTTGTTGTTTGATTGTGTAGAACTTGGTGAATTTTGAGCAGGAAATACTGAGAACTTGGGAAGTGATCTTTTGGACACGCTCCTAAAGATGGCACCTAGCGAAGAGGAAGAGGCTAAATTGAGAGAATACAAGGATGAGTCCCCAGTCAAGCTTGGTCCAGCTGAAAAGTTTCTCAAGGCATTGCTTCATATTCCTTTTGCATTCAAGAGAGTTGATGCAATGCTTTACATCATTAATTTTGATTCTGAAGTCAATTACCTTACAAAGTCTTTTGAAACTCTTGAAGTAAGCTCTCTCTCTCTCTTCTAGACTAGTTTCTAACCAGTTATCAACAAAGAACAGACATTATATTAACAAGAAAAAATGTATTGAAATATCATATTTCCTTGAAGTTTTGTTAGGCTATATTGCTTCGTCTATAAAAATCAGACATTTTTTATTTTGGTGGTGTATATATGGAACTTAGAACCTTATTTTAACACTGTACAACTGGTCAAACAAGTTGCCAGATGATTCCTATTATAAAGCCACTGTCATCTCAAGGAGAAATTATTAGATTCGGACATCGAACAGATAAAATCATTCGGATTTCTCTCTATCTACAGTAAAATCGCAGTAAAAGCACAGTCCAAATGATTTTCTGTCCAATGTCCACGCCTAATAATTTGCCCATCTTCAAGAGTAAGAAAACAAAAAATATATATATAATTTGTTGTTCTGTGTTCAGGTGGCCTGTGAAGAGCTAAGGAGCAGCAGGCTATTCCTGAAATTGCTTGAGGCAGTTCTGAAGACTGGAAATCGCATGAATGTTGGAACCAATCGTGGCGACGCTCGATCCTTTAAGCTCGACACCCTTCTTAAACTCGTCGATGTCAAGGGAACAGATGGCAAGACAACCCTCTTGCATTTTGTCGTCCAGGAGGTGATCAGAGCCGAGGGTTCTCGCCTCTCCGCTTCCACCCAATCCACCGCCAAAACCCAACCAAACACACTCCGCGATGATCTGGAATGCCAGCGATGTGGCCTCCAAGTTGTCGCTGGCCTTGGTGGCGAACTCAGCAATGTGAAGAAGTCTGCTTCGATGGACTCTGAGGTTCTCAGCAGCTATGTCTCGAAACTCGCCGGCGGAATCAACAAGATAGGGGAAGTCCTGAAGCTTGCCGGAGATGGAGATAGCAGTTGCCAAAGGTTCAATGAAGCAATGAGAAGCTTCATGAAGAAGGCTGAGGATCAGATCATAAAGATCCAGGCTCAGGAGAGTGTAGCGCTGTCATTAGTCAAGGAGATAACCGAGTACTTCCATGGAAACTCGGCCAAGGAAGAAGCTCATCCTTTTAGAATCTTCATGGTTGTCAGGGATTTCTTATCCATCCTCGATCAGGTCTGTAAGGAAGTCGGGAAGATCACCGAGCGAACCATCGCTAGCTCCGCACGCCAATTTCCCGTACCGGTTAACCCAACTCTGCCTTCCCTGTTCCCTAAACTTCGAGCTTTGAGGCCTGAAAGCTCCGACGATGAGGGCTCGGCATCGCCATTGTCGTCATAGTGGTTACGAAGACATAATCCAGGAGGCCTCTCTGAGGCAAAATTTTGCTGGTTATGAGCTAGAAAGCCAGCAGGCTCTTTGGTAGATTCCTGGTTATTTATATATATATATATATTTTTGGTTGCCTGTAAAATTAATGTAAAAGATCTTCAAATTCTTTATGGTAATATATATGTAGAGGGAGAAATAAAAATTTTAAATGCAGATGGGAATAAATAATCTGGTTGGAAGATCAGGCTGGCTATCAGCCATAGGTATCATACTGTATTGTTTGGTACTGCTACTGCCGACAGATGAGAACGCATAAATTTGTAAGAGTTCTGATGCCGTCGGATCTGCAATTAACCAGAATACAAGGAGAAATGCAAGACAATGGAACAGTAAAAAGCACTGAACTACAGTACTCTGTATATTTCTGTATAATTCCAAAAGGAAGAAGATGATAAAAAGTCTGCTCTCGTTCTCCCAATCATTTCCTATATAACAGCTATTAACGAAAATGCTAAAAATACGGAAATTTGCTATTGGTTGAAAATATAGAGTAGTGCGGTACGAAAAGCAAAAAGGGATTAATAGTAAGCTGCCACGTATCTGTTCGTTAGGCTGGCTGTGTGTTGTCCCGCGGAGTAGCCCTGCAGTCCCTTGCATCAGTTCTCCCCGGGGTCGGAAGAGCTCGACTCCGACAAGCTGAACTGAAGAACGCCATCGTCGGGAGGAAAATACGGCCAGATATCAGACACATTAAAGGTTGGAGAAGTGTTGCAGTCAGCCGGTAATGCCACGGTATAGGCGTTATCGTTTATTTTCGTCAAAATTGGCAGTGGACCAATCTTTCTCCTTGCTAACTTTGAATATTGGCCCACTGGAAACCGTTCGCGGTGTAGCCTGATCATCACGAGATCCCCCACATTGAATATGCGCTGACGACGATGGACATCCGCGGCCCGTTTATATTTTTGATTTGTTTGAATCAACTGTTGGCGCACATTGGACAGCATATATGTGAACTGGTCCGTGAAGGTGGCCGCCGCCTTGGATTGACACTTTGGTAACACCGCCACATCCAAGACTGTATTAGGACTTTTCGTATATACGACACTTAAAGGGGAGGTACCTGTAGACCTATTGGTCATAGCGTTGTAGGCGAACTCAGCCCGACTAAGCATTTCCTCCCACTGCCGCGGATGGTCTTGTACTAGACACCGAAGTAAGCTACCCAGTGTTCTATTTACAACCTCCGTTTGTCCATCGGTTTGGGGATGATAGGCTGAGCTAAGGCGGAGATCAGTACCCAAACGCTTCCACAACTCACGCCAAAAGTGGCTAATAAATTTTACGTCTCGATCAGACGTTAAGCTGCGAGGAACTCCATGTAGGCGGACGATTTCATCAAAAAAATGGTGTGCAATGATCACGGCATTGGCAGTCTTTTTGCAGGAGATGAAATGAGCCATTTTAGAGAACCGGTCGACGACGACCATGATGGAGTCATTGCCTCGTTTAGTCCGCGGTAATCCCAGAACAAAATCTAAACTTAGATCTTCCCAAATCGATTCGGGTACCGGAAGAGGAAGATATAATCTTGTATTTTGTGAACCTCCTTTGTAACTTTAACATACTGGGCAGCTGGCAACCATACGAAACACATCTCGCCGAAGTCGTGGCCAGTAGAATCTGGATTGGAGTTGTCGGAGGGTGTTTTCGCGACCCGCGTGTGCCGCCAGGGCTCCCCCGTGTGCCTCACGGATGAGCTGTTGTCGCCATGAGGAAACCGGAATGCAAAGAGCATTGTTTTTGAACAGGTACCCGTGTCTGATCGTGAAATCTTCCGCCCCGATCTGTGTTTGACATTGCTCCCAACGAGGACCGAAATCAGGGTCTGTTGGATATAATTCTTGAAGACATGCCAATCCCGTAATCTCGGTTTGTAATGTGAGCAGTAAGGTGCGTTTGCGGCTTAAAGCGTCAGCGACCTTGTTTTCACTCCCAGGTTTATGCTTAATTGTGAATACAAAGCGCTGGAGGAACATTACCCATCGGGAATGCATTCTGTTAATTGTCTTTTGGCTGTTAAGGAACTGTAATGCTTTATTGTCACTGCATAAGATGAATTCCTGGTGAAGAAGATATTGCTCCCACTGTTTGAGCGCGCGGACAATGGCATACAATTCCTGTTCATATGCGGCCCATTTTTGACGGGAGGGACAGAGTTTCTCACTGAAGAATGCGACGGGTCTACTGTTTTGAGTAAGGACGGCGCCTACTCCAACCGCTGAAGCATCTGTGCTTACTTCAAATAATTGCTCAAAGTTTGGGAGGGCCAAAACAGGTGCAGAACAAATGGCTACTTTTACTGACTCAAAACTCTGCTGCTGGGATGTAGACCAGCTAAACGTTTTAGCTTTTAATCCTTCGGTGATTGGGGCCATGAGGACACTGAAATTCCTGATGAATTTGCGGTAAAAATTTGCCAACCCGTGAAAACTCTGGACTTCAAAGAAGGATTGGGGTGTTGGCCATGCTGAGATTGCTTCAATCTTGACGGGGTCCATGGATACACCATCCGCGGAAATAACAAATCCGAGAAAAGAAACTCGCGGCACTCCCCATTCGCACTTGGTCCTGTTTATGAGCAGCTGCTGGCTTTGCAATGTTTCGAATATTTGGGAAAGATGTTGTAAATGCGATGGCCAAGACACGCTGAACACTAAGATGTCATCAAAATAGATAATGCAAAATTTGCCCAGGAAAGGTTTGAGTACCTCATTCATCATGCGCATAAAGGTTGAGGGCGCATTACAGAGCCCAAAGGGCATCACCTTCCATTCATACAGATCTTGTGGCGTTTTGAACGTTGTCTTCCACTCGTCGCCCGGTCGAATCCGGATTTGATGATACCCGCTTCTGAGATCCAATTTCGAAAAAATGGAGGATCCGGTTAGCTGATCGATGAGCTCTTCAATTTGGGGGACTGGAAAACGATACTTGATCGTGATTTTGTTAATAGCTCTGCTGTCAACACACATCCGCCAACTCCCGTCTTTCTTCGGGACGAGCAATGCGGGTACCGCACACGGGCTTACGCTCGTTTGGATGAGCTGTTTTTCAATGAGTTGATCCACGATCTCCTGTAGAGCACGCTGTTCCTTCGGGTTGAGACGGTAGTGCGGTAGGTTTGGTAAACTAGAACCCGGTATCAAGTCGATTTGGTGCTGTATGTTTCGCAGAGGAGGAAGTGTTGCAGGTAGCTCGTTTGGAGATATGGCTTTGAATTGCTCCAATAACTCTAGTATTTCACTGTGGGGTTTATCCTGAAGAGTGATGTTTTGTTGTTCTGTCATGAGAAGTGCGAATAGAGGCTCTTCTAGCTTCCAGAATTGTTGGAGTTTGGATCCGCTGACTATGTGCAGTGCGGAAGAAGTGGATCCTTTATCAGCCGTGCGTTCCACTGTGCTAGGGAGGAGCCGCAACCGTTTACCCTTCCAGTCAAGGGCATAGCTGTTAGCACGACAATCATATACCGCTTCGGCGTCGAACTGCCATGGCCTGCCCAGTATCAAATGACACACGTCCATGTCGACGACGTCACAAACGACTTCGCACATATATTGTTTTCCAATTGAGAATGTGACTCGGCATGAGTCCGACACGGAAATTTCGACCCCTTTTTTAACCCAACTGATCTTGTAGGGATTAGAATTTTTGAAGGTCTTTAATTGCAAGCTTTGAACAACTGAACGAGAAATCACATTCTCAGTGCAGCCGCTATCTACCAACAGATCACACACTTTGTCGTTGATAGTACAGCGTGTCGAAAATAAGGCGTGTCTTTGGGAATTTAAGCTTTGTCTTGGAGCTAACAGCAACCTCTCCATCATCGCAACAATAGGTTCTCCATCATCATCATAAACATCTTCTGTATCATCTTCATTAGCGGATTCGATTCCTCGAGACCCGCTACCCTCCTCTGCTTCCGCCAGTTGCACTTGTTGTTTTTGAGGACATTCGTTGGACTTATGTCCTTGCTGAAAACAACGGAAGCATTTAATAGTAGAAGGTTTGGTATAAGGATTATCTTTACCTTGATCTCTGAATTTCGCTTGGCCTTTGTTATCTTGTGACAGATTATCGCCCGTCGGATTTGATGTTTGCGTCCCGGCAACTGGATTTGGTTTAGCCGCTCCACTGGCGTTCTTGATTGCTCCGGGCTGTGATTCTTGCCAATGCTTGCGATTGTATGGAGTTTTGTATGATCTACTCTGCTGCATTTCTGCCTTCATTGCAAAATTGACCGCCTGTGCAATGGACCACACCGAGTTGAGTTCCAATTTATCTTGAATACTATCTTTTAGACCTCCTATATATCTGGCAACCAATTGATTGCTTGTTTCATGTAAATTATTCCGGGCACTTAACCGATTAAACTCTTCATTATACTCGCTCACGGATCGGCCTCCTTGGACACAATGTTGATACCGCATATACAAGATCTGCTCATAATCAGTTTGTAGAAACTGAGAGCGAAGCAGTTGCTTTAATCGGTCCCAGCCCCGCACCGGACCCTTACCTTCTCTTAGTCTCATCTGTGAGACCTGTGCCCACCACGCACTAGCTCCCCCTTTTAGTCTACAGGCTACGTACTTCACCCGCTTTGCCAGCTCAATATCCATATAATTAAAGAAATTTTCTACAGCTTTCTCCCAATCGAGGTAATCCTCGATATGTAAATGCCCATCAAAAAAAGGAATATCAAGTTTCACCTTGAATTCGCTGTGATGCGTATTCCTCTGGCGTTGCTGGCCATAGCCGTTAGGGAGATAGGGACGACCTGTGTCCTCTTCTTCAGATTCTACTTCCATGCTCGTCGATGACGAATTTCTTCCTCCTCGGAATCGGATGTCGCCAAGAACGTCTGTGGAGTTCCCCATTGTCTCTCTATTCCCCATTGTCTCTCTATTCCCCATTGTCGCAAAGAGAAATTATTTTGTGATGAGTAAAATGTTGTTTGGAGATCAATTAGAATGTGTCACATCAGCAGTATTGAGCGAGCTGCAATACCAAACAAGGGATGACGTTGTGCAGTCTGGAGATCAATTAGAATGTGTCATATCAGCAGTATTGAGCTGCAATATCGAGCTGAAGTACCAAGCAAGAGATGATGTGGTGCAATCTAATTGATTTCCGAACTACGTTCAGCATCCGCACAAAACAACTAATCCTTGGGTGCACGACCTTGAAATTAGCTTGTTAATAAAAAAGGAAAAAAAATGTTTCTTAGACTACAAATTGATTATGAACTTATATATATATATATAACTGTATTGACATTCCCTCAATTAAGATAAAAAGATTTTAACTAGTTTAATGTAAGGCAATGCAATTACTTTATTGTTACAGCTCTCTGAGAGTTTTATTTTTAAGGCCACAATAATATTTTTATTTAACCATTGCTGTTTATTTCCTCTTTTAAAAAAAAAAATTATGATGAAAATTTATTTTTTAAAATTAAATTTACTAGAAGTGCACGAAATGCATAAAAATTACAGTTTAACATTTTAGAAAAATATATATTTATAATATTCGTACTAATTTTTAAAATATAATTACTTCTCCCATAATAACTTCATAATAATCTTTATAACAAATTACAATCACGCCAACCAACCCAAAAATATCTAAAAACAACTTTATGAACGTTAGTTCAAGCCATTTTGTGCATTAAAAAAAAAGATATCGAAAACAAGGCCCAATTCAAAATAACAAACACTAGAGACTTGCCGACAAAACTCTCTTGGAGAAAAATACATCGAAGACAAAAAACACAAAATATAAAGAAAAAATACAACCAAATATAGATGTCAAGTCTTAAGAGTCTTGGCAAGGATTAATTATTTTATACGAATTCCGAACGCCATCAAAGACTAA
The DNA here is from genome assembly GCA_016618105.1 of Dendrobium huoshanense. Taxonomy (NCBI): domain Eukaryota; kingdom Viridiplantae; phylum Streptophyta; class Magnoliopsida; order Asparagales; family Orchidaceae; genus Dendrobium; species Dendrobium huoshanense. Next base: position 64,972,802 of record CM028358.1, on the reverse strand, counting down.
TCACAGCACGCCATTGCTCGGTACTATTGTGTACCCAATGACATGACGTGCTGTGATTCGCCTAGCCTTCGAATGATCCGGAATCCGCACAAAATAATCTCCTTGGCAAGGTCATGAAAGCGTTGATGACTCGTCATGCTATTTTGCAAACTTCCAATTAATATAATAAAAAATAGCATTTGAAATAATAAAATTGAATTTTAATATAATATTCCAATTAAAAAAATCTATAGTCATCACTAACTAAACAGTTGACAAATGGTAAATTTAGGCTTCATTTGAAAGAGTTTTCTTACTATTTTCTCTACAAAATTTTTTTGAATAAATTATCTTAAAAATTAATAAGAAAACTATTCCAAACAAAATCAATCCAGATCCACACAGCCTTTTTATTCTCTCACAACACAGCAACTATTCAGTGCTCGCAAGTCTAAATAACTACAAGAAGACGTAACCCTGTACTACACAGCCGTAGATACTTAGGATTCCTTATCAAGTTCAAAGATAGTCAGCTGAAAACATGTTCAACAAACCAAAATACAATATTTTAAAAAATAAATAAAAAAATAAAGAAGATAGCCTCGTCGACCAAGGAATTGGTGGATAAGTTATTTGAAGCCAAAAAACGGAATGTGTAATCCATTTACTTCTCAAGACGCTGAAGAACAGATTCAGCAAAAATCTGTTGCCTGAAACAGTAAGCAGCAAAATAAATATCAATTCAGTCAGGGTTGGAGAGCAAATTTAGAGGCATGTAAGGCTTAGTTTGAGACAGGTTTTCTTTACCTCTTTTTAAAGCAGCTTTCTAGTACAAAAATTTAAAATTTTATCTTAAAAAACTACTTCAAAAAACAGTAAAAAAACCGTCCCAAATGAAACCTAAGTGAGTTGAACCACTTCATAAGCCGGCTCATTAATAAGCCCATCAATTAAGCTTAATGAGCACATAAGCCAAGAATTCTAATGTCCAAGCAATGTTTATCATATGAGATTTTAGTTTGATAGCAGCTATTTATATTCACTACTTCGAAAGATGTTGACTTTATGAGCCAAGCCTTTACTACAAATGCTTACTCAGAAGATGATTTGGCAAGTGAAACTTATATATATACTCATTTTGCCGAGAAAGCTTTTATTTTAATGTTGTGGTATCCAAAAATTATGACAATTATTCTATCATGTTATAGTAAATTGCCAATGCTTTGTTTCAATTCAGTTGCGACTAAACATTACTCTTTGTTCTATTAATGACTAATTTATGATGGATTTCATCACAAACTTGTCACATGAATTATCACACAAGTCCATCATTATAGTATGCAAGCTCTGCTTGCTTGTTCACATTTTATTTTTAATAGAAATGTTTATTCGAACATTTTCATATAAAAGTACATTAGAATAGAGTATTAAGCAATTCATATGCCTGTCAAATGCCTTTGCATGAAACGGTTACCATATTTATGTTAATCTGGAAAAAATGTGATAGGCCGCGGTTCAGAGTTCGGCCCAGCTAGCTCAAGGGCCGGCTCAGCTGTTATATAGGAGGTGGAAGCAGTCCGCCTCCTTTTCTCTGTTCCACCCAAAGGGGTGGGCCCCACTAGACCAAGTGATTTTAAATTGAAGAGGACGGGGCGGCTAGGGCTTGAGAGAGAAATTGGATTATGAAAGCTTTTGTATTAAGGAGGATGAGAGGATTAGGAAGGATTATGTTTTGATTGATTGCAATTAGGGTTTCTTGACAACTTGGGCTCTAGACTCACTTGTCTAGAGATTTGGGAGAGACGACCCTCTTCTCGAATTGAGGATCTCTTGTATCTTTACTTTGTTCTTATTTCGCTCTATAAGATTTGCTATCTTTTGATTGTTCTTCCACCATAATTTCTACGTTTTTTCGCTGTTTTTACCGATTATTGTTAGGATTACTTGCGAACTCAAGTATTTCCTATCAAAATTTACCCCGTTCTTTACAGAAATTGGATTGTTTCAATGGAACATATGATATATTGTGAATGAAATTATGTTTAGTTCATCGTAATCTGGATTTAAAACACACAAATAAGCATAAGCAAGCAAATTGTTAAAGAGAAGGCAAATAGAGAATATGCATACTTTCTTTCAGTAAGCTTGGGACTTGGGCGGAAATATTTAAGATATCCATCCCAGGGAACCTTCTTCAGGCCAGCTCGAGTAGCAATCATGTCTCTAACCCTGCATAAAATTTGATAGTAGATAAAAAAGAAAAGGTTAAAGGGATGGAAGTCAATGCCTTCAAGGATGTAAGCAATAAATCAATATAATAGTTTTCAATAAAAAACTTATCACCTTTCAGCAAATTCAATAGGAGTCTCTCCAGGTCTGAGATACTGTGGCTCTAGGTACCACACGTCACATACAACAGCCCATGATGTCATCAGGCGGACTAAATGCATTGTAAATGATTGTCTGCCAGACGGTTCAAAGTAACCTTAAGCTTAATAAATACAGTTATTGTCAACCAATTCGCAACTTTATAAATTGCATGCATAGTTGATGGAAGCTTCAATTATATAGCATGAATCATTAATGACAAATCATGCACCATGTTAACTTACCAATGTTATAGCAGATGCCAAACAAGATCTAGACTAGGTGATTCTAATTATACAATGCTTTTTAAACAGAAAGAATTGCAAAAATACATCCCACAACCGCCAAGCATCTCTCTTAAAAAGAAGACCAGTACCTTGCTGTTAGACCGGTCCAGCCGGTCCATGTGGGACTGGCCCAGCGCAACCGAGGCGGACGATCTCCGCCTTTTTCCGTGAGCGTTCAGTCCGCATGAGCCAAACGAGCATTTTATGAAGGATTTATTAAGGTTTTGGGAGAAAAATTTGAATGTAGGGACTGTTTAGGTATTTCCTTTTGATTTGTATGCATTAAATACTTTGTTTTTCTAGGGTTATGGCATCTTGAATTTGGCTAAAATTTGAGATCTCCTAGATTTAGGTTTTTCTTTGGGCTCTAGCGGTGTCTAGAGATTTGGGAGAGATAGATCCTCCTCTCAAATGGAGGATCAATTATATCTGGTGATTTTCCGTTTGCCTTTTAACAAATAATACAAATTATCTATTGTTTTTGTGATTTTGTGTGGATTTTGGCAGAGAAAGCTTGCTGTTTTCCGAAGATTGATAGGAAATACTTGAGATCCACAAGTGTTTCCTATCACTTGCACTCTTTTTTCTTCTTTATTTTCATTTATTATTTAGTTTAATCAATTCTCCTTTCCTATTCTCAATCGTTGTCTCCATAATGCCTGCTTGCTTTATTTATTCATTCTTACATACTTAACACCCCCACAACTAGACCTATGTTCCCACGATAAATTAGCATGCAAATTCCTAAAAATATACCCAATATGATTCTTCAAGCAAGCTCAATTTCTGTGCCCCATGCAAACTCCTAAGATTCTGTTCTAATGGGTTCAATAACAGTGCTTGGCATTGACATCAGGATCAGATGGACCACCAAACAAACAAAAGGGAATTGGGTCTGACTTGCTGGTTGAAAAAACTTCAATCTGGCCTTAGGCAACTGAGTTGAACGTCCCCTAATGAAGAATTGCTATTCTGTAGGTCAATATAGTACCAAGTGAAGGAAATAATAGGAACTTGAGAAGCACATGTAAACAACTAAATCATTTGTCAGTTCATGCACACATCTCCCTTGACACTATCAGACACAGAATTCAAGGGAAATACATGTTTCTGATTGTATTCCTCGTGAAATAGTGTTGTGTACAAGTATCAATCATGTACATGAAATGGCATACAAATCAGAGAATAAATTATAGTCCTAAAAAATTTGAAGACTTAGGTTTTAGTAAAAAAGAAATAAGATTAAAAAAATACCAAATAAAGCTCAAGTTGGGTTAAAGCTCAAGTTGGGTTAAGTGATAATGGTGGCTATGAAGGGCAATTACTCCCATGAGAAAGGAAGCAAAGATTACGTTGAGAACAAATAAAAACCTGTGATGGTCCGGTTGGGACGTGATGACCGTTGGCATGTAAAGCTAACTTCTAGTTGCGACATGATGACCGTTGGCATGTAAAGCTAACTTCTAGTTGCGTAGAATGAAAAAAAAAAAAAAGTGAATACGAAAAACAGCTCTGCATCATTTATTAAGATTTCAAAAACATGTGAAATGGATATTAGATTATCATGTATTACACCTCACTTTACATGCCATAGTGTATGTAGTTTTACTATCACCATCATGTAGCTGTTTATTTTATGGCATCTTGTGTTTTGGCGTTATTTGCCTCTCTGTTATTTATGATGAGTCAATATATTATTGACATAAGCACAATCATAATAAATAGGGGGATTTACATACAAACACTCAAAATTATCATGTTTACATGTTTAACAACCAAAGCTTAATATTTACTCACATAACATTGAATTTTTTAAGTGACATCAAAATTACCAACTTCTGTTAACTTCCCAATAACTTCTAGTTGCCCTTTCCTCGTCACGACTTCCTCGACGCTTCTTCATCGTCAAGGGTTTTGAAATTGCACACTATTGGTCCAATCATTGGCCTCTCTAACAAGATATTGTTGCAACTGCCTCTCCTCTTCTTTGTCGTCAAGGATTTTGTTTAGAACTATACACGCGGTTGTTCCGTTGATGGCCTTCCCCATTAAGATCTAGTCATGACTTCCTCTATTCGTTGTCGGAATTTCACACTCCATTGGTCTCATCGATCGCCTTCCCTAGTGAGATCCATGGTTTAAAATTGCGCAATATGAGGCTCGCCTTTGCGCAATTCCAATAAAAAATGTCTCGATGCTTACGCCTTGAGTTTTTTTTATGAGGCTTGCGCCTCAACTTGGGTGAGGCCCGCCTCACCTCATTGGCATATGAGGCTTACGCCTCACACTATATATATTAAAAACTTACATAATTCTTGAAGTAAATGCCCGACATTAAACTCTATAGGAGAGGAGGAAGGGGAGAGAGTTGTTCATCATAATGATGATTCAAATGAAGAACCCCTTAGTGATGACAGTGTTGATGACTTATGAGTTCTTATGTGATATGTCATTGCTATTTGTTTTTGGAAATTGGAATTATATGTTAATGAAAAGAATACTGGGATTTAGGAAAGATAATTTTGAGTTGAACTATATTTCATGTTGTCTTATTATTGGGATATTTTGATTTCACTTCATATCTTATGCTTTTTTATATTTTATATTATTCACTCATTAGTATATAAAAAATTTATTATTTTATATTTACGCAATCTTTTGATTTTGAGGCTTACGCTTCAAAACGCCTTGAGGCTTACGCCTCGCCTCAATACCCGAATACGCAATTTTAAACATTGGTGAGATCCTATGAGCTTTGGCCGTGATCGTAATATAATGTTGCAATTTTACGGCAAAATCACCCGATCAGATGGCACATGACACGTCCCTGCTGGCAAGAGACTATTTGAAGATAAATCTTAATGATATACCCGACATGACATTCGTTCTTTGCGAGCTGAGGTTAATTTCAAATTTACCACCCCCCAACAAATGGTTACGGAAGGTGGATGGTTTTAGTTTTAAGTTTTTAGGTGATAGATATCATTTTAAAGATTTATACTTTTACTGGTTTTGAGACTTAACCCCTCCGGTTGGGATTTTCTGTCAACGCGGTCATCATCGGGGTGACGTCAAAGTCACTTTTATTTTTGCAAAAATTTGAGAGGTATTTTAAAAATTTGTGGCCACCTCCGATTGAGATTAGCTTTCAATATGGCTATTATCGAGGTACGTCAAAGTTATTTATATTTTCGTAAAAATTTGGAAGGTATTTTAAAAGTTTGTGGTCATCCCAGTTGAGATTAGATGATGGTAAGTCAAAGTTGTATTTTCATAGGAATTTGGAAGGTATTTTAAAAGTTTGTGGTCCCCTACATTTGAGATTAGCTTTCAACAAGGCTATCATCTGGGTGATTTAAAGTTGCTTTAAGTATTTTGAAAATAGGATCCCCTCCAGTTGAGATTTTTTGTCAACGCAGCCATCATCGAGGAAACGTTAAAGTCATTTGAAAAACATCTATATTTTATAGAAATTTAGGAGGCATCTTATAATTCAAGTCAGATCGACTCTAGTCCTTTCAAGGAAGATGATGAAATTTGAATATTTGGCCCGCGCAACATTCTCGAACCATTGAATTTAGAATTAGATGTGATGATCAGAGCACATGTGAGATGTGTTCTAATATATAGATTGGAGCTATTATAAGGGTATCACCTTCTATCCACTTGTATAAATATGTTACGGATCCGGTGGATTTAACTCTAGCTCGCTTGCATACAATCAAATGGATTATAGTCTCATTACAATTACAAATATCCTGGCATAGCTTTTAGCTTTCTAGATCAACAAGATCTTTACCTCTCCTCATGTATTTGTGATATGTCTTCTTCTGACAAAATGCTGGATAACTATCATCAAAAAGTGCTAGAAATAAGCCAAGAGAAGCTCCTATTAAGATGCCAATAGCACATGAATGGTCTAGTGCATTTAATTCAAAGGAGACATCTCATGGCATTGACATAATTCTTTGAATAGATATCCCTAAAACTAATGGTTGTCAGAAGAAAGTTAATGTAATCATCATATGCAATACAAGAATGAATGTTGCATGCATGAGAAATGCAAGGATCGATGTGAGTAAAGCAACATAATCCATCAAATGATTAAGTCAAAATTAATTATCAACAACCTGAAGAATGTCATGTAGATTTAATGGATAATAGCATGACTCTTGTGCATCAAAAGTTCATCATAGCAAAAAGGCTAGCTACTAATAAAAAGGTTTATCCAATAGAAAGAGTCTAAAGATGATTCTAAGGTTCTTAGTTTGAATAGATTATCAAATTTCTTAACGAATCAAACTCTAAACATACATTGCTAAGACAGAAGGAAATGGATGATAAATGTTTTCAAACAAAGACTATAGAGGTATGTTCCAGTTAGGCTAAAGGATGCATCAAACCTATATGCTTTAGTCTTATATTATAATTGTCTTATGTTCACAATAAAATATTAAAGGTATGGCCATTTTTTTTACTCATAAAATATTGATGACAATTAATTAATTATATATGTATATGACCTTTTATTTGAAATTAATTGTGGAGGAACCTTTGTCAATTTCAATTTCGACAGCCTCCTTACGTCCCCTCCCTATGAGGGGAGATTGGGAGGCACTTGCCTTTGGATCCACCTGTCTGGATCTAAGATGCAATAGCGCGGGGTCTTCGAATTGACAACCATCCCGCTAGGATCTAAGATATAATTGTGCGGGGCATTCAATTTAAAAGATATTTCCGCCCAAATTAAAGACCAATGGCGCAGGGATTTCAATTTGCACATTCCAAGCCAGATCTAAGATCAACGACACAGATATTCAAGTGAACGACACATGTTTAAGATCCATTCTGAGAGAGAGAGAGAGAGAGAGAGAGAGAGAGAGAGAGGGAGAAAAAGTAGAACAAGCATGGGTCTAGATCGTAGAAACAAGCTGAGGTCGGAGGGCCGATCGGGCTATAGGGCACAGCTGGATGGTTTGTGTAACAGAGGGATACGGACGTCGTCGTACGGCTGCAGGTAGCAGTCAAGTGCAGAAGGCAGTCTGGCAGTCGGGTAGTCGGGTAGTCGACCGACGTGTGGGTCGGGCAGATTGGAGGTTGAAGCGGGATCTGGTTACCTGCGACTGGGGTCGACGAGTGTAGAGGAAGGAGACGAGAGTGAGAGAGGCTAGGGCAGCTTCAATTTCTTCTGTGTAAGTTCAGAAGATGGGGAGCAGTTCGTCTGAGGGCTTTTTGTATCGTGAGGAGTGACAATTGTGAGTGGGGTAGTGGGATCGTAGGTGGTTGAGGCTAGCCAACTATTAGAGGTCAATATGTATAACATATCAAATAGGATTTATTTAATTCCAAGGGAGCTAAGTCTCACATGTGTACAAACCCACATGACCAATTAGATCTCAAGTGTGAAAACCAATAACAATCTAGATTAAGGATATTAGTTCACAAATTGAATTTGACATAAAAGGTTATAAGTAGAAATCCTAGCAAAGGGAGTCATAGACTCAAAAGGAAAATCAAGTATATGAGCACACAAGGGGAAAGCAGCATAACATGGAAAGATTCTAACAAAGTGGCATGGGAAATAATCTCTCCTCGAAGAGTTCAAATGATAGTATTCAACTAGAATTAGCGTGAATAGGATGATTGAGGTTGCATTGAGTTCTTATGATCCTAGACAATAGGATGCCCAAAGGAAGTGAAGAAAAGGAACCTTCATATCTATAAAGTTTACATAAAATAAAGGCCTATTTCATTAATCCACAATTATTACAACATTGATTGCAGAGCTTTTTAAATAAATGCATGGTTGTCCATTACATCAATAATTGTAGTTCTTAAAAAACATCTACAAGAAAATAAGAAAATAGGATACACTAGTGTGCAATTGTGTATACATATTTGTCATAGTCCAATAATATAGACTGCTCTGCTTTCCTAATTCACAAAATCAAACTTAAACATGTGTTATAAGGAAAGCTGAGTGATTGAAATCAATTGATTTAGGAAATTTAGAAGATTGTGTAGAAATTATGAGTAAATTTCTTCCTATTTGTACCAACATGCTTCCCTTAACCACACCGACTAAACGTGATTTGCGACATGCTCATGCGCAAGCTACACATGTTTTAGTAACTATTTTATTTAGTTTGGATGGTAAATGGGTGTCCGAGTGATGAGTTTGTTCGATCCAATACTTGTATCAATTTGATAATATTTTTACAAATATTTTAAATATTATATACTCTTTTATGGATTTTTTAAAATTCTGTGTGGACAACATAATGTTAAATCATGTAAAATGATTAATGCCAATGTTAATACATTGTTTGAGATTAAATACACTTAATAAAAATATTGAATATAATTGTAGTTAAACAAATTTTAATTTTCTTTGGTCCTTCAATTTTTTTGTGACAATTGTGCTAATAAAATTCATTGTATAATGTATTTTAATAGAAATTAATAATATTTTTTATTATGCATATTGAAATTAATAATTGATAAAAATTATTGTATACATATCATGTCATGCCCTACTTTTTAATTGATATGTCATTGTATCTATATTAGTTTTATGTTGTGTTCGCAATTCATATCAATATTCATGCTCTATAGAAATCCAAAAGTCTCTACGATATAAGATTTGTCAGCTAAGCCCACAGCGAGAAAGAGAATCTTATTGCCCCATTCTCATTACATGTGCAAAATCAATGGAGGAGCTAAGAAGGGACATGTGGGAAATTTTTTATTTATTTTTTTATTTTTAAAAAAATTGAAGTTAATCATATTTATTCTTTTATTCATCCCCTTATACCTCTTATTTTTATATAGAAATAAATTACGATCTCAAACATGAATAAAATTATTAAGGGAATATTTAAAAAATCTAATTTGTGCCCCTATTAGAAAATTTTTTGGCTTCGCCGCTATGCGCAAAAGAGGACATGACAAGGGTTATAAGAAAACCACCAAGAAAGAGTATTACATTTGCAAGGGTATTAACATTTAAGCTACAACTAAAGGATCTCTCTCCATTTCTACCACACTCTCTATCTTTACATCCTCGATTCACCTCAACTTGAATAGTTAAACATCTCTCTCTCATCCTCAATTCACAACACCTTGAATAAGTCTGACTTGTGGGACTCTCCCTACTTACCATACACCAGTCCAAAATCGAATGGTAATAATTATCATTAGCCCTGTACACTTATATGCGACTGAACTTATCAAAAGCTAAACTAATGATGATGGCAATGCTAGCCTAAAACCTTCTTTAATGAGCAATTACAATTTCTTAATTTATACCATATCTCCAGATATGCTTTGTTAAAAATTATGGCCTGAATGTGCATATATTTCAATAATCAACAAAATTAAATGTGCCTAAAAGTTCACTCAAGCTTTTATACATACTTTTTGCTGTTCCAGAAAGCATCCACAAAGATTTTATTGTATTTGATAGCAACTGGGCAAACAGCACACCCAAGTTCAAAGGCACCCTGGATCAATGTAGCTGCTTAGAATAGTTTATAAATACCGTAAGAAAATAGTGAGAATAACTTAAACTGAACAGAAAACACAAACTGCAGATATTGAAAAGATGCAATGGTACATGAAAGATTCCCCAAGCACAGCTTTAGCTTCAACAAAATAAAAACAAAGTACGGCAAGAATATTTGAGGATTAACACAGCAAGACTGCATGTAAAAGATCAATTAACATCTAAAGACTAATACCAACCAAGACTTGGTAGCTTTGAAAACGGTTACTTAGAAGTGCAGTTACTTGAATGATACATTTTTATCATTCATCAAATACAAATGTCTTATACAGCTGGCATCCATTGCCTCCTTTACCACACAAGTGTGAGTAAACAAATTTCCAAGAAGATTTAATATTATCAATCTACCGAAATACATTCAAAATCATCATGTCAACACCCAAAACTCCTGAAGCTGCTAGGCACACAGAAATACACCCAACTATTTGAGATCGACCATTTGAATCATCATTCTTCACTCTTTCCCACTGAGTGTTACATGAGGTTATTACTCTATTACACTAAGGCTTAAGCACAGTTTTCTACAGATACACAAGCCAACAATATACATTTTCCAAAATTGTCTTTAATATGTGCTACACTCATTGTCACTAGCATAATTATTTCTTACTACATAAGATTCACATTTATAACACACCCAATTTCACTATAAATAACATATCTGCTGCGCAACTATCAAATCCATATGTTATTACATGTCTTTTGCAGCTTCGGAAAATCAAATATAATATAACAATTCTCCGTTATGATCACCCAGCTTTGTATCTAAAAGTTATCGCCACACCCAATCTACAAACTTTTGTACAATAGATCAAGGATACAGGACATTCATAGGATCTAGGATTGATTAACCAAATTTAGGACGAGAAACACAAAAAAATAAAAAATAATAATTTACCAGCCTATACCATGGGCAAAAATTAGTCTCTGTTGATACAAAATATAAAAGTACACCTCATTGTTACAAATGATAATATAAAAGCCACCACCACAGTGAAATCACACAAGAAATCTGAGAACAAAAATAAAATTCTGTAACAATTAAGGTTCACACCACAAAATGGAAGATGGTGTGTAACAAACATCTTAAAATCTCAACATAGACATAGTAATCACAAATAGCTCAGATGAAAGAATAAAGATGGAAATCCCAAAATTGGTGATCCAGGTCTCATACCGATATAAGGAGAAGAACCTCATCGAAGTTATCATCAAGATTTGTACAGCACTCAAAGAATCCGCATCCAACAATAAACATATTGAGAGAAAATTCAAGTTTTATTAAATCATAGGCTAATTTTTAAATGCATAGGGACCTGCTATTTATAATCAAAAGATCCAAAAAAAAAGTAATTTCTCATGGTCCTCTAAGATCTGGCCTAAAACAAGAAGTTTCAATTCAGGTAACTGTCATGATTCAATCAATACACCAATTTTCCAATCCCATTCATTAAATATAGCAACTCTTGGTTTCCAAACCATTACAAAATCGAATGAAACAATTGGTCAATGTCAATTCCAACAAGAGTTCTAAAAAAACATTTATTATTTAAGATGCATACATGACAAGAACGGAGGCGTTTTCTTTGCTTTTCCCCTTCTATATTTCTTCTTTGCTTTTCCACTTTTATAATTCTCAATGTTTTTAGTGTTGGTGGTGATGCACTGGTAAGAGGGTGAAATGTTTAGTGGTTGGTAGGTGAATGTCGTTAGGTAGAGCAGTTCGTCATTCAATATAATATTTAGCAAAACTTATGAACCCTCATGAAAATTAAATCCTTCTCCATGAGCATCAATACCTAAAATGCATATTAAAGATATAATAATTTGTTTGACTTATAGACAAGCTGGATGACAACAAGCATACTGGATAGAGGAAAACAGTTTTGAGGTATAAATGCGTTGATAGACTTGCATTACATTCAAAGCTTGTCACCTTTCAAGCATGATTCCAGAGTAATTTAACCAGATCGAGTAGCCTAGAGGGTATCAGGACTGACCTTTTTGAACATAACAGTATATTGATTATTCACACAAGTTCCTTCTGGAAATATCAAAAGTGGGTTGTTGTCAGCCCCTTGTGTGTGTTCCCTCAGCCTGAAAAGCTCAGCATGCAGATTTTAAGCTATAATAAGGTGATCTAATTTATTGCCCCAAAAAGGCAATACTTACTTTCTTGTCACAACTTCACGATCTTTGGCCTCTGTTCTGTTGAACCAAATGCAACCCACGCTTTCCAAAATGGTTTTCTGAATGAATCCTGAGTCATAAAACAGAAAGCAGGGTTCCTGAATATTATCTACATAACGTGAAAGAGTTGATTCTCAATAAAAATATGTTCATACCAACCCATCCTGGATGCTTTTGCATGATAACCGCAAAAGCAGTCATCTGCTCTAAAATGATGAAGTCGATCATAGATGTATGATTGGCAACAAATACCTGTTCAAAACACGTAAGCCTTCTGGATGTCATGAACTAATGGAAGTTTACTAGGGAATAAATATGTTTACACTTAACATAAAACAACCTGCTGAGGGCGCATGCTTGGACGAGGACCATGATACTTGACTACTCCCGTCCACGAAGCAACAAACACACCACACATCATCTCCACCAACGTTCTCTAAAAAATATATATATTTTGAAACAAGGCAGCTTAATCTTATGCTGGATTACAAAAGACTAGTGCAGAAAACAAGATACAAAATATTTTTTAAAGCAATTTTAACTTTTTCCTGTATCATAATGGCCTAGTTTACTAAAACCCATCAAACTGAAATTAACAGATGCCCTAATTTCCAATCAGCCTTCTAAAAACAATTTCCAAAGACGCTTCTGAAGGGAAAAATTAACAGGTCCTCCCATGTAGATTTAGAAATAATGTAGATTTGTTGATGTCCTCAACAGTTGAGCAGTGTTTGATGATAGAAAATATATGATAAAGACAAAAACAACTGCGGCATATAAGTGTCCATGCAATGATCATGTCTCTACACACAGGATCTGGCAGTTCTATTTTATCCCTTATGTCTGTTCTCGGGTTGATGCACTAGATTATTTCAGACTAAATAGATATTATTGAGTTCCTAAACGTGTGCAAAATAGATGTGCAAGACATATCAGCACTGTAGTCTGGCAAGTTACCACGACACCAAGCTCTATCAACAATGACTATGTATAGGAAATACTTGAGATGATAGCCATGCAACAGCATCTCTGCATGAACAACCTTCTACTGTTAAAATTATCCATTCCAAAACTTTTCTTTCGCCAAACTTTTAGATTGTTTAACTTTGCAAATTGTCCTGTAGTTGGCACATTGATCCAAGAGTGAAATGGCTACATGAAACAGTCAAAAAACAACATCACAAGGCTTAATCTTGGAAGCCCTCAACCTTGTTAATTGACCTCCATATTAAGTTCCCTTCAAGCCCTCACCATCTTAAGACAGAAAATACTTTTCCTTCATAAAATTAACACGATGAACTTCTAAAATCACAGCAGCAAGAAAAACTATATATAAACCAACAAACTAAAGCAAAGAATCAACGCCAAGGTAAATTTGTATCACCAAGTTCGTAGAAGGAAATCAAAGGCTTTGCTCCCTAAAATTAGTCTAAACAAAGAAGAGTTCAGCAAAGTGCACCTCTATTTTGCGTTTCCATTTCTTATTCTCAGTCCAAAAATACCGTACAGGTAAGAAGGCGGCAAAAAAAACTATCCAGCCAACTGCAAGGATCGCAACTCTACAATAAAAAACAGGTGGTGGATAAAATTAAAAAAAAGGAAACATGTTTCATGATGATTATCATGTCAATGCTGACTAATATTTTAAACAAGCAGAAGCAAAAAAGACTAGTTATAAGTGCAAGGAGTTACAATTAGCTGCTTTGGACCAAGGCACCTGTACAATGTACTTTTGAACAATACCAAGCAATGACTAACAGATGACAAAATAAGTAGCAAGTTTAATTGCATGGTATATTGAGACTTCAAACATTTGTTCTCAATTGGTATTTAATTTTTTTGCAATGTGCCAGACAAAGATATAAGTTAAAATCCGTAAGTATTTGTGTAATAATACACACGTCTTGCCGGGATTCATTTCAGCCTGAATCAATCAAGTTGAGTGGTCTGGAGGTTGGATTATGAAGGGCATAGTTAATCTATGAGTTCACTTAAAAGAAGTCCTTGAGAAGATGCTTCCCTCACAATTCACATATCATAACGTAAAGGGATCAACTGCTAATGGCTAACAACAGACAAGATAAGTAGCAAGTTTAATTGTGTGGTACATTGAAACTTCTAATCTTCTTTTTTTCTCAATTGGTATTCAATTTTAACAATGTAGCAGACAAAACTATAAGTTAAAATCCACAACCAATTTTTTTTGTGATAATCAACAGGTGCAGCAAATCATTGTAGCCTGAATCAATCCAATTGACTGATCTGGGGATCGGATTATGAAGGGGTAGTTACACTGTCAGTTCATTTCAAAAAAGTCCTCGAGAAGAAGCTTACCTCGCAATTCACACATCATAACGTGACTGGATCAATTGGTAAATTGAGACTTCTAAATCTCAATTGGTATTTAATTTATATTGGACCAATTAATCTCAGGGGGAAAAAAAACAATCTAAGTACCATTTAAGGTTTCAAGAAATAATGGGGTTTACCCACATATCACCCAAATCAATATAATTACATATCTAACACTCATTTACAAATTTTGAACAAGCAAAGCCATGTACTCAAGTGAGATGCGATCAAATAATTGGAATTTGATGAATAGTGAAGCATGAAAATTGTTAATTTTGTTGCTAATTTCAGTAGTTGGCTCGAAGATGAAGATCAGAGGTAAGAGGTTGTTAATTCTATAAATTAGAAAGCTTTGAACGTTACAGAAAATTGCCCGAAAATAATAATGATTCTCACACAATAAATTCTTGTAGCTGATTATAAACTTATCATAAAGCTTGGACAAATGTCGGTGCATAGAAGAACCAGTAAAAGGTAAGAAAAAGCCTAGCATATAAAAAAAAGCTATCATAAAATCAAGAAAAATATCAGATAATTAAATAACAAAAATGCGCTCACCTTAGTGGGAAAAGAAATCCATATCTAATCATAACTCCTAAGCACCACAATGGAAACAGATATATGTTCCAATTCCAGGGTTCTTGATAATTTGATTTAAAGCAGCGAGTGAAAGAGTCCTGGGAAAAGCTTAAGTTCAATAAGAAGTCTTACACAGGAGGAAAATCAATGTTATACTCGCAAAGAATACATCATTATATGCTTGTCATTTAGCAAGCTTCTACAAAAAGTTTGCAAAAATTATGATACATATAACTTGTACATCTCCCTTCCCCACTCATTTCACTTGTCATTTTTTCTTGTTCTCTATTTTCAATACAATGGACTTATCCCTAACTATTTTTTTCTTCTTTTTTTTTCTCATAATTTATTTGCCAATCTTGCTTACATGAGTGGAGTTAGCTCAAGCTTGGTACAAAAGATAAAGTAAATGATAGGCACAGAACAGAACTTACAAAGGTTTTAGTTTATGTACATCGCAGCACGATATTCTTAAATTTGAAAAAATATGAGAAAAATCAGAAATGAAATTGAGGCTTCTCGTCACACATTTGTAACAGCATTTTCTCTGTTTGCTTGTTTCAATTACTTGCATGGTATAGAAAAGCGCAGATGCTGCAACAAATTAGTGATTTATCTGGCGCACTCCAAGTGATGAAGGTTAGCATATATGACAAGTAATCAACATAATATTTGAACGAGTAGTAGAACTTACAGATAATGGATGCATGAGCATGCCATATGAAAAATAACCCATGGCTCATCTAACCTGGAATTTCACAATCTTTTTTTCTTTTTCTTATGGCATCGATGATGAAATATATCAATTTATTTCATTAGACATTTGCAAGAGAATGTAAGAGGATGTATCTTGGTGTATGCTTCTTGTTGATGATATTCTTCTTGTTGATAAGACTAGAGAGGGAGTTGAAGGTAAACTTGAATTATGGAGGTCAACCTTAGAGTCTAAAGGTTTTCGCTTGAGTATATCTAAACGGAATATATGGAGTGTAATTTTAGTAGAAATAGACCTAGTGAGGGGATTGTGACTTTGGGCGATCAAGTCATTAATAAGAGTACACGTTTTAGATATCTTGGATCTATTGTTCAGAGTGATGATGAAATAGATGGGGATATTATCAGCAGAATTCAAGTTGGATAGTTGAAGTGGAGGAATGCATCGGGCTTGTTATGTGATAGAAATGTACCCCTCAAACTTAAGGGAAAATTCTATAAGATGGTAGCGAGGCCTGCAATGCTTTATGGTGCCAAATGTTGGCCATTAAAAGAGAAGCAAAATACTAAGTTAAGTGTGGCAGAGATGAGGATGCTCAGGTGGATGAGTGACTTTACCCTTAGAGATAGGATACGAAATGAGCATATATGTGAAAAGGTTGGAGTAGCTCCAGTAGAAGATAAGATTAGAGAGAGTCGTCTTAGATGGTTTGGTCACATAAAAAGGCGGCCTTCCGATGACCCGGTTAGGAGAGTAGAGGTATTAGATTTGACTTGTGTTAAGAAAGGTAGGGGTAGACCTAAAAAGGCTTGGTTAGAAAATATTAGGAATGACCTTTCTAAGAGAATTTGACTTTTAATAGGACACAATGGAGAAAAAGGATTCATGTAGCCGACCCCACGTAGTGGGATAAAGGCTTGATGTTGTTGTCCAGTTAAGCAAAAAAAAAAAAGCAACCATAAAAAGTGAAACCAGGGAAAGGCAATTAGACACGATTTAAAGCGACTAGATATGTCAAAGTCATGGATTGAATCGCTTAACAACGTGGAAACTAAAATAAAAAACCACAACTCAGATTGTAACCCGATAAGAACCATCTAAGACACCATGAAAGCATTTAAACTCCGATTAGCCACAAAGTCCTTCAAAAAAGGTAAACACGGGATCAAAATAGCCCAAACAGTCGGTCCAGATAAACCAACAGAATCACCAGGCAACACTTATTAAAGACAAATTAACATTCTACGCATTTTTAGGAACACATATAATTTTCAAACGATAACGACCTTCGTGGAGCTGCTAAAAATTTTAAGCATTTTAATTACGGAATTTCTTATAGAAAGGGACAAATGAAGAGCGACACTCACATCGATGATGGCACCTGCAGCCTCCGTTAGAGTAGGCGATATGTTGAGCAAATCGCTCCTGAATGAGGTGCAAGGGCTTCGTCAGAAAGATCGAAATATTCGCAGCAAAAGTGTAAGAAACTGAGAGTGAGAGGAATGATACAGCTGAAGCTTCTTGGGTGCCTCGTGGATGGACTCGGCAGTCAGGTACTCTTCGATGTTGAGGTGGTCAAGATCGGCCTCCGAAATCGAGGCTCCGACACCCGCCATGGCGACCCCGGCAAGAAGAGAGAGGAGCGAGGTTTTCAGCTTTCTTTTTCGGCTATTAAATGCTCTATTTCCCCGGAGTTATACCGCTCCTGTATTTGTTTATATATATATATATATATATATATATATATATATATATATATATATATATATATATATATATATATATATATATATATTGAATTGTTTTTAGGATGGAATTATTTTTATGACCCATTGAAATCTAAAAAAAGAAAATTTGAAATTAAATAAGCTTCTTGTTGCATCCTGGAGTATTCGCGGCGGTAGAGAAATATATAGTTTAACGTCTTAGCATTGTACGAAGATCTAGCACATAATCAGATAAGAGAGAAATGGTGTAGCATTCATAAGAGACACCAGAGTTTTTACATGGAAACCCCTAAAAAGGGGAAAAAATCATGGGGTATGATCCAGTTTGAATGAATCCACTAGTATTTGCAGTCGATTACAAATGAAGCCCTTCTTAGGAAGAATGCCTTGGATTGATGTTACAAATGTACGTCATATAGATAGCATTACATGGTGGGAGTTACAATAATCAACATAGACATGTTTGTTTGTTTGGAATGGTCATTGTAGGTGATGGAGGTCGGAAGGATCGTAGTCGACAGGAGGCAGATGTCTAAAAGATCGTAGTTGGCAGGAGACCAGGGTTAGAAAGACCTTTGTTTGATGATGGAGGTCAGAAGGATCATAGTTAGCGACGAAGGTTAGAATGACCATAGTCGGCAGGAGACCAAGGTCAGAAAGACTGTTGTTTGGTGATGGAAATTGGAAGGACCAATGTATGTGATGGAGGTCGGAAGGACTGTAGTTGGCAGGAGACAAAGGTCTGAAATATCATAGTTGGCAGGAGAACAGGGTTAGAAAGACCGTAGTAGTAGGGTGATATTTTCGGTAGAACTGTAAGCATCAAGCAGTAGCCCTTCATAAATTTGGGTCTCAGGTGGTGGTCCGACAGAAGTCCAAGCCTCATGTGGTGGTCTGGCAGAAGTCCGGACCTCAAATGGTTGTCCAGTAGAAATTCGAGCGTCAGGTGACGGCCTGGTGGAGCACAGGGCCTCAAATAGTGATCCGACAGAAGTTTGGGTGTTAGGTGGTAGCCTGGTGGAGCACAGGGTCTCAAGTGGTGGTCTGATGGAAGTATTGGCATCATGTGGTGGTTTGGCGGAGCAACGGTCTCAAGTGGTGGTCCGGTGGAAGTCTGGGTCTCAGGTGGTGGTCCGGCGGAGCAACGACGTCATGCGGTGGTCCCGACGGAGGTGATGGCCTCGAGTGGTGGTCCGACGAAGCTCAGGGCCTTAAGTGGTGGTCTGGCGGAGCAACGATATCAGGCAGTGGTCAGACGGAAGTTCGGGCCTCAGGTGGTCTGGTGGAGCTCAGGGCCTCAGGTGGTTGTCCGATTGAGCAATGACGTCAGGTGGTGGTCCGACGGAGGCGAGGGCCTCAAGTGGTGGTCCGATGAAGCTCAGGGCCTTAAGTGGTGGTCCGACAGAGCAACGGTCTCAATTGGTGGTCCAGCGGAAGTCCGGGCCTCAAGTGGTGGTCCGGCGGAGCAACGACGTCAGGTGGTAGTCCGGCGGAGGTGAGGGCCTCAAGTGGTAGTCCGACGGAAGTCCGAGGGTGGTTGAGGAGAAGCTTCTTCCTTCTCTTCCTTCTTCTCTTCTTTCTCTGGTTCTCCTCTCAAGAGAAATGATATGTCTATTTATAGATTTCTTGAGTGGCATGACCCGTAAATAGGTGAGAAATCAAGGGTAAATGGGAGTGGTTGAATGGACGGATGATATTGAATCCCTTGATCATGTACCGTTCGTCAGACATTTGAAGGTCTTAATGATATTGGAATTCAGCGATCTTGGGCTCGTTGGATTTGTCTTGTCGAGCCGCTCGATTCGATTATAAGCACGTCATGTTTAGAAACCGATTGATAACCCAAATTGTGGTTCGAACCCTCCAACAGTGCTTCGGGTCCTTTATTTGGATCATTTGGGCCCGAATTGAGTCGAATTTAGTGTCGTTTGGTTCGTATTTCCGAGACGTTCAATTTGACTATAAGTTTGCTGAAATCGAAGTTCAGATCGTCCCAATTTTAATTTCTAAAGCTTCCCACTTGATTTTGCATCGAGATTCGTGCCAGATCAAGATAATTTTTTGATGACATATCACTTCTAATAAGGCATGAACTATAAATCAAATAATTTTTTAAATAAATATAAATTTCTAACTTATTCAAATAAACAATATTCTAAAATAGATTTGAACACTATTCAAACAAAATAGACTAAGGCCTAAGGCTTGAAAGTAGGTTTAAAAAAATAAAGTTACATTGTAAACTATTCAAATATGATTCAACAAATATATGAACATGATTAGAATATGATTCAAATATGACTCAATCAATTTTAAAATATGATTGGATCAATATTTGAATATCTATGGAATATGTTTGATAAGATTCGATTATAGTTCCAACAACATTCAGTCATATTTAAAGCAAAATATGAACAGCACAATAGAATTTATGTTTGTTGCACCTAACTATAATCATAACATATTTTTTACATAAATAAAATGCTTGCCTCAATATTAACTTCTTAATTTTTACATAATTTTTATTATAAATTTTTGAATGAATAAATATTTTTATATAATGTATAAAATAGAAGAAAAGGTAAATACTGATAAATATTAATCTTAAGTTGGATGCTACATAAAAATTAAAATAAGAGAAACATATAAATTTTAATTTTGATTAATTATTCCAATATAAAAGTATTAATTATCCCACATGAAAGGCACGTGGCTGACAAACACCTTCACTCAGTCATCGCTACTTAACAATCATCGTCCATCCACCATTGCCCAACTGTTGTGGTTGGCTCATTGTCACTCGACTATCGTAGCTCATTTGCTTTTGTTCGCCCGTTGCTGTTTGACTACCGTAGCTTATCAGTTGTCACTCAACTATTACCTAACCATCAACACCACTCTTCACTCACATCTACTATTCTTAGCCACTTTCACATGAAATCAAATTTGTATTCCAAACTCTATAATACCATATCCTCCAATTAAGGGAAAGTAAAGGTTTGTCTAACCTTAGTTATATAATGTCACAATCCAACCCAACTTAACTCGTACTCCTAATAAGTTAACTTGAATTGGATGTTAGACAACAAATCACTCCAAGAACTAAGTGGAAAGAATCGTATATTTTTATTTTCTTATTAATCACCCTAAGCTACTAGACATCATATAAAAATAAAGCAACGAAAAATAACATTTCATTTCATTTCATTTTATAAACATCCAATTATACATTTCTATCTCTCTCACAAAAATTCATGTATAGTAACTAGGAGTACATTTTATAATATCATATTATTCAAATACTATTTTAACTTAAAAATGACAAACAAAATAAAATAAATATCTCAACAATTTGGATCAACCTCACTCTATTAGATCTTCGTTCATTCTTGAAAATATAGAAACCACATATAATGAGCCAATAACCCAATATATTACTTGAACCTATAATTGTAGTGAATGCATGGTAATAAAAATAATGTGTATATAATCATTCATCATATTAGTATGAATATATAACAATTAATATGAATAAATTTAATCATTGCAATTGAATGCTTAATGATCTATGGACATATAAAGGATTGGTACATTTTGTCGTTATTATACTCATATTAAGTACAACGTAGCAAGTGAAATCATGGATCTATGTATGTTTATAATTCATGCCATTATTCTATCCCTGCATCATGTTATATATCATATCAGATATGATAGTATGCATATCATATAATAAAAAGTGTTATATATATATATATATTCTAATGTTTATATATTGTATGGTATCAATGCATATATTTCATATTCATATATAATATATATGAATTTCATTATTATGTGTATCATACATTATTGAGTCAGTTATATCAGTCTCATCATATGTCCATATCAATCATATCATGTAATAACCTATATTTTGATTTAGTCAAATAATATTTTATGAGTTATTATAAGTTTAATTTTTAAACCGTCTCCTCCATAATATATATATTAATATGTTTTAATTATAATAATTTCCTCTTAATTTTATAGGCAATAAATAAAATTGAGCATATCGATACAAGTGAATTTTTCACATCCGTTAAGTATCCATTTTGCAAATCAATTTCATCAGATAATTATAGATATATTTAGTTAATTTATGAATATTTTTCAATAACTTTTCCAGAGCCTCGGATTTAAAGATGTAAAAATGATTTATGTGAATTTTATATTGAGAAATGAATAATTGGCATGATTATCAAAGCATGATTAAGTTATTTTATTATAAAATGGTTACAATTACTACAGAATCTATTAAAACTATATTTATCATTTCTCTGTCATTTTTCCTAAAGCCATAGAAGAGAAATGAAAAAAAAAAAAGGAAAAAGATATGAGAGATGAGAAGAAAACCTAGGTTTAGGGGTCGTAGAGCCAATTTTGTTGGTCCGTCTAGTTGAAAATTGACCAAAATCTTATCTATTAAGACTTTCAGTGCACGAGACACTCCTTTTTAGATTACCCAAGATATATCTATGTTGACTTGTTTGTGTCTCAGATGGTGTATAATCCCCACACTTGTCTTCTCAAATGAGCAGAGCTGTCATAAGACCTTGGAAGAAACCGCTAAGCTATGAAGGTTTTTCACCAACACTACATGAGCAGGACTCATACGACACGCACTAGAGCAAGAAAATCTTTGTTTTTGTGCGGGCTCATATTCTCATTTCCGTACTATCATCTCATTCCCTTCCTTTATATGCTCTTCTCTTGCCTTTCTTTCTCTAACCCAATCCTAGTACAATATCATTTCGTCAAACCCAAAATAGAATATAAAAGCATATAAAAAAAAAGATCTATTACTACCAAAGTTATATTCCATTTATTCAATTTTAGATCCACTCAAATGAAAATCTTTAGACTCTAAGATTGACCTTCATATATAATTCAATTTTACCTTCAACTTCCTCTCCAGTCTTATCAACAAGAAGAATGTCATCAGTAAAAAGCATATATTAAAGTACATTCTCCTGCAAATGTTTAGTAATAATATTCATGACTAAAGCAAAAAGATATAAGCATAAAGCTGATACTTTATGTAAACCAACTAAAATAAGAAAACACTTGGTCAAACCTCCTTGTGTTTTAACACAATAACAACTCATACTTACATATTCTTAATGACTTGAGTATAGACATTGTTAACCCAAATCTTTTCTAAAACTCTCCATAGCACTTATCTTGAAACTTTATCATAAGCTTTCTCTAAATCAATAAACATTATATGTATATCCTCTTTCTTCTCCCTATACTTCTTCATCAAACCTCTTAATAAATATATAACTTATATAGTAGACCTATTCGACATGAATTCAAATTGATTTTGAGAAACATTAATGTCATATCATAACCTATGCTCAATAACTCTCTCCCAAAGCTTTAAAGCATGACACATTAACTTAATTAGTTTATAATTCATACACTTTTGTGCATCACATTTATTCTTAAAATTAAGAATCAACATACTCATTTACTACTCATATAATATCATTTTAGTCTTCAAAATAATATTAAAAAGTTTCATAAGCGAAAGAAATTCTTTCATGTCTTAACTATTTACACACCTTTATTGAAATATCATAAGGTCTAACATTTTTCCACACTTTTTTTTTTAAATCTTTATAAGATTGAATTTATTAATACATCGATACAAACAAAATAAAAATATTTTTATTTAGGATGCTAAGATTACTAAAGCCAATCATATTTTTACAATCTTCATTAAAAAGCTTATCAAAATATTTCGTCAACCTTTGTTAAATATTATTTTTTAATAAAAAACACTTTTGATGTTCATTCTAAATGCGCTTCACTTGAATTAAATTCTTACTTCTCCTATTTCTTTAATTGACTAACTTATAAATAATTTTGTTTCCTTAACATATAATATATTATACAAATCATTAAAAATTAAATTTTGCATCACATATTATTTCCTTAGACTTCTTATTAGTATCTCTATATATACAATCAACAGCCACCACAGCCAACCACTACCGTCATCGGCCGCAATTGTCGGCCATCACCACCGCTGGCCGACAACGTCACCTGTCGTTGGCCGCCACCACCACCACCACAACCTTTCTCGCCAACCGTCACCATTTTTTAACCTTACACTGCATTTATTATTTCAAACTAAATATAAAAAATATTCAAATATATTTAATTTACATTCATCCAAATAACTCTAAAATATTTCTTTTAAATTACTTTCTTTTATAACACATCCCTTTTAACCGAATCCCTTTCAAAGTCCTTGGTCCGGTATGGTGCTCGACGCGACCCGACCCGACCCGCCCCGCCCGAGGTCCTTGATCCGTCGGTCCGTCCTTTTCTTTGTTAGTAACTCCTGCCTTCCGTGGGAAGCGTTGGACTCTTGCGTCTGCTAATACCATGAAAGCAAGGCCTGCTTCCCAATTCCCACAAACTCTCTCTCTCTGTTCTTTTAGCTGTTTTTAAATTAAGAGAAGGTTAACTGGATTGATTAGTGTACTGAAAATCCATGATATTGGAGAAGCCGGTGTTTCTCTGATTGGAGATTTGTTTGGCCTGAGGTAAATGACGGTTTGGGCTATGATTTCAATAAGAGCTGGGGCTTTTTCCTTCACTTTTGGATTCAATGAACATGTCGATTTGGATGTTTTTTGAAGAAATAAAGTACATGGTTTGATTTTTAGTGTGGTTGAAGGAAAAGGTGCTGATATCCATTGAAGTGCTTGCTCGCTTTTCTACTGAGCTTAGAATCTGGTTTTGATTTGCTTTGAAGATTTCTGTGCATATTTTTTAATTTTGACATCCCCAGATGAACAAGTTTTGATATATGGATCATCTCAAATCTTGGCAGTTAAGCTTATGATCTGGCTAAGACGACTTCAGTGATAGATTAAGGAAAAGCAAAGGGGGTCAACTCAACTGTGGATGGAGAAGCAGAAGAGTTTTAAGTATAGAGCAGTGGAAAAGCAGAAGAGTTTTCTAGAGAGGAGGATCAAGGAAAGCCCCGGGAGGCGAGGAGATACAATGCTTCATCTGGCTGCAAGAGCTGGAAACCCTGTCGATGTTCGGAATATTCTTTCAGATTGCGGCGATGTTCAATTGAAGGATATGATTTCCAAGCAGAATCAGGATGGGGAGACTGCACTGTATGTTGCCTCAGAGAAAGGGCATGTTGAGGTGGTGTGCGAGATTTTGAAGGTGTCTGATTTACAATCAGCTGCTATCAAGGCCTGCAACAGCTTCGATGCCTTTCATATTGCTGCTAAACAAGGCCATTTTGGTATGGGTTTCGGGTCTGTCTTTTTTATCTTTGAACTTCCATTAATCTGCTTCTTTTTCTTTATTTCAGTTACAATTGAACTGCTTGATAACGTTTTTTAGGTTTGATAGCGCTTGGAATATTACATGTAGACGTTGACAATTAATATCCTTTTTTTTTCACAAGCAAATGAGGATGTAGCCAACTATCATTTATTTTTCTACAAGTTGGGGTGCTGATCAAATCAATATATTTCTTAATGGTTTGGATCACAATTAATTAATCATATTTTATAGACTTAGAAGTTGCTCTTTGGATTCAAAGTCTTGTAATAATTTGAACATCACAATACACAGTTTGGTCCACCACACAACCGCTTGTAAATAATTGATTTGTTGATTTTATACTTGTCTTTACCATTATTTTCTTTCTCCTTTAATTTGACCTTAAGTGTTTCTTCCATTTTCGCAACACAGTAATTTATAGACAAACTTCTTTTTATATTCCTTTTCATTTCTGAATTTAGTCTATTTTTCGTTGATTCCCTTTCCTACATTAAAATCTATAACCAAAATCCAAGGTTTTGTGCACCTAATTAAAAAGCCTTGCCTAGGTGTTTTCCTCCTTGATATGTTCATATGTAGTCGGCAGCTAGCTCAGGAATTAGTGGATCTTTTTCTACCGAGTGTTCCTTTTAGTTTAATCTTTTTTCTTTTCGCCTGCTCTATCAGCACCAAGCAAAGCGTGTTCCTTATAGTGCTGAACCATTCTAGTACTGCTTATCATGGTGGTGTGCCTTCATTACACTTGAAAGTATATTTTCAGACGTGCACTATATTATATTAGCTTTTAGGTCTCATAGACAGCTATAATTCAGTTCTCAAGTATTTATAGGTTTATGGATGATGCGCCACAATAAAATCCATCTTATCAAGCACAAATCTCAATACAATTTTTGAATTAAAATTTTCCAAGACTTAAGTTCAAGACCATTCTAACTTTGATTTCAATAAACTTATAGTTGAATTGAATGTATGGACAAGATAAATTCGATGGCACCAAAAAAATCTGATTTGAGTCCAAATAATCCCAAGTCAAACACTGAAAGTATGATTGAAATATTGGGGCATTAATTAAAGGATCAAATGATATCTCTTTTTGCATGCTTATAGTCAAAACGAGAGTTTCAATGAGAGCAGCCCAACAAGCCCAATATCAATTAATTCTGGATCATTATGACACTTAAATGTTAAAAAAATAATCTATGATCAAAGGGATAACACAGGACATCCAATGGAGAGCTTTGGGATTTTGGCATTCTTTATATAAGAGAGACCTTGCCTTGAGATTAAAAAGAGGTTTAAGATATGGAGAATTTTGGAGCTATACCCAACCTTCGACACTGACGATTATCGTTACCTACCACTCATCCAACTATCATTAATCGACCTCCATTGCCCGTCTACCATCACTTAGCCATCATTGTCAATTCATCTAGCTCGACTGTCATTGCCCTAATGACATCTCTCGTCGCCGCCATTTGATCATTATTGTCCATCTATCATAATGTAATTGTCTTGGTTTGACCGTCGTTGCCCTACCGCCAATTCACAATAACATCATATGATAACTATCAACACCCTCCACTACTTATCGAGCAAGTTATACTACAATTAGAATAGATTAAGCTTGAGTTCACTTTTTTGTAATCTCGTCTTCTCCAATTGAGGGGAACAGTAAACCACTGTAATTTTGCGTGCATAGTGGATCATTTCAATTGGGCTATGTCCCATAGTTGTTTTCCCTTCCCAATTTTTCACATAATACTATGACATCTTCTATTTTTCTCTCTTTTGTTTGTATGTGTGCAAGATTATTGTATAAAGCTAGGGTATAAATTTATCTCTCTATCCCTATGAATTTTCTAGCCACAGTTTGACTCCATTTGTGAAAATCATACACTAACATTCTACAAACACTAGTTCAATGGTTGACGGAATATTGCTTACAATAATGGATCTTTTAGTTCCAATACTCATCAATCTAAGAATTAGTCCCACATCGAAGGGCAAAGTAATTTGGCAGGAGTAGGTTCTCAGGGCCCAAAGTTGGAGTATCTAATGTACGAGATGGAGGAGCATCAAGCTTGAATACTTCGACTTTTGGAGGAAGTTGGTCAATAAAGTGTACCATCACAATATAATGGAGCCCACTAGACACAAAATCAATAATAGAATAGGGTTATATAATTTAAAGATACTTTTGCAAGGCTCCTTCATCGTCTTGCTAAAGTTCGTCCTCTCCCATGGCCTAATGTAGAACTCATTGATATTGTTACTTCAACTTATCCTTCTCATAGTGCTTGACCAACTCGCAATCCTTTGCCAACGGTAGCAGACTTGACCAAACCTTGTCCTATAGATATTCCTCTTGACGTATATTAGATGAGTTGTGATGCCTAGTTCTAGATGAATTTCTGATAAGAGATATAAACTTGTTCCACAATCTTGTTTTTAAGAGTATTTGCCTTGAATAATGCAATCCTCTTGCATCCCATTCTAGTGGGTATAAAGTTGTGAACAGTTCGATTTTAAGGCGCTCCTGGGTCGGTTCAAAGTCGGCTTGATGGCTCAGAGTTTTGTTTGAAATCGAATTGTGACTTGATTTATACGATTTCGAGCTAGCTTGAATCAAAATTGAATCAATTTTGATGTGACTTATTCTAATTTCAAGCTTAAATGAAATCGCTCGATCTTATTAATCAAAATTAGTTAACAAAAAACTAAAAGAATTATGTTGTCACATGATTTCAAACTTTAGCCGGTGCGAAAAACTAAATGGACTTAATTGTCACATTGTATATCACTCAAGAAACCACCATGTAATTTAGAGTTCAACAAAAATATATTATATATAAATAAAAATTAATTTTTATAAATAAAAAAAAATTTCGAGCCTATTTGAGCCTATCCATTTATAACTTAAAATTGTATCAAGCCAAAAATTTGGCTCGTGTCTTAGCTTAATTGGCTCGATTTGTGTTAAAAATCGATTCAATCTTCGAGCTATCTTTGATTTTTAAGCTAAAATCTCAACTCTAATGATGGGTCCTCCGATCCATATGAGCATATCAATCATTATAGGATTATCACACATATTCAACAAGTTTTTAATATACTTCTCCACTAGGTCTTTTGCGCTACTCTTCATGATTTAGTTTGTACTTTTTTTTTATTTAGTTTGTACTTGATTCTACTTGCTTTTTTATGACAGTATCAATAATTTTGTGCATTTTACTTAACTTTTCATCAAACTGATTGTTGCTAGTCTAAGAATCATCATGGATTTATCCAATATTTCAAGAATTCTGTCAAAATGAAGGAGAACCCTAAAAAAAAATATTTTCAAAGATTTTTGCCTAAGCTCATTAAATTTTAGGAGTGGATCCTGAGTTGTTGCGAAGTGTCTTAGATATTCTCCCTAGGCCTTTACAGTCATCATTGATGCAGGAGATTATTGGTCTATTGTTGATCTTATTTACAGAGTGAAAGTACAGATGATTGTCGATGAGGCTATCAATGGACTTAAAAAACAGTGCAAACAATCATCCAACAAACAAAAGAATGGCAAAGGTGTAACCCAAAAATCACAACGAAGAAAACATAAATAACAAAGAAATTATAGTCTTTCTCATTGACCTTCTTAGCAATAACACGAAAATAGACAATAAGAGTACATTCTACCAAATAGATTTCGTGCCATTGTTCTGATGGCCATCCAAGATGAGGATAAATATTAAGTGGCTTGATTCGCTAAGGCTAAATACTGAAAATTAGGAGCATTATTGTCATTTTCACCAGAGTCGTACAGAAGCCACCAAAGCCTCTAAGCAATAGAAAGAAGAAATTGAGAGGCTAATTCAACAATATTACATTGAGCATTGAAAACTTTGATATTTGTGATGAGTAGTCCAACTACTGTCGCCCGACCACTATCGTCCGTGTGTTATCATTTGACCATCTTCATGTAGCTATCATTATCTGACTATTGTAGTTTGACCACTGTAATTCTACCACCAACACTCGACTGACATCATATGACCGTTATCATCACCTTTTAGTACTTTTTCAGCTAGCTTTACTACAATTACAAGATATCAAATTTGGGTTCACTTTATAATTTCGTCAGTTCCAATTGAGTGAAAGAGTAGACCTTTATAATTTTACTTACATAATGGATCATTTCATCTGGATTGGGGCTTGAAAATTTTTTCTATTAGATCTTTTTTCACTTAAAAGCTCTAATTTCTCCCGCGTCTCTCTTTTGTTTATGTTTGTGCAAGATTTCATGCAAAACTAGGATGTAAAATTGTCTCTCTATCGCCGCAATTTTCTTGCACAATGAATGAAACTACTTAGTCTGGCTGCTTTTGCGACAATGTTAAGGTTGAAATTACATCATTTAGCATCCATTTATAATAGTAGTAAAATTCTACATGCAACAAGTACATGTAATTGTTTTCAATTTTGTACGTTTATTGATTTAAAATTGTTCTTTATTTCCTGAAAAAGTGATTACACTTCTAATTACTTTTCATTTTAATCTTAATAAGCTGGTTAGAATTTAGACAAATATTATTTGCCATTCTCCAATTATTGAAAATTCTCTCTTAGAGCTGCCTATAGCAAAATGCATGACATAGTATTGCTCCATTAATTTTACACCAGGAATCTTGACCTTGAAGTCTTAGAGGTCTGTCTTCTAGAACTGCAAAAGCCTTGTCATGAGAGTTGTATATGAGATCTTAGTTTCATCCTCAAGTTGCAGTTGAATCTAGAGAAAATGCACTTGTGGTATGATTTTGAAAAAAGAGCAAATAGCTCAGTTAGATGTCATGAATCTATGAAGCCTACCTCGTTCTTGTAGTTGGGAGGTTCTGCTCCTAAGAAAAAATGTCTTAAGTTTGAAGCTTGCATCGTATTTACAGAATTGTGCATGATATTGTGATTAAATTCCCGCAAAGTTCCCCAAAAGATATCATAAATCTGCTTAACATATGTTTTCTAATAGCTGCCAGCATCTGAAGAGTGGTTCTTTTATTAGGTTAGATTAGTAAAGCTATTGAATCATAAACCATAGTTTGCTTCAGAAACTACCTGGACATTCAAAGTGGTTCAAAGTATACCGGCCATAGCTTTTGAGATAATAAGCATGCTTTGAGATATATAGTATGCTTATATAAGTTTTTTATTGTTATGCTTGATTTTCAATTTTCTGTCATACATTCAGTACCAAGTTTTAGTATCATGATCCCCATTTACATCTTGTTACAGGAGTTCTAAAGGAGCTCTTGAATTCGTTTTCCTCATTAGCTATGACAACAAGTTCGTCAAATGCTACTGCTCTGGACACTGCTGCAACTCAAGGTCATGTTGACATAGTTAATCTTCTTTTAGAAACAGATGCAAGTCTAGCCAAGATTGCTCGGAACAATGGAAAAACTGTTCTACACTCAGCAGCCAGGATGGGGCATGTTGAAGTGGTGAGGTCCCTTTTAAGTAAGGATCCCGGCATTGGAGCAAGGACTGATAAGAAGGGACAAACAGCATTTCACATGGCTGTAAAAGGAAATAATGTAACTATTGTACTCGAACTGTTGAAACCTGACTCTTCCATTGTCAATGCAGAAGATAATAAGGGCAATACTCCACTGCATATTGCAACAAGGAAAAATCGTCCCGAGGTCAGTTATATCATCTTCGCAATACACACTTTGTTAGTACGAAAGCAATAATTTTTATGAAGCATGTCCACAATACTAGCCATCTTAGGCTTCATTTGGGACGGTTTTTTTTTTATTGCTTCTTAAAATAACTTTCTAGTACAAAAGTTGAAATTTTGTACTTGAAAGCTGCTTTAAGAAGCAGCAAAAAAATCATCCCAAATGAAGCCTTAATTAGCTAAACAGAGTGATTACTATTTTCTTTTTCATGTTAAGCAACATGCCTTTCCACATGTTTTGCAAAAAGTGGCAAGTCTGCTTTAATTTCTAGAGGTTTTTACCAATATGCAGCAAATATGTCATTTTGATGGAATAAAGTCAAGCTGTATGCAAGTAGTTAGTTGGCGTCCCCAATAAATTTTATTGCTGTTGAATTGCTTAGTCCTTTCAAGAAAATTTTGAAATTTAGATTTCAAGTTCTACATCTGGCGATAATGTTTATGACTTACCCTTTATTTTTTTTAATTGAACTATCGTGAAAAGTGAGTATCTGGTAAGCTTTTAACTTTCCTTCCTTACTAGAGCTCTTTTAGAACTTCAGAACTTCTGGATATGAAGCCTATTTAAATAATCCAAGTTCTTTCGTTCAGGTTATTCTTCAGAACTTCCTTGAGGTCTAAAGGATTTCTTTTCTTTCCTTTTTATCATTGAGAGAATGCTCTTATCTAGCCATTGCGCCATTGCCTTGGCATAGGAATATGACATGCATTTATAGCTTGCAATTGAATGTCTCACTGTAGCATTCGTCCTAGCCTTAAAGTTTAAAATAAAGTTTTAAGTTTATAATTGTCATTTTGTTCTTTTGAATCATATCTAATAGAGAGATTGTCTCTCCCCATTTCGACCCCTCTCCAGCCAACCATGAGGGCGAACAATATAGGCTGATGTATTTCCCCCATTAGAGACCTATGAACAATTCACCCCATTTTTTACAAGCGGAATATCTCACCTGAATTAGAGGATTTTCCTCGGAACAAATTTCTTAATTTCTATTGTCTCGATATCTTGTTCTTGCGTAAATAACGAAATTATAATAATATTCTCAATTTAATATAAAATCTAAATTGACAACTCGAAGTTAAATCACTTAAGCTTGAATAATATTGTTACATCAAATTGATTTTTCCTCATTCAAGTCTCACCTCTATAAACTTGGTTGAAACTCAAATTATGAAAGAAAATATTAAAATAGGTTTCTTAAAATAGGTCTCTTCCTCTTTTCATATTTTTTTCCCCTTTTCTTAGGTTATTTTATTAGATAATATGGAACAATCTTAATTATCAATTATGTAATTAAATTATCCTATAAATTATCCCTACTCTAAATTTGTCTATTTACCCTTTATTACACTGAATTTTAGAAAAATAGGATTTTGCTATAGTACAATAAGCAGCTACAGTAACATTTAGTATAATCTTAAAGCAATTATTCAATAGCTAGTTTAATTTATAAATATTATTATGCCTAATTATATCTATGTACCTTTATATCTATCAAAATGATCAAAATGAAATGTAAATTTTTTAAGAATAATTTTTATAATTTTTAGAATGTGCAAAAATTACAATATAAATTTTAGGGGAAATGTTTAGCTCACATTTTTTAAAATTTAATGTTAAAATTTGGGTATTACAGATGTGTGCTTGGAGGAATAATTATATTTCCTAAATTGTGACTTGGATCTCACAAGTTTGAAGAATGAAATAAATTATTTACGATGCAAATGAAATAATGTTGAATACATCGACTTTCCTAGACCACTAAACTGGAGGAGACTCGTGCACTTTGTATTCCAAACTCATAATTATATATTGCTTTATCTGTTGTATGGCTGTAATCCTCAAGTGTTCATTTATCTTTTCCTTAGTTTAACCCCAAGAAAAATAAAGTTAACCATCTTAATTTCTTTTTTCTTATCGACCTCCTAAAATCAGCCACAGTGACTGAGCTGTTTAGCCCATCAATCAATGGCAAAGAATGTGAACTTAAAGGCTTGGTCTAACCTTTTTATTTATCTATCAGCTACCTGCCTGTACATATAACTTCCTTCAAGTTGTCATCTAGTACTGTTGATACTTAAGTAGACTGAGAGCATCAAGTTTTTGACGTGGTAGTCACTGGAAGAAGAGTTTGCTAGCAAACCAAACAATAAAACAGTAAAGCAGAAAATATGAGTATTGTGTATTCTAACTTCTTCCCAGTAAAATACAGCTATATATATATGTCTGTTCTCTATGAAGAAGTATATTTCCTTCTTGCTAAAACACACCTAAACAGAAAAAGGTTTGATGCAGGACCAAATATGAAATGATTTTAGTTCATTTAGATTTTGCACAACTCTCGATTAGAATAATCACAGAACAAAACTAGAAGCAGTTTAAAACAACGAATCAAGACAATTGAGGGGTCACACCCGCTTAGGCCAAATTATATAGCAAGAGATTTGAAACCAACAAAATAAAATAAGAAAACAACACAATGACGAATAGTAGTTTCAAAGAAATCCCTAATCTAACAATAAGAGTTAATAAGCAAAGAGGTGTACTCAAGCCCTACGTTTACTAAGTTTTAGCATGAGCAGCAGGAAGTCGTCCTTCATGACTGTCATCAATTACCAGAAAATTTAGATTTAGGAAATATAAGGAAAGGAGAAAGAGAAACCTTTGTCAAGGAGTGGTGGAGATCCTCCACTCGACGCCTTCGAAGTGCTCATTGATTGCTTCCACTAAGGTGTCCAGAGTACGTTCCAAGTAGTCTTCGACAGTATGATCAATCCTAGAATTCAAGTCGAAGAAAGTTGATCGGAGGATGTCGGTGTAGCCGTCTTCGTTCCAAGTTAAACCGTACTCAGTTTCTGGATCCTCCATTCATAGGTGCTAGGTGGCAAAGTCTTCAAGGGAACTTGCTCTCTTTAATAATGTGTCGAGAAAGAAGTTTCTTGACTTCGTAGAATAGAGTAGAGATATGAGCAACTCCCCTTTCAAAATCTGAAATTGTATTTCAGATTTTTGAAAACCTAATGAAGACGATTCAATAAGGAGATTTCAACTTTAGTTTTGGGAAACAAGAAGAGCTCAAAACCTAAAGTATTCTCAGGTTTTACGTTGGGGGAGCTTAGGATTTGAAAACAATTCCAAGAAAAAGAGAGAGGGAGTGGGCGGCGGCAAGGTTGAGGGGAGAGCTTTAATTCAATTCCAAAAGGGGAGATTTCCTTATGGAAATAAATTAAATTGGTGGGTATAGGGGATTTTCGGCCAAGGGAGATTGAGGTGGAATCAGGAATTGTTTCCAAGAGAGTTGAGAGGGATTTAGGAAATAAATCCCCTAGGATTTATTGGAGGGGGTCAGCGGCTTTCAAGAGCAAGGAGGGGATTGGGGAGAGATTTGGGGTTGCCTAATTTGGGATTTAGGATTAAGGAAAGAAATAATTAAATTCAATTTGAATTTGAAATTCAAATAGGATCAATTTTAGTAATTTTCCAAAATAGAATTGATAAATTATGAAAGATTTCAAATTTTCAACTAAAGGAATTTGAATTTCAAAATCTGTCCCAAAATATGTCCATCCAAATTAGGCAAAGGAATTCAATGTGGGGAGGGGAAGTGGGGGCCGGCGGCTATGTGGTTGGAGCCGGCGGCATGGGTCTCGGGTTGGAGGTTTTGGCCGTGGGGTTGGAAGGGGAGAAGGGGATTCGGTTGGGGGGTTTTGCCGTGAGTTTGAAATGAGCAAGAGGAGCTCTGGTGTGGTGGGTTGGCCGGCAATGGAGGTGAGGGTAGGGAGGGGGAAGAAGGGGAAGAGAACCAAGAGCCATCGGTGGTGACTGTTGGGTACGACGGGTGGCCTATCATAGGCTCCACCAAGCTCTCTAATTCTCTCTCTCAAGCTCTCTCATAAGCTCCAAGAAAACAAGTGCAGAAAATTCATAATCATTCATTACCTTCAAACATCAGACAAGGGGCTATAAATAGCCAAGTATAATGGACTCAAGAAAATAAAAGACTAACTTGCCCTTTGGGGCTCACACACGACAATTCTCACTAAAGGGGTACAAACGGGAAAAAAATATAATGACACTAAGAAAATAGAAAATACATGAATAATAAAATAACATAAATGACTCAGAAATATAAAGACCCAATCGTGGCCGTAGATCGGCGGCCACGCCTCTGATAAACCTTCCACGAGCTGATGTCCCCATCAAGGTTGCTTATGTACTATCAAAATAGAAAAAGGAAATGTGGTAGCCGATAATAACTGTAAAATGGAAATAGCAATAAGATAAAATGTTCCTTAAGCTCTTCCTTGTATGAGATGCACCGCAGTAGGACCCCCCGGTGGTAGGAATACTCATATCCGACGAGTCAATGGCAGCTGGAGCATCATCCGGTGGGTAGTAAGGATATAAATAAGAAACATTAAAAGTAGAGGAAGTGTTAAGCTCAACAGGTAAATTAATAACATAAGCATTATTATTGATCTTTTTCACAATTGGAAATGGGCCAATCTTTCGGCTGCTTAATATAGAATAAGTGCTGATTGCAAAATGTTTGCACCACAAACAAATCATGAATAAAACCAGGTTTAAATACTTGCATATGATGGTGGATATTCGTTGTTAACTTGTATTTTTCGTTTGATTGTCGCAGCTTGCTCCTAACACCAGAGAGTATAGTAACAAATTGGTCAGCAAATATTGAAGTGGATTTACTCTTACATTTTGGAATAACAACAAGATCGAGTGTATAATTTGGCATCTTTTTATAAAGAATTCGGAAAGGACAACATCTTGTTGATCGATTTGGCATTGAGTTATAGGAAAATTCGGCCCGACTGAGATCATCTTCTCATAGTCTTGGATAAGGTAGTGAAAATCGGATCGGTCAATGAACCGAAAAATGAGAGGTTAATAATTTGATGGTTCGATCGGGTTTGAACCTAATGACGTGATAAATACTTATTATATTCAAATATTATATAATCTTATAATAAAAAATAAAAATATTGAATAAATTTAAGATTATTTGGAGACGACCAAAATAACAACATTGCTGTCAAACCAAGCCACTACGTTGTATGTATTTCATACTTATCACAAGTATACAACTTGAGATACAGAGATCTGATGACAAAGCGGGCATAAAACATGAAACCAAAATTATGCCATCTACTACAGTTATTTGATTTCCTTCTCTTCAGTTACCCATACCAATTTACTTTCATGGGTTATGTAAAAGCCTATTGTTTTTGTCTACAATAATAAAGGCAGAATATGCTTTATAAAGATAAAGAAATGGATAGAAATCAAGACTTTGGCATGCATACGATCTTGATAACCTTTGTCGATCAATGCAAAAAAGCCTTGGGAAAATGGCTCAACACTATTAATGGTTAACACTCAAACATAATACAACAATTTTGTAAGCTCAGAAACAAAACCAACATTGAGTATTCTAATGGACCGGCTGAGCCTATGGGCCCCACTAGGATGGATGATAGACAAGGAGAGAGAGGAGTGATGAGGACATCCGACCTTGGAGAGTCTACCAAAGGCATGGCCGACAATTTACGACCACGATCGCACCTATTTATTTTTGAATCATTATATGTATTTGATTTATTTCTGCATTTTTCCATTTGTATCCTCACTTGAGGGGATAGTCATATGTAAGCCCTAAGGGCATGTTGATCTTTTTATTTTCTTCATTTTATGAGGCTATTTAAAAGCCACCTTCTCTTTTGAGGTTAATGAAGAATATTATGAAATTTTTTAGCAATTGTGTTTTGAGAGCTTGGAGTTCTTGTGAGAAAGAGAAGTCCCTTGGTGAGGGCGGCGTATTACCCACCAATCACAGGAAGCGTCCGGATTTGTGGTCTTCATCTTCCTCCAATCCTTCCCCTCCCTCCTCCCTAAACCACCGGCCATAACTCCCTCCTCCCCCTCTCGGCCGAACCCCACCACCATTACAACCCAACCGACCACCCCTCTTCCACCTCCAAACCGCCGGCCACAAGGGGCTTTGCCCCTCCCCCATAGATGCCGCCCATATATCAAAACCCAATCCTAAACCCTAACCCTAACCCTAGCCCTAGCCGCTGGCCCTATCTCATCCCCTTGCCTCCCAAACTCAAATTCATATTTAATACTTTCCATCTATTCCATATCTTAATTTAGGAAAGTTTTTAAATTTTAAATTCAAATCAATTTGAATTTGAGATCCTTTCCTAAAATAGGATAACTTATGTTTGGAAACTTTCCTATATGCTCACAATTAAATCTAATTAGAAATCTATCCTGATTTTCCATTTCCTTATTCATTAATTCAAATTTGAGAACTCCCTTAAATTCTCCACACCCTTTCCCCGCCTCTATACCCGCCGGTCTCCACTCTCCTCTCCCTTCCTTTTTCTCATTATATCTCCATTATTACCTCCCCCAATTCTTCCTCTTGTCACTTGAGGGATATGTTATGTTTCCCATAACCAGCCATATCAACCCTAGCCGCCTAGATTTGCTCACAACTGCTGTCCAGATTTCTGGACCAAGGGATTGCTGTCTAGAACTCCCAAGACCAGCAATATTGATGTCCAAAACAGTTCCAGCTTGCTGTCCAGTAATAAATCAGGTGCTGTCCAGAAATTCCTGCACTCTTCCTTGCTGTCCAACCGATTGGAGAGGTCGCCGATCGCTGTCCAAAGGTTCCCGAACCTTGAAGTTGTTGTCCGTTGATGTATGGCAGATCTTGAACAAGATCACGGGTTTGTTTACGACGATCAAGGTCACGTCGATATCCTCAACTCACCGTTCTTCGACCTCAACCTGGAGATTGACCAAAGTGTAGAGGAATACATAGAGAGAATCGTCTTCACCCTCGCCGAAGCCATCGACAACCAACTCTCCTCTGTACAGTGATACATTATTTCCAAACCCTAACAAAAGGTGAACTCTTCCTCCAAATTTTATATCTTCCTAATTGTCCTCAATTGTGATCATAATTGATTCATATGAAATGTTTTAACTCTCTTCGCTAAGCCTAGTAATCTAGAGAGTGAACAATTTGACTCACATGGTACTTGATCTCATTGTTAATTTAGGGATTTCTTGTTGAAAATCCTTCGTGTATGTTGTGACTGAATAATTGATTATTTTGTGATCTTAACTTCTGGTTGCGTGACTTGGCCTAAGCTAGTTTCACCCTCTCTCTCGTTTTCTTTCATTGTTTAAATCGCTACAAGTTAAATACTTAATATTGCTATCATCCAAAGTGTACAATTTCTTATTTAATATTGCCTAAATATTTAAGTCCTACATGAGGGGTCAAAGGGGGATTAATTACTTACAATAGAAGACCAAAAGTGGAAGGGAATTAGGACTGTTTATTTAGGGAAAGAGGGCTGATTTGATTGGGAGAAAATTAGGAAGGTTTATTTAGGGAAAGAGGATTGATTTGAATTCAATGGGCTTATTTTCTTGCATTAGCACAGCTCCAATACCAATATTAGATGCATCAATATCTATGGTGAATGGCTTATCAAATCAGTTAATTAGGCAGCGAGAGAACTTGTGCGGTAGATAAGGCAGTTTCGACTGCTTCAAAATTACCTTGTTGCTCCTCCGTCCATTGGAATTGCTTTAGTTTCAAATAATCTGTAAGTGGTGCCATAAGAATACTAAAAACTCAAATAAATCTTTGCTAAAAATTGGCAAGTCCATGAAAATTACGCACATCAAAAAAAGATTTCGATGCAGGCCATCTACAATTGCAGGAAACTTCCGAGGATCAACATGAACCCTTTTGCCTGAAATAATGTAACCAAGGGCTGAGATGCTAGCTGTGGCAAACTTGCACTTTCTTAACCTAACTTATATCGTAAGAATTAAGATTCTTTGTAGTTTTAAGTTGTAAAGTTTAAACCATGTAGCGCAAAAGGACATTTTTTGTGCAACCGCTAATAAAATTTCAAATTTTTATGATTAAAAAAGAATTTTGGCAATTGTGTGCATCCATTTCTGACCACTATGTTAAAGAATTGCAGCGGTATAAAGGCCATCTTGACCATAGATTGAGAAAATGCGTGTTCTAATTTGTTAATTTACTATTCATGGCCATCTTGATCTACTCTTTCACTCAAGAATTGTTCCCATGTACAGTCTTTCAGAATTCAGTGACTGAACACGGTATATTAAACTTGTTTGCTTGATTGACAAATACTAAACTCAAAAGTATCATGGGTTGAAGTTATCAGAGCTATGTTTTGCGGTTAAGACCAAGTTTCTAAATATTATTGCCTTGTTTCATCAAGAAAACTGACTGGTCAATTTAGAAGTCATCGTCAATCTTTCCTATCTCTTCTTTGCAGATTGTGCAGACTCTAACTTCAGTTGAAGGCATTAATGTCAATGCACTTAATAGAGCAGGCGACACGGCTCTTGCTATTGCGGAGAAAAATGGCCTGGAAGAAGTTTCTGCCATCTTGAGAGAAGCTGGTGCCGTGTATTCCACAGAGCAGGACAACCACTTGAACCCAGCAAGACAATTGAAGAAAACAGTTAGTGAAATCAAGCATGACGTCCATACCCAGCTCAAGCAGACCCGACAGACTGAGATGCGGGTCCAACACATTAGGAAGCGACTCAGAAAAATTCACATCGGTGGCCTCAACAATGCCATCAACTCAAACACAATTGTCGCCGTGCTCATCGCCACCGTAGCCTTCGCTGCCATATTCACGGTGCCAGGCCAGTTTGTTCAGGAGCCGGCCGACGGGTATAAGCTTGGTCAAGCCAACATTGGCAACACTGCATCCTTCATCATCTTCCTTGTTTTTGATTCCCTTGCGCTCTTCATATCTCTTGCTGTTGTTGTGGTCCAGACTTCTTTGATAGTTGTGGAGCAGAAAGCGAAGGAACTTATGGTTTTCATTATCAACAAGCTTATGTGGGTGGCTTGCCTTTTTATTTCCATCTCTTTCATCTCTCTAACCTACATTGTGGTTGGCCGGAAAGACTGGTGGCTGGCATGGGGCACAATGGCAATTGGTGCATCAATTATGCTCACCACAATAGGATCAATGTGCTACTGTATTGTTATCCACAGAATAGAGGAGAAGAACTTGAGAAATATTGGAAGGGGCTCTGGGAGCAGATCCAGATCATGGTCTCTGTCAGTTTTCTCAGACTCTGAGCTGGTAAACAACGATCACAAAAGTTTTTATGCTCTTTAGATTCAAGCAACTTATACATTCATGTTCATGTTTGTTAAATTATGAAGTTGTTAGTGTACGCTGCTTATTTGGAAATAATATTAAGAAATCGTTTCATCAGAAGAGTATATTCTTTAGAGAAAAAATGTTATATTTTTCTTTGATTATATTTATTTTCTTCCTATCATTGTCATCTTGTATATCTATAAATAGGCATCACTGTTCAGCGAATAAAATCATCAAATTTTGTCATCATAATATATAATATCATAATGAGAGTGATCCCAACCCTCTTACCTCATCATTACTACTAACATCTGTTTTTACTTCTATAGATCGCACCATTTATGAAAGTTCATATTTTTTTCTCCCTCCAACTCTGCTACATCTTTTTCTACAATTGCTCATCTACCTAGCTCTTTGTTATCTCTATACCTTCTCCTTCTCTACAAGTTTGCATCAGCTGACCTAATCCTCTCCAAGTAATAGCATCTTCACCACCATTAATTATCTGCCCTCGGTGAGAATCCACCAACTAAAGGAATGCCCATTGCTCACAAGTTTAAGGTTTCGTTTGGGGCGGCTTTCTTCCTGCTTCTTAAAGCAGCTTTCTAATACAAAAATTATTGTACTAAAAAAATATTTTAAGAAGCAGTAAAAAAGCCATCCCAAATGAAGCCTAATTTTTATTTTACTTTGCAGTGAAGTAATTGAACAACGGTTTATCTTTTTTGCCTATATTGTATCAAAGTAATAATTAAAGAAGGCTATTTTTTATGCTAGAAACAACCATGTCCATTGGACTCGACAAGGATTTGATCTATATCTAAGACTTTTAATTTAGTATATTGACTTGTGAATTATATGGTCAAATTTTATTTAGGTTTTATTTGGTACCATTTTCATTTTTTTATTATTTTGCAAAGCGGTGTAGTGAAAGTAATTTTTAAAAGTTGTTGTAGAAAGCATGTTTCTAGCATAACTTTTTTTTTAAACCAGCAAAATATCAATTTTCTAATAGAATTATAGTTACTGTTTAAAAAGTAAAGCAATAAAAAAACCGTCCCAAATAAAATCTAAGTTCATAAAAATTGGAAAGCAAAAAATACATATAATTAATTCAACACTAATATATCTGAGTGAAGTACACATAAAACACAGCTCACCTTGATCTATTGGTTGAGAGTTTAGGCTACCAACTAAGAGATCATGGACTCGAGTCTTTTGTATGCGATGTGTGTGTGATTCTGCCTTAATTGGCCTAAATATCCCCAAAAAAAGTACACAGAAAGTGTAATAAAGAACATAAAATGATTGTATAAAATTTGCATTAACCTAGTTGCCATCTACCCTCACTCTTCACATCACAAAGTTACCAAGAATGTCATTTATTCCTGGGTAGGTTGGCTAGAATGAGTGGTGACTATCATGAGAGTTAATGCATGGGAAGAGGGGAAGATGAGAGAGAGAGAGAGAGAGAGAGAGAGAGAGAGAGAGAGAGAGAGAGAGAGAGAGAGAGAGAGAGAGAGAGAGAGAGAGAGAGAGAGAATTAAGAGGAAGAGAGGGAATTAAAAGGAAGGAAGGAATTATGCATTTATGAAAAATGGGAGACAATGTTTGCATTTATGGATATACATGTTTTTGGTTCTGTCTTCATTGAAAGTTAGATGTGGAAGCAATTTGGCAGCTCTGTGTTTGTCTCTGATCATGAAGAATAAAAGGCAGCAAGTCTCACCATTTTAACATTCATTTCCCTATAGGGACCCTATGTCTAATGCCACTCCTCACAACTCAATTTTATTATTATTTTTAATTAATATCTTAATCATATATATATATATATATATATATATATATATATATATATATATATATATATATATATATATATATATATATATATATATATATATATATATATATATATATATAATTTAAAAAAA
Source organism: Dendrobium huoshanense (assembly GCA_016618105.1). Lineage (NCBI taxonomy): Eukaryota > Viridiplantae > Streptophyta > Magnoliopsida > Asparagales > Orchidaceae > Dendrobium > Dendrobium huoshanense. The sequence goes on along the minus strand of CM028358.1, from coordinate 64,930,820 downwards.
TTATGTTAAAATATTCTGATACAAAATTATATTAAAATGAATTTATATATTTGCTCCAAGATTAGTGCTGTGAATAAAAAGATTAAATTTGGGCTGCTCAAAAAGAGAAAAAAAAGGACAAAATATTTAATATCACTGATAAATTTTGGGACAAAAATCTTATAAGAAATTTCTGATCTTAAAAATAATACTGTGAATTTTGTAAATAAAAGATTTCAAAAGCATAGAAGTGATCCTTTTTATATTGATTATTTTGTATTAAAGGATCTCTATGCATTGAGAGTTATCATCTGATGGAAGAAATTTTTGATTTATGAACAAAATTTTAATAAAAGTAGTGCCTTGTTCTATGAAGATAAACAAATATTACTATGAAAATTTCTGCCTCTCTAAGTTTTAATATGTAAAAGTAATCCAATACTTTATTTTGAAATTTATTCAAGAAAAAATATGTATATATTAGAATATTCTTAAGCATATCCAAAACACTAGAACCTTGAAAAGAAAAAAAAAATGATAGGGTGACTTAGGCTTCGTCAAATTTTTGTACTAAAAAATTACTTTAAGAAACAATAAGAAAGCCGTCTCAAATGAAACCTTAGTTGATATTATTTCACTAGTGTATGATATTAGTTACATATGATATCTTTTTCTCAAAGTAGGGGAAACTGTTGATACAATATAGTTATATGAACTGAAAGATAAAATTTCATTATAGAAGTTGAGGAGCATTTGATTTAGCTTTAAAATACCATTATGATACATTTGATCATTCCCCTTTGATGAGAAGACCAATATGTCCAACATAAAATTAGTGTTGGCATTAGAAATAACAATCGGTATCGATAGTGTGCATCGATCTTTGTTGGCGATAGTGAATATCAATATTATGATATTCTTTGTAGTTTGTTTGATCATTCACCTTTGAGAAGAGGAGACCAATGACTAAGATGTCCAGTATAATGTTGATGTTTTCATCATGATTCCTTACGTTAACGAGGATAAGCAACGAAATAGATAAGTATCGACCTTGGCATTGATGATGTGTATCAACTTTGCTGGCGATGACTTACATCAACGACGTATTCTTTAAATATAATACTACTTTTTTTTTCTTACATCTCATCAAAAATTGATTAAAAATAGACAATTTTTTGAAAAAAAAAATTATGAAGATATCTTTATACAAATTATACTGAGCTAGGTTGATTAAAAAATTATTGAATTATTTTAAGATTAGTATAATATAAATTCTTGTTTGTCCATATTAAACTTAATTAATTTCAATCTCATATTATAACACAAATTTTTATTATTTTTTAAATCATTTTCATAAATTATTTCCTTAACACCATCTTTGTCCCCCTCTGCTTCTCTCTCTTAATCAATACCATATTCTACTCTGTCTCTCCCTCTTCTTTCTTTTTTGTCCAAACCTGCCATAAATTTTGGGTGAGGCTTCTCTGCTCACCATCTTTTAGCCTCCGCGCGGAACGCTCGCCTCTCTCCTCGAGAGAAAGAGTGAGGCAAAACGACCCAAGAGACTCAATTACTACACTCAGTAATACTATAGCTTCAGACATAGAAAGAGAAAGATCATCATATAGAGAGAGGAAGCTTAAACAGCTACAACGAGGTATGGCTAAGCCACCGCCGCCGCCGGACCCAGCGGTCGGTTGCCGGCGGCCGGCTGACTCCTTCTCCACTGTTCTCTTCTCTGTTATTTATTTACGTACTGTCTATAATACTTCCCTTTCAATAGTATTCATGGTCGAGTTTTTCTTCTTCTCTTACTGCGTTTTGAGTGATTTCATGGCAGAAAATTTGTCTGAGTTGACAAAACTTTCATTATTTGCTTTCACTCATTTTATATGTTAAAGAACAGAATCATTATATTTCAGATGTGCCCTTTTAACTGAATAAAATTTACATTATAACAATTTTTTTTTTTTTGCAAATATACATTTTTTCAAAATTTAAAATAATGAAAAAGAGCTCTTATTATTATTTATTTACAACATTTTTTAGTTTTTACTCATCTGATGGCATTTTTTTTAAATTATAAATAAATATCTTTTTAGATCTCTGACTTTGAGAAGTATTTTTATTAATGAATTTTTTTTTCTTAATTTTAAGGAAATAAAATTTTTCTTTGTTTATTTTGTTAGATTGAATGGTTTTTGTTTTCTTTCTCCAAATCTTTTCAAATATTAAGAAATAGAAAATAAATTAATCAAATCATTAAGGAAACCATCTTAATTAGAAAGAAATATTAATTCCCTTTTTAATTTATTTTATATTATGACAATCTAACCGATCGAGCAAAGTGAATCATATATTATTAAGATACATATCTTCTCATAAAAGAAAGAAAGTATATTAATCACACATCATTAAACAACCCTAATTAGGAAATAAAACGATTTGCTGCCTTATAATTCGAAGCCTAAGAGAAAATCTCTAGACATGTTGAATTAATAACACATATCATTCATTAAATCGTTTGATATCCTTTTTTTTTTTTAATTTACTTTTTTTTGATAGATTAATTAGAATCAAAAGATTTGCTTTAAATTTTGTAAAAATATAGCAATAAATATACCTATCCATGCAATCAAATTTAAATCTTTGTGTTTGAATGATTAAATTAATCCAATATTTATATTTCAAAATCTGTGATTTTGTTTTTATTCAAATGAAGAAATTTTCTAAATTTTATGGTATGCATCTAAATTTTCTTATACGATAATGTAATTTTTAAATGATATCATTATTAATATGATTTTATTTTATGTATAAATAAATATAAAAATTTAGTTGTTAGAATCTAAATATAGTAATTTGCCACTAACAATTTCTAAAACTTAATTAACTCTGCAATCTCTTTAATTTCTGCCAGCATTTGAATCCAGCCATATATATATGACGTCGCTTACTCCGCCCTCTTCCTTCCCTCCGCCCACTCCTCCTCCTCCCCCTTGCGCCTCCGCAAACGGTGCCACGGCCTCCTCTCCTTGCGCCGCCTGTAAATTCCTTCGCCGGAAATGCCAACCCGATTGCGTCTTCGCGCCTTACTTCCTCGCTGATCAACCCCAAAAATTCATCAGCGTCCACCGCGTCTTCGGCGCCAGCAACGTCACCAAACTCCTCAAAGAAATCCCCCACAAAGATCGCGAAGATGCCGTCAATTCTCTCGCTTACGAAGCCGATATGAGGATCCGAGATCCCGTCTATGGCTGCGTCGGCGTAATCTCCATTCTCCATCACGAGCTCCGTAAGATACAGCTTGAGCTCTCCATCGCCCGATCGGAACTCGCCAGGTACCAATTCAATCCTCCGCCGTCTCCCGCTGAAATATCGACTCAGTATCAATTTGGCTTGTGGCCGGGAAATCAATTGGGATTCGATGCGCCGGCGACGCCGGCGTCGGCGTCGTCGCCTGCGGTAGCGTTTGGAATGAATATTGGGGGACATTTGATGATTAGGGCGCCTGGCGCTAGGGCGGCGGGTGCTGATGGGGTTGGGCCTGCGTAGGATATTGTGTGGCTGTTCTTGTAGTTGGTGGTTGGGCTTTGTTGTTAACTCGAAGAGATGCTAATTTCATTATAATGATTATAATTAACTGAGTTTAACTGCTTTGATTATGGCCTTATGGGTTTATTTAATGAACTTTTTTTCTTGTTTTTGAAGCTTTATCATTAATTCTAATTAATTTGAAAATGGTTAATTAGAGAAACAAAACGTTTGTTTAGTGTTCGTTATTATAGCTAAAAAAAGGTTTTTTGTCTGCATTTTATGAAAAAGATTATTAATGAAGAGTCCTTGCTAGATCATAGAAAGTTTCCAATCAAATATTCTTATAAGAATTTTATTTTTTAAGTGACAGACTTATTTTCCATAATGCATGCAATATTATGATTGCATTTAATTAAAAATCTTCTTTCTATCATAAAAATATGATATGGTTATTGGGAGCTTTGACTATCAATCAATAGCTATTGGGTTTAAAGCTTGTGTTTTTTTTTTTTTGGATTTTTACGTACATAACACTTAAAACTATTGAGAATATATATTTAACAACTAAATTTCAATATTTACTAATATACCACCAAATATCCCTCTTTTCTTATATTCTACGACTCCATTGAAGCGATGAGATACTTGTATTCATTGTGAAAGAATGTTATTGACGGGGAAGACAATCACAAATAGTGATTTTTGACGGAAGGTCTAAACGGAATGTTAGAATTGATTAAAAGAGAGGTTTTATGTGGTATATTAGTAAATATAGATGTTTATATGTTAAATATGCATTTTTAATAGATTTAGGTGTTATATATGTAAAAATTCTTCTTTATTTTGGGGCATTTAGACCATTAAGGTAAACTCACACACACAACGCATACACAAAGACTCGAACCCAAGATCTCTTAGTTGGAAGCCTAGGCCCTCAATCAACATGCTAAAATGTGTAAGCTTGTGTGTTTGATGATAAGAACATTTCTCTTGTGATACTTAATCATTACAACTGCTCCCTTTTTGTTGTAATGATGCATATTCTATTCCTTCACCATCTTTCGCTAGAGCCCTCCAACACATTAGGCCTTGGAATCTTCTCATTAGACAAGCCATAAAAAGGCTTTCTAGCTGTAACTAAACTCAGAAACTCCAACTGAAAACTCTAAAAAAGGCTAGATTTGAGAGAGATTTTTTCCAACTTTCTCAGAAGCTTTCGAGCTAGCTATACTATAAGCTCTCTCCATTCCTCCATTGGAGAAAGTAAAGCTAGCTAGTAGTCTAAAAAGGACTTGGAAAGAGGGAGATGGAGACATTTAGAAAGGGGAGGACTGATTACTGATAAGGGAGAAAAGAAGTATGAGAGGCTTCCTCAAATGAAATTAGTAGCAGCTTTTTTGCAGGGCATTCAATTCAGACAGTTCAACTCTTTTGTCCAAAACAAAAGGAAGGAGACAGAAAGTGAAGGTTCGGAATAAAGAAATGCTTAGCTTAAGAAATGGAAGAATGAAAAAATAAAGGCATGTGAAGTGTACTGATGAGTGATTTAATGAGTCTATAGGGTTCAAAACTTGGTCAAAATATGGACATAGCAATAGCAATGATGACAACAATTTCAATGCATGTCCCCATGCGCATTGATATGGAACAATGTATAGTAAAATAAAAAATAAAAAAAAGGGACAAGGAACCGTCCGCTGTCACACCTGGCTTCGCCAAGTGCGCTTGGCGGTCCATAAATTCTGGCCGACCTACCAAACCACTCACACCACTGTATCCGCAACCAACGCTTTGAGCCCCCACTTTAAGGGGCAAAAAAAATTTGTTTTAATAAACAGAAAGTACTCAAAGAGTTGAGTTGGCTTCACTAAAAATAATTTTGATTTTAATTTAAATTTGAGCTGAATAAATAAATACTTTTTTAATCCAATATAGCAAGCTCAAACCCCACTTGATGTTCATGTTACTCATGTATGGTCAAAAGTAAAGTCCCACTTAATTCTCTAAAAATATGATCAAATGGGATTTTATCTACTTAGGCACCTAAGTAGGAGAAACATAATATCTTTTATCTATGAAACATAAACCCTAACATGTAGCACATACATGACATGGAAACACCACACCACATAATTATAACAAGTAGTGCAAAACATGCCATTGAGATAATATTTTGTTTTATGAATTAATATATAAAACTTGTAATTACAACACCTAATGCTATCATTTTATATAAAAGTGTCACACATTGAGGTATAATATCATAGAATTTCATAAAAATATCACAATAACAAAAAGAAAATAATATTATATATTGATCATTAAATCTTATGAAAGTTTGAATTATGAAAATAATCTTTCAAAATTGTAACGGCTATTATTAATTATCTGTTCTCCATGCTTCATATTATCTCTTAATTTCAGCACATGAAGCAGGAAAGGCTTCAGTATCCTGAATCTCCTAGTCAAAATCACCAATAAATTGATCTCTGATGCCTTAATAGATATAAAAGAAAAAGAAAAACCGATCTGGTCATTCTTCAAAAATTTCTTATATTCGGCAATTCAACAAACACCTGAAAGAATAAAATTCATTGCATTCACTCATTGAATGTGAATATTCAGAGGTAATAAATCACCTGCAACAACACCAAATGACAAGGCAGGTAGGAGTTTGGCATTATATAAAGGCCCATTTGATTTTTTGTAACATAATAACATTGCTGTAGAAATGTTAAAACCGATTTCATTAGATAAAATTTTTATATTCAGTATTTTTTGAAGTGTAAAGCTCACCTTCAGTGATCATGTTTGATGAAATTGGATTAATTTTAGTATTTATGAATATATTTTTTTATGAAAAAAAAAATGATTGTTTAGCAATTACACAATCAGCTGAGCACTATTCTTGGAAAATGGAGAGATTTTCAAATTCTATTTGGTCTTGAATTCTGTCAGATTATAAGCTCACCTCTCTGATGGAGACCTCACATGAAGCATTTTTTGCTGAATTGAAGATGGTAACAGAAGAGAGTTTATTTATTTATTTTCTTACCGACCGTTGTTTAGTGTGGTTGGTCGGCGAGTATGATTGGGAATCCCTCAACCCGTGCTCAATTCCGCTTGAGTGGCAGCGCCTCTTAAGTGAGGTCCAATCAGGTGCGGGCCATAAGGTTTCTGGGGTGGGTGCCTTTTTCAGGTCAGCCGATGATTAGTCACGCCACCAAGCGCCCTTTCAAGGGTGACAGCGGATGGATATCATGTTCCAATAATAATAATTTATTTTCTTAACAAAGTAAAATATATATTAAAAAAATAAAAATTAAATAACCCAAAAACGAAAGTGCAATTGCCAATTGGCATTAACTCTGTGAATCTATCTTTATCACCTAAAGACATAACACTTGAAAAATAATGTTTTATGGTCCACATACTCCTACATTTATGCTATAATTAATGTCATTTTCCTTAAATTTTGTGCAAATTGTGCACAGAAAACAAATTTTCAAACTGGCAAAGAAAGCATAATTATCATGATCATTATGATTAATAGAAAGCTTAATCACCATTACATAAATTAGTCTTACTTTAATTAATTAAGAATAAAAATGTATGAAAACAACTATGTTAATAAATAATATAAAGATGCAATATAAAAAGTTCATGTATTGCAAGGCATAGTTTCCTTATAAATAGCATAAGAATATAAAATCATGGAAAATAATAAAGGAAATATCTTTACTATATTCAACATTAGTAGTGAAGCTATGAGTATGATAAGTAGTAGATGTTAATATAAAGACATATAGTTTGATGAAGCTCTTGTGTGGCTTCAACACCTAGATATGGTGATAAGTGAACTCAGATGACTTATTCATAATATATGTCTTAACAAGGAGGTGTTAAGCCCTTGTTAGCTATGTAGTGATTATGTTTATCTAATAAACATTGATATGAGTCAGATTGTTGTGGATATAATAAGTGAAAATACATGATGTTGCGAATAAGATATTTGTTGGAAACTTAAGCAAGATATGTACTATAAAAAAAAAGGATTTTTACATACATAACACTTAAAAGTTTCTTATTTACTCATCTAACATCTAAACTTATCTTTTTACACATATACCGCCTAAAACTTATTTTACTTTCTAAAATATCATTCCCTCTTCTTCTCCGTTAAAACCCGCCCGATACCACGTGAAACTCATCTTCCTGGTCATGAAAACCGTCCGCGTGCTTCATCTCTTTGGCTCTCGGAAATGGGGTTCGGCTCAGTACTCCTTTTCCCGCTCAGATCGTACGTTTTCTTGCTTCCCGTCGTCGCATCGTGCCTCGAACCAAGGAAATCACGGATCATTTGTTTGGCCGACCCTGTTTTCCCCTACAAAATCGACCTATTTTTTGCTATCAAGTAGTGTTCTTTCTTGATCTCTTACTAAGAGCTAGAGCATTATTTGGTCTGGTAAGAATTTTGATCAGATTTAGATTAAAGATAGCAAACCATATATGCGAGTGATTTAGAATTTGAGCATGTGGCAAGCTTTACTAAGTTAGCTGTCTTATTTGGCTAGCGAACATGTTTATACAAAGAGGTTTGTAGAGAGGGGTAATGGCGGATCAATGCTTGGAGGAGAGCTAGCCGGTTGATCTATCTAAGCATCCGTCTAGTATTGTTTTCGAAGAGAGGGAGCAGGGAGCATGCGAGAGGCAAAGAGAGGGAGCAGGTGGACGATTTGTGCGGCATCATGCGGATTTTGACGGAGAAGAAGACAGGATGGTATTTTAGAAAGTCAAATAAGTTTTAGTTGGTATGTGTGTAAATAGATAAATTTGGGTGTTAGATGAGTAAATAAGAAACTTTTAAGTATTATGTATGTAAAAATCCCTAAGAAAAAGATTAATCTAATAAATTTGAGCTCTCTTAGTAATTTATGTATCAATGTTCTTGAGATGATGAAACCTTTAATCTTTGCAAAGTAAAATTGATTACCATAAAGCCTTTCAGAGCTATATGAATTTGCGTTGCAGGATAAAAGTCATTTAGTTATATTTGCATTTGCTTTAGAGCATCACATTTCGAAGAAACAAAGAATGGCGAATTTATATTTGTAAGAAAACTTTTAAAGCAAATCACACACAAGAGGATTAGAAGACTTTAAAAGAAGATTAAACATATTTATTATGTATTATATAGTCTATCCATTATATTAGAGTAGAAAGATAGCTAATTTGAATGTACAATAAATCTATGATAAATGAACTTCCAATATTTAATATCTCCCTTTAAATCTATGATCCTAAATTTTACAAATTTTTTAAAATTGAGGATATTCAACTTAAAGAAGAGTTACATATAATCCAAATAACTATCATAATATAATATAAATATTACATATATTTTATATAATTTTAAGGAAGCAAATGAACGAAAATTAGAAGGATTCATATCATGATTATTCGATAAATTTTTTTATAAATATTTACTATTTAATACCACTCTTCATTTTTTTTTTCTTCCTCGAGACTTTGACAAAGTAAAAAATAAATAAATAAATTTCTCCACTATCTCATATCTTCTAATACAAAGGGTGGGATATGCATAAACACTAATTATGTTGATTGGATGCATGAGTTCATAGAAACTCTAATAAAAAAAGCATTTTTTTTAAAACAAGAAGCAATTTTTGGTCATCTATCTCCATCCCTCGCACTCTTGGAAGTGCCCGCCACGCCCTTTCATGGCTTCCATCAACCTCGGTTGGATTGGTGACAACTGGTTCCGTCGACCCAATAAACACTCTAAACCTCCCAGTTTCGCCTGCATCAGTGGCAGAAACCTCCCTATCCAGAAAGCAGAGAATCATGAAAACCCTAATCTTACCTCCTCCTCTACTGATGGAACTACCGACGTTGATACTTCCAAGAAGGACAAGCCTGGTATGTATTCACAGATGCTTGAGCAGTTCCACTGGGAATGCGAGCACCGCCCGGACTACCGGCACACTCCCGCTGTGGAGCGTATCCTCGCCGATGATCCATTCTTCGAGAAGCCAGAGAACCTGACGCCAGAGAAGATCCAAGAGAACTTGAAGTGGTGGGAGGAGTTCAAAAAGAACCCTGTGGTCAAGTTCCTTAGGCGGGCGGAGGTAATAGCTGATAAGATCAACGAGATGGAGCTCAAGGAAAACGAGCATCCTTACCGGTGGGAAGATCGCAAGCTCTGGAAGGCTTTGCCGCATGTGCCGGGGCCGGATGGCCGGCCAATGCCAAGGAAGGCTATCAAGACGAAGAGGGAATCCGATGACAAGTTCTGGGATTTTGCAAGGCAGTTCTTCTTTGGCTTGTGGGGTTTCAGGCAGAGACCGTATCCCACTAGCCGGCCAGTTGATGTTGCTCAGGCGATTGGGTACAAGAATCTGGAAAGGCGCTACTATGACTGTGAGTTTATATCTTATACCTGCAATTTCTGATTTAGAATCCATTTTGTTTCATGACCCACTTAGTGTACGAGAAGGGATGAAATGCTTGTAGAAATAAGGATAAAACTAGGAATCAAAGTTGTCGTTGCCATGATGTTAACAGTACCGCGGAGAATGAAGCCATTTGCATACATTGCGCAAAACAATTGTTATATAATTTCTGATTTTATTCTTCGGTGCACAAAAATTATTTGATTTCCATTGGCTTCTTTTCGCCCCTTCCTGAATGCAGGCCCAATTTATATTGTTTGGACCATAAAGTAGAATTGGAACATGTATAATTTACAGTTTAGTGTGCTTTTCTTTTTATTGACTAGAGTAGATAAAAAATGAATGCTGATGAGATATACCTAACATGAGAAACTTAAGTTTACTCTTTCCATGTTTAGATTGCAATTGTGTTAGCCAAAATTGATGTCTAGAAGTTTTCCTTAAGAATTTATGTTTAGAATTATCCTTATGGAAAACTATATGCCGGATAAACATTGAATCAGTAGTATTAGGCCTCGTTTGATGCGGCTTATTTTCTTGTTCTCCGTTTGAAAACGGAGTTTGTGACTGTTTGAATATGCCACTTATGTGAAATGCTTTTTTGCAAAACTTTACTTTTTTTACTGCTTTGAGAAGTTTCTTGATATTTGATTCTCCATTTGAGAACTCCATTTGCCCCACCAACGTTTTTAAAACTAACTTTTACAAAAGTTAATGGATAACGAAATGAAGCCTTAAAGCTAACTTCATATTGGTTTTTTTATAAGATTGATGGCTGTGATTTGGTGCATTTTTTATCTTTAGCTCGACCTACGTCGAACAACTGCCCGGTTGCCGACCACTGCTGGACCACCTCCAGACCGCCGACTGCCGTTGGACTTCAGCCTGGCCGCCTACCGCCGCCGGACTTCTGCCCGACCTTCGTCGAACCACTACCCGGCCGCCGACCACTGCCTGACTTTAGCCCGACCTACATCGAACCACCGCCCGGCTACCGACCGCCACCGGACCACCGCTCGGTCGCCGACAACTGCTGGACTTCAAACCGACCTTCGTTGGACCACCGTCCGGCCGTCAACTGCTGTCAAACTTCAGCCCGGCCGCCTACCGTCGCCAGACTACAGCCTGACCTTCGTCGAACCACCTCCCTGCTGCCGACCGCGCGCCGGACTTCAGCCCGACCATCGTCGAACCACTGCCCGGCCGCCGACCACCGCCGGACTACCGCCCGGCCGCTACCGGACTTCTGCCCGACCTTCGTTGGACCACCGCCCGGCCGCCGACCATCGCCGAACCACCGTCCGGCCGTCGACCGCCGTTGGACTTCAGCCCGGCCATCGCCGGGCCACCGCCCGCCCCCGTTCACCATTAGACCTTCATTGAATCGTTCCTTGTTAGTCAAACTTATGCACAAAACCCGTCTGATTTTCGTCCGATCGTCATCGATCCTTTGACTATCTCTTCAAATTATTGTAATATGACCACCTCTAAATCGAGGGAAGGGTCAACCCTTATAATTCACTCAAGTTTAGTGGAATCTTTTCACCTGGTCGAGGCCCCGTGGTTTTTCCCTCTTCGGGTTTTCCACGTAAAAAAGATCGGGTGTCTTAATCTCTCTCTTTCTGCTTGCGTGCTGGATCTTCGTATGATGCTAAGATGCTAAACTTTTTTTTTCTCTATCATCACGAATATTCCTGGACGCAACAATTTTGTAGCTTCTTTAATATTGGATCAAATTTTCTCTCATCTATTATAGACAAATATATTGGTTAAGTCAAAACTCTATAAATCTTGACACATATTTTTATATTACTTGATATCATTCTATGTGGTGCATTATGACAATGGGTCTCTTCTTAATCATGATAAAGGTGACTTTGTTGATGGGGATAGGACTTTATTATAATAAGTTGTGGCACATAAATAAATAATTATCATCAATTGAAGAAAAGGAAAGACACCAAGTTAACAAGTAGATGTTAATATAAAGACATATAATTTGATGAAGCTCTTGTGCGGCTTCAACACCTAGATATGGTGATAAGTGAACTCAGATGACTTATTCATAATATATGTCTTAACAAGGAGGTGTTAAGCCCTTGTTAGCTATGTAGTGATTATGTTTATCTAATAAACATTGATATGAGTCAGATTGGCATGGACATAACAAGCGAAAATACATGATGTTGCGAATAAGATATTTGTTGGAAACTTAACCAAGATATGTACTATTAAAAAAAAGATTAATCTAATATATTTGAGTGCTCTTAGTAATTTATGTATCAATGTTCTTGAGATGATGAAACCTTTAATCTTTGCAAAGTAAAATTGATTACCATAAAGCCTTTCAGAGCTATATGAATTTGCGTTGCAGGATAGAAGTCATTTAGTTATATTTGCATTTGCTTTAGAGCATCACATTTCGAAGAAACAAAGAATGGCGAATTTATAATTGTAAGAAAACTTTTAAAGCAAATCACACACAAGAGAATTAGAAGACTTTAAAAGAAGATTAAACATATTTATTATGTATTATATAATCTATCCATTATATTAGAGTGGGAAGATAGCTAATTTGAATGTACTATAAATCTATGATCCTCAATTTTGCAAATTTTTTAAATTTCGGGATACTCAACTTAAAGAAGAGTTACATATAATCCAAATAACTATCATAATATAATATAAATATTACATATATTTTACATAATTTTAAGGAAGCAAATGAACGAAAATTAGAAGGTTTCATATAATGATTATTCCATAACTCTTCATTTTTTTTCATTGAGGAATTGAGCCTTTGATAAAGTAATAAATAAATTTCTCCACTATCTCATATCTTCTAATACAAAGGGTGGGATACACATAAACACTAATTATATTGATTGGATGCATGAGTTCATAGAAACTCTAATAAAAAAAGCATTTTTTTTAAAACAAGAAGCAATTTTTGGTCATCTATCTCCATCCTTCGCACTCTAGGAAGTGCCCGCCACCCGCCCTTTCATGGCTTCCATCAACCTCGGTTGGATTGGTGACAACTGGTTCCGTCGACCCAATAAACCCTCTAAACCTCCCAGTTTCGCCTGCATCAGTGGCAGAAACCTCCCTATCCAGAAAGCAGAGAATCATGAAAACCCTAATCTTACCTCCTCCTCTACTGATGGAACTACCGACGTTGATACTTCCAAGAAGGACAAGCCTGGTATGTATTCACAGATGCTTGAGCAGTTCCACTGGGAATGCGAGCACCGCCCGGACTACCGGCACACTCCCGCTGTGGAGCGTATCCTCGCCGATGATCCATTCTTCGAGAAGCCAGAGAATCTGACGCCAGAGAAGATCCAAGAGAACTTGAAGTGGTGGGAGGAGTTCAAAAAGAACCCTGTGGTCAAGTTCCTTAGGCGGGCGGAGGTAATAGCTGATAAGATCAACGAGATGGAGCTCAAGGAAAACGAACATCCTTACCGGTGGGAAGATCGCAAGCTCTGGAAGGCTTTGCCGCATGTGCCGGGGCCGGATGGCCGGCCAATGCCAAGGAAGGCTATCAAAACGAAGAGGGAATCCGATGACAAGTTCTGGGATTTTGCAAGGCAGTTCTTCTTTGGCTTGTGGGGTTTCAGGCAGAGACCGTATCCCACTAGCCGGCCAATTGATGTTGCTCAGGCGATTGGGTACAAGAATCTGGAAAGGCGCTACTATGACTGTGAGTTTATATCTTATACCTGCAATTTCTGATTTAGAATCCATTTTGTTTCATGACCCACTTAGTGTACGAGAAGGGATGGAATGCTTGTAGAAATAAGGATAAAACTAGGAATCAAAGTTGTCGTTGCCATGATGTTAACAGTACCGCGGAGAATGAAGCCATTTGCATACATTGCGCAAAACAATTGTTATATAATTTCTGATTTTATTCTTCGGTGCACAAAAATTATTTGATTTCCATTGGCTTCTTTTCGCCCCTTCCTGAATGCAGGCCCAATTTATATTGTTTGGACCATAAAGTAGAATTGGAACATGTATAATTTACAGTTTAGTGTGCTTTTCTTTTTATTGACTAGAGTAGATAAAAAATGAATACTGATGAGATATACCTAACATGAGAAACTTAAGTTTACTCTTTCCATGTTTAGATTTCAATTGTGTTAGCCAAAATTGATGTCTAGAAGTTTTCCTTAAGAATTTATGTTTAGAATTATCCTTATGGAGAACTATATGCCGGATAAACATTGAATCAGTAGTCTTAGGCCTCGTTTGATGCGGCTTATTTTCTTGTTCTCAGTTTGGAAACGGAGTTTGTGGCTGTTTGAATATGCCACTTATGTGAAATGCTTTTTTTGCAAAACTTTAATTTTTTTACTGCTTTGAGAAGTTTCTTGATATTTGATTCTCCATTTGCCCCACCAACGTTTTTAAAACTAACTTTTACAAAAGTTAATGGATAACGAAACGAAGCCTTAAAGTGAACTTCATATTGGTTTTTTTATAAGATTGATGGCTGTGATTTCGTGCATTTTTTATCTTAGCTTGATGTGAATTGTATGAAAAGTTGTTTATGCATGAGTCCATCATTTCTTAATCTCCGTGAAGGTAGTTAGGTGGATCCTAATTGATCTTTTCCATTTGAAGGAAGGCCATGTGCAACGTGATATTGCAGAATTATATGTTTTCATTATAATTGCTCTTAATTGGTGGACTTTTCTTCTGGTTCGCATATCTATTACTCTTTATTTCTTCTAAAATTCGTGGTTTTTTTCATGGTTTAAAATTGCGCAATATGAGGCCCGCCTTTGCGCAATTCCAGTAAAAAACGTCTCGATGCTTACACCTCGAGTTTTTTTATGAGGCTTGCGCCTCAACTTGGTTGAGGTCCGCCTCGCCTCACGCTATATATATTAAAACTTACATAAATCTTGAAGTAAATGCCCGACATTGGACTCTATAGGAGAGGAAGAAGGGGAGAGAGCAGATCATCATAATGATGATTCAAATGAAGAACCCCTTAGTGATAACAGTGCTGATGACTTATGAGTTCTTAGGTGATATGTCATTGCTATTTATTTTTGGAAATTGAAATTATATTTTAATGAAAAGAATACTGAGATTTGGAAAAGATAGAATTTTGAATTGAACTATATTTCATGTTGTCTTATTATTGGGATATTTTGATTTCACTTCATATTTTATGTTTTTTTATGTTTTATATTATTCACTCATTAGTATATAAAAAATTTATCATTTTATGTTTACGCAATCTGTTGATTTTGAGGCTTACGCCTCAAAACTCCTTGAGGCTTACGCCTCGCCTCACGAATGAAAAATGCCCCAATACCCGAATACGCAATTTTAAAAATTAGTTTTTTTCATGTTTAGTCATCATGAGAAGTGGTGGCTGGTGGTATAAGGATCGCTTGGGACGCACCAGAGGTCCTTTGGAATTAATAACTCTTAAAACTGCTTGGGCTGGTGGCATAATTGATACACACACCTTCATTTGGGGTGAAGACATGGATGAATGGGCACCTATTGGGATGGTTTATGGCTTGGAAAAAGCTATCGCCACATGGGAAGTAAGGCTAGGTGCAGCTGCAACGGCTTTTCTTCACAAACTGCAAAAAGGCATATCCCCGTGGACTCCTCTTAAAGGTTTTGAAAAGAAGACTTATAAGCAATTGCAGGAAGAAGCTCTTGAGAGCAAAAGACGGGATATGGCTGTACTTGAGGCAAATGGTGGCATCTGGCCTGGAGTTAGAACTCCTAGCCATGCACTCTTTCTTTGGGCCAGTGGCGCCGAACTCACTACAATTCTGGAAGCGGATCACATGCCAAACAAATACGTGTCCAAGGAACTAAGGTTTGTCTCTATTTCATACTCTTAGATCTTTTTAATATTCAATTTTTTTCCCCTAATTTTATGCTTTGGAGATTATTGTACCAAAGAACAAGTTCATAAGACTAGCTAAATCTAAGATTTTATTATACATCTTTATCTTTTTCAAGTAATTTAGACTAGGTTTGCGGAAGCATTATTTGCAAAGGTATGTTCAAACTATGTGACCGTGATATGCACATTTAGGTTTCATTTGGGACGGCTTTCTTACTGTTGCTTAAAGCAGCTTTCTAGCACAATAAATTTAAATTTTATATTAGAAAGCCGCTTTAAGAAGTAGGAAAAAAATTGTCCCAAACGAAGCCTTAGTAATCATTATGTTCCTTTCTTCACTTCAATACAGAGAGCCTAGGAACTCGTCCCTTGCAAATCAGATTTCTATGAATGACCTTATTTTTCATTTTCTTGATTTTTTTTTGCATTGATTTGCATAGTATTATGTTAATGTTTTTTGTAGAAGATGGGTTTAAGAATGGCGATCTACAATTTATGGTCGATCTGCAATATATATATATATATATATAAAGATTATTTGCCTATAATCATTTAAGAGTTAAGTCTAATTAACTTAAATAAATAAATATATGTCCCATAAGATTTAATTCCTCTTCTACAAGTCCACAAAAATATTAAAACTCTAAACCTGACTTGCCTTTGTTGTCCTTGCATCCAGTCTACCTCAAAATCTCTGCTCACTTCCCTTGAAGCTCTCTAATTTTGCTTTTTTTTTCTTCTTGATTTGCCGCTTGTCTTTGCCTTGGCCTTACATTAACTTGCATCCCATCTTGTTTGATTTGATTTCTCATTTTATTTGGTTTTATATGTTTGTATTAATTAAACTTTGAAGTAAGAATATAATGACAAATAAAATGCTTTATCTTATCCCTCCTCTTAAAACATTGATGATAATACGAAAAAATGATGGTATTTGGTAGATCTTGATATGCTAGCAAATTTCATTTGAATTTTAATTTTTTTTGTCACATTTTCATTACATATCTTGATGAGGACATCGCTCAGAGATTCAGACACATGTACCGGCGACGGAATCGTAGATCGACGGCTACGATTCAACGTATTTACTTTTGACGCATTATGTTTTATTTAGTCTTGTTGTATGCATTATGTTTTTATTTAGTTTTGTTGTTTTCCAATTTTACCCCTATGGGGAGTGTCTTATTATTGTAGCCCGGAGGGCAAGTTTGTACTTTTTCTTTTTCATATTAGAGGCCTATATATAGTGGCCCTATGTGTTGTAGTATGATGATGAATGATATGATATTTTATTTTGTCTTCTTCTTGTGAGTGCACTAGAGAGAAGAGAGAGAGAGCTCAAGGTGAGTAAGCGCAATACCCACCAGTCTTTAGAAGAGTCCGCGGCTCGTGGTCTCTTTCTATTTCCTTTATTTCTTCTCCTCCTTTCCCCCACCCCACCCGTCTACTTCCATAGCCTCCACCGCCGGCCATTTTCCTCGTCCCAAATCATCCCATAACTCCACCACCAAAACCCCACCCGCCGGCTTATTCCCTCTCCCCACCCCAACCCGGAGCTCATCCCTCCCTCCTCCCCTTGCCGCCGGCCACCTCATTGCTCCCCATCATTATGATGATGCCAATCATCATAATGATTCCCTAGATTGGCTCAAGCAAGTAAATGAAATATTTGAATTCATTTGAAATTCAAATACTTCCCATATTTAAAAGTCTAAATAAGGAAAGTATATAATCATGATTCCAATTTGAAATTAAATTAGATTGGATTTAATATTAGCTTTCCTCATTTACAAAGATTTATTTGGAAGCTAATAACTCTCCCCAATCCCCTCCCCCTCATGAAGCCGCCGGCCCCATGATGGGCTTCCCCATTAATTGCTCACTTAATCCCTTAGCCCAATTTGAAATTCGAATTTAATTTCAAAATGTTTCCTCCACCGCCGGCTACCCTCTCCACCGGCGAAGATCCTTGGTGGCTGGCGCCATCTTCCTAGTGGTAATCTCTCTCCTCGTGTGCTTCGTCCTCCTCCGCTAAAGCCTAAGAGTGATCGAGTGAAGGAACTTTAAGTGACCATATCTTGATGTTACGCTGTGAATTCTTGTTTACTTGTTATTAGCATTATTATTTTGTTTCATAGTTATCGAGATTGTCCTGTCATCCTACTTGTAACTTTTGTCATCACGTAATCTCTTATTGAAAATTCTACGAGTTTGAATTGAGTGAAGCATAAGTTCTTAAATAGCAAAGTTCATGTTCAATATTTATTGTTAAAACCTAAGCAATTCTTGCCGCATGTTTGTTTCACATCATATCTCTTACATGTTTGATGAGGTTTTATGTTCTATATTTGACTTATTTTGATAGCTAAATAGGTTGAGCTAGCTGAATATTAGCGTAATTCAATTTGTTATTAATAGAACAGTTACACACGAACTTTTTTTTTTTTTTTTTTTTGAGATTTATTGATATTACTCATTTTATGTTTTCAATTTTCAGTCAATATTTATTTAAAAGCGTGAATTATATATGAGTTCCTTTCTATTCCAGGAATCGCCTTGCAAAAGTTATTCCAGGCTTAAGGCCATGGGAGGTTCTGAGTGTGGAACAAGCTATGGATACAATAACATACAATGGGGAATGGTACCGTGAACCTCTAGGCTCCTATGCAACAGGTCCTCCATATATAAGAGAGTGGAACAGGGAAGTAAAGGTGCCTTCTTCCTTTTCTATAACCTACATACTTTTACTACTCTTTTCGTTATCGTCTATTTGCATGCTTTGTTGACAAATTGTCTGGTTTTTGTTCTGTTCTGTTCTTTCCTTATTGTTTTGATTTGTTTCAAGTACTTCATAATTCCCGGAAATTGTGGAAGTGAAGAAGAAAGTTGAACCTAGGCATGTTTTACTTGAAGCTTTCATTTGAGTTGGAAAACGAAAGGAATTAAAAGAATATTTGGACAGCATTTTGGGCAATCATGACTGTAAATGTCAGAATTCCCGTGCTTACCTATTTATAATGTTTACATCATCCAAACAGATAAAATCTTAACTGCTTGGTTTGGATTATTGTCTCGAGATTTTAGTATCAATATTTTTTTAGGCTTTGTTTGGGATGACTTTCTTATTGCTTCTTAAAGCAGTTTTTTAGTATAAAAATTAAAAATTTTGTATTAAAAAATTGCTTTATGAAATTGTCAGAAAGCCATCTCAAACGAAGCCTTAGGGCATCTCCAAACGAACTCCAAACGCTTGAATGGCGTCGCTCGCGAGCTCCAGGCGAACGGTAAAACTTCCGCTATTTGGTTGCGGGTGAACAATGGAACGTCAATATTGACGTTGCACTGTTTATCTTCGCTATTTTTCTGCCTCTACCGAACTTGCTGAAGAAACGTGCGAAAGAAGAGAAAGATTGTTACCTTCGTAAAAGGGGTCAAAATGAAGTTTCATTGGAGATGAATCACGATATTTTTTAGTTTCACGGCATTTTGGAGTGAAAAATGAGATTTTCGGTTGGAGATGGTCTTAGTCTTACTGCATGCACTTGCTTTCTTCTTAATGGCGGAAGCTCACAACTTTATTTCCCATGGGAGTAGTAGCTTTTGTTTGAAGCATATATTTTTAACCCAGCCGTTAAAAAACTCCAACCAGACATTTACTGGCCAACATTGTGGGTAATGTTTTGCAGAGAATGCTCAAAATCTTTCGCAAGCTGAGCATCAGAGTGTGTAACAAGCTGGAGCGTACCATCCCTGGATTTGATTTGGTCATGGATAAAGTGCGGGCTGACACTGCTGCAAAGGAGGCTCGGAGAAAAGAAACGAGGGAAGCACGTAAGAAAGCTTTTGAAGCACGTAAGGAAGCTTTTGCTGAGGCTGCTATGCGAAGCTCCAACACTGGTATCTAACCTTGGTTCTAGGTATGTCACATTTATTTATTTCCTATGACATTATAGATTTCAATGGCTTTATTTTCTTATGAGATTATGTGTTTAATGTGCAAATTTTGAAACTTTTATCTTGTTCTTGCTAATAATCTAATATATAAATCTCCCAGCAACTTGTTTATGTTTCATTTGGGATGACTTTCTTACTGCTTCGCAAAGCGGCTTTACAATACAAAAAATTTAATTTTTGTATTAGAAAGCCATTTTAAGAAGCAGGAAGAAAACCGTCCCTAGCGAAGCCTTAGTATCCATGAGAAACGGAGTTTGTCTTATCAGCTAGGATTAGGGCATCTCCAACCGAAATTCACATTTTTCACTTCAAAATGCAGTGAAACTAAAAAATGGCGTGATTCATCTCTAATCGAACTCTATTTTGCGCCATTCGCAGAAGACAAAAAAATAACATAGGTGAACAGTACAACGCTAATATTGGTGTCGCATTGTTCACCCGCAACCAAGTACCAGAAGTTTTGCCATTCGGCTGGAGCTCGCTAGCGACGTCATTCATGCGTTTGGAGTTCGGTTGGAGAAGGCCTTAGCAAATATTTTTGGAGTTCCAAAAAATTATTTGGCATGATTTAACCTGCATCTCAGCTAAATTTTTTTGCTAAATCTTGCTGCCAATCATATTGTTTATTTTCTGGCGCATCTTATATATATATGAACATGCCATGGTCTTGATTGTTATATGTTTCTTATTTTTATCACAGAACTGTGCTGCTTCATTGCTCGAGGGCTTTAATACGGAGCTCATGATCTACAGGCGTCAAACAAATTTTTTTGTATTTATAAGTAGGTAAACGTTTCATTAGAGATTGTATTTAAATTTTCATGAATATCTTAACGGATATCTGTTTTGGCTTTTCCTTGTAATATTCATAGAGGAATTTTTTAGCTTGGTCAGCCTTATTCTTGGGTTTGTTTCTCCTGCGTTGACTTTTTCAGCTAGATCTGGTACTTGGGTCAAAGATAGGAATTAAAATGTAGCAAGAATGTTAAGAGTGGAGAAAATATAGAATTTGAAGGAGACAGACTGCGAATGCTGAGCTCAAGCTTGAGAGAGAGATTGGGGAGAGTTGGATAAAGAGGTATTGTTAGGGGTGTATACAAGTCGAGTTTAGGCCCTTGTCAAGCTCAGCTCGTCAGTTGGAAAGCGAGATCGAGCTTAAGTCGAGCTCATCTTTGTAAACAAGCTCGAGCTAGCGTGAATTTTAAAATTTAGGTTAGATTTTTTAAAATTATGTAGTATTATTAAAACAGGATTTTAAAATTTAGTTAAAATAAAAAAAAATGAAATGTTTAACATTTAAATTAAAATTTGATGAATTTTATTAATTTTTTTAATACTTAAATTTAATAAATAAAATAAATTATGTAAAAAATATTAATATTTATTCAAGCAAAATTTGGTTAAAATTAAAAAAATAAAATGTTAACATTTAAATTAAATTTTGGTGAATTTTATTAAATTCTTTCATATTTAAATTTAATAAATAAAATAAATTATGTAAAAAATATTAATATTTATTCGAGCCGGCTCTCGAACTCACAAGCCGAGTCGGCTCAAGCTCGAACTCGAGCTCAATAAGCTCGTTGAAAAACTCAGCTCGTGAGCCAATAAACTAATCACGAGTCAGTTCGGCTCACTTACACCCCTAGTATTGCACTTGGCCGTTGACTTCGTCTAGCCACTATAATGGATCTAAGGGTTTATGAATAAAAATTGAAGAGTTTGAGAAATGCGGATATGGACAAGAGCTAGTGCAAGATCCATATCTGTATCATAGGAAACTTATTTGGATGAGGGATTTTGTTTTTTCTGCTGTTATTCTATTTGAAAATCTTATAAATTAAGGTATGCTCAACTCAAAACATAATCAAATAAAGTTTATATTCATTTTGACCTCATTAAATAAATGAACTTGTTCAAATAAGCCAAATTCAAGCTGAATACAATTAAACATGAACACCGAAAACTTGTTTGCTTTGCCATAACCTAACAAATCTGGCCAAATTTGGTACCAGCACCACTTAGGTTGCCATCATCCAAAACCTCCATAGCTTCCCTGCATTCAACAGATATCAGTTAAAAACAAAAAAATAAAAATATTGAGTTATGGCTAATTTAGTTGCTACAAGTTCAAAAATATATTATTAAAAATAATAAAATTGTCAACATTCATTATGCTTTATGGTTTATGGTGCCGAATGTTGGTCATTAAAAGAGAAGCATAATACTAAGTTAAGTGGTGCAGAGAGGAGGACGATTGGGTGGATGAGTGGTTTTACCCTTAGAAATGAGCATATACATGAAAAGGTTGGAATAGCTTCAATGGAAGATAAGATTAGAGAGAGTCTGCCTTAGATGGTTTGGTCACATTAAACGGAGGCCTTCCGAGGACCAGGTTAGGAAAGTTGAGGTATTAGATTTAACTTATGTTAAAAAAGGTAGAGGTAAACTTAAAAAGACTTGATTAGAAAATATTAAAAATGATTTTTCTTTATTAGATTTAAATGAGAATTTGACTTTTAACATGACACAATGGCGAAAAAGGATTCATGTAGCCAACCCCACATAGTGGGACAAAGGCTTTGATGTTGTTATTGTTGTCGTCGTCATTGTCATCATTTATCATTTGGTTGAATGTAATTAAACTTTAGCATATAACACAAAATAAATGAAAATAAAACCATCTATATCAACAAGCAACCAATGAAAACTTTTTAATACCTGAAATAAGCGAATTAAAGTCAGCAACAGTTTTTAAAATTATTAACACTAAGCTTTGTCCAGATGAGCTTGCAATTTTCCCGTTGCAGCCAATATAAGCCCTGAAATGCAAGAAAAAATATTAACTTTTCAAACTAAAAGTTATTTCATAAAAATTTAAAAAGAAGGAACAGTGATGGTATATTGAAAATTCGTTCTACCTAAAAATAAGGCAGAAGGCTTCCCAGGCCTTGATTTGAATTCAGGATGGAACTGAACACCAATGTAGTAGGGATGATTTGGTAGCTCCAGAACCTGTTTTAATCATGCCAAAGTTAAGAAGATATGAATTTTTATATAGAACAAAATCACTAAAATTTAACTTGTTTTATCAGATCCACAGTTACCTCCATTCTCTTTCCACTTTCATCACTTCCCACAAATTTTAAACCGGCGCTTTCAAGTCTTTCCACAAAATCAGGATTTACCTAAAACAATACAAACATTGTGGTTGGGAAGAAAATTTGGGCCAGAGAATTATAGTCATAATATGAGCCTTTTAGATGAGTGCAATATATGATTAATCAATCAAAATTTATGTTACACTCATCTTCAAAAGAAAAAAAGGGGGGGGGTAATTGAAGTCACTTTATTAAATTTAACCAAAAAATTTTCATATATTTAGCAGCGGTCAACAAAATATTTAATGAGGATAGGAGATAAAGAGAATGCTAATGATTCTATCAAATCTGATAATTGCTTCTCATCAATAGCTATGGCTAAATGCACTCATCAAAAATCAAAATTAAAATAAAAGATGCCCATGTCTTTCGATGAGTTCTTCTGTTTTTTTTCAAAATAACTGTAGTGAGTAGTTTTTACAATCAAATCTTTATGAGTGTGATAGCAATATAAAAGAAAAATTCTATAATATCCATATAAGCTTTTATAAAAATTTAATTTTTTCATAGTAATTTTACAACTACTTCTATAAACAACTACAACTGCATTATACAAACCCTATATTATAGACAGCTAATCTCATTGTGTACTCAAGATAAAAAATGAAAAGAAAGTGTCCATATCATTCTTTTTACATTATTATAGCTAAACTAAACGATCAAGCCAAACAAACGATAGAATAGCTAACCTCATATCTATGTCGATGACGCTCATCCACAAATGAAGAGTTTCCATATCTAAAAATGATTAGAAGAAATCTTTAGTTCACACTTCATATAAAAAGATGCAAAAATAAATAAATTTATAATATTCACACGACTAATTATAAAAAAAAGATGCCTACAAAATACAATAAACCAGTAACTTTTTTTGCAATGTTCAGAAAAGAAGCCAACAAAAAAAATAGATGTTAATTGAACATAAAGATCAATCAATCCGGGGCATACAGCTTTGAAGAAATGCAATTCAAGTCTTGAAAGAATGTTCTCCGTGAACCCAGTCTCATTGTGCTTCCCATGTGAGTTCTTGAACCCTGCTTTCAAACATCATAATTTATGTTCTCTCTACACTCTCTCATTCTCAAGCAAGTATTGATATTTGATTATTTGCTGGTTAAATACCTCAGGCATAAAGATTACAACGGGATATGGAGTCTCAGGATCAAATTCCTCACTGTTTGCTCTCTCCATCCCCAAAGCCTATAAAAACTTTAACCAAACGTTAATATGATCATGGAGAGGGAGGAAAAAAGAGAGGCTATGTAAATGTATTAAAAGAAAATGAAAATATTAAAAAAAAATGGTAAACATACAGATCTAGAAAATTCTATAACAGAAATCTGCATCCCCAAACAAATCCCAAGATACGGAACTTTGTTTTCCCTGGCATATTTAGCAGCCAAAATCATTCCAGGAACTCCACGGTCACCAAATCCACCAGGAACCAAAATGCATGAACAACTCTGAACATGAGTGGTGCAACAGAAAGTGATGTTAGATCTCTATATCTTGGATTTGACCGAATGTAATTAATTGGAAATATATTGGACAAAGCAAATGCAGGTAAAGTGGGAATCTTTGCAAATCACACCAGAAAAAAAATAAAAATAAAAACTCAGAGACCAACTTTTTAGTGCAAGGAAAATGTAGCCAAATAGGCCAAATCTACTTTCACGACAGACTGGGAACCTAGCATTACATGAGAAGAAATAATAACACTTTACAATAGCATCCAATCTAACACTTTCGTTTATGAATTTACCAAAAACATGCACTCTACTATCGTAAAATGCATGCTTCATAGTTCCATGAAACCAAACAGACGAAGTTCACAACTAAAGTTCCCAATAATCTGGGCTATACTTATATGACTACATGGACGAAATTGATACAGCTTCACCAAATCCAAATCAAGCATATTTGAGGTAAGCTATTGGAAAAATGCAAGAGGTAACCCAATTTTTATTAAGAAGCATGCATGAAAGTCCCAGAAAATTCTAGAATATTATACCTCATGTTTTAAAGGTGTGGGTGCCAGCCTTAGTCTGGTTGATATGAGCTTTTGAAGCTATTGAGAGATATACTGCGTTCGAGCATCTACCACATTATAATAAATCGCTATACTGCAAACTTTGGGGTGGAAAATGTGAAAATTTTGGAGCCATTTCTGGTAGCCTCACAAGCGGCGGCCAGCAATGAATCACGAGTGGAAAGCAGGAAATCCATTTCGAGTAGCCTTTGAAAGTATTAGCCAGTTATCAATCAATTCCAAGAATTTCTGGAATTAATTATAGGAACCTTCCAATTAACGGCCAGCTGCCAATCAATCCTGGAATCCCTCCTTACAGCATTTAACATCCTCTTCATCCCATAAATATCACAAGTTTCAATTACAGAAGATCTCACCGCAACTTGCAATCAAAGCAACACAATTTATCATATTTTGATGAACATGTTTTCCTTTGTGAAGGAAGATAATATCATGGTTCTATTGCACTAATCTTTCTTCTTTGCGTGTTCCTTTCTCTAATTAGGAGTTTTAACCTTCCTATTTTGGGTACCATGATTTGGACCTTGCGTATCCTATAAATATTGAACCCCTTCAACCTATTGGAATAAGAACAACCAATGTAATATTCTTCCTCTTATTTTTCTACACATGATTTCAGAGCAATCCTTCTCTATCTTCCACTTTCTCTGTTTTCTAATTCTTCCTCATTAGCCCCTTTAAAGTTTTTGGTTTGAATCATAATGATGATTAAACAGAAAAATGGCCTTAACAAGAGACTCCTTCTTGAATATCGCATCCTTCCATGAATCAAGTTCTCATGGCTATAGTAGAATCCAAGAAACCTACTCCAAATCACCAATTATCCACTCAAGCCGAAACCCTCAAGCACCAAAAATCGACATCAACATGACTGTTAAAAAATGTATGGTCTTGAATTTCTTTCAGTGTCCAAAATAAAAATTCACAATACTTAAATTGTAGACTTTGTGGTCTCTGATATTTCAAACTCTTCAACTATATTTAAAGAACTATACAATCAAAATTGATGATAGGTCAACATCGCAAATAATTGACAATTGTGATTAAAAAGTATTACGTGCCATTATAGAAGTAAAAATACTAAAAAAATAATCATTTTCCCCTAAAACTTGCATTCTCGAAGAGAACGTCAACTAAGTATATGAATATACATTTTATGATAACATCAATCCTACTTTATTACTAATTCAACGTATAACTCTTCCAAACCTCTTGAATCTCACCCATCTGAATCTCAGTGTTTTGAATACCACAAAAACTTTGAATATCATAATGCAACAAGTAAGAAATCCAAATGATAGGAATAATTCAACCAATAAAATAGAACAAAACATTTCTCCTCAAGCAAAACTACGTTTATCACTAGTCATGACATCACTTCATAAGGATAAGGTGATATAGATTCTAAGGATGATCTAACCATTTCTATTGAAGCTCTCAGGAAAAGCATGAAAGTTGCTTTGAATACCAGATCAATTATTATATTTCCTATGAATAAAATATATCCTACATTCTATGCCTTTAGTGCAAAACTTTCGAGTATGAAGTGATTCAAGGCGCCTTAAAAGTAATTGAGTGCAGACTTATAGTTCATGAAGAATTTCACGCCTCTTAAAGAAATAGCATGTACAAATTTTCAAATCTTTCATACAAATGAATCTTCAATGTGAAATGAAATGCTAAAGTGTCAAAGCAAGACTACTTGCAAAAGCTTTTATTCAAACTTATGGAATTAATTATCAAGAATTCTTTATCATGATTTTTAAGATTGAATACTATCAATGCATTTTTTTTCTTGCGATGTTAATTTAGACTAGTCACTCCAAGTAGATATAAGAAGATGACTTTCAAAATGGGAAATAGAAGATTAAGTACATATAACAATACCTAATGGATTTGAGAGTAAGAGTAATACAGCCCAGGTCTGCAGAGTCAATAAAATTTTATAGGATTTAAAACATTCACCAAGAGCTTGTTTCAATCGATTTACCATAGCAATTAAAAGGCGTGGATAGCCTCAAGAGCAATCTGACCACACTTTATTTATCAAGAAATCTTTTGAAGTTAAAGTTCTATCTTGATTGTATATGTGGATGATATCGTATTAACAAGGAATCATGAAGAAGAAATAAATAAGCTAAAAGATGTCTTAGCTAAAAATTTTGAAATCAAAGACCTTGACTTATTAAACTAATTTATAGGCATGAAACTCGCAAGATCAAGCAAGGGGGTATTTGTCTTGCAATAAAAATACACCTTAGACTTACTAAAGGAAACTAATATGCTTATTAGTGAAACCAGCAAACATCCCAAAGGATCTATTAAACAAAAGTATAAAAACTTCATTAATGCTGATTGGGCAGGATTTGTAACTGACCATAAATCTGTATCTGGTTATTACTCATTTGTATGAGGAAATTTTTTAGTTGTGTGGAGAAATTAAAAAAAAAAAAAAAGTTTGTTATTGCTCGGAGTATACTGAAGTAGAATTTAGAGCCCTGACACAAAATTTATGAAGCTATATGGTTTAAATGAATTCTTAAAGATTTAGTAGTTTGCAGTACTATTAGTATTGCTAAAAATCTTATCCATCATGATAGAACTAAGCATGTTGAGATTGATAGATTAGTCACACTCCAACAATTTGATGTCCTTACTAAATCTCCTAATCAATTTCAATTGGACGACCTTACTTCTAAGCTAGGAATCATCAAAAATATATTCTTAGCTGGAGGGAGAGTACAAATCTTAGAACCATTTCTGGTAACCTCAAAAGCAACGGTGAAATCAGGAAACCATTTCAAGTAACCTTACAACTATCATCCAGCTGTCATGCAATTCCATATTTATTGGAATTAATTCTGGGAACCTTCCAAGTAATGGTATGATATACCAACAATCAATCCTGGAATTCCTCCCTACAGCTTTCAACATTCTCTCCAGCACAAGCTTCATTAGAGAGAGCCCTACTGCAGGTTATTACAACAAAGAAATCATGATTTACCATATTTTGATTTTTTACAATAATTCTTTCCTGTTTTCCTTTATTTTGTCCAGTTAAGTTTGGACCTTATATCTCCTATAAATATTATATCGCTTCTATCTATTGGAATAAGAAAATTAAATGTAGCAAAAAACAAAATCTTAATAGAATTGTATCGCTTCTTCTTGTTTTTCTACCCGAAAAAAAAATATATATGTTTTAAAGGTTATAACCAAAGAACAAAATCTTACTTTGATGGTTTCCCATGCAGTGGCATGTGCTTGTGGCGTCTGTATTCAGAACAAAAAGCTTAGAATTAATTATGCAGGCCAATAAGTTAAATACTATACATGTCATTATTTTAATAGAATTTGAAGTCTGTCAAAACCATACCAATCTCGCACTTTCATCATCAAGATCTGAAGCGGCAACCCATTCAACTGACGGCCTCAAAGAACAAGCAACACATGCATGTAGTAGGGCCTATAAAATAACGAATATTACAAGAGAAAAAAATTCAAAAGTAATTACAAGCAATAAGATTATATAAATAGACATTCTGTAATGTAGGGGTAAAGGTTTTCTGTAATGAGCACTTGAGACGTCGAAGTGAGGTGAAGGTTATGTGTGTTAGTTTTTTGAGCAACAGTAGGAACAATGACCCATGCACTGAAGGTAAAAGATTATTCGGAGGCATATTAAGAGATGGATTAAGCACTGGATTTGAAGGCTGGGAAGAAGAGGAGGTTGACATTCCGAATAGCAGGGTAGTATAAACTGTAGTCCTTATGGAGTTGCATTACCAAATTGGGTCCGGGTTCATGGGTTTTTTCTGATTAATGAGGCACTGATAACCTCCACAGAGACTCAAATACATTTTGCAAATTGTAGCAAAATACATATTAGCCCTTTGCTCCAACTTAGAGAACAATTTTGTAGGCAATGACTAAAATATCATAAACCAAATGCTGCAATCTTTTGTTATCACAAAGAAGAGACTTAGATGTTATTTGATAGTCAAGATTTAGAGAAAGTGACTTGATCCATCACAAAAGTTATCCCAAATTTACTAAGCCCTCTATTAGCTAAACTTCACATGAATGTGTCCCCTTAGGCAAACATCAACCCCAATCTACAGGGTACTCTTAGACGAAACAACCTATGACTACTAATAAGGATCCTTCGATCAAATTAGGTCGACTACCTCCTTTAAGCAAATTAGGGACTAAAATAGCCTGGGATGACAAAATAAAAGGATCTTGATCGAACTCATCATCATTCCCCCATCACCTCCTTTATGTGTGTGGTGATAAATTTCAAATTCTAGAAATCTTAAAAATTAGAATCCAAGCCCTAAAATTATGACTACTATATGCTAGATACTTAGTGTCTATCTAATTCTAATAACTAGCATTAGTTGAAAGTTCTCACTCGTTATTGGGAGGGATAATTAATCATGAGAGCTTATGCCTATAGAAAACTTGAAATCATATCATAATGGCATCGTAAAATGAGGACAAAATCTCTAGGTGTTGTTTTATCTTAAATTTAATGTCTTCTAGAAATTTACCCTAGAACATCATCTGTTAAAACTCTCCTCGCATAAAAAAGCTAAATCTAATCTATCGGGACACAAATTTTCGAAGCTCACCCAGATCAATCAAGTTGTTTCATGGAAATATACAAGTCTTTATATATTTGAACTTACTATAAAAAATGTGTGTTGACCTCTGTGTAAAGAACCAAAAGAAAAAAAAAATCCCGCAAACCTCGCACAACTGAATCCTCCGCATATCCTGCTGAATCGACGCCGTTTGCGTCGTTTCCCGGAATTCTTGCGTAAAACCTGCGACGATGGCCTCGATTTCACTCCTCTTGGCGTGGTTAAAAGGAGAGGGAGGTCTCAACGCAATCGCTGCTCTTCTTCGCCTCTCCCACTAAAGACCTTTGCCCATTTCTTCTCAGACCGATCCCACTGCCGAGCTCCACCCAACCTCAATAGTGCCGACCTCCCTCTGAGATCGAAGCCAACCCGCTAGCGACCTATCTCCTTCCTCCAACCGAAGCTACCAAATCCAACGACCTTCCCTACACATCTCCGATCAAGGCTTGATAGAAACCTTCCCAGTGGACCAAACTTCCTCATTTCTCCATCCCGTCGAGCCCACCTGAAGAAGCCGAACATCCCCTAGCCTCCTCATGCGAATCAAACCGCAAACCTCACGATCGCCCATTCCTGAACCTTTCAATCCATAGAAACAGAGAGAGAGAGAAAGAGAGAGAGAGAGAGAGAGAGAGGCCTACCTCTTCAAGCCGTGAGATAAATCCAGACTCCATAACCGAAAGCTCCACAAGCTCCAGCCGCTCTTACCTGTCCGAAGCCTCGAACCGCTCTGCAGACTCCAGATCTCCTTAGCACCGAGCAATCATCAATTGACAAACACATGTGACAATCTATTATGAATACTAAAAGACATGCGACAAATACAAGCAATACAAACCATGTAGTAGGACGCAATAACTGATACATCTTCCTTGCGTGCAATGTCAAAATACAAGAAAAAATATTCAACCCTTACAAGCAATGATGATCAACATATAATGGATGTAGATATATGTTGGCAATAATGGAAGACTTTTTCATATGCCTACAGTGGCCCACCTATAGGTGAAAAAGATCATCATACGCGGAGAGGTTGATAATGAAATGCGACTCGCCTATGGTCAATGAATACATTAATCTATTGCAAGCAGAAGGGTCCAATGATGTTGTGAGAGACTTATCCCAAATTCAACATGTTCAGTGCAATATACGATGAATGTTAGGATACTCCTACGATCAACAAACAATCTAGTGCTAAGCAAATACATCAACCCCATACAAGCAGAAGGATTTAACATGAAATGAATGCAAAGGCCCCTGGAGAATGTAGAGGTTTATACGACTTGATATTCGTAGGCAAAGACGGTATACCTGCTATGTGTACAAGATACCTACATACCTACAAGTTATCATGATAGAAGATAGTGAATGTTACAGCACTCCTACGATCAACTACCATTCAAATGATTAACAAACACGTTGATTCGCTGCAAGTGGAGACGAAAGATGTACAACAGATGTAAGCTCCTACGAATTATCATAAGAGACTTGTTGTATATTCAATGCATCATCCCCAGCAAAATGTAATATGACTACATATAGTACAAATGACTACGAGCCATTGCAGAAGCTCATGATAAATGCAGTTATCTATGATTAAAGCAGAAGATTTGTTAGTGCACTACAATCTACCTGCATAAATCATGTAAGTGGTGCACGACAGTCTACATGTATGCAACGGGCAAATGACTAAAGTATATGACACGCCACCGGATCTGCAACATTCAAGCAAGTGGACATAAGGCGTTTATAAACATTATTAGAATGCCCCTACACGTGCACCTTAATTTGTATACAAATAGGTACACAAAAGGGGTAGACTCAATCAGAACCATCATGGGTCCCGACGCGCGTGTTATGAGTATACACGTGACGTCTAGGGATGTTGCGCGGGCCAAATGATGAATCTAATTTCGAACCAGATCCTTCTTAACACGGTTCGAATCTTTAAATAAATATGCGGTTACGATGTAGACCGAAATATTTATTTTATACATTTATATTAGACCTTTAAGGCCCTTTATAAGAAAGATTCATCGACAATTACAAACACACGCATGGGCCTCGACGAGCGTGATGTATTCATACATGTGGCGTCTAGGGATGCTGCACAAGTCAATAAATATGAACTCAATCCTCCTAAGCAGGTTAGTAGGAGTCGACAAGGTTCATCTAATAATCATAAAATGCCTCCATACACCCGCATGGGCCCCGGCGAGCATGTTATAAGTACACACGTGACGTCTATGGATGTTGCGCTGGTCAATAAGTAAATTCAGGTTCGAATATGATCCTTCTATGCGGATCAATATGAGTCGATAGGGTGAACCATCAAACAAACATACGGTTGTGATGACCAGTATGTTTATTTTAATACATTCATATTAAGTCTTCAACGCCTATAATCAAGGCAATTCACTAATAAAGGCATAAAGCTTATGAAACCCGATTCTCTGTTGATAACTCGATAGAGTCGACAAGGTCTATCTACAAAATGCAAATATTATCAATTGAAAATGCCTCCAAGCAACCTGCATGGACCCCGATGAGCGTGTTGTGGGAACATACGTGAAGTCTAGGGATGCTACGCGGGTCAATAAGTGAATTAAATTCGAACTCAATTCTTCTATACGGATCAATAGAAGTCGATAGGGTTCAAACCATTAAACAAATATACAGTTGTGGTGATCGGTATATTATTTTTAATACATTCATATTAGGCCTTCAAGGCTTATAACAATGATAATTCACTAATAAAGTCATAAAGCCTATGAAACTCGATCCTCTGTCGACAAGTTGACAAGAGTCAACAAGGTTCAATCAGTTAGCAAGAATGATCCCAAATACCCCGATGATGGCCATGTTGAATGCAGATCTCAACCTGAGAGGTTAATTCAAAATATTATATATGCTTTCAAATGCCACCCAAAAATCCAAAAATCCTAAAATCCAAATCCCAAAATATTTAAAGTTGAAATCAATCATCCAACCACTTAAAGCAAAATTCATCCACCCTCCGCAACAGTTTGTCGAGATTGACAAATTAAAATCTACTTAGCTTACATATAGCTATGCCTAGTCGAAAATATCACTAGGATCCATTCTCAAACAATCTCCTACCAGTAAAGACATGGTACTGGTCATCTAACAGGCGATTTTGCTGTCAAATGGCACCACAGGATAAACGGCTATGACCCGGTGCCCTCTGAATCGAGTGATTTTGCCGCCAAATTGCACCACGAAATACCGGTCATGCACATAGTCAATACGTTCCTTAGTGGCATCAAATCCTTGAGATATGAATCAATAGAATATGATCGATAGGGCACAAAGCTTTCTGTTAGCTAAGGTGTATTCAATTTTTTCCCCTTAGACAAACACTCACCCCATGTCTACAAGGTCCCATTAGACGAAGCAACCCATGGCTGTCGACAAGGATCCTTCTGTCAGGTTGGGTCGACTACCTCCTCTGACTAAGTAGACCAGGGATCACGATGGCCCGGGACGACGGAACCATGGGATCTTGATCGGATCCATCATTCATTCTCTCACCATCCGCTTTAAGTATGAGATGGTGAAATTCCCAATTTTAAATATCAAAATTTCAAATCCTTCAATCCTCCAAATTCCCAAATTCTCCAACCATTCCAAATATCTATGATGCTACTATATGCTAGATAACACGTATTTACACGTATATAATTGACGACTAGCCTTAATCGAAAGTTCTCTCTCGTTACTGGGAGGGGTAATTAACTACAGGGGCTTGCGCCTATAGGAAACCAAAACTCAGATCATAAAGTCCTCGCAAAATGAGGGCGAAATATCTGGATAGTGTCTTATCTACAAACCCATCTGCCTTCCAAAATTTACCTCGAAACTTAATTCCGTTAAAACTCCTCTGAAGAGAAAAAGCAACAGCGGGCGGAAGCCGGGGCCGAATTTTCGGAGCCCACAATGTGCCAATATATCAAAGTATTTCTACAAACATGTTAGTTGTTCACAAATATTATATAACAACTTTCAATCATGTTAATGCGTTGATATATTCAAAGTGCATTAATACTCTATGGGTTTCATTTCAAATACATATAACGTCAAATTGATCAAGAAAATATACCAATATCCCAAGTTTGACCTTATTGGTTCTCAGTTGATCTTAAGCTCCTAGAAACTCACCCTAATATATGCATCAAAATACACACTATATCAAAAATAAATTAAAATTAATGAGTTTTCCTCATAACATAAGCTTATTAACCCAAATTAATTAACTAGGATGGAGAAAATCTACTAAGCCCATTGAACAAACTAAATTAAACGCAAACAAAATTATAAGAACTATTATTGGGCTTTCCTCATCCTTAAGGTTGCAAGTCCCACTTATGAGCTTTTCAATGAACGTAAGCCTTCATCCAATTATTGAATTGATTCAACACAAACAAGCCCATCAAATAATGCTCAATTCTTAAGCCTTCCGATGGATAAAAGTGGCAACTCAAACCAGTTCTCATGTTAATAAGCCCTCCAAAGAAAATTAATTTTTGGGTATTCCCACAAATGTAAACCTCAATCTGAACTAAACTCAGCTCAACTCTCATGTTAAATGAGCGGATTAATCAAAGCAAAACTCACCCACAAATGTATCTTAGATGTTCTTTTTCAAGCTAAATAAAAACTCATGGCCATAGCATTGCCTCTTAGCACTCGGTGATTATATTCAATACCTTTGAATTGCAAGTGGTCTATTGGTTGTTTCTAAGCTATTCAATGAAACTAATACAGCCAAACCTTTGCTAATGAATGAGTTAACATCAACATCCAAAGCATATATTAGACACGCACTTCCACCCCAACCAGCTTGGGATGTCGGAGAGGATGTAACCCATGATTTTTAACCAAACTCTTAGAGCATTAAGGCTTGAAGCCTTGTAACGGTCATATGATATTCCAGGAATGAAAGTTTATCGTCACATCGGAGGAGGCTGGAGAAGGAGATTGCTTTTCCTAAGTGATCAAATTCAAACTTCACATTGTAGCAGAACTAGGTTCTCAAAAACTAACAGTAAATGGAGAGAACAGTATGATATGAAAAGCTGTTAACAAACCTTGACCACTGATAGATAAGAATCAGATAGTCCAACATACTTCCCAACCATAGCAATTTTAACCTGCAAGAGAGAAGGGATTTCAAATGATGTAAAAAAGCACTAGATGCATCAGAAACTAACATTAAAATTTGATAGAACTGACAGAACTAGTCAGGTTGTCATAAGACTCTGCCATCTTTGTCCAACTCTGAAAGTTTGGAGCATTACAGATGCTGCACCAAAAGCTTCAACATCAGATACAAGCTATATGACAGAAGAAGAGCCGACAAGGAAAAATTGAGTTCTTGAGTAGGATGCCTACCTGAGACAATTCAGTTGCTTCAAAATAGCTTCATGAGCATTTTGGTTCTAGATGGAGGATGCGAAGTTAGAATATCAACATAGAAACCAATTAGGTATTGGTTTACGAAATTTCAAACTTCTTGCAAGACTAGCCTAAGTGGATGGACCTCATAATCGAAGTACAGAATCAAATATATTCATTGAAAACTTAATCTCACCCAAAGTAGTAGTGGGATATGCCAGATATTTGGAACATCATGAATATTGAGAATATTAGAAACCTAAAAGAGCAAAGAAAATGTTTTCAGTGTCAAACAAGATCATGGCTTCCTAAGATTCATAATTAACGTAACTCACCGGTACATGACAAAATTGAGACAGTTTCTCCTTGGTACCTTCTCTTAAAGGCTGAAAATTCCAGAGAAACAATAACATACATATCATACTATGAGTTAATTAGACCTGATAAAATGATGCTTCATTTGGTCACATGTTGAAAAGGAATTCATAGAATAATAATGAAGAAGCCATAGAATTCTAGACTGCCTAGTGAAAGTGTACAACTACAGTCTTTCGAAATAAAGAGAATTACATATCAAGAAAAAACGAAGGTTAGCATCCTAAACAATGAAAAGAAATAATCTTGATACAGAGCTAATATTAGTAATTTAATATCCACACATGTAGGGGTATACTAATGAATAACAGTTCAATAAATTATTATTTAAGCGCTTACTTGAGCAGAACGACATGCTAACAAGTCAGGAGTCAGGCCCAATGCTCTTAGCTCACGAACACTATGCTGTGTCGGCTTTGTTTTCTATAAATAATTCAAATTTATCAGAGAAAGCGAGTTCAACATTAAGTTTCATCTATAAAGAGGACCTCTGATATAAAGATGTAAGTAGAAGAATGCGAAACAAATTAATTACAAATCTTCAAAAATACTCATTTACAAAAAGAAGACACCTGTTATATGTTCTTGTGGAAAAGAGAAAAATGTAGCATCCTTATACTCAAAGCCATATTTCTGCAACTGTAAAGGAGCAAAAAGTGGGAATCACCTGCTCACCAACAACACCAAGTACTGGTACAAGGCTCACATGAACAAGGCAGAAATTTTCATTACCTGAAAGCAATTAGAAGCATTAGTAGTAGAAGATTACAACAACTTTATTTTACAAGAAAATGCATTTAAAATCCCCCTACATTGCAACTTAAAACCAAGCTCGCATATCAAGATTGAAAGATCGCACGAATTTGAAAAAAATTCAAAAATGCGGGCTCCAAAAATTCGCGCACCAGCCTCTCCGCGGCACCTTTCTTTTTCTCAGTTCGTTGAGCAGAGTTTTAACGAGTATGTTCTGAGGAAATTTTTTTGAAGGCAGATTGGTTTTTGAATAAAATATTACCCAGAGATATTGCCCTCATTTTGCGAGGACTTCTGAGTTCAGGTTTCCTATAGGTGCAAGCCCCTATAGTTAATTATCCCTCCCGATAGCAAGAGAGAACTTTCGATTAAGGCTAGTCATCAAACAAATATGTAGTATCTGGCTTATAGTAGCAACATGTTTGGGTATTTGAAAATTTAATATTTAAAATAAAAAATTCACCACCTTATACTTAAAGCGTATGGTGGAGGGAATGATGATATACTCGATCAAGATCCTATAGTTCTATCGTCCCGGGTCATTATGGTCTCTAATCTATTTAGTCAGAGAAGGTAGTTGACTAACCTCGTCCAAGGATATCTTGTAAACCTATGGTGCATATTTATCTAAATATACAAATTTGAATCCACCTTAAGCTAACAGAGGGCATTGTGCCCTACCAGTCATATCCTATTGATTCATTACTTAATGATTTGAAGATGGTGGGGAACATACGGGCTCTAACTATTACCATAATTTAATGGTGTCATTTAACGACAAAACCAACCGGTCAGAGGCTCCCAGTCATAATCGTTTACCTCTGGTGGCATTTGGCCGTCAAATCACCGATTAGAGGACACGTATCACACCCTTACTGGGAAAAGACATATTGAGAATAAATCCTAGTGATATTCAAAACCATATATTTGCTCTTTGTGAGCTGAAGTGATTTTCAGATTTGTCTATCTCAGCAAACTGTTACAAATGGTGGATATTTATTTTGCTTTAAATTATTTAGATGATTGAATTCCAATTTTAAATATTAATTTTGTCAATAGATGTAAGATTTGGAGTCTTTGATGAATATTTATGAATTGACCACTCCTATTGAGATTTAGATTCAACACGATCATCATCGGGGTGATTTTAGTGTCACTATAATGTTTATATTTTATGAATGTGAGAGGTATTTTAAAAGTTTGGGGTCCCCTTCGATTGATATTTCTGTCAACACAGCAATCATCGGGAATTTTGAAGTCATTTGAAAATATTTATATTTCATAAGCACTTGGAGGACTTTCAAACTGTAGAGTCCCCTCCGGTTGAGATAAACATTCAACACGGCTATTATCAGAAATTTTTGGGCAATCTTGCTTTAACGGTCAGACCTTGTCGACCTTGTCTACTCTTCGACAAATGATCGGGTTCGTCATCGGCTTCATACCTTTATTAACAATTTTTTCTTGTAATAGACCTTGAAAGATTAATATGAATGTATAAACAAATATCCTGGTTGATGTCGCGACCATATATTTGTTTGACGGTTTGAGCTGTTTTGACTCCTATCTATTCACATAGAAGGATCGGGCTCAAACTTAAGTTTATTTTTTGACCCGCGTAGCATTCTCAAACATCACGTGTGTGTATACAACACGCTCACCTGAGCCCATGCAGGTGTTATGTTAGACTAGGGGTGTCAATTCGGGTCAACGGGTCGGGTTCGGATCCAACCCGAGTTGACCCAAGACTAAACAGGTTGACCCGAACCCGTTTAGCTAAATATGTCAGGATTTTCAACCCGGACCCGACCCGACCCGAGAACCCGTTTGTATTCAAAAACGAGCGTGACCCGTTGAGTCATGAGGGCTGCGACGTCGCATGTATATCCGGGAAGGCGGGAAGTTGTCAGTTAGGCCATCAGGGAGAGGCGAAGAGCTCAGACGGCGGATTGCAATCTACGGGTGGGCCGGATTTGGCGAGGCACAGAGGCAGGCGAGCTCCCGGTAGTGAAGAAGAGGCGGACCAAGCGGCGAAGTGCAGATTGCGCCATTGCGGTCTGCAGGAGGGTCGAGAAGCGACTGACGAGACTTGACATAATGACTGACGTTTGGATTGAGTCGATGCAAACAGCAGGCCTGAGTGATGTCATACGTGATGGCGATGAGAGTTATGGCTTCGTTGCATTTTTTCTCAAATCAATATTAATTAATATTATTTATTTTTTAAATTATCCAGCCCTTAACAATTTATCACGATTTAAAAGTTAAAACTCTTTTGGCTTTAGTGACAGCACAACAAACTCTTTTGACCAGTTTGGTAAAGACGGGTCAAAACGGGTCGGTTTCGGGTTTCCGAGTCAACCCGAACCCGACCCGATTTTCCAAACGGGTTGGAAACTCGAACTCAAACCCGACCCGTATAGCAAACGGGTTGCCCGCTGCTTATTGTAGGTAAGTTATTGTGCTACACTAAACTCTTGTTGGTAAGTAGTGATCATTTTAAAGATGCACGAGCTTCCTTGAAGAGTCGATGAACGTCTTCTATCCGCTTGTACTAATATTGCGGATTCGGTGGCGTGGCGCTGCGCTATGGGTCATTCCTTGCTTATTTCATGTAGGTTGTCATGCAACACTAAATTCTTGTTGGCAAGTAGTGGTCATTTGAAAGATGCATGAGCTTCCTTAAAGAGCCAATGAGCGTTTTCTGTCCATTTGTATGCATGTTGAGGATTTGGTGGCATTGGTTAGCCTATTTTGTCTTCTGCAAGCTATTTTTCTTCTGTATCCAATCTGCAGGAGTGTACTTCAGCCCACAAATATGTTTCATGACGCAACAAGAGCCTTCTACCTGTCGCTTGCAAGCGAGCTGATTCATTTGCTGCCTTAGTTTATCAGTGGCCCGCGATTTTACTATTGATACTCTACTTTGCTTATAGGTGAATCGTAGCATTTTCATACAACATTTACAGATCATTGGCAGTCATAACATTAAGGAATAATGTATGGAGAACAATAGTTCCTGCTTTAGAGCTAATGCCTTAGCAGTCTCAAGCTTCTCTTATAATATTCTATCAATTTTCAAGGGATTGCAATCCTTTGGAGGTTCAAAATATTCAAGCAGGTCGGGCAGTTGAGCTCGAACTCCACCTTGTTCATATGGGGGACAAATGAGTTCAGTAGTCGACTGATGCCCTCGAAAGTTACATCTCTTTATCCTCCACCATTTTCTCAGTTAGTTTCCAAGGCATTCGTTTCAAGCTTGGAGGCATAGTAAGGTTCCAATTTGACAGCAGATTGGATGCTTATGGAGATCAAGGGCTCTTGCATTTGTTGTATGTTGTTTGTTGTCACCCGCAGGTGGACTACTATATGCATGATAAGTCTTCTAAAGTTGCTTGTAGGTGCTCATGTTCATAACGGGTTCTCGGTTTCTGCTTGTAGATGTCATGTTGTATATATATCTGTGTTCGCAGAGGACCCGTTACACTTGCAGCGTATCTACCATTGTTGCTTACAAGCATATTGATGTATTCATTCGTATGCTAATGTGGGATATCGGATGCGCCACATTCACCACTGATTTTCCTATACACAGTTGGCAAGCTGCCACTTTCACCCTATATTAACCTTCAACGTTCATAAGGATCACAACATATATCTGCAAGTTAGCTAATATCAGTCATAGGGATATAGTTACATTCATAGCTTATTTGTTGTCATCGCTCACCAGCAGAATTAATGCACTTGTCTGTCAGTTAACCATTGTTGATTGCAAGTAGGTTATTCTCACCACAACATCCTTCACATGGTTTCTGGTTATGTTGTGTTCTTTGTATGTAAGATTAGGTAGCTCAAATTGTATCAATTGCATGTCTCTTATTCCCACTACTCATGAATGGTTCGTTATGTACATTAGAGATTCTTTATTACTTTGATGTGTTTGCTTTCAAGTTTGTCTTTTAGAGAGTGTTTTTGTTCGCAGACGGGTTTAGTGCATTCGTTTACAAGTTAATGTTGATTGCTAGGTAAGCTGCATTCCTCGCTGATTTCCCTATATATGCCTATTAGCAATTTACTACATTCACTACATATTGATTTTCAGTGCTTGTAAGAGTCCCCTGCTTGTTCATTGATTTTCATTTGGACAACAATGACCATTAGTTAGCGTTTGCATTTTCAATGTGGTCGTGCATTTATTAGTTTAAGGTCCGGTTCCTACTTATTATTCAAGTTTTGTTCCATGTAGTTCATTTAAGTCATGTTCCCTACATTTTATTTTAAGTCCAAGTTCTATGTTTATTGGAAAATTCGGAAGCCCGACGTCTCCCCTGTTTAGGGGAATTTCAGGGAGTTGTGCATTCCCATCACGCTACAAAGAGCGTGTATGATAGATGTCGGGCAACACCGCGGCCGTGGTTTTCAATACCACCGCACTATAAGAGGGTGTATGGGTCTTCGAGGTACATGTTTGAAATGCACATTTTTTTTCCCGCGGGCATAGAAGCACATGCACGAATAATTAGGATTGGCCCCACCACTAAAAGAGCGTGTATAAAGCCTACCCGCGTCGCCGCAAGCGTCTCACCACGCTTCTACCACGCTAAGAAAAGCGTATACATGTAATCCCCTAGCATGCTGCGAGCACGGAAAACGGATTTGGAGGTTTTGGGTTTGTACACATTTATACCTTAGGCGACAAGCGACAGTGACATCGAGGCTACTGTGGCGATGATTGCAAAAATACACAATTATTTTTCTCTTTGCATGTGTTTTCTTTTCATTTTCTTTTTCTTTTTTTCTTTTTTATTCTTTACTACTAATAATAATAATAAGATTAATAACAATAGTAATTAATTATATTAACTAATAATACTAATTAATAGTAATAGTTAATAATAATAATTAAGAGTAATAAGAAAAATGGGTTGTTGTGAAGGAGGAGGAAGGAAGTGTGAGTGGTTGAAAGGCTCGGACTTGCTGTGGCTGCTTCGAACAGAGAGGCTGTGATGAGTGTGCATCGAGTAGATCGGCGAAGGGCTTGTGGAGGTTTCGGTTGGTTGTGGATGTCGGGGTCAATCAGGGCAGTGCAATCGACGAGTGTGAGGGAAGTCGGTGCCGGATCGGGCAATAGGTGTCGGATATCGTTCGGTTGGCTAAGCTCGGTTGGAGATAAGGAAGTGCGAAACGATTGGAGGTTGCGGTTGTTTGGATCGTTTTGCGGCAGGGAGATCGTAAACAAAGGTTTAGTAATTTTTTCTACTTTTCTATTTTCTTACATATATGTAATAAAAAATAACAGCATAATCCTTTCTTCAAGTTCAAATGAAAATAAGTAGGCCAGGCACTACTTTAGAATACCTCTTAGAAGAATTAATGCAGAATTGTCTTGTAGGCTTACCAAGAGAAAATGACAACTGGCGCAGAGCTTCAATAAAGGGCATTGATTCAATGTCACCTTAATGAAGAGACAAAAAAAATCAGTATGATAACATCTAGCATAATTTTAATTTTTGGAAAACCATATCAGTTGATAATGGTTAATGATTATGAGTTTATATATCCTACCTACAGTTCCACCCAACTCTATCACACAGATATCAGCAGGGCCATCTTTTCCATCAACAGGAATAGAAGAGACTGACTCAATCCAATTCTTTATGGCGTCAGTTATGTGAGGAACAACCTACAACAAATAACCACAGGAAATCATAAATATCAATAATTTTTATGGCTATTTCTTCGAGTGAAGAAGTGCCTCAAGAAAAAAACCTGAACCGTCTTTCCAAGATAGTCACCTCCTTCTCTCCTTGTTGATGACAGACTGAAACATGATAAAAGGCATCTACAGTTTAGTTCTGTAGAA
The DNA here is from genome assembly GCA_016618105.1 of Dendrobium huoshanense. Classification (NCBI taxonomy): domain Eukaryota; kingdom Viridiplantae; phylum Streptophyta; class Magnoliopsida; order Asparagales; family Orchidaceae; genus Dendrobium; species Dendrobium huoshanense. The sequence continues at coordinate 64,888,727 of CM028358.1, read as the reverse complement.
AACTTTAGGTGCTCAAAAAGGCTAATTCCATATACTTCACTTGCCTGATATATCTTCCCTGTAGTGATGTTGTTTTCTTTAGTAAGAGTAATATCCAAGAACCGTTCATAGTTTCCCAAGTCCAAATCAACCTTTTAATTGTGTAAATACAGCATGAGTGACTTTAAACACCTAATTTAAATAAGCATGAGGCCATGAGATATAAAAAGGATGGACAAACATAATACAAAAAAAAACATCTAACGCTTAAGGTGTAAACATTGGGCTAAGTAACAAGAATCTGAGGTAGACATTAAATGAAGAAATTTTGGACTAAATGACAATAATTCTTGCATGACTTGCTGAGTATAAAACAGGTGCGTGGTAACCTCTCCACCATCATCAAGCACAAAAACCTCCCCATGTTCAAAAGGGGACATGGTCCCTGCATCAGTGTTCAAGTAGGGGTCTGCAAGAGCAAACAAGATTCTGTAAGTTAAATTTAAGCAGAACCAAAACTGGTAAATGAGGATTCACAAAAGAAAAAAACTTCGAGGAAATCCAGTTTGGGGAAGACAAAGGGTATGACTATTGATTTCACCACAGTAGTTTGCAAAAGGTTAGCAAAGTTTACACCTATTTAACTTGAAATATAAAAATACGAATCATCATAGCTTAATGCAATACGAGGGCAAAAACCTGAATCCTGGAAAATAAGTTCCATTGGTTATACATCTTTAGTACTTCGAATTAAATGCATACAAGTTGCCTTCCAATATTACGCCAGAGGTCAAGAAAAACACACAAAAGAAACCACTAACAAAAATAGTTTCATTAGTCTACTCTAAGCTTCAAAAATGTATTAGATTTGACTTATAGAGGTAGATTTAAAAAGACTTATTTAGAAAATATTAGAAATGATCTTTCTTTATTAGATTTAGATGAGAATTTGACTCTTAATAGGACAATGGAGAAAAAGGATTCATATAGTCAACCCCACATAGTAGGATAAAGGCTTGTTGTTATGTTGTCGTCTACTCTAAGCTTCATTTAGCAGGGTCTAATCGCATTGCAAAATATCCTGATTAATAAATAAGTATAAAGGATGAACGATCCCCCACTAGGACTTTTTGCTGTTGGAGAATCCATTTGGGAGAGAAGTTTTACACTTTTAGCTCCATTAAAGAATGTCTAGGAAGAATACAGTATCAGAAATGTGAGCAGGAAATGATGCAATAAGATTGGAACTAGGAAGAATATAGTATCAGAAATGGTGAACAGGAAATGATGTTATAGGATTGGAACAAATATCAGATTGTCGTCTTTTAATGGTTTGTTGAAAAGCATAAAAGACACCTATAGTAGCTTTATTTTTTTTTTTTGTTATATAATGAAAACGTTATACATGTTGATTGTGCTATCTTTATGCCTAAACAAAGAAAATGTCTTAAATAGAGTAATCACAACAAGTACCTGTGAATATATAGTTTTCCATTCTATTATTAAACTACCAATAAAAAACTCAAAAACATTAATGTACAATTGTGTCAAGAAGATAATTAGTAGTCGTAAGGTTCACAAATTTTTCAATATAATTATGGGGATGATTTCATTCTTAAAATGATATAGCAACAACTTTTATGTCTTAATTTTCCTTATTTTAATTATGTAAGTTAGTTTTCAAATTAGTATAATAATTATAATTATTCTTATCCCAACTACTTGGGATCAGTATAATATATATATATATATATATATGTGTGTGTGTGTGTGTGTGTAAAGATTTTTTCCCCTCAGATTTTTAGCATTAAGGTTCAAAAACATATTTTGTAAAAACTGGGATAAGAACTTCATGGTTCGATTTAGATCAATTGACAATGAATTAAAGATTAAGTCTTCCTTGTATCTTCCCTCTCATGCTCATTCAGGCACCCAGCTTACCTATTATTGCCCCCCTCATCTACACATTGATATTAGAGAAGAACAATACATGTTGATCCCTTCACTATGTTTGCTCTATTTTGTCTTAAAATTCCATCTAATTGTGTCCCATCCACTTCCACACAAGTTAGACACAATATATGTCTTAACATCTACCACTTTGATTCCCCTTAATGATCATGTCATGCAATTCCAAACCTCCTTGTTGATGTCTACACGAGAACCACATATCAAATCCATCCACACAACATAACCGTTTTTTTTTTTCTCTTGAATATTTTTCACAAAATTCTCAAATTACATTCACTGATGCGCCCGCTTCGACCTCATGCTTGGTTAGCCCATAGAATTATTGCTTGTGCAAATTTGCCCTTGTCTTCATGCTCATACGCATGCCACATTATTACCATATTCATAGCCATTATCGTAAGCCTTCATTAACAAATTATTGTCCAATAAAATTTTTCCCTTCCCAATGCAACTATGGTCCATGCAACCCAAGACTTCTCACATGCCTCTTATCACTAGAGCTTCAACAACCTAATCACTAAGTTACAACTCCACAATTTTGATATATTAATTTCTTGAACCCATTAGCAAGCTTATATGGAGTGGGGAAAAGGTTGGTGGGGTTGGGGTGTAGCCTTCATAAAATTTACTCTTCCAAGGTTGGTGGGTGATCCGCTTCCCTCACCAAGGGATTTCTCTCCAAAACCTCTCAAGTAATCCTCCAAGAGTCATAAGCTACGAGCAGTTCAAAAAGAGGACAAGAATATGGTGAGAGAAAAACTAAGACTCCCTCCAATGTTTCCCAACATTTCACATTGATTTGCCCTTGTATTCACGCTCATTCGCATCCACCTTCCCACGTGCTTGCCACATTTTTACCATATTCATAGCCATTGTTGTAAGCCTTCATTAACAAATTATTGTCCAATAAAAATTTTCCCTTCCCAATCAAACCGTGGTCCATCAACCCAAGACTTCTCACATGCCTCTTGTCAAGAGCTGGATATATTAATTTCTTGAACCCATTAGAAAGCTTTATAAATTTCTTTATAAAAATTTTCCCTTCTCAAAAAGTCATCCTCCAAGAGTAATCTAATTATATGCATTATTCTTGGAGGATGACTTTTTGAGAAGAGAAAATTTTTATGGTGACCACATGGTGACAGAAAAACCAAGTCTCCCTCCAATAATTCATTAAAGATACATGAATTGTACTTCCTGATTATAACCACATGGAAAGTGATACAATTTCCATCCAAGAAAGTGACAACTCCAAGCAAAGCCACATATTTGACCACAATAACATCCAACTGTCCCACCAACAGTGGTCTTCTATGCAACCAAGCCAGTAATGTTGACGGCTATATGTTCCAAGCTCGTGGATCATTTTCTTTCTTAAATTGTTTCATACTAATATTCATCAAAATGACTTTAGATGCCCTCGACTTTCTTTATGTTTCCTTTCGATCTTGGAGTTCACCCTTCAAATTGAGGGGATAACTCTGAGATTCGAACTTGGTTCATAAGAATATTAACAAGAAACCAAATTTCTTCACTTTTGATGTATTACCTGAGCCTGATGTTGACCCAATTTTTCACTCTTGAATTTTCTTTCATGTGAACACAAATTATGTTCATCTATTTGGCATGTTTAGTCAACTCATAGCAGGGTGTCGACTTCACCCATCCTAGATCAAGTCAAATTTTACTTAGAACAACACTTCCATTTTCACCAAATTAATTTGATTTGATATTAATCAAATTAATTTGGGCTAATCGACCTTCCTATTGTCAACTCAGCATCCTGGAGTAATTTGGGTCTCATTTTTTCTAGTCCTTTACGAAAGAGGCTCGACATACAAAACTCATCGGCTCCTTTCATAGGCCCTTAATGAAAGCTTAGCATAATAAAGCTATAAACTTGGCCTCCTTCCTTTCAGCTTGGCCCAAAATGTTTCCTACTAATCTCATCAAGATGACTTTAGATTCCCTTGACTTTCCCTATGTTTCTTTTTGGTCTTGCTGTCACCCTTCTGTTTAAGGGCATACCTCAAGATTTGCACTTGATTCATGAAACATTAACATGGAACTAAATGTCTTCACTTTATATGTATTCCTTGAGCACCATGTTGACCTAAATTCTTACTCTCAAATTTTCTTCAGGTGACGCAAGGTTTGTTCATCCGTTCAATGTTTATTCAGCATGCAATAAGTTCAGCTTCACCCATCCTTGGTCATATCAGATTTGACTTAGAATAACCTTATCATTTCTCCAAATCAATGTGATTGGATTTTAATCAAAATAATTTTGACCAATCGACTCATGTTGCCAACTTAACATCCTGGAGTCATCAATTTAGGCTCATTATTTCTAGGCCTTTACCAATGACTTGAATATACTATACATGGCTATCAACTTGGCCTCCTTCCTATCAGCTCAGCTCATCCCCCTACCCTCTCATCAGTTAGCAACGTCTTTGGATCAAGTCCTATGAATTTGTTTTCTCGATATTTAACCCCTTAATGCTTTTTTCTACGATTTTGCATATTAAAGTTGACAGTTTAGTCATCTTCAGTGTGACCTCAATCACTTTTTAGGCAACTCTAGGCTCCTTCAAATCAATGTCTTCCCGAATTGAGTCATGAGTCATGTGAAGTTGCTTACTTGGCACTAGGGGTGTAAATGAGCCAAGCTTAAGAGAGCTCAAGTTTTGTTCGACTCAACATGAGCTTGTTAACTTTTAGCATAAAATCTACTTGAAAGTTATATAAATTATAGAATAAATATAGTGATTTATATTTATATATATATATATATATATATATATATATATATATATATATATTGTGTGTGTGTGTGATATACTTTTTTTATTGCCTACTTGGCAACTTGACGACAACTGTAGATCTTGGTCACCATGCTGGTCAAGTTTTCTCAGGACCATTCATGTCTCATCATCTATCTAATTAAATATTTTGCTAAAAACTCAACATCCTACAGCTATCAGCTTGACACCCACTCCTTCCTAAAGACTATCTTCCTTGGCCCTGTTTATAGCTTTGCAAAATAGAGTTGTTGACTTAGACATTTCCTTCTGAACTTACATAGATAAAGACACGAGTGGGGTCATTTCTATTAACAAAAATTTCTTAATATGCCCTTTTCTCTCAATTTTGTTATTAGGTTTAGTCCTTAGGTTTTTTCCTTATAAAATCCATAGCCTCATATTAGGGATGAGAATTTTTTGGTAGTTTATTTTAAGTTTTCTGAATTTGGAAAGGAGGTCCCTACACTTTGGGGTGGATTTCACCTTACTTTGGAGGCAATAGGGCAAAGAAGCCATAGACAAATAAACCAAAAGCATTCACCCTTCGAAACTAACTAGAGGAACTCCTATCAAAATGTTCATAATCAAATAATCAAAAAACATAAAGTTAGCACTATCTATATAACCTTTCCAAACTGCCAAAAAAAATATAAAAAATATCATGAAATCCTAAAACAATAATCATATAAAAAAATAATCCCAATAAATAAAAAGGACTATCATAAAGTAATGTCATCACGCATGTACAAGGATGGAATGAAAAACCTATTTTGATTGAGGTAACACGAAGGCCACAAGCTTTGAGTACAACGCCAATGCTGCTCGCTGTCACACCCTTCCCCAAACCACTCACGACTCCACCGGTCACCAAAACATATTTCATTTGCCTCTTTGTTTGCATCACTGCCACCGTCGGAGCATCCACCTCTATTATTTTAGCATCTGCCACCATCTTCTACTTTAGCAAAATCACTTCGCTCTTCAGCTGTAATTATTTTCAATCACTAAGGGAACAATAACACCAATGCTCCCTTCTGCACTGAAAAAAAAAAATGTTTTGCTTAATCAACTTCAATAAAATAGTGAAGTGTCACTTAAGCATGTAAGCATAATCGTTTACCAAGTTAAAAACAACAAATCATGGTGTGGAAAGGAAAAGAATAATCATACTCAGGATCTTAGGACCATCTGTGCACTATTGCAGAGGTCATTCAATGGAAAACATCTAAACGCCAATGGACTGATATGAAATTATGAATCCATAAAGAGAAGATTGAAATTCTTCTTTTGTATCCAAACACAAAAGATAGAACAGACAAGAATAAAATATCAGGCTTGGGACAAATCTAAGTTCAACAAGGCAAGGTGAGGCTAGTCGCTGACAATCATTAATGTATTACATTGAAATGGAATTATTCAAAAAAAAATCTAGAAATTTTTTAATATAATAAAATAGAAAAAAATCAGGATAAAACAGGAAAGAAAACAAAGTAGGTATCTCAGAAAGATTTTTATCATTAGCCTTATTAATTGAGCCCCCTTGCCCACAGTTCCCCGACTTCTACAAATTCTACTGTCCCCACCCCCGTCGAAAGGTGCGGAAAAAGGCAAATACCATTTTACCTTAAAAAACGAACTTGACTATAGATATTTTAATCGACGGGTAGAAAGGTGTTGGAGCGTACTACACCAGAGACTTCCCTGAGATTTTCTCTTACCATAGACCGCGTAGAGAAATCCAAGTCAGTGAACGAACAAAATCGTACCATATAAACATCCACCTGCTAAAATTTCACAAACCTGACTAAAGACCTCATTGGTCCGTTCCTTCATTTCAATTCATACATTTTCCATGTATGATATTATCACTACGTGAAAGCAATAAAACCATCATAAATCTCACCAGTCACCGCATACACGAATCGAGCACACACACAATGAGAGGAGTAGGAAGAAGAGGGAAGAACCTTGCCAATGGCGGAGGAACAATCGTTATAATCAGCACGGAGCGCTGAGGAGTGCAAGAAGGATGAACCCTTCGCCGGCGGAAGTGCCGGAGAAAAGAACGAGAAAATGAAGCGTCTGGCGGTCGCTTGAGAGAGGAAGAGAGTGGGATTGGGTCGATTTTTTTAAGGTTCTGTCGCTTTAGGGTTTTTACTGAGCCTTTTGGTGCTTCGTCTAGGTGCTTTGTATGGAATAGACAGTATCATATTTCACCACCAAAAGTAACATTTTGGCGGATATTTTAAAAAAGTAAGAGTATTTGTAGTTTTGTGCACTGATATAAAGAATGTGTAAAGAGTTTTTTTTTTTTTTTTTTTTGAGAGATAAAGGGTGATTTTTGGGCAAAACTCTTCCATTAATGATACAAAAGAATGATCAAAAGAAGACAAAAATAAAAAATAGAGTTTTAACAAAAAGCAAAGCTCCAAAAAATCTTAGACAAAAATCTGGGATTGGTCAAAAAATCCCTAGAATATCCTTGAAAGAAAAATTCGAACATCAAAACCTTGAGGCGAGTCAAGATTTGAAAATTTTGATTAAATCATAATTTTCATATCTCTATATGGCAATTAGAACTCTCCTACTTGCCCAAAGATTGTCCAAAAGGAAAGGTCAATAGGCAGGAAGTCATCATTGTTCAAGGCCCCAAAATTCCTGCCAGACTAGAGCAAACAAAGGCAATAAGAGGCATCAGAGGAATTTGATGAAATACGACAAACAACAACCGACAAATCAAAAAAGTGCACCCAACAGTGCAATTCATACCCCAAAAACATATTAAGCTTTCCACCTCATATTATAAAACTCTATAGTTTCCCTTAGACGGTCCCTGCTCTTTCAAAGAGATATCTTCATACTAATAGTCTTCCTAATTTTACCACTCAAGGTAGTATCACATCATAAATTAGATTCAAACTTTCTCTCATTATGTTCTCATCAAATATAATAAATAAAGCATTTAATAGAAAGAATATAAAAAAGTTTTGACATTAGGCAGCTTGCATGATAAACTACAAACAAAATCCACCACCGGGATATTATTTGGTCTAAGATGAAACGTTTGTTTAAAGGAAACAGGAAACATTCCGGGCATAACCAAAACGGAGTGATCACACTAAAAAAATGTGATTTGAGCTTTCATAGAAATTATGGCATAGGGCACACTCAGAATCCACTCTTATGTTCCATCTAAGAAGCACACCAACCATTTTAAGCCCACTAGAGATAGCTAGTCATGAAATAATAGAGAAATGCAAAGCATGCCGTTTATGTCAGTTGTACATGTACTGGTATACAAATTCAAACAAACTAAAATAATCAAACTTGAAATGAAGCTTCAGTGGAATTCTCCCAAACTAGGCAGTTAGTAGAAGAGTTGCAATTTGAGATTGAACTAATAATAATTTGCAGTACAGCAGTGATCTAAGCATGCAAATTACATCTATGATCCAGCTTGATAGAAGACTGGTTACAATGGAGCTCCACAAGAGAGGAACCAATGCACCAATGATCCCACTATAAAGCAATTGGACATTTATCATGAATAAAAAATTTAAATATAGGCCTGGCTAGTGCAGTATCACAAATACTTTTCCAGTATGCAGTGGCCAAACCATTGAGAGGCCTCCAAGGGGAACTAACCAGTTGATTAGGGGAGAGAAATTGTAAAATCTATAAATAATACATCAATTAAAGGCATTTCTGAGAGCATGCTAATAAGGAATCCTAAGTCCTTTTACACTTTGGATTGCATGTGTTGATCTAAGAAATGAGATGCAAACCTTTAGGTTGAATGTCCCCATAATACAAGAATTCAACACAAAACTTCCTTAAGGTTTTGCATATTATTTTAGGTAAGATGGTTCCACTAATCCAATAAGCAATTATGTTGGAGATAGTGTATGAATTGCACCCGAACTGCAAAAAAAATAATAATAATTTAGCCTTTCAACCATATAAATGATTAATAATCTTCTCCAATAATCGAGAAAACTTAGAAATTTTGGGTCTCAAGGAAAAAAATGGGAATTCTGAGATAGGTGAAGAGTGAAGTAGTGTTGTTGATGGGAAGAGCAGAGGCCAAAGCAGAAGGGGAGAGAGTTAGGAGAAATGATAAGTGAAGTTTTCTGATGATTGATATGCAAATCAGTGAAACCAACAAATCTTTTAGGAATGGCCATAAGAGTATTGTAGTTTTAAAGATTATCCTTCCTAAAAATTAATAGTCCATCTGCATATAAGAGATGAGATATGTTGAAACCATCCAAAGTAAAGCCCTCAAAACCTTTGGCACAAATGGATTCATCAATCAAATAAGAGAAAGCATCCATTATGATACTAAAAAAATATGGGCATAAAGGGCATCCTTGCCTTAAGACAGAGGAAGAAGTGAAGCAGCATTCCAACACACCACTCATACATATAAAGAAGTTAACATCAGTAAATCATGCCCTGATCCAGGATATAAACATTAGAGGGAAATCTTTTTAAACTAATCTAGAGAGAAGAAATCTCCTAGAAACCATATCGAAGGCTTTCTTGATATCAAAATTGGCACAAAAAACTTATGGTTGGTGTTCTCTTGAAAAGACCCATAATTATATTTGCTAAGCCTAATATAACACTATCAAATGATATATGACTTTTAATGAAACATGCTTGACTTTGATGAATAATTCTGGGCAAGATAGGCTTATGATGAGAGACCAAAATTTTAGCTACAATTTTGTAAAAGGTGTTACATAAAGATATGAGTCTAAAGTCATAAGGCTATTAACATATTGTTTTTTGGGGAACAAGGCTATGGCAGCCACATTTGCGCTTATAGGAATAAAACTTTTTGTGAAGAAGGAATTCACAGCTCTACAAACCTAGGGGCCAAGAATTTGTTATCCGTTTTTGTAAAAGTCAAAATTGAAGGCATCAGGTCCACAGGCAGAGATGGATGAACCAGAGAAAATAGCAACTTTGATTTCATCATCCAAATCAGCCAATATAAAGAGTTAATTTGATGTTGTCAGAATATTGCAAGTATGAAGGAAATTGAGGTCATAATCCGGAGGGGAAGGAGAGCTGTAGAGCTCTTTGGAGTGCTCAAGAATGACATTTTGAATAGATAATGAGCATGAGTTGGTCTCGGCCAACGCAACCAAAAGACCCTTCTTGTTGTAATATCCCCTCCTTTTAATTTTGGAATATAGGGCCTTCGGGTCCTCTTCACCATTCATTAACTACTTAACCTTAAAGTGTTGTATGGTCCAAGAAGACCAAGTAGCAACATAATCAACCAAACCATAATGGATGTGCTTAAGTTTATCACATAAGGATGTGCTAAGGGGATTTACATCTAACTGTTATTGACAGGAAAGTTATTGGGCTTGAAGATTGGCAAACCGAAGAGCTATGGAGGTAGAGGAAGACCAAGTTTTTGTCTTAATAGTGGCTTTTAGGAGCTTGAGTTTGTGATAAAGGTCATTAATAAGATTTCCATGAGGAGAAACTACAAAAATAGAGATCAGACAATTCCAATACTCATTGTTGTAATAGTAAATTTTTTTATACATGAATTTGTGTCATAAGGCGAGGCTTTTAGCATAATTCAAAATGATGGAGCAGTGATCCCAATAGGAGTAATTAAGAACCTTATAAAAGAACTGGGGGAAAGAATCCAACCAAGCCTCATTAACTAAAACTCGATCAAGTTTAATATGAGTGGGATTCTCAATTCTTTGATTGAACTAGGTGAAAAAGCTCCCACTCGACACAAGCTCCAGAAGGTTGGTATAAAAAATCATAGATCTAGAGGGTCCCAATGACAATTATAAATAATGTTATATTTTATTTGTTAATTTATTAATAAAAACATATTATTTTAGTTGAGTTATATGAAAAAATATATAAAATAAGCAAAATTTTAAAGTATGGTACCACATCGCAGCGTTGGATACAATACCATCGTGGCACCATCATTGACGCTGCTGGAGTGCCCGATTATGGACATGGCAACGCCCAATTTTTATTTGATAGAGTTGTGACGTTGAAGGAGTTAGTACCACAAATCCCAACCAACTATCTGAACGTCGCAGCATCGGAGGAGGCAGTGTTGTAAAGCCCAGTATCTATATACACAGTGCCACAATGTTAAATTTTAGCATTGTTAAATCAAGGGAGTACCACATGGATATTATAGTTCTCAACAGTCAGCAACGTCGTGACGCTACAGTTGTAGCTATTCAGGACATGATCTACTAGCAAAGCAATGAGTCGATTCATTAAACAACATGTCTATGTTAGCAAGTGCCACAGTGGAGGAAACCTTTAGCGCTACGGTGTTAGTTTATTTTATGCGTGTCACAGTACAAGTATCTCGAGTACTACGAAGCTAGAATCCATTTTATATATTTTTTTCTATAAATAGTTTGTCTGTAATGTTGGTAGATGAGTTCAGTCATAATTTCAGCCTTTATAGTGCTTATATGATTCCCTAAATTAAGGGAATTCAAAGAATTATTAGATATACTCCATTAGAGTGTTTGATTTGTGTTTTTGGAAACAAATCTACAAGTTCAAAGAGGAGTGTAGAGGAGAACATTTAACCATCCGATAATATCTTTTATTCTATACTTTCTTTATTTTGTACAATTAGTAAAAATGAACATGCTTCACCTATTATTTATGTATCGCTAAATTCTCTAGTTTTAGATTAATGATGTAAATAAAATATGGAGTACTAATAAATTATCTTCATTAATAATTTCATGATATTTTAAATATACCAGGTCTTCAGTTAATACATATAGTGGTCATATGTGTAGTTAATATCAAGTGTAATGAGGAGCCTATGAATAGGAAAGCAGACACGATCATGTATGTTGGATTGGTATGATGCAAGCATATACATAGTATTTGTCATGTATCAAATTTATATTAATGAATTGTCCCTTTATCTCTTCATGCTTGACTGAGTGGTATGATGTATATGTTCCGAATAAGATAAATATAAAAGAAAATCATTAGGAAACATATTGTATTTACATTTCATCAATCTAAAGTAATTTACCCCAATAGTATTTCATTTAATTATTTTTTATTTTAAATTAAGTGATTGAATATCCACAAAAACTTTTTTTTATTAAGTATAATACCTGTTGTAGTTGAAGTAGATAATACTAGATCAAGCACTTCAAGTATAGTTGAAAACTTCATGTTATTGATCGAATGATCAAGTGATCTCTAAGTCCTACATGTTTATAGTCAATTTGAGTATCTCATCAAGCTAAATTCGATAGCTCTAATGCCTCAAAGCTCATCCAATTTCCACCATCCAATACATTTTCTATAATATGTTTCTACTGTGTTGTATTAGTATGTTCCCCAATTATGGAGAATATCATTATTTTTAATTGATGAAATGCATTTGTAGAATCATTTCAATTGGAATAGATCCCATGATTTTTCTCTTTTCAAGTTTGCCCTAAAAAATTGTCGGCATCTCTTATAACTCTTTTTTTTATATGCATTATATTTTCATATAAAGTCAAAATGTTAAATAAATTTTTTTTAGTATGAGAAAAAAATTATTAGGATGAAAATTTAATCATAATATATTCTATTTATATACTTCTAGTTTTTTTTATTTATATGATCAATATCAATTTATCATTTAGGTTTTGTTTGGGACAAATTTTTTATTGCTTTCTAACAAAATTTTTAGTACAAAAAAATTTTTAATGAGAACTTTATGTAAAAAAATTTGCTTAAAAAATAGTAAAAAAGCTGTCCCAAACGAAGCCTTAATCAAGTTGAAAGTAATTGCTTGAAAAGCGATTTAAAATGTTGAAGGACATAAATAACTAATTTAAAAGTAGGGTATTAGCATTCCTAATTTCTGTGATTACCATTTTTTATCATATTTACCTCAGAGTTATTCAACTTCATTCTGAGCGTAGGCTCCTCTTATTATTAAGAATTTGTCTAGATTGAGGAGAGCATAAGAATGACATAATAGCTAATTGAGTAAAATGATAATAATGTGTTGTATGTCAGAGATTGCTATCTCGATATTTGTATAAAGGTGGTCAAATGAGTATAGTCGGGCGTATGTGTACGTCTTATCGTGTTCAGCTGTGACAGACAAATCCCAAGATCTAATTTTAGAATGTTTTAAATTTTTTCCCAAATTTTCTTTTTAAATAAAATAGAGGCTATATAGCTACTAATACATCTAAGCACTAAAAACAACTCACCCATAAGATTTCTTTCTTTTCATCAAAATGAATCTACACTACAATAAATGATTATACGTTGAAGCTACATAATTGAATAATAATAAACTAGCAATGATTATACATGATTATGTGCATATATTAGTTGATGAGTGTGTGTTGTTAGTTCTGATGGATCAGCTCCAGCATAACATGAATGATGGGCAAAGTGCGAGCTAGAGTGCACCTTTAGTCTGTACATCCCATACTGTTGGTTATGATATGATGTCACAGTTTATTGGGTTAGTAATATAGTTGATATGAGACCTCTAGATTTAGAGTTCTGCTCAAACTAATATGACTAAACTAGGTAACTTGTTAAAATATGATGTCAAAATTCTATATGATTTAGGCTCAAGATTGCAAAAGCATAACATTGATGAGGTTGAAGCATTGCCAAATATATAAAATCTCAAGCCTTCAATGACAATTGCATACTAGTCAAAGACAGAGATAGAAATGTTGACTCGAATTATTAGGTACATTTTTATTTTTGGGGGAACTAGGACTGTAATTATTAAAATATTTAAATATTCAAATTTAATGAAAGTAATTATTATTATTTTTTAAAATATTATATATATTCGAGCTAGCTCACGAGCTTGTGAGTCGAGCCTTGTCAAATTTGAACTTGAGCTATTTAACGGACCAACTCGAGTTTAAGCAAGAGCATGAGCATGAGCTTGTTATTAAGTAGAATTCGAGCACTCAACTTACTTACAACTCTAATGAGGAGAGATTATTGGGTCCGGATCGGACACAGGTTACCGTTCAGGTTACAGTTCGGTAGTTTACAGTGCCGACCCATAAATTTCTTTTATGTAAACGCCACTATGAAATAAGAAATAAGATTGCATTTGATTCATAAGGCAAGAGAGTTTAGCTTGGACATGGTGTATCTTCTGCTTGCCGCGGCCAAATACTCCCGCCTCTCCGTTCGCTTTTTGTACTCTACAGAGGCTCTAATCTTCGCGAGAACCACTAGCCATGGCGAATCACCAACCCAATCTCCCACCACCTCCTCCCTCTCTGACCAGATCATCTCGGACCTCCAACGCGGCAAAACCCCAAACAATCTTCTTCCTCATTCTTCAACTAATCTAACCGCTTCCGTGATCATCGACGTCCTCTACAAATGCAGCAGGGGAATCTCTCTCCTTGGCCAAGAATTCGTTCATCTCCTTTTGAAAAACCGCAATCTGAAGCTCTCATCCGAGTCTCTCAGTGCCATGATCCACATCTCAGTTCTAAACCGTCGCTCCGCCGACGCTCAATCCCTTATCCTCCGAATGGTCCGTCGACGAGGCACCTCAAGATCACAGATTGTCGATGATCTTATCTCCACTTACCACGGCTGTAACTCGAACCCGTCCGTTTTCGACCTTTTGATCCGCACCTATGTCCAGGCCAGAAAGCTGAGGGAGGCCACTGAGGTCTTCCGCGTTTTGAAGGAGAGGCGCGTTTTAGTCTCCGTCAATGCCTGCAACAGCCTTCTTGCTGGATTGGTGCGGGTGGATTGGCTTGATGTAGTGTGGGAATTGTTTAGAGAAGTGGTTGAACTTGGAACCTGTTTGAATGTATACACACTGAACATTATAGTTAACGCTCTGTGCAAAGAGGGGAGGTTTGAAGATTCTGATGAATTCATGGATGAAATGGGGAAAAAAGGAATTTTTCCAGATCTTGTGACTTACAACACATTGATTGATGCACGCTCTCGCAGCGGGCATCCGGAAGAAGCATTAGTTCTGTTGGATACAATGATTAGTAAGGGGTTGAAGCCTGATATTGTAACTTACAATGCCGTTTTGAAAGGATTTTGTAGAGAAGGAAAGTATGATAAGGCCAATGAGCTGCACTTTGAGATGATTAGAAGTGGATTGATGCCAAACACTTCTACATTTAACATTTTGTTAGGATGTTTATGCAGGAATGGAAAAATACCGGAGGCGGTCGAGATGTATCAGGAGATTTCGAATCAATGTCTTGTTCCTGATCTGGTAACCTTTAGCCATTTGATTAGTTTGTTTACCAAGAAGGG
This sequence comes from Dendrobium huoshanense, assembly GCA_016618105.1. Classification (NCBI taxonomy): domain Eukaryota; kingdom Viridiplantae; phylum Streptophyta; class Magnoliopsida; order Asparagales; family Orchidaceae; genus Dendrobium; species Dendrobium huoshanense. Next base: position 64,873,662 of record CM028358.1, on the reverse strand, counting down.
AGATATCAATTCAGCATTGCACTATTTTGAAGCTATGAAGGCTGTTGGTTTGGTTCCAGATACTGTTGTTTATACAATGCTTATTGTTGGGTTTTGCAAGATTGGTTTGATGTCCAACGCCCTACAGATGTATGATGAAATGCTTGATCATGGTTGTTTTCCAGATTTGGTCACATATAATGCAATGTTGAATGGCCTGTGCAAGGAAGGTAGACTTTCAGATGCTAATATGCTTTTCAAGGAGATGATGGAAAGAAGCTTTATTCCTGATAACTACACTTTTACAAGTCTTATCTATGGATATTGCAGAACTGGAAGTATGGAGGAAGCTTTTAATTTGTTCAATACAATGCTGAGTAAAAATGTTAAACCTGATGTTGTAACTTATAATACCTTAATTGGTGGTTTTTGCAAGGAAGGTGACATGGAGAAAGCTTATGAAGTATGGGATGGTATGATTAATGTTGGAATTATACCAAATTGCGTCACTTATAGTATACTAATCGATAGTTATTGTAATAAAGGGGATGTTGTTAAGGCATTTAAGCTGTGGGATGAAATGATTATAAAAGGAATTTTGCCAAATATTGTGACTTACAACTCCATTATTAAAGGCTACTGCTGCACTGGCAACGTATTGAAGGCTGAGGAGTTTTTGGTTGAGATGAAAAGCAATAATATAGTTCCAGACAGGATAACATACAACACTTTAGTTGTGGTGTTTGTAAAGGAAGAAAAGATGGAGGAAGCTCTTTCCCTGGTAAGTAGAATGGAAGCTGAAGGTGTCAAACCAGATATTTTCACTTACAATGCACTCATAAATGGGTATTGTGAGCTCGGTGATGTTCAGGAAGCACGCTCTATCTTTAAGGAAATAGTTGCTAGAAGAATTCTGCCCAATAAGTTTACTTACACAACTCTCATAAATGGATATGTTGCTGCTGAGAACTTGAAGGAAGCATTCAGGCTTCATGATGAAATGTTACAGAGAGGTTTTATACCAGATGATAAGTTCTAAGATTTGTGTCTTGTTACTTCTGCAAAACATGCTGGAAATGCAAATTTTTTCTTTTGAAGTTGCAAATTCAACTATGGTATTTAGGCTTGATCATGAAATGTTGCAGAGGTTCTTATACCAGAAAGGAACGTCTAAGATCTGTCAACTGCTTCATTGAAACTTGCTGGCGTTGCAAATTCAAATTTTCTTACATATGGTAACAAATCTTCTTCCTACCTTGATTTTTGTTCTCAGCTATTGTTCTTTATTTCTTTTCAAACTAGAAAATTCAGCCTTGTTCAAGTGTTCACGAACTTATTTAACTCATTAATGCTTGAGAGTTTATAGATTAATTTTCTTTTTTACTTATTCAATAAAAGATAATAATTTTTAATTATTATAATTTTGTGAGAGGTCCAGTGGTGTTAGCTTTAGACAGTTCAAACTGGACTAAGGTTTAGTTTGGACTAAGCCACTAAGGTTTCATTTGGTTACCCGGTAACTTTTGTAATATATAGTTTTAGAAACGTCAGTTAAGGAAATGGAGTTTTCTAACGGAGAAGCAAATATCAAAAAGCTTCTCAACACAGTAGAAAAATAAAGTTCCCCAAACATATTTCTATAGAAGCGTCACAAACAAACAGCGATCAAAAAATAATTTTGTCGTTTCTAAATAGAAAAGGCAAAAAAAAAAAAAAAAAAAAAAACGCTCTCTCAAACGAGGCCTAAGAGGGGTACTTTTCAGAACTTTTATGTTGTATGTATGCTTCTCTTATTCCGTAGTTATGTGGCTCAATTAAGCACAAGGGAAGTTTCTGACGGGAAATAAATCCAGTGTGGTAATTTAAATTTCTTATTTTAGTGTGCATGTAAAGGACGTTGAAGTTGTTTTCAGAATGTTGCTTTATGAACCTGTTTCAAATTCCATTTAATAGCAGCTTCTTCGAAGCAAAATTCATGGAGGAATTAGTTACGACGCCATGTGGATCCTTTGGACCTTTAAGGGTGGCAGCAGTTAGGTACCCCATTCAAAAAAAAAAAAAAAAAAACCAAACCAAATGAGGCCTAAGGCACATAAAAGAACATTATCGTGGTTAATGAACTTTGTAACCATATTTACTCGCTTTAAAGATTCATAGTTATTTCTTTGTGTTTAAATGTAAAGAAGATGTTTCAACCAGCACATTTAAGGCATAATTTAGGTGTCTTAAAGACAGCGCATTGTACAAGGCCTTGATGATATTGGAAATGTTTGTGCTGGTGCTTGAGCTATTGCCTTCAAAATATTTACTTAAAATCTGCCATTGAAATTTTATTTTTGTACCAATATGTTTAATTTTCTATGTGTTGATATGAATTAATGATTATGTTGTAGCCTACTAAGAGAAAAATTGCTAAGTCTAAATTGCATCTATTATGATTATTATGCTTTTAATTCTTATACTTTTGTGCTGAAAATAGGTTAAAGGTTACAAAAATTGAACCAACGTCACAACGTACCACGGAGTCGGCGCCGCAGCGGAGAGGTCTCAAAAAAATTGTTGGGGAAAGGTGTTATCCAGAGAGCACCGCGGCGCCATATTGAGGGCCACAAAGCCAAATTGCCTAACGTCGTGATAGGAGATAGTTGAACTGGTGAACCGATGTGACCAATGATGAACCGACTCGTCGGCCCAATAGCGCCATCAAGCCAATTATTCTGCAATGTTATGAATAATGTTTGATGCTTCAACCAACCAAATGACCCCTAAATCTTGTTAGATTAATTGATGGCATTTGATACTGAAGAATGTAAATATCTTATCATGAAGATTGAGAGACCAAAAATAGTTGCTAAAATAGGAGTAGAGCAAATGCTATATGCAATAAAGTGCTCATGAATGATGGATTCATGAAGTTCTCTTCCAACATGGAGGAGACAATTGGGATGAAGCTGTAATGCTCGCCTGTGTAATCCTATGTAGCGACTCATCATGTTATTGATAATTTTTGATAAATTTCTTAATGTTTTCAAAAACATCTTTCTAACACAAAAATTGATTGAAAGCAGAAAAAACAGTGACCAAAAGCTATCCCCAAAGAAGCCTTTATTGCTTCTTAAAACAATTTTCTAGTATAAAAGTTTTAATTTTTGTACTAAAAAATTGCTTTAAGAAGTATTAAACAAGCTATCCCGAATGAAGCCTTTTTAGAGTGATTGAAGATGGTTGAGAATGATTTTTATATTTTTTCATTACATCTTAAATTACAAATAACTTTATTATATATAAAAAATGCAATCACAATTAATTTATTAAAAATTAAATATTTAATGTCATTTAAATAGTAGGTGTTATATAAATAAAAAAAAAATTAGGTGTAAATAATGAATGATATGTAAATCTCTATAATAATTAACAATTAATTATAATTATGATTTCATTAAATTATGTAACGTCCCTAATCCGGTCCGGTTCACTAAGTATATATCTCACCTTATATTTCTTTCCGGTTTTCTCCTCCCCACAGTCACAAATTTCATTCTTTGTTTTTTAAGAGGCAATTTCAAATTTCAAAGCTACACAGTGGTGAAGAAGGAGAGGAAAAGGAGGTCAGAAATACTGAAACCCTAATTCTTCCACGAATAGATTTCGCGCGCTCAAGTCAAGATTCTCTCGTCTACTTCAGTGGTTCGACGGCGTCGGGTTATAGGTTTTTTGAGGCGATTGGAGGAAATGGGCTGCTTCTTGGGGTGCTTCCGGATCAAAGATGACGACAGCCGAAGATGCCATATCTTCTCCAAATTATACTCGTGGAAGAAGAGGGTAGGAAAAAGTTTTGATATATGTTGGTTTAATAGAAGAATCAATCTTTCTATTATGTGATTGTATTTCTATTTTTCAACTGATTCTCTTCTTGTTCTCACAAATTTTAGGATCTAGTGCTGGATCGGAATCAGTACACTTCTGTCGTTTCATGTGGAGGTAATGTAGTATCTTTGGTGGATCTTGATCATTTCCAAACTGTATTAGTTAGGCTGACATTTTCTCCTCTTTCAATATTGTTGAAAGATAGAGGTATTTCGTCTGAGAAAGCTGAACGGGAGATTCTCGAAGAGAATTTTGATGGGGATGATAGCATTTGTGAGAAGCTAAGGCAAGAGGTGAGTTTCAGACATGCCCTTGTTAATCTGATTATGTGATATATATATATATATATATATATATATATATATATATATATATATATATATATATATATATATATATATATATATATATATATATATATATATATATATATATATTAAAAAAGCATGGTTGAAACGTTTGTCAAAATCGTTGTAGCCTTTCTATTTGAAATCATATTTCAGAATAATTGCACTAAGCGTCTTATCTGCTAAAATTACATTATGTTTTCTAGCCTGAAAAAAATTTACTTATTTATCTGGCCATCAGAAGAGAAAACCTGCATGATATGCGATAGGAACTACACTAGGAGGAGATGATGCTATTATCAAAGGTACAAATGGCGATGCAGGGTCGACGTGCCAATGAAGAAATGTCATGAGAAATACTGTGGCTGGTGTGAAGTTCCATAGCTTGGCTCAAGGACTTCTAGGTGGAAGTAATGTGGCTTTTCTACTGGTTTTGTGAAAAGAGTAGTGGAAAATGAATGGTATATGTAGAATGTGAATGTGAGAGATGGCACGCAGAAACTAAAAAAAAGTCTCTATCAATTACATCAGCTTCTTCCTCGCATTTTTTGTGGATTAAGGGCATCCTCAAATTTGTTTAATCCATGCAATCAAATTATCTTATTAAATTTTGCTAACACTTGGTGCTCTTGTTGGTCCTCCCCTTTACCTTGGGTATTCAATGAAAATCTCATTAGCCAAAATATCTACATTAAAAATGAATGAATGAATGAATGACTCGGTAACACATATGAAAAACTTACCTCCATCATTGATGTCCTATAAAAACTCACCTACCAGTAACCCTCTTAGAGGCCAAATCCAAGCAACAATTCAAAGAAAATCACAAGTAGGAGATAAAAAACTTGATAGTGCATAGGACATCAGAATAAAGGACCTCATAGGGTGAAATCTTTTCAAAGTTGTTTGCCTTGTTGTTCTACAACATGTCGAGGGCAACCCGTAAACATTAATTTACTACATTGAACGATTCTAGGACTTTCACAAACTCACAAATGAACATAAATTAACTCTAATCTCATTCCATATGGACGGGTCGACAAAGGAATGATATCATTGATGTTCGAAACAAAACACCTAATGTTGTGGGAGGCAAGTCTCAATGCTCTTTAACTCTTTTCTGACCATCAAAGTACTAAAACCTATGTGGGGAACTAGCACAACTTATTCATACAACTTTCATCTTTGAATATCAACTATACATGGACAAATTATTTTTATGAAGTTATTTTGAATATGGATTGAAAACGTGAGTTAGAAAAGAGGTTTAAATTAATCGGTAGGCAATTAAGCTACTTAAACTTATGAAGGAAAAACTTAATGAATTTAAAAATATTTTTGCCAAACTTATTGATAATTGATCCTCCTGTACAAAAAATTCCTTGCTTTGTTTCCTTCACCGATGAGACCCCCCACTCCAATAATGACTCAGTCTTACACTCTTACTTGCTAATTACTAAGTTGACAACAACATAGAAGATGAAGAAAAGAGAAATATTTTTGCTATAACCATATAATTATGTTTGCAAAGGCAAAATATTTGCATTATTAATTAAGGAAGAGACTGACAATTTCAACGAGATGGGTGAATGTCAGGAATTATCAGCTAATACTAGCGATGGACCAGAGTCAATGAAAGCTGAACCTACTACAATTAGTTTCCTCATTAACAACCCAACAATCCTCGAACACATTACACATGGAAGATTCGATCATTAAAACTCGAGTATATGTTATGATCGATGATGGATCTACGCACAAATTCATCTAACAATGATTGATGGAATTTCTAGGCATTGTAGTCATGACTAAAACAACATTCTAGGTCGTTGTTGTTAATGAAGAGACATTATAATGAAGAGGTAAGTGTGATGGCATGGCTTCCACTCTATATGGTCATATGATGGGCTAAAATTGTGTTGAGAATTCATTGGTTATAGCCATTACGTGTTATCACCACCAACTACAACTCATGTCTATGAGATTCATGTGGTAGGAAAAATAAGTCGAATTGTAGGGACAAATCACAAATGTTGAAGGAATTTAACTTAACCAATGAAACTTCAATCTCAAGGATCCATAGCCTCTTTTTACCAAGTCATATATCTCTCACCTAGCTTTTCACTGTTCACCACTTTAATTGAATAGGTATCTAAAATGATTCAATAAATATTAGGATTCTTAAAATTCTTCAACCCGCCCACTCATTGCCCCCATGTTGCCGAGAAGATCATCGTATGCACCTCAATTTAGGAACACAATAGGTAAATGCTCGATTTTATAGATACTAACATTTTTAACATGAGCAATGGAAAAAATGTTAATTTATGATGGATACTTTCACAATATCTTTCTCATCACACGTCTTAGTAGTTGACAATCTAGTGATCTCATTATAAGAATACCATTTCAATGTAGTTGTTGATCATGATAAAGGGCAGAAAATGTTGTACCAACTCATTAAACATTTTTACAAGTCATTGATGAAACATGATGTTAAAGAATTTTTATAGAGCTATGCAATTTGCAAGGTAATCAAATATACACCAATGGGATTACTTCAAGCTCATCTTGTGCCAACAATGGCATGGGAAGATTTAACCATGTATTTCTTTTGTAATTGTTGACATCCTGCAAAAAGACATTTATTACTTTCATCATAGATTGTCTCTTGGTGAAGCTAGCATCAATTCTTAGCTCATGACACCTATCAAATGGTAGAATCATCAAAGTGCAATATCATCAAATGGGAAGGTTGGCCATAAAAAGGCTCAACATAGCTCACTGAAGAAGAATTCTTAAGCGTATTATGTAACCTTGACATTTACGACATGTTTGTACTTCAGAGAAGAGCGCGGGGTGGGGGGGGATTAATAGGGACCACGCTAGTGAGAAGATGCCACCAATATCAAAGGCATGCATGATGGCATAAGATTGAAATGTGAAGGAAGAGGTGTCTCAAGAAATTTCGAGGTGTGTACGATGTTCCTCGACTTGGCTTAAGGACTTTCATGTGGCAATGAGAGACCTATGTAATGAAGAAATATTTGAGAGAGTAAGACTTCAAGAAGGGTGGACTATGCATTTTATAAAAATAGGGGTTGGTGAATCATTACGTATGATTATAATTGGTCAGATGAGACATGTGTAAAGAAGAAAATATCCATCAATTACTGACATTTGTAAGGATACTCATGAATTTGAAACTCAGGATATATTGGTACAAATATCAACATTGTTTGAGGAAGAGATAACCCAATAAATTGATATAGATGCCTTTATTTGTTGAAGTAATTGATCATACTCATCTATAGGGATATTAACAAAGCGAAAAAAAGAAAAGAAAAGATGAAGCTGATAGCCCAGAGTTTTATGCAGATACATGCTGGGTAGTCAAAGGATAATTGTTTTATTCTTAATGATGATTAGTGTGGTATCAATGCAATCACCGGGTAAATGTATTTTAATGACCATGATCACTATAAGTCTACCCTCCTAAATGACATTCTATTTCCACCCACTCAAATCAATAATAAGGGTTAGAGTGATGAGTGATCATTGGCTGAAGGTGGATGATTTTGGAGTTTTGTGATGTGAAGAATGCGAGATAGAGTGATAGTGATATATGATACGATATAGCTAACCATTAGTTGAGACTTGAGATTATATACTTGAAGATAGTGATGAAGGGTAGAGAGAAATTTTGCAATTATATACTTGAAAATAGTAATTGATCTTATTTACTAAACCATCATGCGTGCATAATGAATACAACAGAAAAAAGAAAGAGAGAAAAGAATAAATACAATAAGGCAGAATAAATGTCTTCTATTTTTCCAAATTATATTCATTAAACATAACATTCTCCTAATAGTCTAACAACAGTCTATTTCCTTGCAGAATCAGATAACTTCTGGAATGGGATGTTTAGGTTGAAATGCCTGGTTTGATTTAGATCGCCAGCCAGACTATTTTATTGCTTTCCTTTACAATGCTCCACCATTACTAACAAGCTCAATTAACTCTAGAACTTCTATATATTTGCTTGCATTCCTACAATTTTACGTTACCCTTGTGATGAATGTTCTGTTTATGCTTCTTCCTCTTTCTTATTATCTACCTTGCTCATTGATGAATGCAATTATAGTAATTCAGATGAAATTTATGTGTTTTATGTATGTAACATTACAGATGAATATTATTTAGAAGTTGCTAATGTGTCATTTGTTTGCTGAGTGATTATCTGTCATAACTATATATTTATAGTCCCTTTGAAAATATATATATATATATATATATATATATATATATATATATATATATATATATATATATATATATATATATATATATATATATATATATATATATATATATATATATATATATTGAGAGCAATATCTGTGGTGCATTTTTAACAGGCAAAATTCCTCAAATCTTGTGGTGCTATACTAGAAACTCCTATCGAAATTCGCAAAGCATCAGTTGAGCAATCTGTAGCTTCTGATCCATGTTGTATAAAGCTCAACTGGGACCAGCAGCTTGAGAAGAATGATGACCTTCCTATATTGGATCCTGAAACCTTAATTTTCGAAGAAGAGAAACCCAAAAGGTAGTACTTCTCAATCCTTTAAAAAGTCAGAATAATACTAAGAAATTTTGTCCCCAATTAATTTTTAACTTTTGGGCCTATCAAATCCTATATTTATTTTGTCTTGTTGTTTAGCTGTGAACGTGATGAGAATAATGGCACAACAAAGAAGATGGTACGATTTGAAGAATTGAATCATTCTATAGTTGAGAAGATAAATGCTGATGCATTGGAGATATCCCCTCAAACTGAAAATCAGATTCAACCATATGGATCTGAATCACCTTATCCCACTCCACTAAACTTGGTAGATGGAATGCAAACTCCAGGAACTATATATCCGCAGAATTCTGAGAATTTCAGAACTGGGAGGATCAGAGCTCAATTCGTTTATCCTGTTCCAGATCTCTCTCAAAAGTCATTCGAAATGAATGTTTTATGTGAAGACAGGGAGAACACACAGAAGGTGCAACCTGCTTCTCTTAAAAAGGAGTTGAGACCTCCATTGCCAAGGGTTGAAACCAAGAACAACACAGATTTAAAAAAGGAACCATCTCATTCTGATCAAAGTCCTGATGAAGATAGACCAATTATAGGAGCTGCTGCAGCTCATTGGAATGATGAAGACCCTTCACGCATCTCTCCAAAACAGTGGGATGGTAATGGAATTCCAAATTCAACAACCAAATATAAGGAGGTTTATTCTCTTACCATTTGAAACTCATTTTCTCTCTGGTGAAAAATAAACAATAGCTAATATTGTACATCAACGCCAGGACCAGAAAGTTAGCTGGCATGCCACTCCTTTTGAAGTGAGATTAGAGAAGGCCTTATCTGATGAAAAGGTTTATCCTCCGAGGTTTGTTTCTCACTTGTTTTTTTTAAATGGTGGTTACCATACCTCTTTGTAAACTTGTTTATGTTGGAATTTTTCTTGAAAAACCACACGATAGCTTCAGAACAAAGCACTGAATTATCTCACTTTTTTTGACATAACTTAGGCTTTGTTTGGGATGACTTTCTTACTGCTTCTTAAAGCAGCTTTTTTGTAAAAAAATTAAAATTTTTATACAAGAAAGTTGCAATTTTATACAAGAAAGCTGTTTTAAGAAGCAATAAAAAAGTCATCCCAAACAAAACCTTAATGGAGGAATCCATCCCATAGTTTAAGAAGTTGATCTTATAACCTGAGATAAATTTTGGTGAGGATAATCTGAACTAGAGTTTTTTCTCAAATCAAGGCTTCGCTTGAGACAGCTTTTTTGTTGCTTTCTAAATCAGCTTTCTAGTACAAAATTTCTTGAATTAAAAAATTATTTACTAAAAAACCGTTTTAGGAAGCAGTGCGAGAAAGCTGTCGGCTTCGTTTGGGACAGTTTTTTTGTTGCTTTCTAAATCAGCTTTCTAGTACAAAAATTTTTTGAATTAAAAAATTTTATACTAATTAACCGTTTTAGAAAGCATTGCGAAAGCTATCCCAAACGAAGCTAAGACTTTTTGAGAATGCTTTCAAAATAAAGATAAAAATGAAAAAAATAAATAAAGAACGTTGAAGCTCTTTTATTTTTGAATTTCATTCTTTATTTTTTAAAATTTGCAGGAAGCTTGAAGGAAGATTGGTGGAGGTAGACGAAGATGAGTGCAGCGAGTGATGTTGCTATCACTTTTTCATTATTAATAAAGCTTAAGATTCTAAATAAGCCCTTGTGGCTAGCTAACCAAGAGCTTTCTTTCATTTCCAGACACTTGAAGTTTGACTTACCAGATTTGCCGTATTGCCCAGATAATTTCTGTAGTGCTGCTACACCTTGCAGACCTGTGTATGTTCCTTATTGTATATATAAACCTTTGATTTTTTTTTTTTTTTGTAAATTTTGTTTTTCCGCTACTTTTAATTACATTTTAATTTCAATCGTTTTGTAATTTTCTGGTTTGAAATCAACTTATGGTCTGAAATGATTTAATTTTGAGTTACCGTTTAATTAATAGGTTAAGATTCTTTTTGGATAATTTTCTTGCAGTTTTTTTTTTTTTAAAATGAAAAAGATTAAAGCTTTCTTGATTTGTAAGAATATTAAAGGCCGAATATTATCTCATTAAATCTACTTAAAACGTAAAAAAAAATGGTTTGATAAATATTCATTATAGGGTAGATATTTATTCTTAAAATTATACAAAAAAAAATTAAAATATTTATCAATTAAATTAACTAATTCCTCCACCTTTTTTAAGTTTCCATTTTCAAAATATATTTTTTTTAAAGTCATTTATATCGTAGCAAATTATTATCGTATAATAAATAACAAAATACTATATAAATAAATTATATTATTATTGTAAGCGAATAATACTGAAAAAGGGCAAAAAACGAAGCTTCTACCATTGTGTAGACAAATCTCGACTGTCCCATTCTCCAGATAAGTCTGGAAGCCAACAGAAAACAACAAACCCTTACGGCCCCGACCATCCCTTCATATCCACCCACCATCGACCTCGCCTCTTCAACATTCTATCGAACACCTCGAAGGCAATAAAAAATACTGCATCAATGTCCCCCGCTCTCTCACTCCATCAAATCCCCTTCACCACCGCCTCCCCATCTCTCCGCCGCCAGATTCGCTGCACGGCTCCTCGAATCAGCAGATCCGACAGCCTCGACCATCTCCAGCGAATCGGAAAGCAGCAGCAGCCGGTGGAAGCCGCACAAACCATTCGCCGGCGATCTCCGCCTATCGGGCTATGGGATCGGTTCCCGGCGGCGAGGACCGTGCAACAGATGATGGACACGATGGATCGGTTAATAGAAGACCCGATCGAACCGGCGGCGGTTGCCGGCGCATTGAATGGGTATCGGAGAGGAGGGAGGACGCCATGGGAGATAAGGGAAGCTGAAGGCGAGTATAAGATGCGGTTCGATATTCCGGGGATGACGAGGAAGGATGTGAGGGTATGGGTTGAGGAAGGGATGCTTGTCATTAAGGCGGAGAAGGCTGCAGCGGAGGAAGGCCAGGGCGAGGGGGAAGGGGAAGGAGGATGGCCGGCGGCGAGCTTTGGGCGGTACAGCAGCAGGATTGCGTTGCCGGAAAATGCGACGGTGGAGAAGATTGGGGCGGAGGTTAGGGATGGAGTGCTCTATGTCACCGTGCCAAAAGCCTCTCCTTCCTCCAAAGTACACGATATTCAAGTGCAGTAGATAGTCTGCTGGTGTTTTTTCTTGTCCTGCTGCAGTCGTCTTTGTAATGAGTTTTGCTGTAGTGATGAAAACAGAAATTTGATGAAAAAGTGTTTAATGACTAAAATTTATGTTTATTTATATGATATTTTAACGGCTCAATTTTTATTATATGTATTTTTAGTGATATTTTTGTGTAATTTAAATTGGAAAATATTGTATTAATAAATATAAAAATTGCGATGTATGTGTGTACATCATAAGAAAAGAAATAAGCGATTTAATTTAATCTTTTAAAAAAAATTTAATTTAATATTTTATCTGCGTTATAGATTTGTTTTAAAGAAAAATGAGGGCCATGTCTCAATATTTTTTAAAAAAAATTACATTTGAATATATTGTGAAAAAAAAAAAGTATGACCACCTCAACAATAAAATTAGATAAACATTTTTTGAAGCGGATTTCAGACATTGATTTTATCAAATTTATAATCCATATGGATCTTTTAAAGAGATAAACGCGATTTTATCGAAATTGAAAAGAGGTCAATTCAATAATTTTTTCAAAGTATGTAAAATATTCTTGTAATTTTTAGTTATTAATTTAATAATTATTTGATTTTTACATCTAGTATGTTTATAATTAAATTGAATTCAATATCCTAATATTATCTAATTTTGATATATTGAATGTATTTAAATGTAAAAAAAGAGAAAATTAATACAAGTCATTTCATGAAGAGTTTGGAATTTTGGTTATTTATGGGATTTTTTTTACGAGGAAGCACTCTTCTTAGGCCAGTGAAAATTTTGATCGATATAGAATGCAACGCACATTAATTTATACGAAAAATGTAACTTTTAAAAGTTAGCTCTTAGCTTTCTACTTGAATAGGTGAATATTATTTTGGAAATAAGAGACTTCATAGGCCTAAAGAATTTTATAATTATATCCTAGTATCATTATTGGATAATTGTTTGATCATTGTCATTGAATTATCAATTGAATTTTGTTATTATTTGATAATTATTGCCCAATTATAGATCTTTGAACAATTTCATACTATTATATTACTACACAACGATACTCTCATCTTAGTCGCTCGATTATAGTTTTAATACTATAATTCGATCATACTATATCTAACAATTGTTTACTTAATACATTTTATCTCATCATCCTTGTTCGATTACAATATTTCGATATTCATTGATCAACAATATTTTACTCAATATCGGTCGTTTGACTATGGTCCTTCTAACCGTTGCCCCCACTAATATCCTTCAACTCTTATTGCTCGACTATTATCCTTCCAACAACTATCACTCTACTAAATTTCTGCCAATCATTATCTTACTTCGTTGCGACTCCTTTTTTATGGAGGGTAAAAAATTGTAAATATGATATATTAAATGATGAATTTGCAATTAGATTAATTTTAAGTCTTATGTACCTAAATATTTCGGTGCAGAGTTAATTCTAGGGAGAAAAAATTAAGGTTTTCTGTTTTCAATGTGAAGAGCAGTGAAAAAATTAGAAGTGATTTAATTTAATTTATGTTATTTAAAAAAGATTATCTACAGGCCATCATATAGTTCAAGTTAAGCGTAAGAAATAACTATTGCAATGAAATAAATAGGTATATACATATTAAATAAATCTAGTATTCAACCTTTTTTGAAAGTTCAATTTTTATGTTATTAGTTATTTTAAGTATCACATTTTTCAATCTTTAATCACTCATTAAACTGAATTTTTAATTTTACTTACCTACAAACATTTGTCATTAAATAATTAAAATTAATCATTTATTTTATTTAACTGAATACAACAACAACAACATCAAGCCTTTATCCCACTACGTGGGATCGGCTACATAAATCCTTTTTCTCTATTGTATTCTATTAAAAGTCAAATTCTCATTTAAATCTAATAAAGAACGATCATTTATAATATTTTATAACCAAGTCTTTTTAGGTCTACCCCTATCTTTCTTAACATAAGTCAAATCTAATACCTCTACTCTCCTAACTGGGTCATCGGAAGGCCGCCGTTTTATGTGACCAAACCATCTAAGGCGACTCTCTCTAATCTTATCTTCTACTGGAGCTACTCCAACCTTTTCACGTATATGCTCATTTCATATCCTATCTCTAAGGGTAAAGCCACTCATCCACCTGAGCATCCTCATCTCTGCCACACTTAACTTAGTATTATGCTTCTATTTTAATGGCCAACATTCAGCACCGTAAAGCATTGCAGACCTCACTACCATCTTATAGAATTTTCCCTTAAGTTTGAGGGGTACATTTCTGTCACATAATAAGCCCGATGCATTCCTCCACTTCAACCATCCAACTTGAATTCTGCTAATAATATCCCCATCTATTTCACCATCACTCTGAACAATAGATCCAAGATATCTAAAACGTGTACTCTTATTAATGACTTGATCGCCCAAAGTCACAATCCCCTCACTAGGTCTATTGCTACTAAAATTACACTCCATCTATTTTATTTAACTGAATATTATATTAATTTTTTTTTTATAATTTAAACAATTTTATAACATAATTTAGCTATTAATTTAAGATTGACTGTGTACCCACACAACCCTCTTATCATAAACTATAATTCCGGAGACATAATTAAGATGAATAACATACATCACTATATAACGATGCTAAATATTTTTGGCCAAATTACAGACTTAAATATTTTTTAAGGGCTTTTTTGGTTCATCATTTTACTTGTCAAATTGGAATCACAAATTCATTTTTGTACTACTTTCTTGTTACTATCTCTCTACTTTCTATACATTATTTCGATATAAAGTTATTTTATACAAATAGAGTTGCTAATATACGATAGATTTTAGGAAATTTCTTTCATTATAATAGCCTCACAATAATCATAATTTTGTTTGGCTATTATTTTCTAACTATTTTTTCAAAATTTTTTGTGTTGATAAACTATTTTCTACAATCATAATAGCAAAATTATTTTCTTCACAACAACCTTGCTAATCCAATCTAAATCTTTTGCTATATTTAAAATCTGCATCATTTATTCAAATCCTTTTATTTTACATCTAACAAAATAATAATAAATTCTACAAATATTCTTTTCACTACTGAAAATTAAATGTTTTTACCACAATTTATAGTGGCGGTTTATAAACCGTTGCTATAGATAGTTATAAGTAGCGGTTTTCACCGCTGCTAAATTTATTATTAAAAATTAATATTTTCTGCAGCATTCAATATCAGCATTTTGAAACCGTTGTAAAAACTATTTTAAAAATATCGCATTTTAATATCCCGTGATTCCTCTCCCGCGCGCTCGGTGTTCGTCTCGCTTGCCCAGTTGCCCGCCTCATTCTTCCCCTCCAGTGCCCTAGTCTCAAAGGCGAAACCTTGATTTCGAACAGCTTTTACTCCAGCAGCTCTACTCACGTGCCTTGTTCTCTCGTTTCGTCTGCGGCAAAGCAAAAAGGTCGAAGGCCTTCTCCCTCTGCCGCTCGCTATCATTCGCACGCTCCAGTCAAATCCATCTTCTCATGCTTCTTGCCCTAACCGATTCGCACGCCCCGGTACGCCTCCCTCCCTCATCTCCATTCTCTCGGCCATTTATTGTTCTTGTGTGCGGTCCAGAGAGAGAACGAGAGAGGCAGAGGCGGAGAAGCCTTGCACGAACAGGAGACAGAGCGTGAGGTACAGCTCAACTTGAGGGAAAACTTCCATCAGGTAATATTCATCCCCTCTATCTTCCTCTTCTTCATATTTGTAAAACCGATGCAAAAACCTTTGTGGTGAAAGCAAATATAGTGGAGAAACCGCTGCAAATAAATTAGTAGTGGTTTCAACCGCTGCAGTAGGTCATAAAAAGTAATGCGAAAGCCTGATTTTTTAGTACTGATATTTCTATCCATTTGTCAATATTTAACTAACCTTGTAAATTCATTTTTAAAATATTAATTTATCTTCCTAAATCCTAACCTAAGCTTGTGAATAACAATTATTACAAACATGATATTACATTTAATGTTTTATAACTTTCTTTATATAATTAAGACTAATTAATCAAATTGGCTTAATATTTAATTCAATTTTATTTTTCCTTCTTAAGAAATAATAATAATTTAGGCTTCGTTTGGGACGGCTTTTTTACTGTTTTTTAAAACAGAGTTTTAGTTCAAATTTTTTTATTTTTGTACTAAATCTTTATTTTAGAAAGCAATAAAAAAGCCGTCCCAAACGAAGCATTAATCTCATAAGAATTGACTGAATCTACGCATAGATGACCGTTTCTTGCTGCCGAAAGCGCTACCGCTGCTTCTGCCTTTTTACTCCACTTGTCCTAATTACAAGTCTTCAAATTATTTATTTATTTTTTCTGTATGTTTTTATATAACCTTTAATTATTTAATAACTAATACATATATAACACATTACTCAATTGAATTATCATATAATAGACAAATTATTTGCCGGATTTTGGACCAATGTCGTATCTGTTGCTGTTGGAAGCTATGCTATTCTACTTTTGACTTTTGAAAATTACAATTAGAAAATTATTGTGGTAAAAATAATAATTAATTTACTTGCATCGTAAAAATAATTTTGATACGTCATGCAAAAATTATCTTGATCGGGCACGAATCTCGAGGCAAAAGCTAGTTGGAAACTTCAAAAATTAATTTTGGGAGCACCCAAACTCTGATTTCAGCGAGCTTACAGTCAAACTGAGCGTCTCGGAAATACGAACTCAACGACACCAAATTCGACCCAATCTGAGCCCAAATGGGTCCGAATCATGGATCCGAAGCGTTGTTGGAAGGTTCAAACCACTATTTGAGTTACCAAACGGACTTCGATTTTGACGAAGCTTATACTCGAATCGAAGGGCTCGACGAGACGAATCCAACGAGCCTAAGATCACAGAATTCCGACATTACTAAGGCCTTCAAATGTCCAATGAACGGTGCACGATCGTAGGATTCAATATCGGTCGTCCATTTGACCACTCCCTATTCGCCCCTGATCTCATGCCTATTTACGGGCCATGCCACTCCATAAAATCTATAAATAGAGCCCTCATTTCTCATAAGAGGGGATCCAAGCAAGAGAGAGAAGAAGAGAAGAGAAGGAAGAAGCTCCTCTTCGACGGCTGTCGGACCACCGCAGAAGTCCCGCCGGACCACCGCAGGAACCTCGCCGGACCACCGCAGGAACCTCGCCGGACCACCACCAAAGCCTCGCCGGAGTTTCATTGCACCAATGCCTTAAGGTCCGACGTTCAGTCCCGACGTCCTACTAAAGACCCGACGTCCTGCTGAAGACCTGACATCCTGCTTAAGGCCCGACGTCCTACTCAAGGCCAGACCATCGACATCCGATCTCCCAAGTGACACTGGGACTAACACCTGACTCCTTGTCTCCTATCGTCTACGATCCTTCTGACCTCTATCGCCTACTACGGTCCGTCCGACCTCCATCACTAGACAACGGTCTTTCAGACCTCAGTCTCCTACCGCCTACGGTCATTCTGACCTCTGTCGCCTACTACGGTCCGTCCGACCTCCATCAACAGACAACGGTCTTACTGACCCTCGTCTCTTGCCGACTACGGTCCTTCCGACCTCCGTCGCCTACTACGGTCCGTTCGACCTCCATCAACAGACAACGATCTTTCTGACCCTGGTCTCTTGTCGACTACGGTCCTTTCGACCTCCATCGCCTACTACGGTCCTGACCTCCGTCGCCTACTACGGTCTGTTCGACCTCCATCGACAGACAACGGTCTTTCTGACCCCGGTCTCCTGCCGACTACGGTCCTTCCAACTGAACAAACATGTATATGTAACTCCTAACATGTAATGCAATCTATATGATGTATAGTTGCTACATCAATACAAGGCCTTCTCCAAAGGAAGGGCCTCATTTGTAATCGACTGCAAATACTAGTGGATTCATTCAAACTGGGCCAGGCCCCGTGGTTTTTCCCCCTTTTCAGGGGTTTTCCACGTAAAAACTCTGGTGTCTCTTATAAATGCTACACCCTCTCACTTATCTGCTTGTGTGCTGGATCTTCGTACAATGCTAAGACGTTAAACTAAATATTTCTCAACCGCCGCGAATACTCCAGGACGCTACAAACTTTATTTTTCGTTAATTGATGAAAACTATTATAAAATATTTTTATTTCATAAGAACACATACAATTATTTAAATAATGTTGGTTTAAATTTTTATTTTTATTAAGCTCTAAGTTTATTCCATTAAAAAATAATTAAATGGATATTTTTATAATTTTCTTAAAAATATTATTATGAGTATTATAATTTTCATTGTATATAGACAATATTCAGAAATTATTTGACAAACGAACAGAAAGTAGGATCAAAGTACATCATAATAATTAGGCGCCATAATTTTAATAAATATTGTAGTTGAACCAGCCCGCCAAATAAATTAAAATATATTTTTGAAGAAAACATTTGCAAAACCTAACCCTTTATTCTTTTTTAAGAGGAGAGCTATCCTCTGTTCGCTAGTTAATGTCGTGGTCTCTGTTGGTTGCAGTGTTGGAGTGGTGGTCTTTCTCTCCCCTCCCTTTACCTCTCTCTCTAGAATCTTCCTGCAAGTAGAACCCCACATCTGCTGCAAAAGGTAGAACCGTTCAAAATGATGGGAGTCTTTCTTCCCATCCTTGACTTCTGAGTGCATCCAGATAAGAGAACCGATTTCTAATCCTTAATGATCATTATCATCCATTGAGTTAATTATTCTATAAATTGAGCGCTTCTTTTAAATCCTAGGGTTCCAAATCGCCATTTGTTCTCTTCTTTTCTCTTCACCTCCTCTTCGTTTCCGATAGAGAACAAGGAAGTTAAAAGGAGTTATGTTCCAAAACCAGCTTTCCAGGCCTTCATCCTTCAAAGGCTCTCTGAAAGCCCTCGAAGCTGATATACAGCATGCGAACACTTTGTAATTTCTCTCTCGCCCAATTTTGTCACAGTCCACTATTTTGTTTTTTCACTTTTTTTATTATTCATGCCTATTGGATTTTGTGGGAAAAAAAAATCGTTTTTTCGCTTTAATTCATGTTAAAAATCTTTTTTTTTTTTCACTGATTAGTTTTAGATGATGATCATTTTAGGTAGTTTGGATAATGCTTTTGCAGGGCAGATGCTGTGCATAAAGCTTATGGTGGTGCTTGCCTGCAGATGAAGCTTTCATATAGTCCTATGGCTCCAATCTTTCTCTTTCTATTGCAGTGGGTTAATTGTGTCCCAACTTATGTTCTTCCCAGTTATTTAGGGCTTCTCCAAATAGTTATATATAAGGTAGCTCCTTTATTTTGTCTATTCTAAATCTAAGTAGAAATAACTAAATTTCTTAGGTACTATTGCTTTGTAATTGGCTTATGTAATTTTCTTCGGTATATTTGCTCTTCATAATTTGGATTAGGTAGGGATCCTATTCCCAACATCTTATTGTTTTCAATGCTGAAGTGAATTGCGCTATGAGCTTTCAGATGTTGATTGTTGTCATAATCGTTCTGCAGGTCAACACAGATGAAAAATCTACAGTATCAGCATATGAAAGGGGAGCCAGCATTAAAGAATTTTATGGTATATATTAGAAGTTTCATCTAGTTATGAGATGGTTTAGCTTGTTTTCATATTTTGAATGCATATCTTCCTATATTTTGGTCAGCTATCATTTATCCTTCTCTTAAACAACTTGAAAGTGACTTGTTGGAGAATGAAGAGTCATATGACAGAGGTAGAAGCAAAGAGAATGTTGGAAGGAAAAGAGGAGAAGAGTGGAGGAAGATTTCAGATAAAGATTTAGAGAGAGACGATGAATGTGGTATCTGTATGGAGATTTGCACCAAAATGGTTCTACCTAGTTGCAATCATGTTATGTGCATAAACTGTTACCATGACTGGTATGTTCATCTTTAGCACTTCTGTAAGTATTTTACTAATTTTCTATCTTTTCTAATGTCATTGTGGCTTGAATTACAGGAACAAAAGGTCACAATCCTGCCCATTTTGCAGGGGAAGCCTTAAAAGAGTTCGATCGAGGGACCTTTGGGTGCTCACCAGTACCAGTGATGTAGTTGACACAGCAACTTTGGAGGAGGATAATGTAAGGCGCTTCTATTGCTATATAGATAGCTTGCCACTCAACATTCCTGACACACTTTTCTTGGTTTATTATGATTACATGTTATAGTCTGTAGATAAAAGCCTAAAAGGAGATTGGAATATAAATTGATCAAAGCCAACCATCTTTTTAAGATTGAGTTTGGCTATAGCATTCCCATTTCAGAATTTTAAAATTTCTCCTGAGATGCTGTGTAATAAGATCATTGAGAACAAAGCATTGCTTTTCTGAACAACTGTACATACAGCTCTATTTATGAGAAGTTTAGCATAATTTTTACTCAAAGGCACAGAAAGAAGAGAGAAAAAAATGCTTCTCTTTGTGCTTGAACTGCAAATTGCATATGGTGATTAATATTATACTTCCTTTTTAAGTTATAGGGGAAGTCCTCAGATTTAAACCTTATAAAGATGTCATGTAAATGTGATTTTGTTCTTATTTTTTTTTTCTTTGTTGAGTTGATTTGAACCCTTGCCATGTCTTTGGAAGACTGAGGGAAATGCCTCATGAGCTACTCACTATTTATTGGCATTATTTTTTAGCTATTGGATTAGGAGTCTGAATAAGGCAGTTTTTTCACTGCTTTGTTTTTTAAATCATTGTCACATTGTCATTTGGCTCCTGCTTTTTGACTGATTTTCAAAAAGTTTATGTTGAAGAAAAGCTGCTTTTTACAACTCAATATATATTAGAATGTGGTAGCTGTAGTAAAGTTATTCTTCCTTTTTTATTTTAAAATTATGATACCCATAACAACTTTAAAAAATGATATTAAGCATGAAACAGATGCAGTCATTTCGAGCTTTCAAGTAAAGCATGAGCAAAAGATTAGGGCTTTGTTTGGGACTATTTTTTTACTGCTTTCTTAAATAGCTTTTTAATACAAAATCTTTTAGTTAAAAAAATCGTTGTACTTCGAAGTTATTTTAGAAACTAATTAAAAAATTGTCCCAAAGTAAGCCTCAATATCAAGGAAAAATGCAGGCTTACTACTCACAGTGACTTTTAAGTCTATACTTAGGCCATCATTGTAAGGTCTTTCTTAATAGTCCTGAATTATGCTTGGAAGTGTATATGGAGAAGCAAAGTAGGCGTCTCCTGAATCGAGCGAAAACTTGTATTTATCCTTCCATTGGATTTTTAACATAATTTTTTATACTGATGTAATGATTTTAACTGTTTAGTTGGTCAATAGCTTAGAAGATATATTGAAGATGCTTCTACAATGCTGTTAAAATAAAATTAATTAAGCTTAAAATAACCTTAAAATAAAACAATCATTTTTAAATTGAGTGTGAGTTGTTAATGATGTGGGGGGAGAAAAGAGAAATTTTAGGGAACTGTCTATGTTGGCCTATGGCATTATTTGAATATGCTTGATAAGTGATCACTTTAGTGACCACTTTAATTTGATTAAGGTTTCATTTGGGAAGACTTTTTTACTGCTTGTTAAAGCAATTTTTTAGCTTAATTTTTTTTAAATTTTTAATTAGAAAACTGTTTTAAAAAACAGTAAGAAGGTTGTCCCAAACGAAGCCTAAGTCTTTGTTTGATTCTTAATATGGTTTGAATCAAGTTTTGTTTTGATTTTCAAGTTAGTTGGCTACCTAACTCAAATACTTTTTTTTTTTTGGGATAATTAGATCAATTAACGTAAATTCACACACATATTACGTTTTCAAGACTTGAAATCAAGACATCTTTGTTGGCAGTTAAAGCTCCCAACCAACAGGCCACGATGAGTTGCATACTCAAATACGTTTAATCCTCCATACCTATCATCAAATGTTTCCATATAAAAGAAGAAAAAATAAGCACTCGCATAGCACCACTAGGTCTTGTGCTTGTGTAAAGTGTTATTAACAAATGGAAAGGAAAATGCTCTCTTTTGAATTTAAGTAGCAGCATGGGAGTGATGGCCTAAGAGTTTTCCATGATTTAGATAATCATTAAGGATTTTTCAGTAATCAAAATTTTTATTAATTGATATGATTAAAAACGAGTTTTGATCTCAAGAAGATTCTTTTAGTGGATCAAAATATACTGGTGATAGGGCCTGTCACCAGCATATCTATTCAGTTTAGCATCTGGATGTAGGACCTAACACCAGACATGAAGAACTACTGCAAAGGAATGGATGTAGGATTATATGTATTTATGTATTGTGAATCTCTCTCTATGCTTATGATATCAAGAGGCATTTCTGTTAGATCACTTATACTTCAGACATTGTATTATTCATTTATTTACTTCTTGACCTTGTACCGCCTATATATAGGCTCATATGTATGTACAGACATAATAACATAATATATCATTTCTTCTATTTTCTCTGTCGTGCTTTCTATTCTTCCCTGGGTCTCCTCCGTCCAGCAAGGTCTTCATGGTATCAAAGAGCCATTAATGGCGGATCAAGATTCGGCGGCCTCCGCCGCCCCCTCCTCCTCCACCAACGTCGTCGTTCCCACTCCTATGAAATTCTTGATTTCTAATCTCAAAAATCTTGTTCCCACCCAACTCACAAACGACACCTACGCGATCTGGCGGCTTCAACTTCTCCAACATTTCTCTGCGAACGGGTTCGCCGATCACCTCACCGGCGCATCGGTATGTTCGCCCACCACCAGTTCTTCCGACTACGCTCTATGGCGCCTCATCGACCGGAACTTGATTTCGGCACTTATTGCAACAATCTCACCGTCCATTCTTCCATATGTCATCAGCTCCTCCACAGCGCACGACATCTGGGTGATTCTTGAACGGCGATTGCAACCCACGAATCGCTCCCGTGTGATTCAACTGAAGAGCGAATTACACAACATCTAAATGCGAGATCGCTCTATGCAGCAGTATCTAGCCCAAATAAAAGTTCTAGTTGACAACATCTCCACGGCCGCCACTACGCTCGACACCGAGGATATAATTTTATATATCCTCAATAGCCTCCCGTCTTCTTACAATCCATTCAAATTGGCCATCCGCACATCACTTCAACCAATTGATCTTGACGTTCTTTATTCACTACTTTGTAGTGAAGAGAAAATCTACAACACGAACAACATAAAGATTATGCTATTCAACCGGAATCCACGGCCCTCTATACAAACCGGACCAACTCTTCTCGTGGACGCGGCAACAATCGGTTCTCCAGAAACAACAAAACCTCCTCCACAAGAATGAATCCGACAACTCCGACCAACACGCCCTCTCCGCACAATCGCTCGGAGAGACCAATCTGTCAAATATGCGGCAAGACAGGCTATTCCGAAATCAAATGTTGGCATAGGTGCGATCTTGGAGGTCTTCAATTTCTGCATATTTCTGTCATTAAAATTATTCACATGCGCATGGTATCAAAGATATTACAGTTGTGAAATCTCTACAATTGAAATCATAGTAACTATAGTTGCAATAACAATACTTAGGTTTCATTTGAGACGGCTTTTTTATTGTTTCTTAAAAAAATTTTGTACTAAAACTCCGTTATAAAAAACAATAAAAATCCTTCTCAAAGAAAGACTTAATTAAACAAAGACTTAATTCTTAATTGAGTGAACTTATAGAAGATTCTTGATGCTTTATATGCATTGATCTTCATTTTATTTTATTTACTCTCACTAATTTGAATTATATCTTGTTTGATTCCCAACCAATCTTGTTCTTAGATGCATCAAATTCTCCAATTCTTTTAGTGATGAAGAGTTAGCTAGCTTGGTTGTTTATAATTATATTACCTCTTACTATTCTTCTCTAGTTTTTGCTACTGTGGTTGCCAATCTATTAGGCGTTCAATTTCTTTGCAGTACTCTGTGAGCGATGACATTTTTGTTGGCCACCTTTTGGCACATTTCATGCCTTGAAATGATTGAACATTTCTTATTATCTTTGCGTGGGATTGTGAGGTCTAATTAATGTTCTACAAAGAAAATATTTTATATAAAAATAACATATATGGATGGACCTTCACCACAAAATCACCGTGAAATCGGATAAGCAGTCAGATGGTCCACGGAAGTTCTTCCTCCCCTCTCACTTCGTGCTCGAATCCCCTAATATCCCAAAAAAAAAAAAAGATCGACCTTGAATTTCCTCAAAGTTTTATAATAAAAGAAGCTTCATTATTAGAGTCTAAAAAAAAAAAAACGTTGACTTATTGATCCTAACAATTTAATGATTGATATTTATTGCATTGGAATCTTCGTAACAATCACTTATGAATACCAAACATCAACCACTATTAATTGAGAGCACCTCTCATCAATCTCTACATAGATGAAAAGATCGTGAACAGCTATTAACTAGTTATTCTCACCTTCCCAGCTCTTGAATCCTTACATAACGTACTACATAGAATAGTTCAACAGGACATATCTAATCTCATCTCCTAATCCTCCTCGTTCCTTAGAAATGTATCAAATGAAGGTTGACAGTATCCGCCATGGAAGAACATGTCTGCAACTTTCTTGTACGTTGCTTCAGTGAGGTGAACACCATCCCAGTTGACATACTTAGAAGGATCTGAACAAGCTCTAGAGGCTTCTGCAGATCCACAAGTATTAAAAATGTCAAAGTTATATTGTCCTCCCCCTGCACCACAGCAAGCTTTGAAAAGCTCGACAAAGCCGTTTGCTTTCGGGCTCTTCATGATGGTGCCGTGAGCTCTTAGGTAGTCGGCGTACAAGATAATGGCTTTCGGATAACGGGCCCTGAGCTTCTGTAACTTGTTTTGTAGAAGAGAGTTGTGGGCAGAACCAAGCTTGTTGATGCTTGCAGAGCACCCAAAACTATCCCTATCTTCTGGAGAGCTCAGAAATAATGACAGTGGGAGGCAACCAATTAAAGGCAATCCTTGAACTACTATATGTTTGGCCCCTCTTTTTATTATCTCCTGTTGTACCAACATGCTTTATATGAAAATAAAGAGAGAAAAAAATTCATATAGCTCAATAAAATACTTCACAATTTTAGTTTGAGATGTTTTTCTTACTACTTCATAAAACAGATTTTTAGTAAAAAATTAAAATTTTAATGCTAAAAAGCTGCTTTAAGAAACCTAAGACTTCGTTTGGGCAAATTATTAGGTCCGGTCATCGGACCTATTTCTAGACATCCACTAAAAATTTGCCACGTGGTCTGCGCTTTGACTAAAAAAAGCGCAGTTAGAAGCGCAGGTAAAGTGCAGTAAAAAAAGCATAGTCAAAGCGCACAGTCAAAAGTAGTCAACGTGGCAATTTTTATTGGATGTCCGGACCTATTTCTAGATCAAGTGACCGGACCTTTTCTTATTGGATATCCGGACCTTCGTTTGGGACGGTTTTTTATTGCTTCTTAAAGCAGCTTTTTAGTACACTTTTTTTTGTACTTGAAAGCTGCTTTAAAAAGCAATAAAAATATGTCCCAAACTAAGACTAAATTCTTGCCAAGTCTTAGAACAAAACAACCCTAATAAAAGAAGAAGTAGAAGATAGTATAAATATTACCTGCAGCAAATTGATGACATTCCCAACAGCTTGCTGCTGTATAAACTGCGGTGACAGAGAAGAACCAAAACTGTATGCATAGTCATTAACTCCGATTTCACCGACCCAGAAGAGTGCTCCTTGCAAGGCCAATCTGCACTCTGCCGATCCGACTTTTCGACAACCTTTCTTCTCCAAGTAATCGTTAAACCATTTGAGCTCAGTCCCCAGCGACTGCGGCGTGATGTCGAATGTGATATTATGCTGCACAAAAACCTCATGGTCAAGTGCAGTTGAGCCTGCTACAGCAAAGTTAACTCCATGGGAAGATGACTGAGAGCTTTGGTTTAGGTAGGGAGGAAGGAAAGGGAGAGATAGAGTGGTGGCGAGGAAGTCGATGACCAGGCGGCCATCGGAGTATCGATTAGTTGGGTGGTGGAAGAAGGTGGTGCCATATGGAGGGTTGGAGACAGAGCCAAAGGCGTAAGGGCCTGTTGTCGAGTGAGTGTTGCCAGTATCAGTGAAGGAGTCGCCGAAGGCATAGATTTTTGTGAAAGGTTGTTTGTGAGGAGGAGGAAGACGAGAGGAGAAGCTAAATGGAAGGAGGAAGATGACTAATAGGAAGGAGATATAATTCATTACTGAATTGAGCTGTTTTGCTTTTCTGAGTTTGAACTGAAACAGAAGGAAGGACTTCTTTTATAGGAAAGACTTCTTATATATATATATATATATATATATATATATATATATATATATATATATATATATATATATATATATATATATATATATATATATATATATATATATAATCATTTAATCACACAATTTGACTCATAAATTTATTTATTTATTATGACAAAATTTTATTAAAAATATATTTTAAATATATATATATTTAATAAATTAGACTTACTCAGCTCATGAGAGCTTAAATTAAAATTAGTCTGTTAATTAAAATTTTTGACTATTAATTAAGATGTCTTAGATTTTAATTTTGTGTATATTATTATTGTAGTTCATCTAAATGTCTCCAAAAAATAAATTAATATTAATATAATTTTGATATGAAAATATTATGTAAATTAATATAAATATTAGATATTAAAATTGAATAATATGCACATAAATAGTATATATAAATGATTGATTTATTATGCATTAACGGCTGATTGCTATATATATGGGATTGGAAGTTGGAGATCAGCTCACCGCCCCCGTGAGCTGCTTGCCACATTGCTTAGAAATTGTACCGTGAAAATAAACCGCCTTCATAATTGTCAGCAAACCTTGTGGTTTTTTTTTTTCATTATATATTTATTTAGGTGCTCATAGCTAAAAAATTATATTTTAAAATACTTTTTATTGTAAATTATGCATTAACCTTAATATTCTGAATATAAAAATTATAAATTAACTACAATAAATCAAGCATTTATCCACTAAATAGTATCAGCTATCTGAATTTTTTTTTTTATATTTTGTCCTATTAATATTCAGAATATAAAAAACATTTATGTCCAAACCTCAAGTATTAGATGACAAAAATAGAGAGTTGTGTTACTTATTTAACAGTCAATACAAAATTTATTGCTGCAATCATGATGTGATTCATAACACGAGAAATTATCCTGTACGGAAATCAGACACAGCTCTACTTTCGGATGCGAATCAAGTGCAGCCTCGTTAGCGATACCGAGTGAAGGGGTGATGTAACGCATTTTGATTGGTCTCCAGACGGTGTTCGGCGTTTGAACATAATAATTAATCGATATCATGAATATAAAAAGTATACACAATGATAATTATTCCTCATGTAGTTATCCCATCTCATCCTATATTCCTGTGACTTTGAAAATATAGACAGAACTCTATTTGGTATGTCCTTTGGGAGCTTTCGCTATTAACCAAGAGGTCTTATATTTGAGTCTTGTGCATATGATGTGCGTGAGTTTGTTTTAGATTTTATTTGGGCAACTTTCTTACTACTTCTTAAAACAGCTTTTTAATACAAAATTTTAATTTTAGCATAAAAAAATTGCTTCAAAAAGGAATAAAAAAGTCATTATGAATGAAGTCTTAGGCTTCGTTTGGAACGACTTTAAGAAGCAGTAAGAAAGCCGTCCCAAACGAAGCCTTAATTGACCTAAATGTCTAATATGGTGTAATAAATATGAACCGCATAAAGAGAACTGTATTGGTGGGTTAGCCAGATGGTGACCGGATTTCGACAATTATTATTGCCACCGGCCGAGGCGGTGCCTATAGTGGAAGTTGAAAGCCGACTGATGTTGATTGTACGGTCATGATGGAGCTAATAAACGAGAATTTAATCGCTTTAAATTACGCTCACCCGCCATGGCGGTGATAGTACTCCGTTGCCAATTAATTGGGCTGGAAAATTTTGGTAAGTTCATTTAAAATCTCTCAACATAATCTGGAAAACTATTTAGATGCTTTTTGGTCGGGTACATTAATTTTAAATTTAATTTTTTTAATATTTGATTTGAATAAAATAAATAGTAAATAATAATTTTTAAGAATTTGAAATATTTAAAATTAATTAAATCGAATAATTATAAAATCTTGTATTACTTCTCTTAGGACTTTTATTTCTTAAGTCTTCCATAGCGTGAGTGTTTCATATTTTAGCAGTATATAAAGATTTAGCATGAACAGATAAAAATAGTAAAACTAGAGAAATTTTTACATGAGAAATCTGAAAAAGAAAAAAATTATGGGGTCTGACCAGGTTGTAAAATTCACTATGCACTAAGTAATACAAAGATCCTCAACAATAATTTAAAGTTCGATTTATGTATCACTAGCTAACATCTCACTCAGGACTTTTTCCCTAGCCACCTTTCGTCTCCTTCCCTCCGTCTTTGCTTCCATGGAAAACAAGAGGTTAGACCCGGGTTTCCTGGCTGGTAAGAGTTCCAAATCCTTCAAAGATGCTTTGTCCGGATCTGTTGAAGCGAATGCTTTCCCGGATCTTCGTGTTTCTACGGTTCGGGGTATGCCTGCTCTTTGGTTTTCGGAGGAGGAATTTAATTACACCTTGCTAAGCCTTTATCGATTAATTAGCTCTAGTTGGAAAGTTTCCTCTTAAACGTCCGGCTTTGGATGCTATCCGTAGATTTTTCTTCAATCTTAAATTAACCGGTGATTTCTCTGTTACTTTGCTGGATCAATCCAATGTTTTAATTAAGCTATCTAACGATTTGGATTATGGTAGGATCTTTGCTCATCGTTCATATTTTGTGTATGGATGTTTTATGAAAATTATAAAGTGGTCTCCTACTTTGGATCTTGCGGATGAGTCGCCTATTGTTCATGTATGGATTTCTTTTCCGGGTTTGAGACCTCATCTATTCTCTTCGCGTATTCTTTTTGGCCTGGGCTCTGTTTTTGGTCGGCCTATCCCAACTGACAATGCTACGGCAGTTGGCTCTCGTCCCTCTGTTGCGCGCATTCTAGTTGAACTTGATATTTTCAAATCATTTCCTGACTCTATTTGGTTAGGACCAGAAAAATTAGGTTATGTGCAAAAGGTTGTTTTTGTAGATATGCCTAACTTCTGTCTTCTTTGCAAATGTGTGGGTCATAAAAAGGCTGAATGTCCTAAGCTGAATCCTATTGTTAAGAAATCGGAGCCCTCTGTTCCGTCGCTGATTAAGTCTGTTCCTTCTTCTCTATCGATTCCTATTATTCCGGTTATTTCTTCTATCCCCAATGTTGGTGTGGATGGTAGTGATAATATTGTTGTTTTTCCGGATAATTGTGCTGTTTGTCCGGTTGGTGATGAGTTAAATAATGAGTTTGAGACTAATGAGGCTAATGATGTTGTTTCCCCTTTTGTTTTGGCTCCGTCGCTGTTGGAAGTTTCTGGTGTTGTGGGGCATATGGGGCTTGCGGTGGTTGGCAGCCCTGTTTCAGTGGTTTCTGATCAGTTGGTTCACTCATCTCCTAAAGCTGTTACTGAAAATAATATTGCTGAGCATAATGATTTTAGTGTGGATAACAATCTGGGTAACAATTCAAGTTGTTCAAATAATCTTGTAGATGTTTTTGTCAACTTGGCTGATTCGCAACATTTGGTTCAGAGGATGGGTTTTATTCCTATTACCGATTACCAGGGGGATTGGGTGTCCGACTATGAATCTGGGTATGAATTTTCAGATTGTAATGTGGCTGATTCTGATTTTTACTGTGGTTTCGATCCTGGTAAAGACTTCACATTGGTTTCTCGGGCTAACAGAAGGTTGCGCGGTCGGGGCCGCGGGAGGGGGCGAAATCGTAGATGATTTCTTT
The DNA here is from genome assembly GCA_016618105.1 of Dendrobium huoshanense. Classification (NCBI taxonomy): domain Eukaryota; kingdom Viridiplantae; phylum Streptophyta; class Magnoliopsida; order Asparagales; family Orchidaceae; genus Dendrobium; species Dendrobium huoshanense. The sequence continues at coordinate 64,843,752 of CM028358.1, read as the reverse complement.
GTTATTTCCCCTATTTTTTCTTTCTGGTTGTGTTCGTTGTTTTTATAGGCGATGATGTGACTGGGCTAGTGTCCCTGTGACCAAGCTGGTGGCAACCTTCGGTGTTTTTCGATGATTGGTGGGCGTGATTTCACCCGTTTGGATGGTCCGTGCGAGGATACAGGGACTCTGGAGCCTCGGTCGTTATACTGAGCCATATCTGATTGTATTTTTCTTTCTCTGTTCGCTTTGAGTTTTGTCCTCTGTTGTAACCGTTTTGGAGTTTTTAATATAAGTTTTTTGTTTTAAAAAAAAAAAGTAATACAAAGATCCTCCATTATTGAATAAAAGGAAATAAAAAGATATCCAACAACATGGTTTAATTTTCTCAATACATATTATAAAAATAAATGTTCACAAGAGAATAAATGTACCCAACAGTACATAAGGGTCAGATCTTATAATAATTTTGGAGATGGTAAAAATTTATGGTGCGAATCTTTGGTAACGATAGCGGTTGTTGGCGACACTAGCTGGTAGTTGTCGGTATCAGAGATAGTTGGAAAATGCTAGAGAGCTCTCTCTTCTTCTCTCCTCCTCTTCCCCCTTCATGTGACGAATGTAAGTCTAATTATAATTTTTTGAGAGTGACATGCTTAGTAAATATGAAGAAGATCCAGATTAAATTTGGAGTGTTCTGTCAAAAGGCTCATAGTAATTCATTATATTATAGAGTTTTCATCAAGCATTTAAGTGCATTAATGATGTCAAAATTAAATAATCTTAGACTCGTTAGTTTCGTTTTTTTGAGCCGCTCAATTTGCCTATAAGCATGCCATATCAATTTGACATTTTGTGCCGAATCAATATGATTTTTTGTTACAAATCAATTTTTTTTATTTGTATTTTAATATATTTAAAATATATTATTAAAAAATAAACATATTCTTTAAAATATTTAATTTACATACAATCACATAATTCTTGCATTTCAGATACCGCCTTTATAAAATTTATTTATGTATTTTAAAATATTCAATGAAACAAACTTTAATAATGAGCATATAAAAAATAAATTTAAATAAAATAAAAGTAAAATAAGTAACAATTGTGTATGAACAGTGGAGGAGTTGATAGAGTTTTCTTTTAAATCAAGTGCTTCCCGTTCGAAGTGCAAACAAATCCCTAACTTTCTAACATTTGCAATTAAATCCTAAAAGATAACAATTTTATTTTTTCTACATGGAATGGGGAAGCAGAGTATAATTGCAAATTCTCCTTTAAATATATGACATAGGTATTTAAAATAAATGCTGAAATGTTGATAATATCAGCATCTAAATAACATTAGAAGAACCACCGCATTGAAATAGTGATTAAATTAGGAGCTTGAAAATAATATAAAAATATATTAATAATCATAATTGATTATTCAAAATGATATTGCATTATTATAATCCTTATAAAATTAATCTTTATAAGAAATCCTACTCGAAATTTATGTATATAAAATAACAAAGCATCAACATTAACACTCCATCAAGTCAAGAAGTTATTTTCTACATCAGCATTGATGAAAACACAGTTCCATAATTATCAAAATAACATCCTACGAACACCAAATCTATCAATACTAATAAAAAGAAAGGTCCATCACGAAAAACCTAATAATTGGACAAAAGCAGTCAACCTTCATATTTTTTGACTAATTAAACCCTAAAGCAAGTGCTAGATTTCCAACCGTCAACAAAAAGATAGCGATCGAAGTAGAATGCATATCATTGATAACAGAGTCCGATGAGTCCGTATTGTTCCTCTGGTCTGGCGGTGATGCATTAGGCCCCGTTATCACCTTAATAATCATTCTCTCTCCTCTTTCGCAATGCCCACTAACTCCGCTAATGAAATAAAAGAGACCCGCTCGCTCGAACTTGAACTCGGTCTTGCCATTATTGGAAAAGAAGATTGGGTGCATCGATCGACACTTGTCATATTCTGACTCTGTCACTACTAAGACGGAGTCCTTATTGTACTTGAAGTCTGTATTGTAATGAGCCTGACATCAGTGAGATCATAGAGATAATATTTTGCTAGGTTAAGATGAAAAGCACTTACTAATGGTGTCGTCAACTTTAAACCGGTTCTTAGCGGCCCACTTGTTATAGAAATCTGGGTCTTTGGAAGAGGGAATGGCCCAATCTCCATCGCCGCCGACGGCAAAGTCGGTGGACAAGGTGAGCAGGGAGGAAATGGAGAAGAGGGAGAAGAAGAGGAGGAGTTTGAAGGAGACGAGAAGTGTGACTTCCATGGCGTAATTACTTGTTTGATTTCTTTCTCTAAGAAATGATTGAGAGAAGAGGACTGTTGGAGAGCGAGACAAATAGGAGAAAGTGAGAATAAAAAGCAGAGGGATTAGCGTGGCAGTTAAGAAGATGAGACCGTGGGGATGACGTGGCTTGCGGTGGAATTTGAATTGGTAATAGCCGTTGGAGATCGAGGCGGGAGGCAAGAAGAGAATCCGGGATGGAAACGTTAGATTTTTTTTTAAATATCCCTTTTTTATAGCTTTAAATTTATTTTTTGGTATATTAAATTATTTCGAATGACTGAAAAATCCAAGTCGTTTAAAATGAATTTAATGAATGGAATTTTGTAGCTTTACCATTTAACTAATGATAATTAGAGATAACATACAGCTCACCTTGGTCCGTTGGTTAAGAGCTTAGGCTTCCAACTAAGGAATTTTTATTAGGTCCGGTGTCCTGACGTAGCTCTACTTTCGGATGCTAGTAAAATGATGTCATGTGCTCTTACTCTTTACCGCGCGGCCCAACAACCTGACCCGGACCGGACTCGGGATTGCTATGCATTGGCTGATTTGTGCAGACCGGGGTATTGCTAGGTATTATGCTCGATATTGCTCGGCAATAACGAGAAATACCATTCATTCAAGATCAATACCTAATAATACCGAGCAATACCTCGATTTTGCTATGTATTGCTCGGTATTGCTAGGCATTGGTCTTGATAGAGCGGTATTTCTCATTATTGTCAAGCAATACCTAGCAATACGCAAACATAGCAATACCGGGTTCCGGTTCGGGTCGGGTTGTAGGGCCGCACGGTAAAGAGTAAGAGATCATGGCGACATGTTATTGGCCTCCGGATGTAGAGCTACGTCCGGTTTCTGGACCTAATAATTGTTCCCAACTGAGATGTCTTGTGTTCGAGTCTTTATGTATACATTATGTGTATCAGTTTACCTTAAATGACATAAATGTCTTTAAAAAAATGATTCATTACGAAATTTTGCAAATCGCAATGGAATGCAACCCTGCTTTTATCATTTTTAAATTGTATTTAATTCAATTTTATTTAAATTAATATATAATCAAACTAAATTCTGTAGGGTCTATTTTCATTTCATTTTAAGAACATAAAAGCAATAGCTTGGATTTGATGCGAATTAGACCATTTAACAATAAGTATAGACCGCGCCAAATAATAGGAATTTTTCGTAATATTTGTATTCAGATATTAAATTTAATTCAAAATAATGCCGCCCAAATATCTACTGAGTTCGATCATTCAAGATTTAGTTTTACATCATTCTCCATTAATTTACATAGAAACACTGATTCAAGCCAAAATATATTAGATACAAAATTCATGGAAGTGCACAATTTGTAATGACATCTCCATCTCATATTGAATTTGAATTTAATTTAATATGAATGTGATAGATAATTGAAGTCTAGTAAAAATTAAATAGAAACTTAATAATCAGTCAGGGAAAAAAAAAAATTATAACACACTTTTTCTATTTCAGAATAAATTAATTCCCTAAACATTTAAAAAGTTTTGAGCCATACGCTAAAATTAAGGCTTCATTTGATTAGGTTTAGTTTTCAATTTCAAGAAGTCAAAATCAATTACTTTTAAATGTTTGGAAATATTTAGAAGAACAACTTTTATATAATTCCTATTTGCATAACTCCATTTTTTTGATCGGTTATAAAAGTTATTTAATTACTGCTTATGCAGTTTCAAACTCAGTTTTTAAAAACAAGCACTTAAAAAAATATTACTAAAACAAAATTTCATAACTAAAACTCTAATTAAATTTTAAATAAACAACAACTCAACCAAACAAAGCCTAACGCTTCGCTTAGGATGGCTTTTTTATTGTTTCTTAAAGCAAAGAATTAGTACAAAAATTTTAAAACTCTATTTTAAGAAGCAATAAAAAACTCCCAAATGAAGCTTTGGGACAGCTTTTTTATTGCTTGTTAAAGCAACTTTCTAGTACAAAAATTTTAATTTTTTTTACTAAAAAATTTCGTAAATAAACAGTAAAAAAGCCATCCCAAACAAAGCCTTAAATCAACACAAAAAATTAAAAAAAAAAAATGAAGTTAAACCCTTTATGTGGTCTAGAGGTGTAAACGAGCCGAGTCAAATTTAGCCCTTACATGCAACATAGAAAGCAGTTCATTTGGTATATGCGAGCCGGCTTCAACCATAAGCAGAAATCGGGATTTGTAAAAAACTAAAAAATGCAAAATTTTTAAAACTTAAGTCAAAAAAAATTTAGTTGATTATTATTATTATTATTATTATTATTATTATTATTATTATTATTATTATTTTTAATATTTAAATTTAATAAATAAAATAAAATTATTTTAAAAATATTAATATTTATTCCCGGCTCGCAAACTCATGTCGTACGTGCAAAATCGATAAGCACGGCTCAAGCCCATAACGTTACACCCCTATTGTGGTCCATAAAATGTGCTTTTTTGTAGCTTTTTTCACGAAAATCGTCCCAGTTTGAGCAAAAAGCAAACAAAATCTCGCAGGGAAGGCTTTCTTATCTTCTTAACAATTCTTTGTACAAAGCGAATAAGAAAGCAAGAAACCTCAATTGCAACACATCCATTTGGTATGAACAATATGACCAGTTCAACGTGTAAATTATCATATATACACTCCATATTTTTTTAATTATTATTGTCTGAAAAATATGCCGTGTACCGTATAAGACAAACTAATAGGCATTCTCTGCAGGCTGGTGGTAGGTTCTGCGTCGCAGCTGAGACTCAGATGTGGGCTGCTGTAAGAATATCCTGGTTGGATCGTTGGGATCCACATACCTACATTTGTAAAGGAAGAAAAAAAGATAAGAATCAAACTGGTGTGAATCTAATTCTAGCATCTTATTACAAGAACTTGGTAGAAAACTCTAAAAGATAAAAGCGAACAAATATGATCCAATTCTAACTTCCTAGAACATCAACTTAGTAGAATACTAGAAAGATAATAAGAAGTAAACTATGGAATGAATCCAAATTTAGCATCCTTTAACAAAAACTTGGTAGCAATGCTGTAAAAAAAGCTTCTTTACAGCTTCTTGTTTGGGAACTCGTGTTCAATTCCCTCATTAACTAAGAGAGGTAATATAGAATAAGTATTTTTAGTTCATTTTCTTAACAAGACAAACACATATAGAGCCTTGTCTCATCCCTTTCGGCTCATTATTCTCTCTCTATCTCTATATACATATACACATACACACATGTATACATATAGCCCATTGTATATCATACATGACTCGTGACTCGTGTCATGACCAAATAGGCACCCATGTGGCTCCTCGTTTCTGGCAATCTGGCCTGATCGCAATTTCAAGGCGAGTCCCCTTGGTCGAGTCTTCACAAATAAGTTGACATGGCGAGTCTATTGGGCAAGCTGGCGAGTCGATATGCAAGTCCTTTGGGTGTGCTAGCGAGTCTCCTTTGGGTGCGCTCATGTTAGATAGTTTAATTCTACTTTTTTCTTACTCATCGTCAAGGAGTTACCTTGCTCTCAGTTCAGCGAGTGAAGAACGTGCACTTTCATTCCTTAGCGATTAGTCTGCCTACGCAAGTTACCAGAGAACTCGCACATAAAGGGAGAGAGTACCTCGAGTGTTATTTTTATCATATGTAAATTACCCTAATTTCATACTTTTTTTTTCTTTTATCCTAATTTCATACGTATTTCAATAATGAACTCGCCATCTAGGGAGTTTAAGAACGCAAGTATTCAAAAAGGAAAAAAAAACTTTAATCATGATTGATTACATATGTATGAGTACAGAGACTTCCCTTATGTATAATAAATCTTTAGATCATGGGGGCTCCAAGTCCTTGACACCTCCTTGACTCTATAAGTTTGAAACTAATACACTTCAGAGCCATCCCAAGCAGGCATAAGCTTTCCCAGCACATAATGGAGAGCTGCCGCAACCACTCTTTTGATAACTAAGTCATCATAGTGGAAAGGCATCTCCCTAACATTAGCATTATAGTACTTAACCATTCTTCTTTTTTACTTCTTCTTGCCTCAAGGCAGCTTGCACTCTGAGTTCCTCCAAGAGACTTGAAGCTGTTTCTAAGCCTTCATGGTTCCTATCTTTCCACTCGTTAAAACTGGCAACTACTACCACTCTTTGCCTAAGCAATTCGAGTTCCAGTGGGATTAATGTCTCAAAGCCATGTGAGAGCGAAAAGGATGCTTGATCTGTCACCGAGAATAGAGTGGTTCTCAATGCCTACAAAACTGAAAAAAAAAGGTGGATGACCTCACGAATAACTCGCCTCCAATTATTAGTTATTGTGTTGGCCTTATTTTAAATCGCCTTAGATCCAAAACCTAGGTGCTTACTTTTCCTATACTAGTTTTGCTCCATGGGAATATGTGTTATTCTGAAGTATTCAAATTTACTATTCTTTGCTTTTACTTAGAATAGATATGTTAGCAAAATTTCATTACATGCGCCATACTCCCCATTTAGTTGATTTACTATCAACTGTGAGTCTAAATAAGTCACTAATTGTGTGGCACCTATTTTTGCAACAAACTTCAATATAATGAGTAAGGCTTCATACTCAACTTGATTGTTGGTGATCTCTGACATCGGCTACTAATGCCCATTGTGGTACAGTTAACTTCACTTGTCCTTGGCCTTTTGGAGCTGATTGCTACAGAGGACTTGGCTCATTCTGCACCTAGGATGGTGAGTAAAACTCTTATAATGTGAATTAAGCAAGAAGAAACGGGTTTGTTCCCATAGCTCTCCATGGGAACCTTCCCTGAGAATCAACTAGGGTCGATGAGTATGAACTCTTTCATTTTTTTTATTTTTTTTTTGACTTAAAGTCCATGAAGGTGTCGACACTTCTCAATATCACAACAAAGATCTTAATTAAAGACACGTTATCTTTAGGCGTCCCTCTTATGCATATTTGTCTTCATAGGTTGAGGATGCTTGAAGAATTATTTATTTTGGATTGGCCTATATGAGCTTAGTCATTATATATAGGCATAAAGCAGAGTGATTGCGGGATAGTTAGAGGAATGGTGCCTACTTTCTGCATGAAGAGGGCGAGTGGAGCGTGGTGGTTCTTCCATCCTTTGCGCTAATGACCTAACTACCCTAAGCGGTCGCCTGTAGGGGTGCCCTATGGTGGTATGGACAATGTTGATCAAGTGTTAAGGGTGGTCTTATGTCAATCGTACAAATCCTTGGGAAACTTCGCTCATGCTCCTAGCCATGGTGTCGGTCATTCCTAGTAGCAAGCCCTCTGGAGCAGTGGACGAGGAGGATAGAACAATTCAATTGTACTCCTCAATGTTGATATGGTAGTTGGCGAGTTCAAGCAGCTCAACCAACATCTTCGATTGCTACAATCCCAATGCATAACAGAATGAGCCTTCTTGCAATCTTTGGATTAGAGCAGTTAGAGCAACAGTTGGCTCAAGTTCCTTTACTTCAAGCATCTCCCTTTGCAATCTCACAATGAAGCTACGAGGCAACTCGCCCGGTTCCTAGCGCATCTTGAGAAGGGCTTGCGAGTTCTTTTGAAGCTTATGGACACTTACAAATTATGTAACGAATATTCTTTTAAAATTTGCAAATAAAGTAATAACTCTTATAAGCATGCATATGAACCAACAGAGTGCTAGCTCTTTGAATGTAGTGAAGAATGTCGATATTTCAAAGCATCATCGATGATTCAAAGTAAGCAACATAATCAACAGGGTTGGTTCTTCCATGTAAGACTCTAGGTAAAGAAAGCATCATGAATTTCAGAGGCAACCTCACCTATGCTATCACCATGGAGAAAGTGGGCAGGTTTCGCTCTCCTCACTCATCATGGAGGAGGGTTATACTTTTTGTTGTTGGTGGCAATGTGAGTGGGATCCATGTTGAGCAGCAAGGTGAGTATCTAGATCTCTAGTATCCTACGACGAACAGTCGAGTTAAAAGATTCTTCTGGTGTACTTTCTGTTGGTGCATTCTTGACAATCCTCCTAAGGCATCCTAGATTATCTTTGTGGGTCTTTCCTCCATTTCCACGAAATCATGATGAGTAGAGTAGTTGCGAGCATCCATATTCACGGATGGTTCTGCATTTTTATTGTTCTTTGAGATGTGTATGTCTTCTAATCACTGCATCAATTTATGCTCACCTTACCTTTTATGATATTGGATCCAAATATATCTTTGGATGACACCCGACCTTACGAACTAATAATTTCAAGAGAACTTAAAAGTGAATATGGGAAAAAAATGAGAGGATTTAAAGAAATTAGGAAAACCCCAAAAAATCTCAAGAATACTCCAACAGATCAACAATACTTTAAAAAGATTCAGAACCTCTCTTCATCATTTTATTTATGGGAGTTTGAGGGCTACAGAAAAAGCTTTCTAAAAAAGGTAAAAAAAGTATATCACTAATTGTAGTCCATTGCATAACATACATGACATGTGTCATGTGTCATGTGTCATGATCGGATAGTCACCCATGTGGCTCTTCATTTATAGCCTGATACTCAATTTCAAGGCAACTCAGAGCTGGTCAAGTCGAGAGGATTAGGGCGATGGTCCTTCCTTGCAGCTATGCTCAGGTGGTGGCTTGCTAATCTAAGGCGAGTAACCTCGAAGAGTTGTCCCCTGTTGAAGAGGAAAACTCTACCTTAATGGATATGTACAAGTTCCTTATGGCTCCTGTTGGGGACTACTACTTGACTTATCAAACCATGGCGAGTCACATCCTTAGGCTGGCAAATGCTTGTGGAGGCAAGGTGATTGTTCTGGCTACACTCTTGATACTAGAACCTATTCAAATTCCTCTCTTAGAACCTATTAGGTACATGTGAAAGTCCTACATGGACATATATATATATATATATATATATATATATAATGTTTTTTTTTTAATTTATTAAATGGTTCGCATATAAGTAAATGATTCATTAGTGTTCCGCTCAAAATAAAATGAGTTGAATAGGAACATGATGTTCATGAATAATTTCAAACAAGTTGATCTCAAATAAACAAAAATACGAATGAGAACATGACCATGCAAGCGTTATTCGTTCACACCCCTACTTAGTATACTCAAAAGATAATAATCAAACCACCATGAATCCAACTCTAACATCTTACTATAATAAAATTTGGTAGAATATTTAAAAGATAATAATCAAACTAATAATGAATCCAATTCTAGCATCCTAGAACACGTAGTATAATATTTCAAAAGATAAGAAACAAACTAGCATAAATCCAATTCTAATATCCTAAAGCAAGAACTTTGGTACGATACTAAAAAGATAAGAAGAAAACTAGTATGAATTCAATCCTAATCCTTGAACAAGAACATGGTATAATATTCAAAAGATGAGAATCAAACTAGTATGCTTGAACAAGAACATGGTATAATATTCAAAAGATGAGAATCAAACTAGTATGAATTCAGTCCTAAATTCCTTTAATAAAAACTTTGTAGAATACTTACGCCGAACGCATCATCTCATCCACTGGAGTCTGGGCAGCTTGCAACGGGTCGACACGAGGCACAGCCTCGGCAGGAGCAGTATAGTGCTGATTATAGTGTCTTACAGATTGTATCAGGTTCAAGAAAAGAGGGACAAAAGTTCCACATCCACCTTCCTTGAACAAGATCTTGAAGGAATGAGTAGAGTAGAGGGCCCTATGCTGTTCTTCTGGTATAACCTATGATTTGACACATTAATAGATTAAACGTAAAATTCAAATAAAATTGAAAGTAACAGCGATGCAAATAGAATGGTTGGTTTATAACACACAGGTTCCACTTTTCCAGAAATGTTGTTGCAGTGGAAAATTGGCTGGTTGAACTTATCTTCATGAATATGTAACTGCAAGTAGAAAAACTAGTCTTTCATCAGTAAAGAAGGAAAAAAGAAGTGCACACTAGACAAAAAAGGGAGCCAAAGCTAAGCCAGATGTGGTATTCGTTGAAAGAAAGTTTTTATATGATATTTATAATGTATATGAATGGAACATCATAGAAGCCAAATGAAAAAAAATTTGGTCAAGATGGCATTATAACTATCAATTGTTAAGAGATAAGTGTAAGACTAGTGTTGATTGATTATTGTGTATTACACTCGTCTCAAAATAAATATTATAATTATAAAACTCATCCTGATCAAATTTCAATCATAATATTCTACCCAAATTTTCTCCACAGCACAGTGGAATGGAATATGCATGGCCATTACTAGAAAAATCAGAAAAAAATCAATAATAAGGTGCAAAAATAACTTGATGCTCGCAATACACAAGTGACCCAAAATAACTTGATGCTCACAATACACAAGTGACAAAATATGTTGGCCCGCAAAGAGATTTATTTTTGTCAATTAGGAATATAAACATGACACAAAATCATAAATTGATGTTAATTCATCAATTCGACAAATATTAAAATGTTAAGACAATTTTACACATGTCTAAAGAAGTTTTTTTAATCAATAATAAACATTAGGAAGGTTAAACTATAATTTTCAAGGTTGCGAAAATCAGACCAGATATTGAACTAGAAGAATAAAAAGTTCAAGGTTCAAATGGCTTAATCAAGATTGAACCGGATGACATAATAAATATTAAAATTATTTAAATAAGATCTAAATGATATAATAATTATATATCATTTAATTTTGTGTGACTAAAAAATAAATATAGTTCATGCATAATATTTTTTTTTTTAATTTTAAATTTAAATATCATCAATCTTTAAATTTGATTTTAATCTAAATTTAATTTATGTTATATATTTAGATATAATTTGTATATATAAATTATAAAACAAATTGACATTATAAAATTATATATATATATATATATATATATATATATATATATATATATATATATATATATATATATATATATATATATATATATATATATATATCATTCATACGTATAATTAAATATATAAAACTAATTATTTCTAATATATATTAAATATTATCAACTAAAAAAAGAAATATTATTCATATTATTAAATTAGTTAAAAATTATATAAAATAAAATGGTATGTGTTACAAACATGAAATCTTTCAACATAACTATTTAGTCCAACATCACTTGGGAAGTTTCACTTTGGATAGTATATATAAATTTTTATTTTTGCACAAGGTAGGAACTACATATGGAGTGTAATTTTAGGAACTCACTAGACATTTGCAAGAGGATGTACCTTGGTGTATGCTTTTTGCTGATGATATTCTTCTTGTTGATAAGACTAGAGAGGGAGTTGAAGGTAAACTTGAATTATGGAGGTCAACCTTAGAGTCTAAAGGTTTTCGCTTGAGTAGATCTAAAACGGAATATATAGAGTGTAATTTTAGTAGTAATAGACCTAGTGAGGGGATTGTGACTTTGGGAGATCAAGTCATTAATAAGAGTACACGTTTTAGATATCTTGGATCTATTGTTCAGAGTGATGGTGAAATAGATGGGGATATTATCAGCAAAATTCAAGTTGGATGGTTGAAGTGGAGGAATGCATCGGGCTTGTTATGTGATAGAAATGTACCCCTCAAACTTAAGGGAAAATTCTATAAGATGGTAGTGAGGCATGCAATGCTTTATGGTGCTGAATGTTGGCCATTAAAAGAGAAGCATAATACTAAGTTAAGTGTGGCAGAGATGAGGATGCCCAGGTGGATGAGTGGCTTTACCTTTAGAGATAGGATACGAAATGAGGATATACGTGAAAAGGTTGGAGTAGCTCCAGTAGAAGATAAGATTAGAGAGAGTCGCCTTAGATGGTTTGGGCACATAAAACGGCGGCCTTCCGATGACCCGGTTAGGAGAGTAGAGGTATTAAATTTGACTTATGTTAAGAAAGGTAGGGGTAGACCTAAAAAGACTTGGTTAGAAAATATTAGGAATGACCTTTCTTTATTAGATTTAAACGAGAATTTGACTTTTAATAGGACACAATGGAGAAAAAAGATTCATGTAGCCGACCCCACGTAGTGGGATAAAGGCTTGATGTTGTTGTTGTTGTTGTTGTTGTAGGAACTCACATGAAATTGTGGGGCCATGTGAGATGTTTGAATTGTGCCTTTTGGTTAATCATAATTATATGTACTTAATACTCATTTAAAAGTTATAATATACTTAATTTATATTAATTTATTAAATTTTATATTATATTTAATTTTAAATTTATTAAATTAATTTATTTAATTATTTAAATAAAAAACACTTGAACTGGCCAATTTTAAAAAACCATAACAGGTTCAACAGTTCACCGGTTGAAAAGACAGTTCTTGCGGTTTCTATCTGGTCTAATGCCAATTTGGTTTTTATGATGAATCGGATCGGGCATCTAACTGATTCATGATTGAACCAGTCAAACCGACCAGTCCGGTCCGATTTTTAAAACTATGATAATTTTAATGGTGAATATAAATGCAAAACACATTGCAAATCATGAGAATATTTTATTTGGCATTTCACACATTTACAACAACACTATGGGCAGGTCTGCTCCAGAATAAATCTGTCAAGAGATAGAATCTAGCAAGTGATACCGCTCATCACATAACAATCCTAATACATTAAAATATGTGGTGAAAAAGCACTGAAGCCTTCTCTGCAGAAAATGTGAAAGCCCCTCTAACAAAAAATTTGGGTCATGATAGGTTTTATAAATACTGAATTTACTATGAGATGAATGCAATATCAATTCAAATTTATATTGCACTCATCTCAAAGCAAATTTAATTGCAATAAAAGCTATCCTGGCCTATTTTTTTTCGAATAACTCAATTGGTCGTAGTAGAACTTTTTCCTTCAGTTGACAACAACTGATAAATGAGTGAAACACTAGTCGAACAGATCATTTAACTGTTCCTCACTCCCTTCATATATGTCCTCAGATGAGCCCAAGAGCACGTTCGGTGTTTCAGCACACTCAAAGGTAGTGTTTCACAAAATTAGTGTCCCGCACAATGCACTTTCTATATATGAATTGAATATCTAACTAGTTTGCATAGTGTTAAGTACATGCTAGACACACTATCAACCATTTTCTGATGGATCAGAGGGAAACAATGAATTTCATAAAGTTCCTCCACAACATTGCATTTTTTTTCCATTAAAATTCCTCATACCCTCATTCACAGTGTGGCATCTTTTTTTCATTCCCCCTTCCTCTTTTTTGGTTATAGTTGTTATTTTTCCTATTATCATCATCCTTAGTCTTATCTCAAGTAATATGGATCAATTGTAAAATCTGATTCTCCATTCATTCTTATTGACTGTTGCCTGAGATATCAAAGTTATTTTAAGTAATTTTATTACACAGCTCATATTTCCACCTTCCTTTTTCAAAGTATAGTAAAGTGAATGAAAGATTTTTATTTGTTTACATTTGAGTCAATAAATAATTCTCATTGTAAAATGTCATTTTTTGAATGCAGGCTAATGTATGATTGTGCTTGCAAATAGTTTGATTATAATAAAACATACATAAAAAGTGTGCTATTAAAACATGACTATTATATAATAAAAACGTACAACAGAGATATATAATGAAGGTAAAGGTGAGCATTCATACCAAGGGCATATCAAAAGCTACGAAGTTCCCGACAGGTTTTTTTGCTACAAAAACAATGCGTACATTTGATAAGTAGATGATTCCCTTTGCTTTGACATGACCACTACCAGATCTGCAAAATAGGTTATTGGTCTGACACATTAAATGAGTAACCGGTTATTAACCTCGCCAAATAGCAAATACAAGGCCTCTGAAAAAATTAAATTGAAAGGCTAGAAGAACCACCTTTCGTTTTTCTATTCTACAGATCACATACAAGAGCACCATCAAAAATAACTAAGGCCCAGCATGCTCAATAATTTGTTGACCTTCTATACACAATCATTTAGAATAGAAATTCTGGAGAAAAACTGAAAAAGGTATGCATCTTACCTAGGGGTGTAAGTGAGCTGAGCCGGCTTGAGCTTGACTCGTTTATGGTCTCGCGAGCGGAGCTTATCGAACTGACGAGTCAAGCTCGAGCTCGAGTTCGAGCTTGAGCCGACTTGGCTCGTGAGCTCGCAAGCCGGCTCGAATAATTATTACTATTTTTTAAATCATTTTATTTTATTTAATAAATTTAAATATTTAAAAATAATATAAAAATAAATTAATATTTTATATTTAAAATTAATAATAAAGGTTTAAAATATTTAATTAAATTTAAATACTTAAATATTTAAATTAATTAATAATATTTAAAAAATTCTATTAAGGCTCATGAGCTGGCTCGAGATCATTTATAGTGGGACGAGCTCGAGTTCGAGTCGAGAGTTCGAGCTCGACTCAAGTTAAAGCTCGAGCTTGAGCTCGATATTTTACAGTTGAGCTCGCTGGAACACCCCCTGACTCGATCTCGAATCGACTCGTTTGCACCCCTAATCTTACCAGATACAAAACTAACCTTGTCAAGTACAAGAATCAATAACTGATAATTGCAGCTTTCACGAAGCTATTGAAGTACTTCAAGTAAATAACACACATCAATATTTGAGCCTTTGAGGACCTTCAGACGGTTTATAGAGATGCACAAAAAAACTCAGGGAAAATGAAAGAAGAAAATATTCTCCAACACCAATTAAGATGTATCAAATATCATCATCATTAAACTCAGTGAACTATACAACAATATTAACCCTTATCCCTCTACGTGAGGCCGGTTACATGAATCATTTTTCTCCATTGTGTTCTATAAAAAGTCAAATTCTCATTTAAATTTAATAAAAAAATATCATTTCTAATATTTTCTAGCCAAGTTTTTTTTAGTCTACTTCTATCTTTCTTAACATAGGTCAAATCCAATACATCTACTCTCCTAACCAGGTCATCAAAAGTCCGATGTTTTATGTGTCTAAACCATCTAAGGCAACTCTCTCTAATTTTATCCATCACTGAAGCTCCTCCAACTTTTCACGTATATACTCATTTAACACTGTCGTTGTCAGGTCTCAAGTCCTGTATGAGAAAAGTGGAGGGTTGTGTTAGATGATCAAAAGTCAATGTAAAACTTATAAAATAATCATGACATGAACTCAGCGATCTATGAATCCCAATATTTTAAAAAACATTAAACTGCTATTAAGAAGCCAATTGGTATTTCGCTGAAACAAACCTCAACCCTTGATTAACAACAAAGAGGTCACCGCTCTCCCATTTTTCTATTGACTGGCCTATAACCCTGTCATAAGTCTCAATGCATCTACCAAATTAATTTCACAAAGAAGTCAATTCGCACCTTATGAACAGTTGCAAAAAATATGGCCCTTCTCAAAAACTCCAACAGGAAGCAGCAAATAAAAGCTTAGAGACGAAAGCAATAGCCCAAGATACCAAACTTTCCAATTTTCCTGCTTTTACTACAATCATTTTCTTTTTTGTTATTTAAATTTCTAAAGATATCGATCGCTTAGAGAGGAAGAAAGAGATGGAGAGAAGGAGGCCATTTGTGCTGTCTCCAGCTTTAAATCGAGGGGAGAAAGGTTTTGTCTGCAGAGTTATCGTATTGCAGTTGGAGATGGATAGCTCTGTGGCTTTATTCAACAATCCAAAGGTTTTGTCTCCCACTTATAGACAATTACAGCTTGCATATTTTCTTCTAAACCATGTTATCAAAGATTCATGTTTGAGATTGTATTAGCAATAGAAGCTTTGTTCCTGTAAATTGGATAACTTAGAATATTGTGCTCTTTGTTTGATTAATCTTTGTGAAAACTTTGAGTTGGAATATTTTTTTCACTGGTAAAATGCAGAGCATTTCAACTATGTTGCCAAATAACTTTTCAAGAAGTCGCAGCTCATCCTCTAAATTGTGGCAGTTGAAGTCCTGATGCAACTCAATAACTACAGTGGGAAGTGACATCCTCAAACTTGGGTCTACTTATCTTGCAAGCATAGCACTCAAATGATTAACAAGGTCGAAATTTTATAGAATTTCAAAAATCTCAAAAGCCACCGTCCAAAATGGATTATTCCTTGAGCCATCGGTTTGATGATGCATGAATTTTATATCAACGACGCCTCCATCAAGCACCATTAAGGATCTCAACAGATTGTATCTTCATTCACATTTGTGAGTTTTGGTAAACAATAATGTCCATTATAATTTTTTTATTCTTAATAGCTCTATTATATTTATGGGATAAGCTCGATTATATGATCCTTTGCATTTTAATTTCAAGATCATTGAAATAATTATGAATTTAAGAAGCAAGGATCAGTTTCAACTTTCAACAACATCGAAGGTTTTCCGCCCCAATGGATTCTTCCTAAAGTTTGGAATAGAAGATGCCTCCTTTCTATGTCAACTAGGCCTCTTGGCAACTAACTTTGTTGATCCAAATTAAAGACATTTTAAGAGAGAGTGAATCACACGCGCATGTGAATTTTTTCAAAATAAAATCTCTCCAAGCTCAACAGCAAACAAATGTCACTCAAACACAACGCAGAAGCTTCAATAAATCATCTCCAACTCATTACTCAATCACAAGGTATGTCTCAGTCTGCAACCAGATGGGATGCCACATTAATATCCTAGGAGTGATTATGGTGGAAAGATTGGGATCAGACCACCAGATCAAATTCCTCAAAACTTGGATAATGATCAACTTTAAAGAGAGATTTTTTTTTTTAAATTCATTACTCAAGATTCAAGAATAAAGGGGCCACTGATAGTTCATATAAAATTATAAAATATTATTAATCCTAATCATCCAACCTATGATGCATAGA
The DNA here is from genome assembly GCA_016618105.1 of Dendrobium huoshanense. Lineage (NCBI taxonomy): Eukaryota > Viridiplantae > Streptophyta > Magnoliopsida > Asparagales > Orchidaceae > Dendrobium > Dendrobium huoshanense. Next base: position 64,826,614 of record CM028358.1, on the reverse strand, counting down.
CACGAACACGGCGACACAGACACAGACATGGGACGCGTGAATTACTTAAAATATAGGACAAGTGCATGAGTTGATTACGGTATTATAATTTTTATATTTTAAAAACAGTGTATAAAAATTGAATAAGTATAATATTAAAAATAATTAAGAAATAATAAATTATTTAACTAGAACTTATGCTTAAAATAATTAATATTATGATGTCGAGAGTTGGGCGTTGATGTCGTGTATCAGACATCGAGAGAAGAGACGACAATGTTGTTAAGGTCGGGCATCGATATTGTACAGTAAGCATCGGGCGTCGATGTCAAGAAGGTGTCTGTCGTAATGTTGAGAGGGCGTTGGTCGTCCATGTTTAGGTGACGTCGGACAAAGATGAGCTGTTAAGTTGTGGGTGTAGAAATTGCTGGCGTCGAGCATCAATGTCAAGACAGTGTCAAACTTTGATGATGAGATATTTTTGAAATGTCGATGTGTCATGACATCAGATATCGATGTTGAGATGATATCATGCATTATTGTGAAACAAAAGTCGCAACTCGCCAATGAAAAATGAAAATGATAATATTCGATAAATGGGGTATTCAATGCGGGAGATTGATTTGGTGTGGTGGATAGGAAACAAGAAATTATTTTTTATATTTTAAATAGAAAAATTTTAAATATAAAAAATTATATTAAAAAAATTCATAAAGTATTTAAGACGCGGGTGTCAGACACGCGTGTCCAATTTGTATTTAATATTTTTTTAATCGGACGCATTTTCAGCGTGATCAACATGTGTCGAAAGTGTGTCGAACACGTGTCATGTCGGATACATTTCGGACACTACACGCATTGAGAAGTATCAATGCATCATAGCATCCAACCATAACATACGATTAATATTTTGCATGAACCAGGTGCAATAAAGGAATGATTGACAACTACAATTTCATTTTACTCTAAGATGCATTGATGAGGACATCAGATTTCGACATGTGTACCGTCGTCGGAGACGTAGATCGACGACTAAGATCCAGAACCTTTACTTTTGATATATATTGTATTCTATTTGTTCTTGCATTTCTATTTTCCCTAGTTTACCCCTGTGGGTATTGAGTCCCTATTGTAGCCCCGAGGACATTTGTGTCTTTCTAGTTTTGTTTCATTTTGGCCTATTTATAGGAGGCCTATTGCATTGTATTAGAGGATGATGAAATGAAATTTTATGTTCTTTGTTTGATATCTAAGTGAGTTAATGAGAGGAGAAGCCCAAGAAGAGCGATAGCAAGACCCGTCAACCGTTGGTTGATTCCAAGGTTTGCGACCCCGATCTCTTTTCTTCCCAAACTTACAATTTTTCCCTAATAAACCACCCGCCGGCCTTCCCTAACCAAAACACTAATTTTTCTCTTCTTCAAAACCCGAGCCCCTTCCCCCCATTCCGCCAGCCTCCTTGGCCACCCCACCCACCGGCCAACCACCCAGCCGCCGGCCTCCCCTCCACCATCCCTTCCTCTACTTGCTCAACCCACCGGCCCACTTCCCCAAGCCCTCACATTTGAAATTCAAATTTCAAATGTTCATTAATCACTTTCCTAAAATAAGTCTAAGTAATTAGTAAAGTTACTTAATTGGATTTCAAATTCAAATGCTTTCGAAACGCTAACACTTAAATTTGGAAACTTCTCCTTTTAAATAAAATCTGAAATTCAATTCAGATTTTATTTAAATCATTGTTTATTGCTTGGAGCCCACTTAATTAAACCCAAATCCCTCTCCCCCTCTCTCTATTTGGCCGGTCACCTATTCCCCTCTCCCTCTCTCTCCCATTTCATTAATTGCCACCCATTAATCCTCCTTAATTCCCTCTTAACCGTCGGCACCCCTTTAATGAATTAATTTGAATTTCAAATTAATTCCCTCCAACTACACTTAATCTGAAATTTAATTTCAGATTTTTATTCATCCTCCCTAATCCCCACCTAGCCCTAGCCACGCCTTCTCCACCTCCTCCAACCCGAGCCCCCACCTCCCTTCTCTTTTCTTGGCTGCTCCTCCTAAGTGGCGGCCTACCCCTCCACCACAACATCACTACAACATGGCAAAGATCTCCTATGATCATGTATGGCCGATCCAGAGCTTGACCACGGATTTGTATGCAACTCTTAAGGGGAGATTGACGTCATACGATCACCGTTTCTTCGACGTTGGATTCAGATTCGACCACACCGTTGAAGAATACCTAAATCATATTCTTCCCCATCTCGTGGACATCATCGATGAGCAACAACCAACGGGAGAGTGGACAATCACCAGACACCCACCCGCTCCTCCAACTCCGGCTCTTTCCCCGACGACTAGCCCCCTTGGCATCACTTGTCTACTAGTGCCATCCCTAAGTTTGTGTGAAATTCTCTTCTGCTAAGCCGAGCGATATCAAGAGTGTATGTGAGGGACTCCAATGTGAATGATCTAGATTTTAAACCGTGGATTTTGTTACGTGTCATTTTCTCTACTATTTATTTGTTGATGTAATTTTGTTAGTCTCCTATTGCTCTTAATTGTAATTAATTGTCGTTACTTAATCATTCCGTGGAAATTTCTAAATATCTATCTTGAAAACGCTTCATTTTTGTTTCACTACGCCAAATTCACAATTTATTGATTTCGTACAAGCAATTCTTGTTCCATCCGCTTAAATCAAAACTTACACCAATCATGAAGCCTTCCATGGTCTATTTTTAATGTATGATAAATAGATTTCACAGCCTAAAAGTTCATCCTCGTCTAAAACCTATGGAAAAATGTTTTGACGACAATCTTAGAGTCATGTTCCTTCCCTCAAGCCTCTGATCAATGGAAGAGCCAAAATACCTCTCAATCAGGGACATTTTGTTTAACATGAATCTCGGAAATGAAGTTTCTCCTCAATCCTTCATTCATATAGCCGAAAGTGCTAAGCGTCTTGCCACCCTAACCTTTATAAATATCCCACTCTGGAAAAAGAATAAGTAATTTCAAACTTTTAAAACCAATTCAATTCTTTAAAATCTCTTGGGGAATACTTAGTTGTGCCATTCTTTCCCAAGCCTTCAATTCCGCTTACTGACTTGAGCATAAAAATGTCTTCCTGATGAACATATTCCTCAAAGCAGACTTACCTTTTGTTGTATATATGTAGGAAGCGAGTAACCGCTTTGAACTAAATATCCTTAAGATCTTTATCAATTTTAAATTATTTCTGATATGCGACAATTTGATGCTATATGTGGTGAAGTTTCCACTCTCGCTAACTCAATGCATTCTTTGGTCATATAAAGCCAAGGGGCTTGAAACTCCTTGTATGTGGTTTCAATCTCATCGATATTTTTTAACATTACTTTTCCAAGAGAACAATTGCAACTAAACATCCTATAAGATTGAATGCACCATCACTTTTCCCATTACACTTGGCAAATTTTCTTGACCAAGAACTCACCTAGTGTTACTCAAGGTGGTCCAATCCAATCCATCTTAAATGTAATTTTCTAGAGACCTCTATATTCAATTTTAGAAGTAATTCCATTAGTCCCCCCGCGTGAAGATTCAATTTCTCTCCATAGCAAGGGCAATGGTACTTTTTTTTTTTTTTGGAGAAGGGGGGTGATAGTCCAAAAATTCTCCCTACGGTTTACATTTGAGAGCAAGAAGATAGTGAATTAGAGCCTTCATACTGATTTACTTTTTCGATGAAAGGTTCACCTGTAAAAAGGTTCCTAAAGATGGGTAAGGTAAACAGTATGATTACAATCTCACATTTTCTCCCTCTCTTTTTTACAAATCTCTCTAGAAATATCAAAGCCAAAAAGTTCTTTCTATAGAAAAAATGGGAGATATTTATAGGCATCATTTCACTAGAGAAGCGATATCATAGTTGACATTTATGAACATCACGCCGAGAGTGGGCTCTTGGAGCGAGGAACATAGAATTCTGGCTAAGGTGGTAGATTGTTGCTCTTATCAGAATGTGAAATACAAGCAACCTTATAGGACAGTTGGAGATAGTTGACCATCAATTTTTGCAGGTCAGATAGATGATAGTTGGTGAAGAATTACAGGCGGTGGTATACCACAATTATGGAGATGATTCTAATCAAGTCTCCAAACTAGCCAAGGTCCAAGGTAACAACACCTTACCCATAATGGCCATGTGGATGGTCATGATTGTGTGAGAAACAAGGCATCAAACTTCCTCTCACCCTAAAGCAATATTCATATGGCTTCAAGCAATGAAATAAGTCCCAAGCTAAGCATGAGCTCGATTTCCTTTCAACATGTGTATTTACTTGCTTTGATGATCATAGATGAGCTAATGGTAGAGAAAGACTAGGATAGATTAGTATTGCCATTAAGAATGAATAGAAAGGCATAAAAGGCGATGGTTGAGGTTGTAGTGGCATATGTGGAGGAAAAGGCTGCAATGGAAAGTCGTTAGCTAGAACAAGAGGCGCTAGTGAATGCGAAAGTGAAGGCTGAAGTTAAGACTGCTCGACTTGAAGAGGATCAGATAAAAGTAAAATAGTAAAATCGATGACAAAAGATCTTGCTACTTAAAAAGTAGCCCTATAGGAAGACAATCTTTCTGCTTGAAAGAGGAAACGATTTAGGAAGAAGATGGTGAAGGCCTCAAAGTAGGTATGGATCCTTGCAAAGGTAGCAATCACATTGATAGGCTCCTCCAAATGAGAGTCAACAGACGGATAAGAAGACATGTACACAAAGCGCAAAATTGAAGAACTAACGAGTTGTCTTCGAGGTTCTTCAACCTGATCCAAGGAGTAAGGATGGATATGTCTGATAGGAAGCACTTGGATTTCCAAGTGTTTCTCACCAAGATCAAGTAGATCCAAGGGAACACTGCTGTCCACAGCAGAAAAACAGCCAAAATACAAGAAAAATCTGAGAGGAAAACGTAGGAAAACGATGCAAACACTTTTATTTCGATAACGGATGAAAAGCACTTGCAAGATACAACTTTCCTTCAATTCGAGAGGAAGGAAAAACTCTCCAAATCTCTAGCCGTAGCCTAGAGCCCAAGAACACAAACCCTAGATCTCCAAAATGATTCAAATTCAAGATAAACCTCTCTTCCCCCTCTTCCTCCCAATTAAACATGAAAGGAGGATTACAATTTACCTAATTACCCTTCTCATTCAAATATTCCCTCCCAAAATTGAATTTACATCAAGTGGGCCCCCCTTGATGTTTCCGCCCCCCCCCCCCCCCCCTGGCCTGCTTTCTTCCGCCGGCTATAAGCCAAGGCCGGCGTAACATTACCGCCCTCCCAAAGAATCACCTTGTCCTCAAGGTGAAAATCAGGAAACTGCTGTTTCGCCATCTCGTATGGCTCCCACGTGGCCTCGTAGTCAAGAAGGTTCTTCCACTGGATCAACACTTCCTTAGTTTCATCCTCTTTCTGGCGAACACCCCTCAGCTCTAAGGGTTCCATGATCACCTCTGACTCTTCCGTAAGTGTCGGCGGTAGCTCAGGAATGGCGATGTGGTCACCAATGACCCTTCTCAGCTGGGAGACATGAAAAACCAGATGTATAGTCGCTGATGGGGGTAATTTCAGTCGGTATGCTACTGCCCCAATCTTTTCCATCACTTCATAAGGCCCAAAGTACCTTGGAGCTAACTTTTCATTCCTCCTGTTGGCGACTGTCTTCTGCCTGTATGGACGTAGCTTCAAGAACACCCTATCCCCTGCCTCAAATTGGATATCCTTGCTATGCCCATCAGCCTGCTTCTTCATGATTTGTTGCGCCCTCAGCAAGTGCCTCTTTAATTCTTCTAATACTCGGTCCCTTTCCTCCAAGTACTCCTCTACTGACGAAACAGGAGTACTACTGCTCCCAAAGTGTACCAAGTGTGGGGGATCCCGTCCGTACAACACTTTGAATGGGGTCATTTGTGAAGCCGAGTGAAAGGACGTGTTGTACCAGTACTCAGCCCAGGATAGCCACTTCGCCCATAGTTTTGGTGTCTCTGAAACAAAACATCTGAGATATGTCTCTAAGCTCCTGTTGACTACTTCCGTCTGGCCATCCGTCTGTGGGTGGTAGGCTGTACTTCTCTTGAGCACTGTTCCCTGCAATCTGAATAGCTCCTTCTAGAAATGACTGAGGAAAACCTTGTCCCTATCTGATACGATCGCCACTGGCACCCCATGTAATCTGATCACTTCTCTGATAAAAGCTGATGCTACTGTTGCTGCGGTGTAGGGATGTTGTAGGGGAATGAAGTGGGCATACTTGCTCAGCCTGTCCACCACTACTAAGATCACTGTGAACCCTTCTGAGCGGGGTAACCCATCTATGAAATCCATGGAAATCTCCTCCCATACTCTACCAGGCAGAGCTAATGGCTGTAGTAATCCTCCTGGTGACATCGCTAGGTACTTACTCCTTTGACAGACCTCACATCTGGCTACCATCTCCTCCACATCTTTATGCATCCCCTTCCAGTACAACTCCCCAGCGAGCCTTCTGTATGTCTTCTGTACGCCTGAATGGCCCCCTATCGCACTCCCGTGAAACTCATGGAGTATGTTTGGGATGTGGATCGACGTTCGGGGCATAACAAATCTTCCCTGATACAACAGCTTGTCTCCCTCCAAGGAGTATCCCGGGTGGCTACCCGGTTCCTTCAGTACTTCAGTCCTGATCTTTCCCAAACTCTCATCTTTGGCACTCTCTTCTCTGATGGCCTCCCAATCCAGCATCCAAGGCACGGATAGAGCGACTGTCTGTAATTCCTCCATACATCTGGATAAGGCATCTGCCGCCTTGTTCTCCACTCCTGGCCTATACTGAATCTCAAACTCGTACCCAAGTAACTTGGATAACCACCTCTGATGCTCTTCAGTCACCATTCGTTGTTCTAAAAGAAATTTCAGGCTCCGCTGATCAGTCCTGACAACGAAGTGTCTTCCCAGTAGGTAAGGCCGCCATTTCTGGATGGCCAACACGATGGCCATCAATTCCCTCTCATATACTGATTTCATCCTTGCCCGAGCAGTCAACACCTGGCTGAAATAAGCGATGGGCCTCCTATTCTGCATAAGTACTGCACCCAGTCCGTACCCTGATGCATCTGTCTCCACAATGAATGTCTGAGTAAAATCTGGCAAAGCTAGTACTGACACTGTAGTCATTGCCTTCTTCAGGCTCTCGAAAGCAGAGGTGGCTGCTTCTCCCCATAGGAAACCATCCTTCTTCAACTGTTCTGTAAGTGGCCAGGCTATGGTGCTATACCCCTTCACAAATCTTCTGTAATAACCTGTCAATCCCAGAAATCCCCTCAGCACCTTCAGACTTTTCGGTAGTGGCCACCTTAGCATCGCCTCAATTTTGGATTAATCAGCCGCCACTCCTTCTTTTGATACCACATGGCCCAAGTACTCTACACTGGCTTGAGCGAAGCAGCATTTCTTCAAATTTGCCTTCAACTGATGCTCCTGTAGAACCGCTAACACCGTTCTTAAATGTTCCCAATGTTCGACCTCTGTCCTGCTGTATATCAGGATGTCGTCAAAGAATACTAACACAAACCGTCTGAGATAAGGCTTGAAAACCTTGTTCATCAGGGCCTGGAAAATAGCAGGTGCATTGGTGAGGCCAAAGGGCATCACCAAGAACTCATAATGGCCTTCATGAGTTCTAAAAGCTGTTTTGGGAACATCTTCCTTCCTCATTCGAATCTGGTGGTAGCCCGATTTCAAGTCTATCTTGCTGAAGATCACGGTCCCACTTAATTCATCCAAGATCTCATCGATAACGGGGATAGGAAATTTATCAGGCACAGTCTCCTTATTGAGTGCTCTGTAATCTACACAAAAACGCCAGCTGCCATCCTTCTTTTTTACCAACAGAACGGGACTAGAGAAAGGGCTGATGCTGGGTCTGATGATCTTTGCCTCCAGCATCTCTCTAATCAACCGTTCAATTTCATCCTTCTGGAACTGGGGGTAGCGGTAAGGGCGTACACTGACGGATGATACTCCTTCCCTCAACACTATAGCATGCTCTCGCTCCCTCTGTGGGGGTAATCCCTGAGGTGGCTGAAAAACCTCTTGGAATTGCTGAATCAATGGCTGAACGGAGAGGGGTATATCTCCTCCCTCTTCCACTCCCCCCTCCAAACTATGCAATTCCACCAAGTAGCCTCCTCCCTCCTGCTGAATGGTCCGGAATAGGGATTTGAGAGAAACCCCAGCTTTGGTCAACCCCGCATCCCCCTGAATCTTCCTCCTTCTCTCCCCTATCACGAGTTCCATCCTCAATGTCCCCCAGTTGATCTTCGTCTCTCCCAAAGTACGCAGCCACTTCATCCCTAGGATGACATCCGTGCTCCCCAGTTCTAGGGGAAGGAAGTCTTCCTTTACCTGGATCCCCTGAATCTTCAGCACCACCTCTCTACAGATTCCTCTACCCATTTCCACCTTTCCCGTGCCCATCATCACCCCATAGCCACCTGTGTCCACTAGCTCCATCCCTAGCGACTCCACTATCTGGGTGGAAATGAAATTATGGGTTGCCCCACTATCGATCAACACCACCACCTCTCGGTCAGCTATCTCTCCTCTCACCTTCATAGTGTGACTCGGAGTGAATTCCACTACAGAGTTCAGAGAGACTTCTGCTACATCCAGATGCAGTTTCTCATCCTCCACCTCGGGGTCATTTCCACCTCTCTCTTCGTCTTCCTCATCTTCACAAACGAGGAGAACCTGAAGAGATCGATCCTTGCACTTGTGCCCCGGCATGTACTTCTCATCACATCTGAAGCACAACCCTTTTGCTCTTTTGTCCTGCATCTCTTTGTCGGTCAATCTTTTGAACTGTCCCCCATTTCCTCCTCCACCGGATTTCTCCTTGGGCACCTCCCTCTGGTTCCCTGTGGCTACCCCTTTTGAGGGTAATACAGCAGTAGTCATTTTGTATGATCCTCCTGAGTAGTTGCCTCTAGCACCTCTTTCTGATCTCTTCTGATCTTCCACCAGTTGTGCAAGCTCCATGGCTTTGTCCAAGTTCCTTGGCTCCAGCACTCTGACAGCTGTTCTTATCTCCGGTTTGAGCCCCTTCATGAAATTCCCTTCCAGGGCCGATTCAGAGATGTGATCCAGACGGCTAGCCAAGTACTTGAATCTGTCCCGGTAGTCGGCTACGGTCCCCTCCTGAGTCAGAGCAAAGAACTGTTCATAGAAGTCTCCTCCCCCATCGGCTCGGAAACGTTCTAATAAACAATCCTTGAACTCTCTCCAGTTCCTGATAGGCTCTCTCCTGTCTCGCCATTGATACCATGCCAACGCCTTCCCTTCCAGACACAATCTTGCCGCCGTCAGCTTCTCATCATCTGTCAACCCGTTGACAGCAAAGTAACGCTCCACCTTGTAGATCCAGCCAGGACCATCTTCCCCCTCAAAGATGGGCATCTTCAACTTCCTCACCTTCGGATCCCTTCCATTACCCCGGTACTCTCCATAACCTCCCATTCCTTGAAGAGGAGGTGCTCCCCAAGTGTCCCGGTCCCCCCTCCGACGTTGGTACTCGAATCCTTCGTCATAATCCCCTCTTCCCCTTTCAAAATCAGCACCTCGACGCTGATGTTCTTCTCTCCTTTCTCCAAAATCTGCACTACCTTCATATTCCCCCCGCCTGCCTCCAAAATCAACACCTCGACGCTGAAAATCAGCACCTCGACCCTGAAAATCAGCACCTCGACGTTGAAGATCAGCACCTCGGCGGTCATTCCCCATGCTCATCTCCTCTCTAGAGAGTGGCTCTAGAGGTGGCATGTCGTCATCACCTTCAAGAATCTCCACTTCCGGATTCCTCCTCCCCCGGATTGGGTTCGGATTTCCTCCTACGCCATGGACGTCAGTGGTCTCTCTCACTTCCGATGTGTCCGGATGGGTCTTCATCTCCAATAATTTCTTCATCATTTCTTCCATCGCCGCGAACCTCCCTTCCAACCTCTCATTGTTGGTAGAGATCTCCATGAATTTCCCCTCCAGATCTGTCTTCAGTTGACCAAACTCGCCTTCTAAAACTTCCACCTTCTTCCCGGCCATCTTTCTTTTAACGGATCCACAAAAATCTTCTTCCGGAGACGACGATCTTGCTGAAATTTCAGAATTTCAGCCGCCGGTGGTCCCGAATCGGTGCTCTGATACCAATTTGATAGGAAACACTTGGATTTCCAAGTGTTTCTCACCAAGATCAAGTAGATCCAAGGGAAAACTGCTGTCCACAGCAGAAAAACAGCCAAAATACAAGAAAAATCTGAGAGGAAAACGTAGGAAAACGATGCAAACACTTTTATTTCGATAACGGATGAAAAGCACTTGCAAGATACAACTTTCCTTCAATTCGAGAGGAAGGAAAAACTCTCCAAATCTCTAGCCGTAGCCTAGAGCCCAAGAACACAAACCCTAGATCTCCAAAATGATTCAAATTCAAGATAAACCTCTCTTCCCCCTCTTCCTCCCAATTAAACATGAAAGGAGGATTACAATTTACCTAATTACCCTTCTCATTCAAATATTCCCCCCTTGAATTATCCAGCCAGCCCAGGATGGGCCGGCGTAACAATGTCCCATGTTCTCGATCATGGAGTCTTATGGTGGAATAGCAAACCGACTGGCTCCAAAGGAGCTATTTGAGGTAGGTGTTCATTTTGGCAAAAATATAAAGCAAGCAATTCCCCAAGCTCCATCTTCACGAATGATATACTGACGCCATTGAGGAGATGTGTGGCATGGTCTAGGACCTATTAAATGAGAATAAGGCTATGAAGGATGTTGTCTCGGGCTTAAACTAAGTAATGGTTGTGATGGAGAATCTACGGAGGGATTTCTCTCGATAGTTTAATGAGTACAAGCGATCACCAGGTGCCTAGATAGACTAGTAGCTAGTCACACTGAGTCGAGCGAGCTCTATAGCATTAGCATCTCAAACATTAGGAACCATATTGCCTTAAGTGCACCAAGTGCTTTTGAAATCCGTTGGAGCTTTAACAATTAGATTATGGCTCTCTTCATAGTTGACCATGATAATGATGGCAACCAAGGTGATATGATCCCTAGATGTGGTGGATATATGATCCATCCTCTATCGAGATAAGAATTTCCATATGGATTGCGATCATCAAGATCTCTATTTAAATATCTCGTTTCAATTAGAAAACTATAGTAGCAAAATTTATCTCAAAAATCCTTAATGTTGTGTGTCTCAAATACATCTTTTATCAAGATCAAGGATTTCATTTCCCCTTCCACCAATAAGATTACTATTCCAAAACTCCTCATTTAAATTTAAAAAAAGGCAAAAAAGGAAACATGTTCTCCTTCTCTAGTACATGTTATGTCTCAACATGCTACGTTTCTATAATAAATGAAGGCTCAAAGCCCAACCCTTGGCCACATCCAAAAATTTAGAGCACTTAAACCTATAGGCGCTAATCCATAGATGAATTATAATAGGATGACAAAGCTCGAGAAGTAAAAAAAAAAAAAAGAAATGTGAATGCAAGTGAGGTGATGGTGGCAAGGAGGTGTTGAACCATGTGTGTGGGTGTAACATGACATATTCTACACCTCCACATGGTGATCCATAAATTTTTCAAGATGGAATGCCACCTCCAACATTAACAAGTTGCAACTAACGTTGGAGGTGCCCAAGTGAGATATGGACAAGTAGGAGGCATAGGTGGAGGGGGCTCCAGCAATGCCGTGCAGTTTATTCATGGGCATAAGCTTGCTAATGTCACATTGCAAGGATTTTCCTGCCATTGTGACGTAAGAAACATTTGAGAGAAAGCAGCCTGAATAACAAAGTATTTCTAACACTTTGTTCTCAATTAAGAGCAATATCAACAAAATTGCACTCATGAAAGTCTCTAATATGCTGAGAACCATAAATGGTTTTTAAGAACATAACGAAGCAGTGAGCACCATAAAATCTACCAATAATTTACCCAAAAGCTTTCTTACGGATTACCTTAAAATTTGAACATGTTCAAATTCTATCATGATTCACTTTTCAAATGTAAATCTTCGTGAAACAAATTATAGATATAAATGAAATTCAAGTACTTCACATATAAAGCAAACAAAATATATAGCTAATCAATCAAAACTTATATTTCATCCATCTCAAAACAAATCTAATGACTATAAAATCCATCGTCATCAAATTTTGAACAGTTTATATTTCCTTTTTTTTTTCTTTTATTCAATCCCATGGCCATGTCAAGGAAGAACATATAAACCAATGTAAAAGGATTCACAACCGTCCTTTCAACTTTCTTAGGTGACCCATAAGCATCTTTCAAATATCTAAAACGTCCATAATATCACTAGCATCTAGTAACAAATAATAATTAGGTCGATTCCATGTAAAAAATGACAGAGGATGTCCTAATCGATCGCCAAAACACTGATACAAAAAAAAAAAAAAAGTAAAATCAAGAACGATTGGCAACGTAGAAAAATGAAATTAGCAAAGACGATTTCCAGGATAGGAAAAGTGGGGAAACTAACCCTGGGATCTTGTCGACCTCGAACTCGACGCCGTCCCGAGCTAGGACGAACATCTCGCCCAGAAATGGGACTGGCATCCCGTTGGCTAACAGCTGAGGGTTCAAAGCCATCCCGTCTTCCTCTGAGTCAGTGATCGGATCTGAACAAGGTTGAGAAGAGAAAATTTGACAACGATATCCGTCGCACCTCCAATTTCTCTCCTTTTATTATGTCGGAAAAAAATAAATATTTATTTATCTCGACGCCTTGAGAGGGTTCGAGAGCTATTTGGATATTGCATTTTTAAAATCATGTTATAAAAACAAATATTAATATTTCTTGTTTGGATAATAAGATAATTAATAATTAAGATATATAGAAATACTTTTGACACAATGAGTGGCATACTAGAAATATGTATTTTTATAATAAAAAATAATCATAATTATATAACACTATTTACTTATAACATTTTAGCACTAATTATTAAAGATTGGATTGTTTATCTAATTATTAAATTTAATTATAGCCTAGAAAATGATGATATTATGTAAATATAATTTAAAATATTGAATTATATTTATAATTGATATGTCATCTTAACTTGATTGTGCATGAGTCTCATGCACACTTGAATTGTAAGCTTCTAAAAAAAAAGTACCATCAAGACTCTGATTTCAACAAACTCATCATTAAATTGATTGGCTTGATGAGATGAAATGAAGAACCCCAAATATTGGCTTGATGAGATGAAATGAAGAATCCCAAATATGATCTAACCCGAGTAGAAATTAACTCATATCAATAGCTCATAATAGAAAATTTTTAAATTAGTTGAAGGACAAAATAATATCTAAATTTGGCATACATATAGTCAAATCGAGAGTCACGGTAAGATGAATCCAACGAGCTCAAAGTTACCTAATTCTAACAACAATAAGGGACTTAAAAGTCATATGAAAGTTCTATGATCAATAGATTTAGTACAGACTGTTTGATAGAGTGTTTTGGATTTTCTCCCATTTTTTGGAACATGTTACTCTCAAAACTGTATAAATAGGCCCCTCGTATTAGCATGAGGAGGTCCTTTGGCTAAATATTCAAGAGAACTTAAAGACTCTAAGAGTCCCAGAGCTCCACTCGATTGCCAACGTCTTCGAATCACTACCCAATAATCGTTATCAAACCTTCATGGCCCAACCATTGTCATCAGATCTTCATCGCTCGATTGTCATTGTTAGACCTTTGCTGCCCAACATTAGCTATAGGACTTTCATCGCCTATTAAAGTTCTCAGAGCATTAACTAAATGTCATCATCAAACCAACACCCGACCGCCATCTGACCCTTGCTTAATCCTTGTTAGATATTTACTGTCTAATTTTCATTGATCCATCATCCAACCCTCGTCCAACTTTCACTCGATCCTACCATTAGCCTTTCTTAGCCTGATTGTTGCTACCTTTGTTGCTCAAAATGTCAATATCGTGCCACCGACTGATCGACATCATCCAACCACCTCACAACCATTATCTTCATACAACTACTCATCCATCGCCTTGGCATCATGGTTAGACCTTCATAAACTTTAGTAGCCTAACTTTCATCATTGGATCAATAAATCAAGGCAACATTATTTCTATCACATAGTGCCTGAATTATTTTTAATGATAAGAGCTCGTGCATTAATAAATCAAGGCAACATTATTCCTGTCACATGATACTTTCAATATGAACAACAAAATTATTTTTAACATGCACAATGCTAATAAATATAGAAAAAAAGGATCGACAACCTAATATCTAGAAACCTAGCACAGGAAGCAAGGATAACACCCTAATAAAGAAACCTATCCAATAATAAATAATAATTTGTTACCTCTAGGCGAGCGATATGAAACTCCAAGCAGCAAAGATTTAAAGGTCCTACAAGAAACAACAAAATTAAATAGTGATTTTACACAGCTCAAGTTATTTGAGTTTAATCGATCTAGACTACATACATATGCCAACATTAATAATCATAATGATCAATCAACCTGGATTGCTTGAATTGAGGGATCCCTCGCCGAAATTTATTTAATAAAATATTTTCGAAAATGCCAATGACTACATGGTAGATGTTTATACAATTTATTGTTAGCTATACAAAAACATAATAATATCATTTACTTTCTGTTTTGCTTATAGCCATGTATATAGCCTACCTTACATTATATATATGTGTACCAGTGAAACCGAATACAAATGAATAATAGATTAATTACTTTCTCTCTTCTGTTTCGTTCTCTGTTCTTCTTCTTGGGCCAAGATCGCCCAGTTCGTATCACTCCACATGGTATCAGATAGGATTTCGTAATCCTGGCTCCTATGGACAGCTCGTCTTCTTCCTCCTCTCATCCTTCAACTTCCATGGATACGCTGCCACTCGATGCCACCGGTATCAACTCATCTCTGAAGTTCGTCCTTGCCAACCTCAAGAACTTTGTGCATTCCCCTCTGTCTACGGACAATTATCCGGTATGGCGCTCTCAAATTATCAAGATTCTTCGTGCCAACGGCTTAGAATCATTTCTTGATTCATCTGTTGCTACCCCACCCAAATGCCTAACCAATTCTAATGGTCTGTCGTCTACTAACCCTGATTACTCAAAATGAATTTTCACGGATCAAAACCTTGCGGCTGCCATCTGTGCCACTATATCCGCTTCAATTCTTCCTTATGTTCTTAATCTTGAAACCACTTCTTCCATTTGGTCTACTCTTGAAACTCGGTTTCAATCTTCTAATCGTTCTCGCGTCATTCAATTAAAGAACGAACTTCACAACATTTACCTCAAAAATTCTACTATGATCCAGTACCTCAACGAAGTTAAGACCATTGTTGATAGAATCGCTGCAGCTGGCTCGACCGTTGACAACGAGGACATCATCCTCTACATCTTAAACGGTCTCCCGATGTCTTACCAATCTTTCAAAACCTACATTCGCACCATGCAAACTCCGCTGAATCTTGATCAATTATATCCGCTCCTCATTAGCGAAGAACTTCACCTTGCTGCTGACAATGCTCGGGCTACATCTATAGCCGATAGCCAAACTGCTCTTTTCGCGTCTCGCGGACGCGGTCGTCGACCACGATTCAGGCAGCAGTCTTCAGAAATTCAAATCAAGAATCAACCATCCAAGAATCCGTCCACTTGTCAGATCTGTCTTAAGCGCGGTCATATCGCGATGGAATGTTGGCATCGATTCAACCAGCAATATACACCGAAACCACCTTCAACTCCGAACACGGCGCTCCTCACCGCTGCTTCCACCAACCATACCGATTGGTATCTCGATTCGGGAGCATCTTCGCATATGACGAAATCTCTGGACAATCTTTCTATCTCTACGCCATATCGCGGTTCTGACGGTATCACCATAGGTGATGGGAGCTCGGTTAGCATTGAAAATTCCGGAAAGGGTTTGCTACCGACTCCCTCTCGTAAGCTTTCATTACTCAATATTTTACATTCTCTGCTTCTCCAATACAATCTTTTATCTATCTCTAAATTAACAAAAGACAATAATATTGCCGTCACTTTTGACCCTAATGGTTTTCTTTTTAAGGATCTGACGACCAGCAAAATCATTCTTACGGGACCTTGCAGTGATGGGCTGTACAAAATTCAGACGCCGCCTGCCACTTCTTCCCAGCATGCTCTTCGCACAACCGTCCATCAACAGGCTCCGTGGCATGATCGGCTGGGTCATCCCAGCTATCAAACTTTAGCTCATATTGCCTCAGGCAACAAGCAACTTAGAATAGGACTTTCTTTACATTCTTGTATCTGGTGTAATCAAACCATATCTCACAAGCTCTCTTTTAATACTTCTGATTCCAGAAAATCAGCTCCTCTTGAGTTAATTCATTCGGATGTTTGGGGGCCTGCTCCCAAACCATCCGTTAATGGATATCTTTACTATGTAATTTTTGTCGATGACTATTCTCGATTTACGTGGATTTTTCCTATGTTGCATAAAGCTGACGTTCTTAATATTTTTACTGTTTTTAAATCTCAAATTGAGACTTTTACCTCTAGGAAAATCAAAAGCATAAGAACTGACGGCGGTGGTGAATATATGAGTAGATCTTTCAAAACATTTCTTCACACTCACGGCATCACTCAGCAGGTCTCGTGCCCGCATACTCCGGAACAAAACGGCGTAGCCGAGAGAAAACATCGACATATTATTGAAACTACTCGCACGCTTCTTCACAGAGCCTCTATTCCTTACAAATTCTGGCCTGATGCAGTGCTCACCGCGGTCTACCTCATCAACCGTCTGCCTTCTCCCAACACTGGCAATCTCACTCCGCTGGAACTTATGCACAATCGGACACCGGATTACAGCCATCTTCGTACCTTTGGCTGTGCTTGTTTTCCCCTCATCCCATCTTCACAACGACATAAACTTCAACCCACTTCTGATTATTGTGTTTTTCTTGGATACTCGGACGTTTACAAGGGCTACAAATGTTTAAACATTAATACTAATAAAATTATAATGTCCCGACATGTTAAGTTTGATGAAACTATTTTTCCTTTGTCTGCTAATCAGCAAACTTCTCCTCCACAGGTTTCACATACTTACCCGCGGCTCCTCATTCTCTCCTCAGCACAATTCACATCTCAACAGACAACTACTACTTCTGTTGCCCCCGTTCTAAGCCACGTTGAACCTCCTACAGCTGAAACTCAATATCAATCATCCGAACTAGTCATTCCTGCAAACACCAGTACTCACACTAGTCCACCACATACGATCCGACACCCTATGGTTACTCGGACGCGCACAGGATCTCTCCGACCCATCTCACGCCTTAATCTTCTCCACCATCAACCTACTTCAGATCCACCAACTGATCCGACGTCATATCAAGAAGCCAGCAAATACCAAGTATGGCGATCTGCTATGGCTAACGAATTTCTTGCTTTACAGAAGCAGGGGACTTGGAGTCTCGTTCCCTTACCTTCAAATTGCTCTGCTCTTGGATGTCGATGGACTTACCGTACTAAAACTCATGCTGATGGTTCTATTGCTCAATACAAGGCACGTCTTGTTGCCAAAGGCAATCACCAAGAATTTGGTCTTGACTATTCTGAGACGTTCAGCCCTGTCGCCAAGCTACCTACTATTCGCGTATTACTCGCCGTCGCAATTCACCATAACTGGCCGGTCCAACAATTGGATGTAGCAAACGCGTTTCTTCACGGTAAGCTTACTGAAACCGTGTACATGCGACAGCCGAAAGGCTTTGAGGATTCGACAAATCCAGATCACGTATGCCTTCTACATAAAGCCATCTACGAACTTCGTCAAGCACCACGGCAATGGTATAATACGTTCACTTCTACTTTAGTTTCTATGGGTTTTGTTCATAGCTCCGCCGATCCCTCTTTTTTAATTTTGCATCAACAAAACATCCACATATATCTACTTATATATGTGGATGGTATTCTTATTACTGGAAATGACTCCAAAGCTATTCACAATACTCTCACCATTCTCGGTAGCAAGTTTGCCATGAAAAACTTAGGTGAAGCTCATAATTTCCTTGGTATTAAGATCGACAGGTATGCTCAAACTTTCTTTTTATCACAACAAAATTATGCTTTGTCTATTATCAAATCAGCAAATCTATCAAAATGCAATAAACTCTCAAACCCGTCTTGTACCAAACTCCCCGTCGATATTCAAACCGACGAACATCTTTCGGATCCAACAATCTACAGGCAAATCACCGGATCTCTTCAATATCTTACCCTCACCCGACCGGACATTGCCTACAGCGTCAACCAACTGTCGCAACACATGCATCAACCTGAA
Source organism: Dendrobium huoshanense (assembly GCA_016618105.1). Taxonomy (NCBI): domain Eukaryota; kingdom Viridiplantae; phylum Streptophyta; class Magnoliopsida; order Asparagales; family Orchidaceae; genus Dendrobium; species Dendrobium huoshanense. The sequence goes on along the minus strand of CM028358.1, from coordinate 64,808,191 downwards.
CCTCAACACGTCTATTTGCTCAAGCGACTTCTCCGATACCTCCAAGGTACGTCTGATTTTGGCATTCCAATTTCGAAATCTAAACTATGCCTTACGTCCTTTTCAGATGCCGACTGGGCCGGAGATCCGGTTTCAAGAAAATCAACATCAGGATATTGTTCGTTTCTCGGAGATTCTCTCATTTCGTGGACCGTCAAGAAACAATCTACCGTGGCTCGCTCTTCTACTGAAGCCGAATACCGTGCTCTTGCCGCTCTTACAGCCGATGTCATTTGGCTACGCCGACTTCTCACGGACTTCGGCATCTCACAAATATGTCCTACGGATATTCATTGTGATAACACTTCAGCTATTGCACTCGCCAACAACCCCGTGTTTCATGCGCGAACTAAGCACATTGAAATAGACCACCGGTTTCTTCGGGATCATATCCAACAACAAACTATCCGAATTCTTCCCATCAGTACAACGGATCAAATAGCATATATCTTTACAAAATCACTCTCCACACCTAGATTTCATCAACTTCGTCACAAACTGACTGTCTCTCAACGACTCATCAGTTTGCCGGGGGATGTTAGCTATACAAAAACATAATAATATCATTTACTTTCTGTTTTGCTTATAGCCATGTATATAGCCTACCTTACTATATATATATGTGTACCAGTGAAACCGAATACAAATGAATAATAGATTATTTACTTTCTCTCTTCTGTTTCGTTCTCTGTTCTTCTTCTTGGGCCAAGATCGCCCAGTTCGTATCACTCCACATTTATTTCTACTAAATCCTATTCTGAAAAATAGAGATCCCCAAAGAAGCAACAATCTACTAGAATAAATTTCAGAACAACAATTAAATCTGATATCAATTTAATATATATAATTTATCATCAGCAAAAGAATAACAATCAAAGAGAATAACAGAAATAGGAAGTAGGAAGAGAGAAGAAGAACAATTTATTGATGGTTGCTTACCATCAAGAAGGAAGAATGCGAAGAGAGAGGAGGGCGGGGAAACTCCGATGGTTGTAGTAGAGAGAAAGAAACTAAGAGAGAGGAGAAGGGAGGGTTTGAGTCCACTTTACGAAGAAAAATATGGTGCCATAGGTTTCTCTTTAGCTTTTATATATATATATATATATATATAAAGGGCGAGAGGATTAAAAAGAGCAGGCAATTTAAGTGAATTTTAACGATGATTTAATAGAGAACATCACACGCGAGAGAGGGAGGCGAAATCAAGCTCTTTGTTGCTCACTCGGTTCAGCTCGCATTGCTCGATTGGGTCAAGTAAAATGCCTGGACCGATTAGTCTAGATTCAGATATTACAGAAATTCTTGAATGCATAAGCATGATCATTTATATGAACAAATGTAAGAGGATACTCATGAAATGGCAACAATATAGATTTTGGAGAGAGAATATAAGTAATGAATAATTCATTCATACCATCAATTAATTTTCTTCTTTGTGCAAGTATCTTTATCATTGCAATTTTTATCAACCTCCTCCAACATCATCTCATTTATATGATTATATATATATATATATGTATGTAATAATCTGATAAAAGCGCAAAGGAGCTAATTCGAACATTATTCAAATATGATTTAACCCTTATTTGTGAGATTTGAATCTTATTTCAAGGCTATTTTGAATGTAGTTATGCATTTAAGGTTAGAGCCCTAACTCGATATAAACTTTTGATATTTGTTTAAATAAAGATCAAATTTAAATAAAATTAGGGTTCTCCTACTAATTTTTTATTATGATCATGAATTAATTATTTTATTCACAGTCTATAACTAAGTAAATATATATTAAGAACTGTTGCGTGTCAGAAAATACGCGGCGGTAGAGTTTGTAAATTCGCGTCCGAGCGTTACACGTAAGTTTAACACACAAACAGAAAAGAGGAGTGAACACCAAAAGTTTTTATGTGGAAAATCCGAAAAGGGAAAAAACCACGGGGCCTCGCCCAGTTGCAAAGTTCCACTAGTGTTTTCGTAGATTACAAATGGCGGATTTCGTCCCACAAGTAGGGATAATCCAAATACAACTTGTTTCTTCCACGAAATTCACAAAATCCTGCGAGTTCCTGGCGTTTCCTGAAAATCCGGCAGAGTTCCGGCGTCTTCAGGCTGCAGGAAGAGCTTCGGCGGCGGTGGTCGAGGAGGTGAGGAATCTCTTATTCCCCTTTCTCCTTCTCCTTCTCTTCTTCTTCTCTCTCTTCACTTGAGTCCCCTTGGTGTAGAATGAGGGCTCTATTTATAGTTTTTCTGGAGTGGCATAGCCCGTAAATAGGCGTGAGATCAAGGGCGAACAGGGAGTGGTTTGAATGGACGGCCGATATCGAATCCTTTGATCTTGCACCGTTCGTTGGACATTTGAAGGCCTTAATGAAGTCGGAATTTGATAATCTTGGGCTCGTTGGATTCGTCTCGTCGAGCCGTTCGATTTGAGTATAAGCTCGTCAAAATCGGAGACCGTTTGGTAACTCAAATTGCGGTTTGAACCATTCAACAGCGCTTTGAGCCCTTGATTTGGACTCATTTGGGCTCAGATTAGGTTGATCTTGGTGTCGTTAGGTTTGTATTTCCGATACGCTCAGTTTGACTGTAAGCTCGCTGAAATCGGAGTTCGGATGCTCCCAAAATTAATTTTTGAAATTTCCAACTAGCTTTTGCCTCGAAATTCGTGCCTGATCAAGTTAATTTTTGCATGACGTATCAAGAACAACCTTTATTTGTTTGAAAGGGCTGGCCTTAAAGCTTTAAAACACTGATTAGCTACTCTAAAAAAGTAGACTCGAGCGGAGCAAAGCGTGTATTCGAAGATGGCCATTTCATCCGTCTTCTACGCTTCACGCCTCCCGTGCTCCTTTCACGGGAACTACCAGCCGGATCTCCCACCCCGCCGCCGGAGAAACTTCTCCGGCAAAGGCCTTTTCCTCGTCAACGGGCGGCAGCGGCAGCTCGGAGGAAGGCTTGTCTGCCACGCGGATGAGATGCCTAAGAAGTCTGAGGGCGACACCAGCACCAGTGGAATTCAGCTCTACTCCCAGATCGAGAGGTACAATGAGATGCCTTTACACTCTACTTTCTATCTTTTATCCGCTGTTAGCTCGATCGCATTAATCATTAGACATTATTAATCCCATCAACTGAAGTTGAGCTTCTAATGGAATTCCCAATCTCGACGTTTGTTTGGTAATGTTATTATGTAGTTTCTTTCTGCACAAATTATGAACTGGAGTCTTGAATTTCCATAGTTTGTGGTTTCTCAATAGCAGCTTTGAAGCTTGAATTATTGCATATAATATTGAAAATATGACAAATTGATGAATTACAAATACAGTGAAACCATCCATCTGCTTCAGGCATATGTTAAGCTGTGGAGCATAATTAATGCTCTGCAGACTCATTGATAGATCTACCAATATTTCCAAGTTGTTCAGTAAATATGTTTTAGATAATTTCACTTTATTTTTCGGCTACCATTTTTTTCCATTATACAGAGAAGCGATGGGCATCATTATGTGATACACCTGGGAGATTAAAGTTGTGAACTCCTTTCTTAAAATTCCACCATCATAGAGAAATTTGTAGCAGCCGCAACAAGATGTAGCATCATCTGGGGGAACCTATATAAAATTTTTGGTCTGTTTGATATATTTATTGTTTTTATGTTTATTCACTCTCGTTGATTTGAATAAGCTCTCGTCTAATTCCCAACAACGTAGTCGTGATCAGCTTTATATTCCTAATTTTAAAATCAAAATGAATGAAAATAAAATATTCTTAAATTTCACTAAAAATTTTTGTGGATGAAAATTTGAATAGGATGTGATGCTTAGATGTAGTGCTTCTTTCCGTTTGCAAATCCTGCCAATTTGTTAAGAAATCCTATTCTTGTGCTTCTTTCTCCTTCATCCAATATAATGCTAAATTTCAAGCAAGGAAATTAAACTTTCGCCCTTATTTTTGCAGGTTACTCACTGAAACAACAAGAAAATCTCAGGATGGATGGGTTAGTACCGGAGATTGGAATGAGATTGAGGTCCCATTCTTGTGCTCTAAATATCTATGATTTCTGATTTTTTAAGAAATCCTATTTTCTAAAATTTGGTAATTTTATGTTTTAATTGTTGACTTGTGTACATCCTTAGACTATTCTGCTTCCATCATTTAAAATAGTTGAGAAATGTGTGTCAAAGTTTTGTTGAGATTTTAAAGATTGGAATGATTAGAAATAGTAGTTGAGAGACTAAAGAGTTTTTATATGTAATAGGATTACATGCATTTAGTCTTTATTTATTTGAATTGGTTGTAAAGATGCTTATAAATGATATTGAAAGTGAGGTGAATTGGTGAATACTTTTCACTGATGTCATAATCCTAATCGATATGATTTTTGTTGAAATTGGTGGATTTTAGAGTAATGAAGAAAATATATAAATATATAAAGTTTAGAATTAGGAGAAAAAAGTTGAGTTTATTATATGCAAATTTAATTAACAATTATCAATCAATTTTATTAAAGATGAAATAATACCGATATGCGATGGAGTTAGTTATTTTTTGTTGATAAGTAGAATAATAGAGATATAATTGAGGATAAAACTTCTAGACCTAAGGTTGTACGGTTAAAAGGGGGAATAACTTTAGGAGTATTATGTGATGATATCATGAAGACTAAAGAGGCAAATATATGATGATGCAATTCGAACAATCATATTGTATGAATCTAAGTGTTGGGTCATTGATAGTTAAGTTTTATGGTATGAAAGTAAGAATGTAAAGATGGATGCCTATCAAAACTAGGCATGATAAATTAAAGGATTATTATATTAGAAGAATTATTACAGTAATAATTATTTAAGATAAGTTAGTGAAAATTGATTGTGGTGGTTTGCAGATGTATAAGAAAGTATAGAAAATAAATCAATCAGACAAGTATATTAACTTAAGGATTTGGAAAGAAAGTGGTAGACTTAAATAACATGAATAGAAGTTGCTCAAAATAATTTTGAATAATAAGTTTAGCACTATAGGCAATACCAAGTATCTAAACATGCCACAAATAATTGTACGAAGCTTTTTTAAAGTTAGGTTCATTGATTTTTTCTATGTTTTTGTTTGATCCATATTCGTTAATGTTTGATATTTCTTAATTTGTATTTGAATCATTATTATTTTACTTGTTCATGAACATAAATGAACAAAAAAAAACATATCAATCGAAAAAGAAAATTTATTATTCTAAAGAAAAAAAGAAAAATAGGAAATAATTAAACTCAAGGCCACATCATACAAGGGCGACACTTGACACCATATGCAATCTCAATGCCAATTATTTTTTTTTTTTAATTTTGCATTATTTTAACCAAAAAATATACACATTTAAACTTAATAATGTATGTTTGAACAAGATTTTATAGAGCTGAACATGAGTTTGACCTACACCTTTGGCTACACTCAGTAGAAATGACTGAAAAATGAGATTCATAGAGACTATCCCCAAATAGTTTTGATAAGCCTACTAAGAAGGATGAATAGCAATCAAGATTGATTAATATGATGAAAAAAAAGGTAGAATATAAGTTTTGAATAACAGACCAATACTCTTAAACTAGTACAAAGGAAAAATGGCAAACAAATTATCTTACAATCTACATCCATACTTATTGTATTACTTGATATCCATTTTCTCTCCAAAACTTTCTTTTCATGAGTTTAGGTTGTTAGAATTTTTTTTCTCAACCATATTTTTAATTATCTTAAAAGTTATTACCAAAATAACATATTATAGATACGGATACTGAAGGACTAAGCTAAGAATTAGAATGTATAAATTAAGTAATTAGCTTGTATCATGATGGTTTTTAGGAATTAATCCATAGAAATTGATTTTTTTTAATATGGTTGTTTGATACCTATTGAATGAGCATGTATTATTAAAAGCGCTAGCATTCTAAAGCTGATATGGTTGTTGAATGCCTGGAGTGCTAGACATCACCATAGGCGCTTTCCTTAGTGAAAGGAGGCACCAAAAATTTAATTATGTCCCCGTTGGAGTTCAAACTAAAGGTTGACATGAAATACTTGAGTCAGGTTCTAATAATACTTGCGGTGATTATTTTCTCAATTGCCAGCTTGCATCCATACAAATGACATTCAAATCTATTCAGATATAATACAAGGCTTGATAATGATTCCCAATTTTCTATCTTTTTTTTTTTGTTTAGGATCTCCTTGGCTAACAACAGTATCTTCCAATAAAATATTTTATATAGTTTGCAACTTATTCATGCTTGATTTTCAGGTCATCTTGTCCAACTGCGATCTTTATCATATGCTGTCGGGTGGTATCCATATCAATAAGTTTCATGAGTGGTTTATCTTATTTTTTTTTTGGAACTATTTTGTGCACATAGTGATAACATATTCATCCTTGTAATTCTATTTTTCTTTAAGTTAGCAATATTTTGTTTGTAACATCTGCAAAATTAATGCACTGTTTAACCCATTCCGACTTGATCAGATTCAAGGTAATCCATTAAATTTATACATTTGAACTCTTCTACATGTGTCTGAGAATGTTATGTGTACATGTGAGAGTTTGCATGTGTTTTGAAATAGGTCCCGGAGGTCATTTGCATGTTTGGAAAAGTCTGAAATTTTCTCCTGAGGTGCAACGGTGTTGGGGTTGGCAGCACCTTGGTACCAAGCTCTTTGGAATTTTGGGAAAAAAAATCTAACGCTGTGGCACTTGTGGGTGACGCTGCGACACTGTGGGCTCCCAAAGGGGCACCGTGGCTCGTAAATATGGCATGTTCAGCTATGTTAGTGCATAGTTTTTCTGTCTTTTATTTTTAGAGTCTGTGAAATGAAAAGAACCAGTTGAGTAGCAGTTTTTAGGATTTGATCTGAGTTTGTATACATACTTCTTTTCTGGAATTTTGTACACTCATGGTTGATTATTTAATCTGCTTTGTTTTGTATTTCGGTCTCTAACCATGTATTATAGTGTAATCATTATATATTTAATTTGATGATAAATAAAAAGAGAATTTTGTTGATGAATTTATTTTCTTTATATTGATAGTTATTAGCAACACTATGATTTGTTGTTTGTCTTAAACTTAAAATTGGACGAAAAATCTCAAAAGTTTTCAAAACTTAAATCATGGGGTTTACCAATTACAAACCAACATAATAGGACATGTCCAGTCTGTGGGTCTTATCGGGTTAGGCTCTGACATTGTCAAAGGTAAAAACATCACCTCGAGTGTATAGGTTGGAGTCTTACTGTGATTACGTGACCATAATTCAATTATCAACCAGGCTATAGGAAAATGAGCTCCTCGTTTTTAAGAGCAATGACCTAGCGAAAGTTTGAAAATTTGAAATATACATTATATGGAGGTAAAGTGGGTATACATCTGCGGAAACTATGAAAAATGTTGGGGAAATTGGATATGCTTGGTCATATATTTTGCTTCATGTATTATTCTAAGCTAACACGTAATATGAAAAGGTTAGGATAAGGTTTTTTGTTTTTTTGACCAATTAAATGTATATCCTATTTTTGAACAAATTTTTATCTTCTGTTTAAACTTAGGGTGCATGGGTTCTCAGACCAAAACACAGAAGACCAACCTCAATTATTCATTTTGTTGGGGGTATATTTGTTGGTGCTGCACCTCAACTTACTTATCGGCTATTTCTTGAGCGTCTCTCTAACAAGTAAGCTCCTTTGAATTGTATGATATTTTCCTTTCACATTTATTATGTAATTTTTTTTTATTTTTTTTTTTACAAAGCAGTCAAATCTTTGCAAAATCAGACATACCTAATTTTTCTGTGATAATTCATGCGCCGGCATGCTACCATCCTTAGGGTAGGTTTGATTTGAAGGAATTGGGGATGTAAATTTTTTTTTGATTCACAATTTAGCATTTGATATTTAATATTAATGTAATTCATAGGTAATTGGATTTACTAATGATATGTTGGCACACTTTTTCATTGGCGATTTCTTACCCTATGCTAGTGGAAATGAGAAGAAAGATTTGTTAGTCATTATTGTAGCTTACATGTCCTCTCCTAAAATGAAACGAGCAAACAATATCTCATCAATCAAACAAGATAAAATAAATAAATTTTCACTCTATTCCTCAACCAAACAAATTGGTGAAAAAAATTTCAACTCAATTCATTTCCTTTCTTCTAATTCCTCAAAACAAAACGGAGTCTTGGTAAACATTATGCAATTAATTAGTTTTGTTTGTAGGTTTAGGTCTTGTTTGGGACAATTTTCTTACTGCTTTTTAAAGAAAATTTTTAGTTAAAAAAATTTATGTTTTGTACTAAAAAACGACTTTAAGAAGCAGTAAGAAAGCTGTCCTAAACGAGTCATTAGCTGTTATATATTTTGTACACAAGTTAGGCTATTAAAGAATTCTTTGGCCTCTTGTTATTCAATGTAATGGTTAACTTCCTTTAACTAGGCTAGCTGATTATTTAATATGGTCTTTTTTTTTTCTTTTATTCATTATACTTCTTCTTCAAAACTTCTAGATAGGGTTTTGTGGCATCCGTTTTTTGCTAAATCTGTTTGCTTTTTTATCTTCTTGTTAGATTTAAACAATAATTTTGATTTATTCAATCCATAAAGCCAATTTTTTATTAGCTTTTGATACTGATTCCCGACTTCATTTCACTTTTTGGTGGTCCAGGGGTGCTTTGGTGGTTGCAACACCTTTTTCTAGTGGGTTTGACCACTTCTTTATAGCAGATGAAGTACAGTTCAAATATGATAGATGCTTTCGAACTTTCAATGACATAGTGAGTCCGTTTTAGTAAAATTGTTGTATTTGTTAATCTTCTGAATTTTGACGCTTTGTTCTTTTTCGTCACAGGAAAAAGACCTTCCAATATTTGGTATTGGTCATTCCTTGGGATCTGTAATTCACCTTCTGATTGGTATTGATGAGTTATATTTATTTGTGTTCAATAATTTAAATAAAGATGTAGTTCAAATATTCTACTTTTATTTTGCACATCAGGGTCGAGATATGCAGTGCAAAGAAATGGCAATATTTTGATGGCTTATAACAACAAGGTAATCAGTTTCTAGGCTTTAAGCTGCCTTCTTACAACATATTGCACAACTTTTTTTCTTATAAATCTTTTCCAGTTATTTATGCTCTTGTAATTCGTCTATCTTTAGGAGTTCTTAATAGGAATTCAAGAACAAAATTTCACGAGGAAGCAAGATTTATTGTTTCTTTGCTTGGCTAGTCATATCTGTTCCCACTTAGGAGAAGTTTTATGGTGCACAGGAGGTTTTTTTTACTTTCAATTGGCTTCTTATCGAGTAATTCCACCATTTCAGAGCTTGAATGATGGTTCATTCATTAGGAGTGTCTTTGGCAGCTCATTTGCTTATCACGAAATGTTAGGAAAAAAACAACTAATTTTTGTGTGGATGTGCCTATAAAGAATGAATAAGATGACTACACAAAAGTAAAAAAAAAAAAAGATCATGAACAACAATAAGACATCAAGATAATAGCCTACGTCCACGAGAGAAAAGATATTATTTAATTCACTATAGAGAAGTCACAAATTTGTACAAAATAAATTGTGCTTAAGAAAACTTTCTTTCCTAAACCCAAGTGCACTCAATTCCATTGCAAAAAAGGCGCCTCACATCTCTATCAAAAAAAGAAAAGGAAAATGGAGAATAATATAAGAGAGATCATAAACAAAGAAGTTATAACTAAAACTAGTATTTACCCGCTTTAAAGATTCCAAAAGTATACCTTTCACATATCTATGGATTTGCCATAAAATTTATGTCACCTTCATTTTTTGATTGCATCAAGATTACTTTACAATCACTGAAAGCTTTTTTTGCCCTTCTTCCTCTTGGCTCTTCTCTCTCTCTCTCACTTCTTTATTATCTAAAATAACTCCAACTTCCCTTTTTCTCTCCAACATCAGGCTTAATATAATTATCTCGCATATAAGTAATTCTCCATCTAACTTCAAAATCCCATGCATACATGCATCTACTAGTAAAAGTTAGCAACTCTTTCAGTCTCCTATTTATACGACTTTAAGGAGGTTTATTTCAAAACAATATTTGTTTAAAAAAATAGAATTTGTCACAAAATTTTGAATCAAGATTTATTTCTAAAATCACTTAATTTGAATATTGTGCATATCCTAAGAAATTGTTTAATAAAAAAAAATCTTAAAAAATTGCCCCTTAATTTAATAATGTGTCAATTTAATTTTGGATATCCTCTTAGCTTCTCAAGTTGCCAAAACGTAGATGTACTAAGCACCACACAATCTCAACAAGCCTAGATGACACAAGAAGTATATCGGTTGTTCGTCAAATTTGTTCCCAACACAAAAATTACACTTACTATTGAATTTTTATTCTCTCGATGTAGACTTCTCCTCGCTGGTTTAATGGTATGATCTGACATTGGGTCAAACTGTGCAAGATTAGACTGATCCACCTGATCTTGTCCAATAGTCTTCCCCTCATCTTTTTTTGCTGAAATAAGATTGAATATGTCTGACTTTATTTTAAAATATAATATTCTAGCCAAAAAATGAGCCTATTTTTCTGCCGTGCAACATCATGATTCTTCAACACAAATGATGATGAAATTGACGTAACACCACTTGAAATTGCGACTATAACATATAGAGTTCACAATCTCTCTTGGCCTTAATGATGACCAATGTACCTCTGCACCACACAAACTATGATGTTTAAATTTCTTCCCCACGAAATAAGTATTGGGAGATGGATGAAATCTAATTCAATCACCGAGAGCAATAAAGAACAATAATAGAAAAAAAGATCAACACAAAAAAATTCACTAAATTTTATACAGGTGCACCCAATTGATGGTTATCTATGACGCACTGATATGGACACGACACGGACATGGGACACGTCAATTTTTAAAAATATATGACACGAATACCGGTTCGACTCGGTATTATAATTTTTTTTTATCTTAAAAATAGTGTATAAAATTGAGCAAGTAGAATATTAAGAATAATTGTAAAATAATAAATCATTTAACTAGGATTTGTGCTTAAAATAATTAATATTATGATGTCAAAAGTTGGGTGTGGATGTCATGTTTCAAGCGCTGAGAGGGGAGGGACGACAATGCTAGTCGGGCATCTAACATTGATATCGAGACAGCATCTGTCATCTATGTTGAGATGATGTCAGCCAAAGATTAGATGTCGAGATAACGTGGGGGAGTGATTGTAGGGTAGAAATTGCTAGAGTCAACTTTTATTTCAGATGGTTTTGAAACATTGATATTAAAATGTTGATGTTATGATGACATCTGGTGTTGTTGTAAAACCTAGTTATGATCTATAGATAGAAATGAAAATGATATGTTCAGGGATCGGGGTATTGAATGTGGACAATTGATTTGGTGTTGAGAGGAAATAAAAAAATAGGGTTATTTATTTTTAAATAAATAAAAAATTATATTAAAAAATTCATAAAATATTTAAGACACGCGTGCCCAATTTATTTTTAATTTTTTTTAATCAGACACATCTTTGGCATGTCTGATATATATCAGAGGAGTGTCTTGCATACCTCTTTGAGGAGAAGTGTCGGACATTGCATACCTCATTGAGGAGAAGTGTCAATGCATCATAGATGGTTCTATCCTATTTCACCACTTCAAATTTATCATGATTTGATTGCGAAGAATTATAATCCTGATTTCTCTAATGCAACATAAATATGGCACCTCCCTCTTCATAAATAAAAATTAGGGCAACCAAAAATTCAATGAAATACACAAAACTCAGTTAATAAAATAATCCACAAATATAATATATATTTTGAGGCTTTGCTTTTGAACCTCTTAGAAAGGGAACTCCCTACCTCCTTCCAAAACTCATAACGACCTTATCTCGAAATTCGACCTAGGACTATGTATATGTAAATTTTTTTCCATTAAGTAAAAATTAACCTCCAGAATAATAAAAACAAAAAGGACTCAATAAGTTGATAATTTTGATGTTTACTTGCATATTGATTAGTATTTAAAAATTGCTTGTTGAGAAAATATTTGGGGTGGCTGTGGAGATGATCATTGAATCATTTGGAACTTTGGATCCGTTCTTTTTGAATGCTGAACCATTATTCAGGTGTCCATACACATTTTTGACCAAAAATTTCAAGCTTGACTCTTTGTAGTAGTGGAAAATATCAGTTTCTTTTTTTTTACTCCAGTTATTTGTATTCAGGTTGGGTCATGACAATTTGAAAAAATCGCTTCTGGATTCTTTTATTTGTATTGCAGGAGGCAAGTTTAGCTGTTCCACTGTTTACTCCAGTTATTGCGCCAATGGCCCAGAGTTTTGGTCCACTTCTGAACCAACTCTCGTCATCTTCCAATATTCGTCAAGGGGTGAGGATTTGTGAGCTTGAATTTCTATCTTTTGAGCGTTTTGATTATTTTGTCTTTCAGTTTGATAACTTTTTTGGGAGATTTATGCACTATTTACAAAACTAATGCCTGAGTTTTAAAATGAACTATTGAATTCTTGTATTTGTGTATGTTAAAGATTAAGGGTTCGTTTGGGACAGATTTCTTACTGCTTCTTAAAGTAGTTTTTAGTACATAAGTTTTAAGAAGCAATAAGAAAGCCGTCCCAAACAAAGCCTAAATCTTTGAATGTTTAATGATAGCAAAAAATATGAAGTTTGTGTTTTATTGCTCTTTGTGATTTTGGAAATATTATCATAAACGAAAATGATTGGATGTTTGTTTTGTAAATAGATATTGTGTTAGGCCGGCACTTGAGCCGGCTGGACCGGTCCAACCTGGACCGGTCCAGGTTTTCACCCGACGGAGGCCACGCGAACAGGGAGCGGCGGAAGTTCCAGGGAGGCCACGTGGAGTCTTTTGGAGGGAAAATTTGAATTAGAAGAGGTAATTAGGTCTTTTGTAATCGTCCTTTCATGTTTAATTAGGGAGATGAGGGGGAAATTAGGGTTATCTTGATTTTGAATGTGATTTGTGAGATCGAAGTTTTTCTTTTGGGCTCTAGGCAACGGCTAGAGATTTGGAGAGTTATTCCTTCCTCTCGAATTGAAGGAAACTTGTATCTTTCTTCTCTTTTGCATCGACAAGTGAAATCCAATCGTTTGCCATTGTTTTTCCTATTTTTTTTCTACGTTTTCTCTCAGATTTCTCTATTGTTTTCGTGTTTGGTGGCTGTTTTCTCATTGAAAACAGCGGATTAGTGGCGATCTGGCTTAGATCCGATAGGAATCACTTGAAATACTCAAGTGGTACCTATCAAATTGGTATCAGAGCACAGATCCGGACGGTGGGGGGCTGTTTTCCACTGTTTCGCAGCAGATTTTTGCTTTTCGGAAGAGATCCGGAGACCATTTCGTGGTTCCCATGGCATCTAAACGTGTAGAAGTCTTGGAGACCGAAGTGGGTCAATTTAAGGCGGATCTGGAGGAGAAGATGGCGACGTTGAGTGAGAATGTGGAAGGGAAATTTATGGCATTGGAGGAGATGATGAAAAAGTTGTTGGAAGGGCAAGCAAGAGCTGTGCCAGTGGAGGAAAGAGGAGAAGGTAGTGGAAGCAAGGGCAAGGAGAAGGCAAAGCCGGAAGGGGAAGAGGAGGTGGAACTGCTGGGTAGCAACGGAAGAATGCTGCATCGGGAGTCCATCAGGCGGGAAGAAAGAGAGGATGATTGGCATCGTCGGAGGCCCGACCCAGTGGACCGGCCATGGGGGATCCATAACCACCATGGCGGGGCGCGAGGGGAAGATGGCTATCGACGGCCGAGGAGGGATGATGAGCCCCGATATGGAGAGAGAGGAACTTGGGAAGATCCCATTGCCTGGGACAGAGGAGGCCATGGGGGGAATAGGGCATACGGGGTGGACACGAGGGCCAGAAAGCTGAAAATGCCAGTTTTCGAAGAGGGGAATGTGGATGAGTGGATCCACAAGGTGGAGAGGTATTTTGCAGTGAATGGCCTGATGGAGGAGGAGAGATTGATGGCGGCTAGTATGTGCTTGAAAGGGGCGGCTTTTGCCTGGTTCAAGTACATGGATAAGTGGGATCCGGTGAGGACTTGGAGGGACTTCAAGGAAGCTATCAGGGAGAGATTCAGGGGGAGCAGCCCATGGGAGATCTCCGAGCAGTTCTATGCCCTCACCCAGGAGGGAACAGTGGAGGAATACAGAAAGAAATTTGAGAGTCTGGTGGGAGACATGGAGGGCTTATCGAACAGCACGTTGGGGGGAAACTTCATGAAGGGCTAAAGCCAGAAATTAGATGCTGTGAAGGTCATGAGACCTAGAGACCTGAGGGAAGCAATGGAGTTGGCTCAGCTGGTGGAGAACCAGAAGACCAACGCACGAAGTTGGAGGAACAACCACTCAGGAGGTCCCACTAGGACCACTACCACTTACTTGGCTCCAAAAGGGCCAAGCCCTAATGTCCCTAGAGAGAGTGGAAAGGAGAAGAGCGGGGTGACCAGATCTGCTGGAAGCTTCAAAAAATTGACTGAGGAGGAGATGCAGGAGAAGAGGGCCAAGGGCCTTTGTTTCAGATGTGAGGAGAAGTTTGTTCCAGGACATAGATGCAAGGATCGCGCTCTTCGGGCTCTCACCGTCTATATAGACGAGGCGCCTGAAGAGGGTGATGATTCTGATGAGGAGCAGATTGATCCACAGTTGGAGGTAGCTGAAGTCTCCCTCAATTCTGTGATGGGATTCACTCCTAGCCATACAATGAAGGTGAAGGGGAGATTCGGGGGAGAGAGGTTGTGGTTCTGATTGACAGCGGGGCAACCCACAATTTCATATCCACCCAGTTGGCGGAGGAGCTAGGGATGGAGCCTACTGAGACAGGTAGCTACGGGGTGATGATGGGGACAGGGAAGATTGAGTCCAGCACCGGGATCTGCAAAGGGGTGGAGATGAGATTACAGGAGATCAGGGTGGTAGAGGATTTTCTACCCCTGAAGTTGGGTAGCACAGATGTCATTTTGGGCATGAAGTGGCTACAGACCTTGGGTGAAACCAAGGTGAATTGGGGGACCATGGTGATGGAGCTGAGCGTAGAGGGGAAGCAGTGAAGCTGAGAGGAGAACCAGGATTGTCCAGAGCTGGAGTGTCACTCCGATCCATGGTGAAAATCATACAGAGGAAGGAGGAGGATTCCTGGTGGAGTTGCAGAGCTTGGAGGAGCAGGAGGAGGGGAGGGAAGACCCATCCCCGCTTTGGTTCAACCCCTGTTGCAGGAATTTGAGGATGTGTTCCAACCTCCAGTTGGACTACCACCTGACAGAGAGCAGGAGCACCAGATTATCCTGAAAGAAGGAGTATCTCCTATCAGTGTGAGACCTTACAGATATCCTCAGGCAGAAAGATGAGATTGAAAGGTTGGTGGGAGAAATGCTAGAAGGAGGGATCATTCAGCCCAGTGTGAGTCCTTTCTCTAGTCCAGTTCTGCTTGTGAAGAAGAAGGATGGGAGTTGGAGGTTCTGTGTAGATTATAGAGCGCTCAACAAGGAAACTGTGCCTGATAAGTTTCCTATTCCTGTGATTGATGAGTTGATGGATGAGCTACATGGAGCCGCTTTGTTCACCAAGGTCGATCTGAAGTCAGGCTATCACCAGATCAGGATGAAGAAGGAAGATGTGCAGAAAACGGCCTTCAGGACTCATGAGGGTCACTACGAGTTTCTGGTGATGCCTTTTGGCCTCACCAACGCTCCGGCAACATTCCAAGCTTTGATGAACCGGATCTTCAAGCCACACCCTCCGCAGGTTTGTGTTGGTATTTTTTGATGACATCCTAATTTATAGCAGGACTGAGGAGGAACACCTAGAGCACCTGAGAGTGGTGTTGGGAGTACTGAAGGAGCATCAGTTGAAGGCCAACTTCAAGAAGTGTGACTTCGCTTAGGCACGGGTGGAGTACCTGGGGCACGTGATATCCCAGAGGGAGTGGCTGCAGATCAATCCAAGATAGAGGCAATGCTGGCGTGGCCTCAACCCAAGACTTTGAAGGGACTCAGAGGGTTTTTGGGACTGACAGGCTATTACAGAAGGTTCGTGAGAGGATACAGCACCATAGCATTGCCTCTGACAGAGCAGTTGAAGAAGGACGACGGATTTTTATGGGAGAAGCAGCTTCAGAGGCCTTTGAGAAGCTGAGAAGGCCATGACGACGGTGCCAGTGCTTGCTCTGCCAGACTTCAGTCAGGTGTTTGTGGTAGAGACAGATGCTTCAGGCTATGGGTTGGGAGCAGTGTTGATGCAGAGGCACCGGCCCATAGCTTACTTCAGTCAAGTCCTATCATCCCGGGCTAGACTGAAGTCAGTCTACGAGAGAGAGCTGATGGCGATTGTACTGGCCATCCAGAAGTGGAGACCTTACTTATTGGGCAGACACTTCATTGTCAGAACTGATCAGAGGAGCCTGAAGTACTTGTTAGAGCAGAGGATGGTCACAGAGGAGCACCAGAGGTGGTTGTCCAAGCTGTTGGGATATGATTTCGAGATGCACTACCGACCAGGGCTAGAGAATAAGGCAGCGGATGCCTTATCACGCTGTATGGGGGAGCTCCAGGGGATCGCTGTATCAGTACCAGTATTGATAGATTGGGGAGCCATTAAAGAGGAAAGCATTCAGAATGAGGAGTTGAGGAAGATCAAAGAAGAGGTGTTAGCAGATGAGAACAGCCACCCGGGCTATTCAGTTGTGGGAGAAAGACTGTTCTATCAGGGAAGGAGTGTGATTCCTAGATCTTCCATCCATATTCCCCAGCTGTTACAGGAGTTTCATGAGAGTGCCATAGGAGGGCATTCAGGGGTGCAGAAAACTTATAGCCGGTTAGCTGCTGAATTGTACTGGAGGGGGATGAGGAAAGACATAGAGGAGATGGTGGCTAAGTGTGATACCTGCCAGCGGAGCAAGTACATGACAATGGCGCCAGGGGGATTACTGCAGCCTCTGGCCCTACCAGGGAAAGTTTGGGAGGAGATTACTATGGATTTCATTGATGGGCTCCCAAAATCAGAAGGCTACACAGTCATACTTGTAGTGGTCGACAGGCTAAGCAAATATGCTCATTTCATTCCCTTAAGACACCCGTACACAGCGGTGTCTGTAGCAGCAGCATTTGTGAGAGAGATAGTCCGCCTGCATGGAGTACCAGAGTCTATTGTGTCGGATAGGGACAAGGTATTCCTGAGCCATTTTTGGAGGGAGCTATTCAGGATGCAGGAACAGTATTGAAGAGAAGCACAGCCTACCATCCACAGACGATGGTCAAACAGAAGTGGTGAATAGGAGCTTAGAGACATACTTGAGGTGTTTTGTGTCTGAAACACCAAAGCAGTGGGCCAAATGGTTAGCCTGGGCAGAATATTGGTACAATACCTCCTTCCACTCGGCGACTAAGATGACCCTTTTAAGGTGTTATATGGGAGGGAACCCTCCACAATTTGGTACACTACAGCCATAGTACTACTCCAGTATCTGCAGTAGATCAGCATTTGAAGGAAAGAGATCGGGTGTTGGAAGAGCTCAAGAGGCATTTACTTAGAGCCCAGCAACTGATGAAGAAGCAGGCGGACAGCAAAAGGAGAGATATTCAGTTTGCAGTTGGGGACAAAGTCTACTTGAAGCTCCGACCATACCGACAGAGAACTATGGCCCAAAGGAGAAATGAGAAGCTGGCAGCAAGATATTTTGGCCCTTTTGAAGTGGAGGAGAAAATTGGAGAGGTGGCCTACAGATTGAGGCTTCCTCCAACAGCCAGAATACACCCCGTTTTCCATGTCTCACAATTGAGGAAAGTGATAGGGAGCATGCTGTGAGCCCAGAGCTGCCCAGCACACTGAGGGAAGACATGGAAGTGACATTGGAGCCTCTAGCGGTAGAAGGAGTGCGCACCAATGAGAAGGGGGAAAAGGAGGTAAAGATTAGGTGAGCGGCCTTCCTGACTATGAAGCCACCTGGGAGCCACAGGAGAGGATTGCAGAGCAGTTTCCTGCTTTCCACCTTGAGGACAAGGTGGTACTTTGGGAGGAGGGTAATGTTAGGCCGGCACTTGAGCCGGCTGGACCGGTCCAACCTGGACCGGTCCAGGTTTTCACCCGACGGAAGCCACGCGAACAGGGAGCGGGCGGAAGTTCCAGGGAGGCCACGTGGAGTCTTTTGGGAGGGAAAATTTGAATTAGAAGAGGGTAATTAGGTCTTTTGTAATCGTCCTTTCATGTTTAATTAGGGAGATGAGGGGGAAATTAGGGTTATCTTGATTTTGAATGTGATTTGTGAGATCGAAGTTTTTCTTTTGGGCTCTAGGCAACGGCTAGAGATTTGGAGAGTTATTCCTTCCTCTCGAATTGAAGGAAACTTGTATCTTTCTTCTCTTTTGCATCGACAAGTGAAATCCAATCGTTTGCCATTGTTTTTCCTATTTTTTTTTCTACGTTTTCTCTCAGATTTCTCTATTGTTTTCGTGTTTGGTGGCTGTTTTCTCATTGAAAACAGCGGATTAGTGGCGATCTGGCTTAGATCCGATAGGAATCACTTGAAATACTCAAGTGGTACCTATCATATTGCTCCTTTTTTTGGCCATTGTTAAATATCTGAAGGATGCGTTATTTTTCAGGCAGAAATGGCCATCAAGCAGTTAGAGTCCCTTAGTCCACCGATTATGAAGCAAGTTCTACCATTGGTCGAGCAACTTCCCCCTCTGTACATGGATCTGGTTAACGGAAGAGAAGAATTTATTCCTAAACCAGAGGAAACTAGGAAACTGGTATGACAAAACTGTTTGGAGATAAGAACTTTTTTTATAGTTCATGGGACTATTTTGGTTCCTCTTTAAGAAGTTAAGGGATTAAAATGATTTTTCAATATAGTTGAGGATAATTTTACTTTTTCATGAAGAGTCGAGGGATCATTTTGATTTTTTCTCAAGTAATTTCTAGTTCATTTTTATCTTGCGTAGTAACTTTATAATGACATAAATGCATAAATGTGCGTCTATATTTTCTAATGCAGTTTGCTATGAAAAAGTAAGCATGCTTAGGTTTTGTTAAGCTATTGTTGTTTTGAGCTTTCGCCCGGCCAAAAATTTTAGCATTCTCAAATGGAAACAGTATAGTACTTCAACATAGAAGGTCATGATGCTTTTGTAAGTTAATGGTTCTAATGAGAGCATTATCAGTGATGATGTTTTAGTAGGTACGAGATTTCAAATCCTATTACTGAGTTATAGACAGGCTTCATTTAGGACTTTTTTTTATTGTTTCTTAAAATAAATTTTTGTACTAGAAAGCTGCTTTAAGAAGCAGTAAAAAGCCGTCTCAAATGAAGCCATAATCTGAAAAAAAAGGAAGTTATCATCATTTTTGTTTTCATTAGGCTTCATTTGGGACAGCTTTGTTTACTGCTTTCTGAAATAGTTTTTTTAGTACAAAAATTATTTGAATTAGAAATTTTTATACTCTGAAGCAGCAAAAAAGTTATTCCAAATGAAATCTCAATTATTGTTGTATTTGATTTTTTTTCCTTGTAATATGATAATTCTTTAGGATTATCTTTATTATACTCATATCATTACATTGTTATAAAAAAAGGCAGAATAGTACTTCAGTTATTATTTTTATTGATTTGAATTAAATATGGTCTAATTTCCCTTCTGTGATTCCTTCTGTAGATAAAATCTTACTATGGAATTTCAAGAAATCTGTTGATACAGTTCAAGGATGATACGATTGATGAAACTCCAACTCTGGCCAAGCTATTAAGCAGTGAATCTGCAATAAGTTCTCAGCTGGACATCTCAATTCGTTCATTGCCTGGAGATCATGGGCTTCCACTGCAGCAGGTCATTTTCATGATAACATGATAAAAGAATTTAACATTTCATTGAGACGACTTTCTTATTGCTCTATAAGGTTTCTTTGGGATGACTTTCTTGCTTCTTCTTAAAGCATTTTTCTGGCACAAAAAATATTTTTTTTGTACTAAAAAACTGCTTTACGAAGCAATAAGAAAGCCATCTCAAATGAAACATAAAGCAGCTTTTTAGTTCAAATTTTTGTTGAACAAAAACTTTTGAATTAAAAAAACTGTTTTAGAAAGTAACAAGAAAGTCATCCCAAACGAATCCTAAGTATGAGATTATTGTTTTTTATTCCTAATTAGATAAATGGCGAAAATTTGGTTCAGTTAATCCAAATTTGATCAAAATGAAAAATACATCTGTTCATATATAATATCCTTTTTTTTTTTAATGAGAATTTTGCTATATTATCTATAGATCCTTCCTGATGTTCCACCTGCAATGGCTGATGCTGTGAACCGTGGAGGAGAGCTTCTGGCGAATCTAACGGCTGGGACGCCATGGGAATCATTGGCAAAAGAAGCTTGGAATCACGATGGGTCCAGATTCAAAGATCATTCGTGCACGAAATTCAAAGCAAGTTGATGTTCTAGTGGATGTTATTTCATCATGGATCACCTCACATTCAAATCCAATAATATTTGAGGAGAAATAAGGAGAATATATAGATTTGATATTCTACTTAAATTTGATGAAGATAAATTTATAATTATTTATCTTCTTTTGTGATGAATGTAATGTAAATTTCTTTTATTCATTTATTATAAAATATATTTATCTTAAAAATAAATTTAATTAAATCATAAAATTTATTTTAATCAAATTTCAATAAAAATATTCTGTCTAAATATGTAACTGAGCCTCCTTAATTTCTCCTGGAACTTGGATTGAATCGGCTTGGTTAATATCTATTGCGAATCTTTGGCCTAAGCAAGTTGATATTTTCTAATTCCTAACTCTACTTTTACTCCAGGAATATCTTCAAAAATGACTAATCAATTTAATTTATTACAGCACAGTATTCCCAGAGCTTCAAACTCGCACTGGCATATAAGCAGGCAATGTGGAAATTTATGTTAGCCGATTCTGAGAGATGAATGTAATAAGTAACAGTTTCTTAACTTTTGGAACAAAAATGATCAGTCGCAGATGATTCATGGCTTTCATTTGGGTTAAACAGCTTCATCTTCATGATACAGATATAAGCCAAAGCCAAATCGAGCACACGCTCTACCAAATGCAATTTCTTCTGCAGCAGTCACAGGGTCTTCATATCGGCTATCACTCGAAGATGCTGTTCCAGTAGATTCGCGGTGTGCCTGCATTAATAGTTTAAACAAACGAAGTATATTATATTGGCAGTTTGTTTCTCATATATCCATATACTATGTCATATCACATTTTTCAAATTAGGATCCGTTTGGAACAACTTTTTTACTGCTTCTTAAAGCACTTTCTAGTACAAAAATTTTAATTTTATAATTAAAAAACTGTTTTAAGAAGCAATAATAAAGCCATCCCAAATGAAGCCTGGGACAACTTTTTTTATGCTTCTTAAAGCAAATTCTTAATACAAAAATTAATTTTTTGTACTAAAAAACTATTTTAAGAAGCAATAAAAAAATCGTCCTGAATGAAGCCTTAGTCTACTGACTATAGAAAATTTATCCCAATATATTCCCAGTTTCCAACTACTTTTCGGATCATTTCAGATCAATTTTGTATAATCACGAGGATAATTTGGACACATGAGATTAGTTAATAAATTATTTTGGTTTCTCTCTCTACGTTTTAGATCATTCTAGATAAAGAATGCGTAAGATAAAACTTCAAACATTTGATTAGGTCAAGATGCTATAATGAAATTAATGTTAGCTTATGGCGTGCCTGCATTAAAATTTTTGAAGAAGAGAATATTTTACATTATCGTTGATGCGCTTGATAATACGAGAAGGACCATTGACCTTGAGTTTTAATTTTCCATTAGAACCCAGGGGAAACCTTTCCGTGCATAATTTGATCCACACCAAGTCACTTGCCTTGAAAGTACAATGTTTTCCTAGATTAATTGGCTTGCGTTTGGTGTGTTGCATTTTATCTTTTAATGTTAGTTTTATGTGGAATTTGATTGTGTCGATCAATCGTATTGTATTGCTACCTCGAACCTCAACCGTATCGATCGAGCTCGTCGGGTCCTCCCCTTGCTTGGGTTCCGGGTGCTTTGCACATGATTTTTTTCACCGTATAACAGTACAGTGTTGCGGTGCTATGTACTAGAGCGATGCGATGCTGTATAATTTTCTTTGAGACAAACAAAGAGCATAGTGCTGCAGTGCTCCAAACCCCGGCGCTACGGCGTTGTCAGGATTACTGGAGACAAAGAGTAGAGCATTGAGGTGCTCCAAACTTGGCGACACGGCGCTACAATGTGGGCTGGCAGTTATATTGTCTTGTATCTCTTTGTCATTTATATTAGAGAACGATGCAAGAGAGAAGAGAGACAATGACAGAGCGAGAGAGAAGAGATATCTATATTATTTCTCCTAAATTTTCATAGTGAATTTCTTGGTGTTGTGTGGCTTCGTGATTTTTTCCCGATTTTGGGTTTTTCTATGTTAAATCCTAGTGTTCTTTATTTTCGATGCATTTTCTATTTCTCTTTTGTGTTCGCTACGCAGTTTTCTTCCTCAATACTTAATTTGCTGCTACACTTGTTTATTTTTGATGCATTTTCTATTTCTCTTTTGTGTTCGCTACGCAGTTTTCTTCCCTAATACTTAATTTGCTGCTACACTTGTACGGGGAGTTTCTAAATATCTTGAATGCAGATTTCTGCTTCACAGTTGCATTCCGAAAGGACAAAGGGTAGAATCAAATCTATAGGAGAGGTGGATTTCTCCCATAAACCACCTCAAAAGGGTTGCGACCCATTGTTGGTTAAAGGATCTGTTATCAGCAAATTCTACTTAAGGAAAATTAGGTCCCATTGGCAAATGTTTTTGCCAATGAAACTCCTTAGGTGCTTTTCTAAACTCAGATTGATAGATTTAGTTTGTCCACTATTTGAGGTTGTGTTGTGAAGCTGAATTATAACTTAGTACCAAGCTTATCCCATAAGGTCCTCCATAAATGGCCAAGGAATTTGACATCTCGATCGGATATAATTCTTTTGGGAATGTCATGCAATCGGATGATCTCTTGAAAATAAATATTGGCTCTATTTGTAGCATCCAATGTCTTTTAACACGTGACAAAATGGGCAATCTTTAAAAATCGGTCGAAAATAATCATGACGAAGTCCTAGTAGCGTTGTGTTGTAGGGAGCCCCCACAACAAAATCCATACTAAAATCAATCCAAGGTACCACTGGCATAAGTAAGGGCATGTATAGCTTGAACTTTTGTTGGTGAGTCTTGGCTAGTCAATTAGGAATGATTGAACCTTGGATAGCTGCCGGTAGTGGGGATTGCTCGAACTCAACTACGACCTCAGCCAACCTATAGTCGACCATTTTACTGGCCTGCATGAAGAGAGACTGCGGCACCATTTCAGGGTTGCGGTTCATAGGTTTGGCCAGTTCTTTGGAAGGTGGGAGCACCACCGAAGTAGGTATTATGGAACCCGTCATACTTAGTTCGACGATCGTATTGCCAATGTCTTTAAGGAGAAGGTGACATGCATCATGAGAACAGCATCATAAAGAACTTGTTTTTGAAGTTTTCCCCCATTTGAGAATTGTACCAACTATTCTTTTTTGACAGTGATTTCATTTCCTTTCTTGAACCATAAAATTGGTAGTGTCTTGGGTGCAACATAGTAGAAATGTTCAATTTTCTACCATCAGGGTTGATACCACATTTTCACATCTTCCTTCATCTATCATTATATTGCATACCTTGCCTTTGGATAGTGCACATTGTTCTGAGTATATTGTGATGGAGTCATTCATCCTCTTTCTCCTATTAAACACTTAAAAGCAGCAAACAATTAATAATTCCCTCTCAAATGCTTGTATGAGTTGTTCTTCCACTGGTTCTTCAACTTTTTGATTCAAGGAAGTGGGGTTTTCGCCATGTGCTTCTTCTACTAAGGTCATCAACAACCTTGTAGGACAATCGGGCATAATATGTCCAAGATAATGGCATTTAAAACCCTTGCAAGCGGGGAGGGAGGATGTAGAGGCCGATGTAGAAGGTCCAGTAGCTCGGCCAATAAGCGTTCATTTGGTCTCAGACAGTCAACCAGACACAAGAATCGCTCTCAGAGGTGCCCCCGGCCCTGTTCACCTGCTAATGTTGTTTTTTCTAGATTCATTATTGATTCTCCACCTTGAAAGGGAAATTGATGATGTCGTTGATTATCGAATACGGCTGCAATTGTAACGCATTGGCAATGGATGGGTTTAAACGTCCAAAAAACCAAGCAATGAAGTTTTCTTCATAGTTTACCAAGCTGCACTTCAGTCCTAACTGTTTGAATTCAGCCATATAACCTTCCACCGAGACTTCTTTTTGTTGAAGATTGTGTGGTTAAAGAAACATATCTTGACGATAATGTGCAGGCAAAAAAAAAAGGATATTGGGATTCCCTTCATGCTATCTTGATCACTTCAAATTCTTCCACCACAAAGAGGTGTTGCCTTTTAATTTGATGGCTATCAATTTAACAATGTGATCAAAAGGTACCTCTTTATATTCAAGGATTCAATAGTCAATTGAAAAATTCATCCAAATCTAATCTTCCTTCAAAGTCTAGAATATCGATCTTGATCAAAGTCTAGAATATCGATCTTGATTCCGAAATCTAGAGGTCTTTGAGATTCTCGCTTATAATAAATAAGTGTAGGTTTCTCCTTTTCACAAGAAGCTTCTTGGTGAAAAGGACTTTCCTCCTCTGCTAAACGTTCTCCCTCATTTTGGCGTTTAATTGAATGATGTAATTCCATCACCACAAACCATTCTTGTAGTTGTTGAATATCTCATTACAATTCTTCCATGAAAGATTCTAGAATTAGCCATTGATTGGCTCTTCTTGGCAACATTCTTGAGATTTCTTTGCCGGGCTCTAATACCAAATGATAGTGGACCTGAAGTGGAGGGGAAATTTTGAGAAAGCAGCAGGTTGGCGAACTACCTACGGTCCTGGAAAGGGAGTACAGCAGCTTTTGCAGACTGGAAGGAAATGGACAACAGGTCTGCGGCCTGGGAAGGAAGATGGGCAGTCGTTCTGTGGTCTGGGACTGCGGCCTGCGAAGGGAGATGAAATAGTAGTTCTGCAGTCTAGAAAGGGGTGGATAGCAGTTCTGCAGAGGCGAACAGTAGGTACTGCACTTGGTGGAGGGTAATAAAGGAGGAGAGGAAAGAACAGCTTGTCGGAGGCTATTGGAAAGAAAGACGCCGCCACCTGGCTTAACCAAGATACAGGGAAGAAGAGAAATCTGAAAAGGTTTCTAAATTTCTTGATGAATACCCAAAAGCTGATTACAAGAGGGGGAGATAAGTCTTATTTATAAGACAAGACTACCTCTAGAGTCCTTTAAGGAGGGAAATAACAAAAAACAGAATTTCACAAGAGATGCATTTATGGAGCACATAGAAGAAAGGAGCAGAAGTGACTATTTAGCAAAACACAAATGATGATAATTATGTGATGCCAAAAAGATGAGCAAAACAAGATTTGTAGTAATTGCCAAGAATGAAAGAGGAGAGCGAGTCAAGAACAAGAGGAAGACATGAGACTGTGTGTAATGCATGTGAAAGGACAAGCTCAATGTATGTCAGCACAAAACAAGGTCACAAACGTGAAGCCATGCGCTAGGCAATGGAGGGATTTGTAGGAGTCGGGTTCAAAGTGAGCGCAGTGTTACAATTAACGAGCAAGGATTGTTTGTCTTTGATATTCATAAAAACCATAAAAGCTAGAAGAACTGAGAATTAGAGAGAAGAATAGTCATCAATTGATAAAAGAGATTAATAAAATACCTTTGATTCAATCCATTCCATAACGATCAATTACAATTCCTGAATCCCAAATTTATAAAAATAGTGTTATAAAGACAAGTCTCATAGATAAGATCAATTATTCAAATTCAAATTAGAGCCTACAACAACAACAACAACATCAAGCCTTTATCCCACTGTGAGGGCTTGACTACATGAATCATTTTTCTTCATTGTGTTATGTTAAGGGGTTGTTTGGCAACAAGTGGGATTTAACTTTAGTGGGATTTAGTAAATCCTGTAAATCCGGATTTAGTAAATCCGAAATGTATTAAATCCTGAAAACTGTTTGGTATGCCAAATGTTAAATCCTGTTAAATCCTGAGAAATTGTTTGGTAACATATTCAGGATTTATAACAATCAGGGATTTAAATGTGAAGAAGATAATTATAAATTAAAAATAAATTTATAATTAAAAATAAAAAATATAATGTGTTATAAATTTAATAATATGTTAAGTCCAAATTACTCATTAATTATTATTTACACAATTAATTATATATTTAATAATAGATATATTAAGTTAAATTAATTAATCTAATTATATTAATATTTAATTACTAATTATACAATTAAGTTAAATTAGATAATTAATTTATGCACTAATTATACAATTAATTATTTAATTAATTTACCTAATTATTAATAATTTAAATTATATTAATTAAGTTAATCAATAATAACTTATTGGGCAGAGGCGTCTATGGTTTGCCTTTCATCTTCTCTTTTCGTCGTTGCTGTTCGGCTTCGTTGCTTTGCAGGTGTATAGATTGCACGCGTCGCTTCTTCTGTTCGGCTTCGTTGCTTTGCAAGTGTATAGATTGCACGCATCGCTTCTTCAGCTCCTTCGTGGCTATTCGACTTCGCTTCTGCGATTACTTTCTCGTCAACCCGGATCGGAAGTTACGACATTTTGATCAGAAGCAAGAACAGGAGCTTGCTGGCTGTGAAGGTAACTTTCTCCCTTTCGCGCGCTTCTTCGGATAAATCCCGTTAAATACGGCTACCCCTCGGATTTACTAAATCCCGGATTTAAGCCGTAAATCCGGGATTTAACGCGCGCACAAAAACTGTTTGGCTGGATTTAGCATAAATCCGATTTAAATTCCGCTTAAATCCGATACCAAACAGCCCCTAAGAGTCAAATTCTTATTTAAATCTAATAAAGAAAGATCATTTATAACATAAGCCTATCTAAACTAAATTTAATCCCAATAATTCATATTCAAACCTAAAATCATTCATAAATATATTTTATCTAATAGAGTAAAAATCTTAAGTTAAAAAAAACATTGATATAAACCTAAACCTAAATTCTTGTGTTGCATCAACAACACAAAATTCCTTTTCCTCCCTCCCTCGCCATCCCTTAGCACCGTCTTCGCTCTCTCTGTAACTCTATCAACACTAGATATCTAAAAGAGGTTCTGACAATGAAATAAAGGGTATCAGCACTGTAGACCAAAATCTTTAGTACAAGAAAGCTTAACATCCGACAAAATATCTAAGGTTTTAAAGAGATGAGAGCTAACCTAACCATATAGGTTTTGTAAAGTGTTCACAAGATATCAAATGCTAGATGTGCATTGTTTTTTTAAGTACTTCTTCTACATGGTACAAATCCACAGCCACAAATCCCAACTAGCAACGTTCAACAATTTCAATGCTCAATCACTATTCGAAATAATGAGTTTCTTAAATGAAATCTAAGTACTGCACAATATCCAAGGTTTTAAAGCGATAAACAATATTAAACTTTACCTCTCCATCTGATCCTCGTATAGTAACGCGATACACCACTGTAACGCTTCCATTCCCTGAGAAGATAACATCACGCACCTCTCCACACCAGCCTTGCAAAACATAATAAATAAGATAACTTTGGTTCTTCTGAGTGATTAGAAATCTCAAAAGCAACCCAAGGTAAAAATTTGAACAAACTTTAATGATTGACAAGATTGCCAAATTAACGATAAACCTATTTTTATATAAAAATTAAACTAGTTAGCCAGTCACCTTCCAATTGTCAAAGAAAATAAAATGAATCACTCTAAACCGATATAGAAAACTTATGGTAATTTATCTGGACAACCTATCCAACGATATCAATGCATTTATCATCCTTCCCACCTGACATTTTGAGTGTTCTGCTGCAAATCCCAACATTATGAATGGAACAAAATTCATATTTACAAGCTTCATGATTGTTTACATGTCTTGCAATAATCATTCCATATGGAAGGTCCATTTATAGATTATCCATTAGGATATGCACACAGCAACATTGATGAAAGGAGCATCCTACTGACAATCACATCAGTATTTACAATGACATATGATTGAAACTTATAACATTTGCAAATGCAGATATATGATTGAAACTTATAACAATTGCAAATGCAGAATGTACACAAGAAGAAAAACTATACATCATAGTCTCTAATTGAGAATAAGAATATGGAGAAAAGATTACAACAATGCTTCCAAAGGATACATTAAATATAATAACAAACAGCAGTATGATTCAATTCATGTATTTAGATTGATAACTGTACCTGGGGCGTAGAAGCTCAGCATTCTGTTCGCATGATACCTGCATACCAAAAAAAAAAGTACAAGTTGAGACAAATTGTAAATGAAACTATATTTTTACCAGGAGAAACTAATAATAGACCATATATGATGAGCCCTTCCAACTGGACAATAAAATCATTGATTGCTTCAGGAGGTAGGCCCTGAAATGTTCAGGACTTAGGCATCATCAATCTTAAACAAGGATCCTTAAGCAAGTATGACTTACTTGTGGAGGCAGACATTATTAGACAACTGGCATTGTTTCATGAGAATTGCTATTACATTGGGAAAGAATCCAGAAAATAAACCATCAAACAACAAAAATTCCTTGTTTTGAAAAATGTGTAGATACAACCCTCCCAGTACTCTGGTAAGAAAATCCAATATCACTATCACTCTTAAAATTGCTCGTATCCTATGTGAGCATGGTGATCATAATTATAATGACACCAGCACATCAGGCGCATAGAAGATGCCAAAGCTTTTACAGAACACAGCACTTCAAAGATAATTTAAGCTGAATTCTGCAAACTCATAAATTTTGGAACAAATATGAGAGGAAAGAATGCAAATATGAAGAGGAAAGACTTCCATTTCCAATTGGAGAAAGACAACAGGTTACAGAGGAATTGCATCTGCTGCCAAGAAGCACATAAACTTTGACCGTCCTACTAAAAAGCAAGCAAATCATGTTTTCTGATTATAAGTCCATCAATTTTATTTAAGGGAATTTAAATGCATACCACCTAATACATCTATATTTATATATCTAACACCTAAAACTTCTTATTTACTTATATAACATCTAAAACTCTTTAACATCTCAAATATATCCCTCCATTACTCCCTTAACCCTATGGGAGATTACTCCGTCGAATCCTCTGGTAGCTCCATGCGGGCGAACTTAGTGCAACACCTGCTCTAGCAGGTGAACTCACCCACCTTTGACTTCTTTTTCTCTCATTGATAAACTCCAACAATTATTTCTCCTATCCAAAAGATATTTCCTTCTTAATTTTAAAAGCATGCATAAGGATTGAAAGAATGATTGATTTAAAAGTAAGGGCACGAATTTACCCAAAGCCATATCGCTTTTCCGTAAAAGTTTTAATTTCAAAATTAGGCATAAGAATTTACCTCACTTGATTTTAAAGAACATTTATAATGTCAATAAGCTTCAGCCTTCCCGTTTCATGAGCAATAGAAAGAGAGCAAGCAAAATCGCATAGGAGGAAGAGTTTCATGAGCAATAGAAAGAGAGCAAGCAAAATCGCATAGGAGGGAGAGGCTCACGCACCTGTCAAGGGTGGGAAGAAAGTTCACATGCGTGTAGCTAACGAAGATTGGACACAATAATCTCTGGCAGGCCATGGAGATAAAATGAGGGTGTATATTAAGTGTTAAAATATTTTAGGTATTATACAAATAAATAATAAAAAATTAGGTGTGAGACACTAAATACGGATGTATTAGATGGTATGTATATAAATCACCCTTTTATTTAATGTGTAAAATCTTTTTTGAAAGGTGAAATCACGTTTAAATTAGGTCTGATATCCATGTCATTAAAGGTTGCTCCGTTTATCACTAGATCATTCTCCGTAATACTATTTATAAGAAAAGGTGATTTCTATCCTGCAAAGTGACCTTCCATCATGTCCTAGTCTTATGATCCTTTCATGATTCTCCAACATTCGCATATGCTCCACCCGCTGCATTAATGTTTAAATTCAGCTCATCCTAATTCGCCCAATGGTGTAGGCTTGTAGCACCCCCATGATTAATAATATGGAGAAAAGAAACTACCAATTTTCAAAAACCTTTCTATCATGGCCGGCCATTTCCAAGCACATTAGCATGTAAATCAAGCAACTCAATTCCTCTTACTTACTTTCCAAACCAAAAGTTACCTTGCACAAATGTCGATTACAATTTTTCTTCTTCAAATTTTCTGAATTTTTCCTTCAACATCAGGATTTTCACCTCACCGACTCGAAGAATTCACTCTGCTTATTCCTCATTTACACAGAACCTACCTTTCCACAAACATGCAGACGTTTAAACAATCAAGACTTAACGGTTCAAAAATTAGTGACCTCGTAATCTTCCTCAAATGCCCCAACAAACAGAAGTGATTTCTTACTCCTGCTATCCACTAGCATCGTGCAATATCTTCAGTTTCATCAATCCTAGCACAGATCAAAGAACACAATCTAGTTCGAAGCAGCAGAAGAACAGTAAAAAGCTTCCATAATCCGAGATCCATAACAAAACAAATAGAATCTACAAATCACTCTTTCAACCGATCAACAAGAGATCATACCAGATCTAAAATAACAAAAGCCGATCGACGAAATAATCAAAACTCCGCGAGTTAAGAATGGCGTACCAGGGAATGGAGTTGTCCACAGGATTGATGATCTTGTCCGGTACCCTCTTGTTCAGGTCTCGCAGGATCTCGTTGAGGGGACGAGTTAAACCCGCCGCCGCCATGTCGAGCGGTACAACGTAGTTGGAGTTAGGCACACTAACCTTCTTCCCATTACTCCCGCCGCCAGTTCCCGCATTCTTTTCAAGCGATGCCGTAGCCATACATTTCCTCCGGCCGCCCTCAAATCCGATCCTCCCCCGTGGACGAGAAACTCGCGATGCCGCCGGGATAGCCAAGTTAGCGCCAAAAAATACGGCGTTTGCCGTCTCCATCAACACTTCAGCAACTCTATATCCGATTGGAAGCAGATCGGAGAAGAACAAGAGATGAGATATGTAAAAGCAGCGTAGAAGCTCTGATTAGCCTTCTGCTTCGTCTCTCTCTCTCTATCTCACGCATTTATGGATTTTTCATTCCTTTCGTTTCAGTGAATGAAAGGAAAGCATTCTCCAACTACCAACCTAACCTCGCGCAACGCAAGCAAATGCCTGATGGCTTTGGTCAAAAAGTCGGCCAACGTCCATAAATTTTCAATTTACACGTTGATCCTCCAACAGTCCAACTCATGTGACATTTAAAAATTAAAATATAAAAAAAGCATCATATTTTCAATAGGATTGTTTTGATAAAGATAGTTTTTTTTTATATATAGAGATAGTTAGGGCAAATGGAACGCAATACAAACGTATGGAGTTTCTTCAGTCCTTCATCCAAGTGGTAATTTTAACGTTATTTTATTGTGGGTGAACAGTGTAATAGCAGCTTTGCTCATATCGTCCGGGCCGATTGGAAATCGTCCCGGGACGATCAGTTGAAAATTTGTTCCAGATAGTGTTCAGAAGTTACAGGAAAATTTTCATGTAAGGATCATCCGGGCCGATTGGGAATCGTTCCGGGACGATCAGAGCAATGCAAAAGTCAGAGAATAAGGGTTTTTATCGTCCAAGGAAATTAATTATCGTCCTGAGAAATCGTCCCAGGACGATGTAAATTTGGTCAGATCGTCTTGGACGATCGTGCGATCAGCCGGGCCGATCTCAAGTGGATATAAGGGATTTCAGCTCGTTTTGAAGAGAGAGAAAATCAAAATAAATATCTTAAATATCTGAGGAGAGAGAAAGTTGAGGGCAAAAGTGGAAAAGAGGATTTTTGGGCAACGCCGGTTCGTTTTCGTCCGTCGAGACAGTTCGAGAAAGTGGTGTACGCAAGGTAAGACACATTCCGCCTTTCTCAATTTTCAGAACGGTGAAGTTTGAACGATTATTCTGTCCGGATTTTGTTTTTGTTAGCGAATTTCGTCCGAATTTTCCGATTGGTTCAGTTTTTACCGCGTAACTTTTGGTATGTTCCTGAGGTGCCGAGTGTGCACGTTTTGATTATTTTCTGGAGAATTTTTACCGGATAGTTTTGGTTCGGCGGGGTTTTATTTTGACTGTAATTTCTGATGAAGTCTGAAATTATCTGGGCAGTAGAATAAAAGTCTTGTAACGTTGTTGTGAATATTATGTGCTAATTTGATAATTTGTGAAATTAGGAATTTTTGTGTAAATTCCGTATACTGCCGTTATGCCGCTGGATTTTCGTACGATTTCTGAAATTGTCCGAATTTATTCTAAAATGACATGATATGATTGTGTGCTATGAAAAGGGAGTTATAAGGGGTCAGGATCCTGTGAAATCCTGTCTGTGTCAGGGAAAATCTGAAATGAGCTCTGAAATCTGAAAACAAGTTCTGTTCCGGATCCGATGATAAGTTCTGTTCTGGTGCTATAAACACATCTGTTCTGGTGCCATGAGCACAAAGGAAGGCATAAGGGGCCAGAATCTGAGAGATTCTGTCAGTGTCTGGGAAGGGAGACATAAGGGGCCAGAATCCGTTGAGATTCTGTCTATGTCAGGGAATCTGTTTTGTATTTTGATATGTTCTGAATTGATATAATTTCTGATTTCCGTACTATTCTGATTTGATCTGATCTAATACGATTTTGTTCTGTTCTGATTTGATCTGATATGTATGATTCTATTCTGATTCAAGTTCCGGAATTATGATTTCTGTAATATTTGTTCTGTTCTGATTCGATATATGATTCTGTTGATCTAATTTCTGTACGGATTGTTATTTGATGTGTTTGATGTGGATTCTGAGGATTTTGATTGGAGGTTTGATGTCTTGCTGAGCTGTTGTAGCTCATCCTTGTTTTCTGCGTGATTTTTAGGTTCTGGGAAAGGGAAGGAAGTCTTTGAATAAGAGTTCAGAGTCTGATCTGTTATAGGTATTTTGTACTTTTGATTTTTGTACAGTCATGGCTTTTCTGTTCTGTCTTTCTTTCTATCTGAAAGCCATGAGCTGTATTTGTATATAATTCTCTTTTTGAGGAAGAAAAGATAGATGATTTGTTCCGCTGCATTTGATTTTTATAGTAGCTCTGTGTGTGTGTAAATGTTTGGAAGAAAGTTCTGAAACAAATTCCAAAGCCAGATCCTGGAATCAGTTCAGTGAGTTTGAGTTTGTCAGCGACCCGATGCGAGCGGGATCCGTCCCGGTCGGGTTGGATCGTGACAAACAGTGTGACATTAATATTGAGTTCGCACTCCATCCACCATTTGTTTTTCTTATTAGATAAATAAAATTTATGATTAAAAATAGGGATTTTTACATACACAACACTTAAAAGTTTCTTATTTATTCATCTAACACCTAAAGTTGACTATTTACACACCTACCACTTAAAACCTATTTTACTTTCTAAAATATCATTCCGTTTTCCTCCGTCAAAACCCCTTCCCATACCGCACGATGATGGCTGTTTGCATGAGAAACTCATTTCTCTGCCTCTTGTTTGAGAAGCTCCTCTTCTCCTTTCGTGTTTGGTCATCTTCTCCATTCCCTCGAACGCCGAAACTCATCTCCTTTCCTGTCGAAACGCCGCCCACCTTCTCTAATTCGGGCAATCATCCAGACGGAGCTGAATCGCTTCTGAGAGAAAACATGTCAAATTCTTTTAAATACAAGGAAATCCTAGAAGCTGAGTGCGGAATTTTATTAATCAAAACTCAACTGTAATTGGTGGCAGATGGCATTGGTTTCTAGATATATTTCAAGAAATACTTTGTGCTTTGCATCATCTAGTTTCTTAACGCATTTCATCATCGGCCAAACGTCATTGCAGGACGGGAACCCTTGTCTCCCAGAATCCAATTGGAAGCAATCACTGAGCATCCATGCCAACTTTTCTTGTTTCTAATTACTGGAGATTATCTCCGCACAACTATAGAAGAACTGGTTGTAAGCTATGTGCTAGCAAGTGTTTAGCATTGCAAGCTTCCTCCTTGCTTTCTCCAAAAGCTTCATGGCCTTGTCATCATCAGGGCTGCCTATGGAGATGAGTTATGAATCGTCGGACGGGAGGCCGAAGAAGCGAAAGGACAAGTGAGCGATTCAGCCATCATCATGCGGTAATCGGGCAAGATTTTGACGGAGGAAAATGAAGTGGTATTTTAAAAAGTAAAATTGGTTTTAAGTGGTAGGTGTGTAAATAGACAACTTTAAGTATTAGATGAGTAAATAAGAAACTTTTAAGTGTTATGTATGTAAAAATCCCTTAAAAATATATAAAATGAAGTATTTGAAAGAATATACTATGATTTTTTTTGTTAGGAAATGGAATTTGGTTGGAGACCAATTACTGCATTTTACTGTATTATTGTATTTTGGAGTGAAAAATGAGTTTTTAAGTTGGAGATGTCGTTAGGGCAGCACATCTAAAGGAGAAATCCACATCTAAAGGAGAAATTATTATGTGCGATCACCAGATGTTTCAGAGGTGAATCAGAATACGTCATGTCACCCGATACACAGTGATACACAACACTAGTACATAGAAAAAAATACGTGACTCGCCCTGATTCATGTTAGGAAGTCGTCCGAGGACCCAACAGAATAATTTCTCCATCAAAAGAGCCAAAGTAAGAAAAAGGTAACCACAATGAATATTGTTAGGGTAATGCATTAAAAGGATTGAAATAGAAAGCCATGATTAAGCAGATACATGTTTGCATGCTCATTTATATATATAATACACTCAAATATATTAAAATTCAATTATTATTATAAAATTATTTAAAAAATATATTAAAAATTCAATCTCTCTTCTTTAACTCAATTGATTTGTTATTATCTTTTTTTTAAAAAAATTTGTTATTCTTTTTATGAAACTATTATAATAATAGCTACTTTAATAAAAATAATATCTTATATTTTTATAATAAATTAGCTTATGCTCTTGAGCTGATTCGATCACATAAAACTAAAGTTACAATCAAACTCAAACTCGATTAATTAATTAAGCTCAAAATCAAATCAAAAGTTGATCAACCTCAACTCAACTCATTTACACCCCTCTAATCATTGGGCGGCGCTGCCAATCCATACAAGGAAAATAATTTATATAAAAAAAATTGTTCAAAAAAAATAAGGAAAACACGTGTTATATAAAAATATTTTCAGGAAATGAACAGCACCAACACAGAAATAAAAATATATTTGGTGAAATTTTCAAGTCAAGATAGGACCACAGAAGAACACCAATACATTTTCATACATCCCTGAATTACAATGGTTTACAGTTCACTATCATTAAAACATATAATCTTATAAAATAAGTTAAAAAAGTAAAGCTAGAATAAAAGCCACCAGCTTGAATCAGTAGCGACCAAACTTAGAACCAGATGGAGAAACGTTGCTGCATCTACTGGATTTATCGAGTTGCGCTTCTTCTCGAATGGCAGTATCAGCAAACTGATACAGATTTCTGATGTGATAACTTTCTTCAGCTTTAACCTGCAAATCAAAGCAAGCATACAGCAGAAACAGAGAACTAAAGGATAGAGCAGAAGGAAGATAAAACGCAGCAGAGGAAGAAGCTGCCGAGCCAAAATATGATCTGATCTATATTCATCTCCTTGGCATTTACAGTATATGTATATGGGTAAGAAAGCTATGGACGGTGAGATCAAAATCAGTTAGAGTTCAATGTTGAGGATTAATGTAGTACTGTTGATGACAGACAAAAGCTGCACAGGTGACAGAAGAGTTGAGGAGCTGTGCGGCTATGGCAGTTTAAGAGCTATTGCCCCCCTCCCCGCGCAAGATGACACTCTTGTCAACAAGTGTAAGCTTGTGATGTAGCTCTTGAAACCGTTTGGCGGACAAAAGTTTGATAAAAATATCGGCTATTTGATCAACAGTGTTGATGTACCGAATGGAGATAGATAAATTTTTGACACGATCTCAAATAAAATCATAATCTATCTCTATATGTTTGGTGCGAGCATGAAAAATAATATTATTTGCTAAAGTTATTGCGGAGACGTTGTCACAAAATATTTCAGTTGGCTCACTTGTAGGAATCTTGAATTCTAAAAGAAGGCGTCTCAGCCATATTAAGTATGCGGCAGCAGTAGCAAGAGAACGATATTCCGCTTCAGTGGATGAACGACCTATTGTTTTCTGCTTTTTAACTTGCCAAGAGATGAGATTTTAACCTAGATAAGAGCAGTAGCCTATGGTAAACTTTCGGTTTGTTGTATCTCCTGCCCAATCCGAATTAGAAAACGCACGTAAGTGTAGATCAGTTGGTTGAATCATTAGGCCAAAAACCAATATACCTTTGAGATAACGTAGAAGTCGTTGAGAAGAGCAAAATGTGCGTTTGATGGCTGATGCATGAATTGGCATAGTTTATTGACAGTATAGGAAAGGTACGGTCTTGCAACTGTTAAATATTGGAGTGATCCAACCAAGTGTTTATATAGTTCCGGATTTGAAAAATGTTTGTCATTTTCAGGCAAAACAGAATTTTTAACAGCCATGGGAGTGGTTAAATACTTGCAATGATCCATCCTGCTCTTGTCAGAATTGTTGAGGCATATTTTTCTTGGAGTTAAAAACAATCCATTTGATGTCGACTAAACATTTATGCCAAGAAAATGATGGATATGACCTAGATTTTTCAAGTTGAAATGAATATGTAGATCCCGTAAGAGGTGATTGATGAGTTGCTCGTCATTGCCGGTCAATAATATGTCATCAACATATATCAAAATGTATAAGAGCTTGTAATCATGTTGATAAAGAAATAAAGATGGGTCGGTTGTACTTGGTTGAAAGCCAAAATTGATTAAATTTGTAAAGAATTTTGCAAACCATTGACTAGGCGATTGTTTCAATCCATAAATGGACTTTTTGAGAAGGCAAACATGGTCAGAATGTAAGGGATCAATAAAGTCAATTGGTTGAACCATATATATAGTGTCATTTAGATCTCCATGTAAAAAAGCATTTGAAACATCTAATTGTAGTATTTTCCATTTGTGTGTAACTGCCACTGTTAGAAGTATTCGGACAGTTGAAAATTTAGTCACCGGACTAAAGGTTTCTAAGTAATCCAAACAATATTCTTGTTTAAACCCTTGTGTAACAAAACGAGCTTTGTGGCAAGCTATAGAGCCATTTGCATTGTATTTGGTTTTATAAATCCACTTTCATCCAAGTACAATTTGATTAGGTGATGGCGGCACTAGAATCCCAAGTTCCTTGAGCTTGAAGAGCGTCAAATTTTGTTGACATGGCTTGACGCCAATTTTGATTCTTGAAAGCTTGAGAGTAACAGGTGGGACCAGGTTGAAGGGAATGTGACATGCTAATGATGTGCTTTGTTTTGAGGTGGCCCGTTCTGGATCTTGTTAACATTGGATGTGGTGGAGGTTGATGTGGTGGAGAGGTAGGGTGGACGGGTGAGGTAAGGGGTAGCGAATTTTGTGGAGCTACAAGGTTGGGCGAAATTGTTTGAGGCTGGATAATTGAGGTGGAATGATTTGGTTGAGTTATGGGAGAATCTGTGAAGAAGGTATCTGTGGATATTGTAGGGGAAATAGGTAAATGAGATGGCTGATTGTGGAGTGGGACTAAGGTTAATGGAGGAGAGTGTGTAAGAAATGTGGAAGATGTTGTGGTGTTTGTGGATGATTTGAATTGGAAGATATGTTCAAAAAATTGAACATGCCTAGAGAAAAAAAATTTATATGTTTGGAGATTGTAGCATTTATAACCTTTAGAGTTTGAGGCATACCCAAGGAAGACACAAGGTGAAGATTTTGGATCGAATTTATGTTTAGGAAGAGTAGGCAAACAAGGATAACATAAACAATCAAAAGTTTTTAAACTTTCGTAATCTGGTTGTTTTTTATAAATACGTTGAAATGGAGACATTTTGGGTGTAGGAGAGATAGGTAGCCGTTTTATTAGGTAAATACAGTTTATTAGGTAAATGACAGTAAGTCAAGTGTCTGGACAAAAGGAAAATGGAATGTTTGCATCCAACAGAAGGCTTCGTAAGGTTTCAATAATATGACGATGTTTTCGTTCTGCAATTCCATTTTGCTCTGGTGTGTATGGGCATGTTAGTTGGTGGATGATACCAAACTTTTGTAATGTGGTTTGGAAAATAGAGTTAACAAACTCACCACCATTATCAGATCGAAGAGCTTTAATTTGTTTGTTAAATTGATTTTCAATAGAAGATTTGAACAATAAAATTTGGAATGAGCTTCAGATTTTTGTTTTATAGGAAAAACCTAACAATAACTAGAATAATCATCCACAAACAATATATAATATTTTAAACATTGGTTTGACAAAATTGGGAAAGGACCCCATACATCGGTATGTATCAAATCTAAAGGTTGTTTGCTACAACTTGAAGAACGAGAAAATATAGTTTGTAACTCTTGGAAAGAGTACAAGCTTTACAATGAAAGTTGGAACTACAAAGTCTATAAAGGCCTTGATGGGAGGGACCCTGGAGAAGTGTGTGATTGCTCGTCGAATCCTCCAAATTTGTCAAATGTAATGGAGCATGAATTGTCATTCACGAGTTTGTATATAGAGATTAAATTATGAGAAAGAGAAGGGACATGAAGTAAAGGATGTAGATGTAGCTTACGTTGGGGGTAGGAAGTAGGCCTTGTCCAGCATGAGTGATAGGTAGCATGTCATCATTACCTATCTGATCCTGTTGATTTCCAGTATATGTATGAGGTTGGTGAATCAAGTTAAGGTCGGACGTGAGGTGAGAAGTAGCACCGGAATCAAGCACCCAATATGAAGTTTCTGAAGCAGAACTCGCAAGAAACGTTGAAGGGTTTTGTGGCTGATATTGAAGGTTGGCTCTATGCCAACATTTAAATGTTGAATGACCTAGTTTGCGACAAATTTGACACTCAATGTAAGCATTTGTTGATCGTCCAGGTAGCCTATTTTAAGTTGCTGTAGGAGTAGTAGTTGCAGTATTGTAGCGACCTCTTCCTCTTTTTGAGTTGGAACGGAAGCATCCACGCCCTCAACCAGCTGCAAGAGCAAGTTGAGGATCGGCTAATGGAATAAGTTGAGTTTCTCGAGCATTTTCAGCTGCTATATTAAGCTCTTCACTGCATAGTAATGCATAGATATCATCTAAATTAATTGGCTGCACTTGTGTGCGAATAGTTGTTTTAAATGGTTGATACGCTGGAGGTAGTCCGTTCAAGGTATACATTATGACATCTTCGGAATCTAAAGGTGTGTCGGAGGAAGCTATAGCATCACATTTGCTTTTGATATTTGATAAATACTGCATCATTGTTCTATCCTTCATTGAGATGTGATGCAGTTCGCTCTTTAACTGAAGCAGACGGGAGCAATTTGTGGACTGCAGTCTCCGCTCAATTGTTTCCAAATATCCAAACATATTTCCAAGTTCAGAATCTAAGGTGGGAGGCTTGGTGAGATAATCGAATAGAAAGCTGCAGCTAAATTTTGATCTATAAGGATCAAAGTGTGATACTGTGGATTTGGGATGATTTGTCCATATTTTGAAACTGTATGTTTTGTTGGTTTTGGCGTAGATCCATCCAAGTATCCGTCAAAGTCATTCGCGGTGAACAGTTTCAGCTCTTGGGATTTCCAAAGAGGATAGTTGTCAACCTTTAATTGGGTATTCATCACAGCTTTCACATTATGCATGAGAAATTTTAGTTGAGAGGGGATCGTTACTTCACTCATTTTGACTGGTACTTGGGAAGAAGCTAGAGCAGAGTTGGTGGAAAATTCTGCTGCACTCATCTCTTGAAATCTTTGAGTTTGCTGGAATAAAAACTTTGAGAAGGTATGCTTAAACATCGGCAATCGTAACATGATGCTCTGATACCATGATAACTTTCTTCAGCTTTAACCTGCAAATCAAAGTAAGCAAACAACAGAAACAGAGAACTAAGGATAGAGCAGAAGGAAGATAAAACGCAGCAGAGGAAGAAGCTACCGAGCCAAAATATGATTTGATCTATATTCATCTCCTTGGCATTTACAGTATATGTATATGGCTAAGAAAGCTAGGGACGGTGAGATCAAAATCAGTTAAGAGTTCAATGGTGAGGATTAATGTAGTACTGTTAATGGCAGACAAATGCTGCACAGGTGACAGAAGAGTTGAGGAGCTGTGCGGCTATGGCAGTATAAGAGCTATTGCTTATACTATCTGCTAAATCCGCAAATAATTTATAAAAAAAATTGTTCAAAAAAATATAAGGAAAACACATGTTACATAAAAATATTTTCAGGAGATGAATAACATCAACACAGAAATATATATTTGGTGAAATTTTCAAGTCAAGATAGGACCACAGAAGAACACCAATACATTTTCATACATCCCTGAATTACAACGGTTTACAGTTCACTATCATTAAAACATCCTACTCATAATAAAACAAATAATCTTATAAAACAAGTTAAAAAGGTAAAGCCAGAACAAAAGCCACCAGGTTGAATCAGTAGCGACCAAACTTAGAACCAGATGGAGAAGTGTTGCTGCATCTACTGGATTTAGCGAGTTGTGCTTCTTCTTGAATGGCAGTATCAGCAAACTGATACAGATTTCGACCCGTAATCCCACCACTATTTCCGTATAAAGAAGGCTGTGGCTGACTGTAATGTAGAGCTGAAGAATATTCCGTGGCCAAAGATCTGTAACTGGTTGAAGAGTCAAAATATTTTCTTTCCCAAAGATAAGGATAATCTCTGGTGTTACTAACTTCTGCTGAAAGACCATAATTTTCTACTTTTGAATCAGGAAATAGAGGCTGTGATGGAAATCCTGGCTCTGGTTTATCTTGAATCATATGTGAAGGAGCACGTTGGGCTGCTTCTGATGTAGAAGGAACTGATTCTTTGGATTGAGATTTAGATTTCTTGCCGGCCTTAAGATGTTTAGCTTTTCTCTTCCGAATCTTGTTCTCGAGTGGCCTTTCAGCCTTCTCAACGATTCTTTCTAATTTAGAAATCCTTTCAGTAAGGCTTATAGAATCGAATTTACGTTCGACAAAATTGTGGTCCTTGAGACACTGGACAACTGATCTCAGTGATTTTAATTCCCGGATATAGGCTTCGTTCTATGACAAATTAAATAAGAATATATTATAAAAGTAGCTTCGAATGTATAATGAAATTATAGTTTACTGAGCGTAATAGAAGCTGAAGGTGCATACTCTTATCAGTTATCAATTCTCAAACTTCTTATTAAAATTTTCATTAAAAATCAACAATCGGTACAATGCGATGAGAAAATTTATTTAAAATGGCATAAATATCAAGATTTTGAGTCGTTGCACTTGAAGATGATTGCGTAAATTCAAGGATGCTTCAGTCAGAGTTTTCTAAGTTCAGTGATTTGCCCTAAAAGAAGATAGATCATACCTTTGACTTTGGCAAATCTCGATATTTTTGTCGATCTTGCGTTCCAGTTTGAAGGACTTTTGCTACACAGGATGACAACAAAGGCAAAGGGGGGAATGTATCAGTTAGCCCAAAATAACAAGAAAGTTCAGCAGCT
The DNA here is from genome assembly GCA_016618105.1 of Dendrobium huoshanense. Taxonomy (NCBI): domain Eukaryota; kingdom Viridiplantae; phylum Streptophyta; class Magnoliopsida; order Asparagales; family Orchidaceae; genus Dendrobium; species Dendrobium huoshanense. The sequence continues at coordinate 64,766,289 of CM028358.1, read as the reverse complement.
TCAAGATACATTTCCCCTCTGATTAAATCCTTGATAACACCTGCAAAGAATAAGAATCAGCTACATCCATATGAACGAGTTCAATTTTTGTCGATATTGCTAAACAATAATATATATATTTTTGATAAACACAAGCAACTACATATTGCAATGTGCAGAAAATATTAATGCAATTTATTCCATTAAGGATAATGATCTTTAGAAAACCTACTGTTGTAAGAAAATAGTTATAAGACTTTAGGTTAGGGGTGTAAAAGAGTCAAATCGAGCTCGATTCAATACTAGCTCAAGCTCGACTTTATATACTTAGTGGTAGGCTCGAACTCAGAGCTCTTTTAGTGAGCTCGAGCTAAGCTTGATAGAAAAATAGTGGGCTTGAGAGCCTTGTGACGTCGCTGGAGGACACAATGAGGTAGCTTGCTCGGGATTACGCGGGAGAATGGCAGCGATAGGACGTCAAGACCTACATAGAAAAATGAAGCGATAAGACCAAAGAAGGCATCAACGGGTCCAGTTGCAAAAGTTTGTGGATGGACTTCGTTGTAGAAGGCATCAACATGCCCAATAGAAGTCATCACTGAGGTTTGTTGTTCATTATAGAAGACATCGATTAGTCCAACAGAAATCACGGCAGGAGTGTTGTAGAATGCATCGATAGGTTTAGAAACATGAGTGCTAGAAAGTAGCGGGAAACTGAGTTTAAATTTAAAAAAAAAAAAAAAAACACGTGGGCAAAAACGCATTTAGAGTTTCTAATCGAGACAACAAGCTAAAGACCACTTAAGCTCGACTTGTGAGCGAGTCAAGTTTGAGTTGTCTCACAAGCCAACTTGGCTCACTTACACCCCTAATTCATGCTATTTGGGCTCGATATTCAATCATAAATCATCATTCATTCATATTTATAGCTAATTGTTGTGCTAATCCTATTTTGTCAAAATATTTCTAAATAATTTTCATCTTAGCTTTGGCTTAATTTTATTATAACAAAAAGCCAAAGACACAAGGTGGGGTGAAAGAGAGAACAATTTTATTAATAAGTTGTTTTTAAAGGAAAAAACGAGAATATCCTATACACTTATATCACAACATAATTTGGAGTTTGAGAGCGGAGAGTAACCCACGGTATTATGGAGATTATGAGGAGTTTTGTTGGTGATAAATTGGTATAACCCATTCTTTTCATTAGTGTTGTCAATAAACTTTTCCAAAACTTGGACCTGAAAATTACAATAAGAGAAGATATAAGTTACTTTACATTTCATACATTTGGCCAACTTACTAACGAATAATAAGGGTAAATTAACTTGAACATGCATTAAACATACTTCAATAGTAGACCTCGTAAGCAAACCTTTCCTCATACCAATGTTAAAGATTTCTTATCATTAGTCACTCAAATATCAATAAGGTGATCAATCTTAGTGTAAATTCAAATGATTGGAGTGAACCCATCATATGATCTAATATGCGCATATGTCAATAATCCAACATGTTTCAATTTGTTAGAATAAGGAATAACTTGCATTACCATGTCAAACAAAAGCAAACAAACATAGACTTTTTTGTGCCTTGAGCCTCGCCTTCATTCTTTTTCTTTAGTTATTAAATAGTTGGCAAAGTGCCTACATGTGTTCAAAAGTGAAGCATAGAAACTTAGTTATATCTATTTTGTCAATATGAGTTGTCTAGCTAGACAACTTTCTAGATTTGAGGCTGTCAAATTTCTAGTTTATAACCTATCTCCCAACACGGATCACGTTGTGATATGAATTGTGGTAGTGCTACTATACCTCTTCTTTGACTTGAGAGCTTCGACCTCCATACTTCGTGAAGGCAACCATAGTGTGGATTAAGCATGTCTTGGAACTAGTGTGTCGATCTTTTGATATCTAATAAGTTTGGTGTTTGACTCTTCATTAACAATCATCTACTTTTTTCTATCCTTACATAAACAAAGACGACATGAATTACAAAAAAAGTTTCATTTCAAGTAATCTTCCTCAAATTTCATCTAGAGCAGAACTGAGCTCTTGGAAAAAAAAATCAAACGCTCATTCTTTCTTCAATATGTTTCTATATTTTATTCATCACTCGAAACAACTCTATTTGACTTCATAGAATATATCCATTTCCAACCAAAACTCAATTGGTAGAATTTGATGACAAAGTTTTTACGTTGTCAAGCATTTCTAATTTTACATCTAATTTTCAAAAATTGGGTTGTTTTTTCTAAATCACAATTGATCTCTTGGACAACATCCCAAATTTTCTTTCCAATTTTATAAAAGAGGTTGGTTCTTCCATCTTTACCATGTCGGGCAAAAGCAATCAAACATAGACTTTTTTGTGCCTTGAGCCTCGCCTTCATTCTTTTTTATTTGGTTGATTAAATAGTTGGCAAAATATTTGCATGTGTTCAAAAGTGAAACATAGAACTTAGTTATATCTATTTTGTCAATATGAGTTGTCTAGCTCAACCCCTTTATGGATTTGAGGCTCTCAAATTTCTAATTTATAACGTATCTCCTAGCACTGATCATGTTGTGATATGAATTGTGGCAGTGCTACTATACCTTTTCTTTGACTTGAGAGCTTCGACCTCCATACTTCTTGAAGGCAATCATAGTTGTGGATCTAGAATGTTCTGAAATTAGTGAGTGCCGATCTTTTGATATCTAATAAGTTTGATGTTCGACTCATCATTACCCATCATCTTCTTTCTTTTCTCCTTACATCTGCAAAAAAGACATGAATTACAAAAAATGTTTCATTTCAAGTAATCTTCCTCAAATTTCATCTTGGAAAAAAAATCAAACACCCATTCTTTCTTCAATATATTTTTGTGTTTTCTAACTCGAAACAACTCTATTTGACTTTATAGAATATATCTATTTCCAACAAAAACTCAACTGGTAGTACTTTGTGACAAAGTTTTTTCGTTGTCAGACATTTCTAATTTTCAAAAAAGTGTGTTGTATTTTCTAAATCACAGCAGATCTCTTGGACAACATCCCAAATTTTCTGTGCAATTTCTTGAAGAGGATGGTTTTTCCATCTTTACATTGTCAAGCAAAAGCAAGCAAACATAGACTTTTTTGTGCCTTGAGCCTCGCCTTCATTCGTTTTTCTTTGGTTGATTAAATAGTTGGCAAAGTGTCTACATGTGTTCAAAAGTTAAACATAGAAACTTAGTTATATCTATTTTGTCAATATGAGTTGTCCAACTCGACCCCTTCATGGATTTGAGGATCTCAATTTTCTAGTTTATAACATATCTCCTAACACTGATCACGTTGTGATATGAATTGTGGCAGTGCTACTATACCTTTTCTTTGACTTGAGGACTTCAACCCCCATACTTATTGAAGGCAACCATAGTTGTGGATCAAGCATGTCCTCGAACTATTGAGTGCTGATATTTTAATATCTAATAAGTTTGGTGTTCGACTCGCCATTACCCATCATCTACTTTCTTCTCTCCTTACATCAACAAAGAAGACATGAATTACAAAAAAGGTTTCATTTCAAGTAATCTTCCTCAATTTCATCTAGAGCTGAGCTGAGCTCTTGGAAAAAAAAAATCAAACACCCATTCTTTCTTCAATATATTTTTGTATTTGCTACATCACCCGAAACAACTCTATTTGACTTAATAGAAAAAATCTATTTCCAACTAAAACTCAATTGGTAGTATTTGGTGACAAAGTTTTTTCGTTGTCAGGTATTTCTAATTTTACATCTAATTTTCAAAAAAAGTGGGTTGTATTTTCGAAATCGAAATAATAGTAGATCTCTTGGACAACATTCCAATTTTTCTTTGTAATTTCATAGAAGAGGTTGGTTCTTCCAATATTTACCATGTCGAGCAAAAGCAAGCAAACATAAACTTTTTTGTGCCTTGAGCCTCGCCTTCATTCTTTTTTCTTTGGTTGATTAAATAGTTGGTAAGTGTCTACATGTGTTCAAAAGTGAAACATGAAAACATAGTTATCTATTCCGCCGATATGAGTTGTTTAGCTCAACCCCTTTCTGGATTTGAGGCTATCGAATTTCTAGTTTATAACATACCTTCCAACACTGCTCATGTTGTGATATGAATTGTGGCAATGCTACTATACATTTTCATTGACTTGAGAGCTTCGACCTCCATACTTCTTGAAGGCAACCATAGTTTTGGATCAAGAATATCCTGGAACTAGTGAGTGCAGAACTTTTGATATCTAATAAGTTTGGTGTTTGACTCGTCATTACCCATCATCAACTTTCTTCTCTCCTTACATCAACAAATAAGACATGAATTACAAAAAAGGTTTCATTACAAGTAATCTTCCTCAAATTTCATCTAGAGTGGAGCTAAGCTCTTGGAAAAAATCATACACTCATTCTTTCTTCAATATATTTCTATATTTTCTTCATCACTTGAAACAACTCTATTTGACTTCATAGAATAGATTCATTTCCAACAAAAACTCAATTGGTAGTATTTGGTGACAAAGTTTTTATGTTGTCAAGCATTTCTAATTTTACATCTAATTTTTAAAAATTGGGTTGTACTTCTAAATCACAGTAGATCTCTTGGACAACATCCCAAAATTTATTTGCAATTTTATAAAAGATGTTGCTTTTTCCATCTTTACCATGTCTACCAGGTCAAGCAAAAGCAAGCAAACATAGACTTTTTTGTGCCTTGAGTCTGGCCTTCATTCTTTTTTCTTTGGTTGATTAAATAGTTGGTAAAGTGTCTACATGTGTTCAAAAGTTAAACATAGAAACTTAGTTATATCCATTTCGTCAATATGAGTTGTCTAGCTTGACCCCTTTATGGATTTGAGGATTTCAAATTTTTAGTTTATAACGTATCTGATGTAGGCAAGCTAGATGTCCTTTCAATTTTGCTGCAGTTTTTTTTTCCTGATCATTAAAAGATGTGTTGATGCTTTGGTTTTTCCCCCCTTGGTGCTTCGATTTCCCCCTTGGTAGCTGTCCCTTCTATCCCAATTTGCTGCACTTTTGAGGCGCTCCTATTGGTTGGATGAGAGGTGCTTTAATTACTTGCATTTATTGCTTTTTCCCTTTTTTCCCTATAAATAGGAGCTGGTTTTCATTGTTTTGAGTGTGTAACTGATTTTTGGAATGTAACATGCAGATTTTATTCTAGCTTGCGAGCTAGCCTCCTTTCCCCTTCCTCTCTACTATTTTGTCTTGTTTTTCTACCTCTTATTCTCTATCCACAATTCTCACCCCATCTATATCGTTCTTCTCTTAATATTTATAAGTTATATGGTGTTATGTCCTATGAAAGTGTTGTTTTTTTTTTTACAAGTTGAAGTTGTTAAGTGTGTCTCTTATAATAGTATTGTTGGTTCTATCTATGCTTGTCTAAATTGTAAGAGAAAGAAGACATTCAGTTTTTTTTTACAAAATCTTACTTGCATCAGTATCTCCCAACATTGATCACGTTGTAATATGAATTATGGCAATGCTACTATACCTTTTCTTTGACTTAAGAGCTTCGACCTCCATGCTTCTTGAAGGCAACCATAGTTGTGGATCTAGCATGTTCTGAAACTAGTGAGTGTCGATCTTTTGATATCTAATAAGTTTGGTGTTCGACTCGTTATTACCCATCATCTACTTTATTCTCTCCTTACATCAATAAAGAAGACATGAATTACAAAAAAGGTTTCATTTCAAGTAATCTTCATCAAATTTCATCTAAAGCAGAGCTGGGCTCTTGGGAAAAAAAAATCAAACACCCATTCTTTCTTCAATATATTTTTGTATTTTCTACATCACTCGAAACAACTCTATTTGACTTCATAGAATAGATTCATTTCCAACCAAAACTTAATTAGTAGAATTTGGTGAAAAAGTTTTTTCATTGTCAAGCATTTCTAATTTTACATCTAATTGTCAAAAAAATGGATTGTATTTTCTAAATCACAGTAGATCTCTTGGACAACATCCCAAATTTTCTTAGTACAGCAGCTATAGAATGAATTGATGTTCCAATTAAAACAAATAAGGCAATACAAAATCATGTACAGCACACATGGGTAATTAGTGTTGGATGAAATAGGCAGGAAACCAGCTAAAGTATGAATTGAGCAATTGATTTTCTGAAGGCCTGGATTATGGCTATGATGAATATCGTGGATAATGTCAATTAGGAGAAACGACAGCAAGAATCAAAGTGGCGTCAACGTCTAAAATAATGGAGTTTTTAACTCAAACATATCTTCCTAGTTTACTTGCTTTCATTTCAACTTAGCTCAATATAGAAATAAATATTGTTTCCTAATTTTACCAACATTAAAAAATCAATTTTAGGAAGAGATGAGTGAACTATTATGATGAAAGAGTGTTCAATAGAGAAAACTTAAATAGATATATAGGTTTTTAGTAAAATAGCTATGATAGGATTCCTGATTGGTATGAAAAAGAAGGTAGATGTAATGTGAGAATCTATAGAGTTTGACCACACGATATAAAGTATTAATTGTAGATGTATAATTATAAGGAAATAATTATCACAGAATAAAGTGGTAAATTTTGAAAAATAATAAATTATTAATATTTCAAGATATATTACTAAAGGAAAAAAAATAGATCTTTACTTGATCTAATAAAAAATATATAGATAAGATGGTTAGTTTCATTTTTACAAAAAGTAAAATATAAGTTTTAGGAGAGAGTCTAGAAATACATCAAGCATTAACAAGAAAAGAAAACTTGGTGATTGATTGAGAACATATATAATGCTATTAAGAAAAGTAAAGGTGCTTTTCAAGAGAGGGAAAAAGTAGAAATCTATCCCAAATGCACTCTTAATAATTTATCAAAATAACTTTTTTATCTTTTCTTGATGTCTTCATCTTTAACTAAGATATTGTTATTTTTGCCTCTAATGCATCTAATTTGTTCAAATCTTTAAATCTCTTATCTATTGTCTTAGTTAATCTATATATATTTTATTTTCACTTTTTTATCAAGTCTATTATATAAATCATCAAAATATGCAGTTTTTGTTTTGCTTACTACACTCTTTCACTCTTTGTGAGGCTTTTAGTTTTCTTATTTTACAAACCATTGTCACACTTCTGTTTGGCCACAACTTGCTAATTTTTAGAAATAATAAGCTTTTCACATATAGATTTGCTAGAGTCTGGTAATCGTAAGAAAGCTATTGGATGACTTTCTCTAGAGACAAAAAACCTATAGTACCAGACAATGTGAAAATCTCTATTTTTCCTACAAAAGTCAATAAATAATTTTATAGACAACTAAAGCCATTACAAACAAACCCTAAGTAGTAGTCCCAAAGAAAAAATTATCTTAGAATTGTTTAGAGAACAAATTAATGAGGTATATTAAGGATTAATCCAAAAAATGAACTTAAGATAGCTCTAAAGAAAATACATAAAAAGTAAACTTTAGGTACAAATTATTTTTAATGACATTTTAAAGACAGGTGTTTAATGATTGGAGAAGCATTCTAGTATAAATATTTTTTTAAGAACACAAAACATGTTCAAAATCATTTTAACAATAAAGGAATTAAATTTATAAGTAATGAGATTAAATAAAATAATCAATTAATGTAACATAAACTTAGAAACTTGAAATCAACTAAGGAGAATCATTTTGATTTCATGAAAAATCTAAAAGGAAAAGAATTGTTCTCTAAAAGAATTAAAAGAAAAGTATTGAGAGCAAAGAACGGATCTTCAAATGATTTTTATTGACTTGTAAAAGACAAATGATCAAGAATTATGATAATTGGTTTCTTGTGCATTAAAGAGGAATAGCATGTGAAAACGATATGTTGAAATTAATTAAGACATGTATAATGAATCATTGGTATTGAAAGTGACTAAGTGGTGGCCAAATAATTCTAAATTACAGTAAGATTACATCAAAAACCATCATTCAGTTCATATCGTTTTGTATTGATAATAGAGATGCTTAAAAAGAATCATTATAGTAAAGTGCTTTTTGTATACTTTTGACATACGGCAGTGCTAATCAGTGAGATATATATTAAAATAAGTGCAAAGAAAATATTTAAAAGGTTGAGACTTTAAAAATAGTAGAAAAAAGATTGCACGAGTGAAATCCACTTTTAGAGAATAATATTAATAATTATCACTCAATACTATTTGAAGATAAAGTGATATGCAATTTGATAAGTTTAAGTATATTGGATTTATTATACAAAACATTAGGAATATGGATGATGATGATAATAACATTTTGAGTTAAAGTTTAGTGGTTAAGATAGAAAAGTTTCTCTAAAATGTTATAAGAAGAGAGGATATCATAAGCACTTAAAGGTGTATTTTATAAAACCATATATTTAGTCGATGATGTTATATTGATTTGAGTATTGGGCGGTAAAAACCCAATGGTAGAAAAAATGAGATTAGTATAAATAAGAATGTTAAGATGGATAAATGGAAAAATTAAAAATAATAAATTAAGGAATGATTATATTAAAGAAAATTTTAGAATATCATTTACTTAAGATAAGATTATTCAAAGATATATGTTAATGGTCCAAACATGCTTGATGAATAATAAAAATATGCCAATTAGATAAGAGAGATTATTCTTGGAGCTTTATAAACAAGAAATGATAGACCTGCGCTAAAATGAACAAAAGTTCTTCAAAATGATTTAAAAAGAATATGTTCAACACTTCAAACAACGCTCAATAAGAAAGAATTGAAAACGAGAATTCATTAAGCTAACCCAAAATAATTTGGATAAGAAAAGGTTAGCTAATCTTAAGATTTCCTCCTTACTTTTATCCATCCTATAAGTTTTTCCATCATCACTGTCATTTGTAGTTCTCTCAAGGTCATCCTGTCTCACTACCCCACTAACCTATCATCACACAAGCAAGCATAAAACCTCAAAACTAAATTTATAGGATGTTTTATGCTATAAATGCCAGAATTGGTTCTGATTCCTCCTTGTGCATTCCTCCTCAGAACTATCAATCAGACAGATGGAGAAACCACCCATAGGTAAAACTTGGGCAAGCATACAGTGATGCCACCAAAAGGAGATGCATCTTTTCTTATTATTGCTGCATGTACCAATAAAAGCATATGCCACACAGACATTGAAAGTGCATGATGGTAGTAAAGGCGCAACAAAAATATTTCCATTGCAGTTAGCCTCCCAGCTAGCAAAGAGAACAAAAAAAAATGTGAAGTGGCAAACTAGTGCATCTTCATTCTGCAGATCCATACTATCAAAATATAACACCTCTAGACAATTAACTGAGACCGGCAAATACTATCATCATAAGTGACCATAACTATGAATTTTCCTTTATTATTTATTTAAGTTGAATATGAAGCTAGCTTTTGCGAAACGAATAATTAATTATTTTTTTTCCTTCAATCAAGAAACATGTAACAACCAAGGTTAAGAATTGGTTGACAATGAAAACAATGCTCAAGTTACTAAACACCTTTCTCTATATCCAGTTACCATAATTATGGCCTTTCTTTTTAACTTTTCCAATTATTTTTACCAATAATTCTTCTACATTGGATTCAGTCATATGATTATCAGTCACAACAATGCTATATACTCTTATGGGCATCTAAAGTTACAATTGTAGAAGCAGGTTTTACTGATATTGAAAGAAGATAAAATAATACAAAGCTATGAGGTAAAAGACAACCATTGTATCTATCACACATTACATACTACTACTATAAATACAACACAAACAGTAAACATAAATGTATCTAACGGTTGTAAATAAAACAGGTTGTTATATATGAATGATTGAGATTAAGGCTTCGTTTGGGACGGCTTTTACTAAAAAGTTACTTTAAGAATCAGCAAGAAAGCTATCCCAAACCAAGCCTAAGTGTTCTGCAGCTATGGCAGGGAATCAGAGGAGTGGAGCAGGCTTTGTACAGTTGAGGCGGTAGTATTGCGATTAGTATATGTGGTGGCTGGCACAGCTCACGTTGTCCTATTGGTTGAGAGCTTAGGCTTCCAACTAAGAGGTCTTGGATTCGAGTCTTTGTGTATGCGTTGTGTGTGTTAGTTTGCCTTAAATGGCCTAAATGTCCAAAAAATATATATGTGGTGGCTGGATCAGTAGCTTTATCAAATAAAAGTGGTGCTATGCAAATAAAGGCAAAAAGTCACCTTCATTTCAACCCTGACTGAATTTGAAAGAAAGTTTCAAGTGGCTTTTTCATTCACATGGCAAACTTTGCTAGGAGCACTAATTTCATGAAGCAAAATTCAACGAGTTGGATCAATACCAAATAAAAGTGATTTTAAATAATTCATTATTGAACAAATATCCTATCAGCAATTTTGTAGCGCATAAGTTTCTAATCACTAAGTAGGGTTTGATATTTCATCTTTGATATTTCAAACAAAATATATATTTAGAAAAGTCATGAAGAAGCTGTTATTGTACCCGGGATCCTCTCAACTAGGATGCTTGACTTAAGGAAGACATCGATATTTATCTTCAGATTACTCTTCAGGAGAAGGACGCAGAGATCCTTGGAACCAAATTCCTTTGGAATGCCAAAACATGCTAGGTATAGGATGAGGCCAAGGGAATCCACTGCGGTTGCAGACTCGATGTTTTCCTTAACAAGCCGCTTCAACCAGCTTAGGGCTCCAAGCTTTGCCTTTTGCTTCACCGAAGAGTCTGCTACAGTGGGACGGCCCGAGAGCACAAAAAACTCTAGCAAAAGAATGCTCCCGCGGCGAGGCAAAAGAAGAGGCGGGTTGATTTTGGAAGGCCGGATTCCCTCCTTCCAAAACTCTCCTATGGCTTTAAACACGAGCTGTTCCGGGTCTCGGAAGCGGCGGAGGGCCTCAGGCACCTCTTGACGAAGACGATCGACAGCGTAGAAATTACATTCAATGTACTTCCGAAGTGCTTTCCCCTGCATCTGTTCGCAAAGGATCTCGCAACTGCGCTTATCCTTCTCCTTCTCCTGCTCGCTACGCTCATCCTTCTCCTTATCCTGCTCGCTTCTATCGTCCTTCTCTTTCTTTTGCTCGATGAGCTCATCCTTCTCCCGCTCGGGCGAACGTACATCGTGCTGGGCTGGTGCGTGTGCATCGATGGCGGCGCTGATCGAGTCAAGCGATTGATTGAGACAATTCCATTGGTATAGGAATTTTGAGAGAGCGCAATGGAGCTTTTCTAGATCGCTCACCGACTGGATGAAGGGAGGAAACGCCGTGCGCCATGGGAGCGCTTTTCCTTCCGATTCCGACGTATTTTCAGGCTTTGCCGATTTCTCTTCCTTCCTTACTCGGTCTTCTTCAACAGATCGTTCTTCTTCTTTAACTTTCAGAACTTTAACCGCTTTCTTCTCATCCTCCTCCTCTTCCTCGTTTCGTTCGATCTCCACCTCCTTGCTGTTCTTCTTTATCTCCTCCTCCTCTTCATCTTTTTGCTCTATCTCCTCCTCTTCATCTTTTTGCTCTATCTCCTCCTCTTCTTCCGCATCCTCGTTTTGTTCAATCTCCTCCTCCTCCTCTTCTTCCTCGCTTGGTTCTATCTCCTCATCTTCTTCCTTATTTTGTTCTATCTCCTCCTCCTCTTCTTCCTCGCTTGGTTCTATCTCCTCCTCTTTTTCCTTATTTTGTTCTATCTCCTCCTCTTCTTCCTCGCTTGGTTCTATCTCCTCCTCTTCTTCCTTATTTTGGTCTATCTCCTCCTCCTCTTCCTCGCTTGGTTCTATCTCCTCCTCTTCTTCCTTATTTTGTTCTGTCTCCTCCTCCTTGTTCTGTAATATCTCCTTCTCCTCCTCGTTCTGTTCTACCTCCGCCTCCTCCTCCTCTTCAAATGCTTCCTCATAATCTTCACCTTCTATGTCTTCTACCAATTCCACTTCCTCATAATCCTCGTACTCTTCCTCATCTACTTCGCAGGAGGTTGCCGTTTTCCGCATAGACGCCATCACCGACCTAGCAAAGAGGATGACGAAGCCCTCTGCAGATGCTTAAGGATTCCTTTATAATAATTTTGAGGGCTTTTTCGATTGCTTTAAATAGAAGGAATTAGTTTTTTAGGGTTCTTACGGGGTTTATTTTTAGATATTCATACCATAAATATTTTAGATTAGCCAATTAGTTGATTTATATTTGTGTGTTATAACTTTTTATTATTCTAAATTATTTAATTTTTTGGTATTTTAAATTATTATAATTTTAAGGGTAAATGAGTATGAATTTAATAAATTATTTATTTAATGATGTTATTAGTACCTTCAACAAATAAAATAAAACTTTATAAGCATTGATCAAATTAATTTTTACTTGTGATTAAAACTTCTTCAATTATTATTTGGTCATTGCTTTGAAATATAAACAAGTTTAGAAAAATATTTCATGCCCCAATATGTGATGACCCATAATTTCAATTGAAAGAATTGTATCTCTTATCTCTGATTTAGTCAATCAAGACATTTTTTATAAAATCATTAACATATATCAGCTCAACGGAAGCAACCCTAAAAATCATCTACATCAAAATCTTTCAATACATTTATACCAAAAATTTACCTTGTTCAGGCACGAATCTCGAGATAACATCAAGTTGGAAACTTCAAAAATTAATTCGGAGACCATCTTAGCTTTGATTTTAGTAAACTTATAGTCGAACTGAGCATCTCGGAAATATGAACCCAACGACACCAAATTCAACTCAATTTGAGCCCAAATGTGTCCAAATCAAATACCTGAAGCGCTATTTTCAAAACATGACATGCTTATAGTCAAATCGAGCGGCTCAACGAGACAAATTCAACGAGCCCAAGATCGCCAAATTTTGATATCATTAAGACCTTCAAATGTCTAATGAACGGTCCATGATAAAGGGATTCAATATCGGTCGTCCATCCAAACTACACATTTGCCCTTGATCCTCCTCTTATTTATGGGTCATGTCACTCTAAAAAAACTATAAATAGCTTCTCATTTCTCTTAAGAGAGGATTCAAGCAAGAAGAGATGAAAAAGAAGAGAAGAGGAGAAGAGAAGGAGGAAAGAAACTCCTCCTCGACCACTGCCGGAGTTCCGCCCGATTTTCAAGTGACGCTGGAGTTCCGCCCAACTTTCAAGTGACATCGAAGTTCCGCCCAACTTTCACTTGATGCTGGAGTTCTACCTGACTTTCAAGTGAGACCGAAGTTCTGCCCGACTTTCAAGTGACGCCAGAGTTCCGCCCAACTTTAAAGTGACGACGGAGTTTTGCCCGACTTTCAAGTGACGACGGAGTTCCACCCGACTTTCAAGTTACGTCGGATTTCTGCCTGACTTTCAAGTGACCCAGAGTTCCGTCGAACTTTCAAGAGACACCAGAGTTCCGCCCCGACTTTCAAGTGACGTTGGAGTTCCGTCTAACTTTCAAGTGACGTCGGAGTTCCACTCGATATCCAAAGTGACGTCGAAATTCTATATGATCTCCAAATGACTTTGGGATTCAGCCTGAATACCCAACATCGTCGAATCTCAAATTTTTATTTGTAACTGAATTTCAATCTGGCAGTGTATTATTGTAATCTGATCGTCATAGGTTTTAAGGATTAGTCAACTGTTGACCTCGATTTTGGCTCGATCATGCTCGAGCTCTTTCGGTCGATTCAATCGAACCCCGTCGAGCCCAATTCGAGCTCGAATCGACCCGACTAGAGCCGGATCAGACTCGAATGTGTTCAATAAGACTCGATTGGTTTGTTTTCGTCGTGTCGTACTTGATTTGATTTAAATTGAGCTTTATTTTGAGCCCAATTTTGTATGAGAAATTTTGTTGAACTGACTCCAACCAAAATTGACTGGAATCGAGTCGAGATTGGACTCGAATCTAACCCGACTTTAGCCAAATTTAACCTGATTCAGCTCAATTTAATTTCATTAATGCCATGTTGACTTTCTACACATTTTGAATTTATCTCCTAAATCTGGAAATTGGATGGATGGCCATGATCAAGCGAAATATTTTTTTCAGCTGGAATCTCGCATTTCAGGCGATCTTCTGTGGTCTTCTACGGACAAACAACGATCTGCTTCAGAGAGCAGGTTCTATTTGCGTGTCTTGAGCCGCTGCTGCGATGGATCGAAGAAGGCGGGATTCCTCCTTCGGCAACGAGTCCAATTTACTCGAAACGAAGGTCTCAGCTTGGGCATTCGGCCCCGCTGATTCTCTCCCCCGCTTTCACGCTCAGGCTTTCTCCCCAGCTCTCCCTCTAATTTCGCTCCAGCTCTCTGATTCGGACCGAACCCCTCCCTCTCTCAATCCTCTCTTCCTCTCCAAGCTCCCTTGACTCCCTCACGTCTCTATAGCTCAGGGAAGTCGCCCGACTCCAAGACGCCCTCTCTAGTTCGCGAGTTCCAGTGAAGGCCGAGACTTTGCTTCCGCCCTGCTCCCTTCCGTGGACCTCCTCCACCGGCTAGCTCGCCGTCCCGAGTCCGAAGCCAGCTCGACGACGCCAACCTTCCTGTGCGCGAAGACCCAGCCCGACGCTCCCTGTTCGCGCGACCCTAGCCCACTGCCGGCCTCCCTGTGCTCGCGAGACCGAACCCGACACCCTCCGTTCGTGAGCCCCGATCTGCGCCGCCCTCTCCAAGACCCAACTCCCCTTTGTGAGTATTCTTCATCTTCTTCTTCTTCTACTATTTTTTTTCCTGATTTTGTTCTCTTCTTCTCCTTAATAGTTCCTTTGTTCCTTTTCATCCCAATCTAAGATTTGTGGATGATTTGGTTAGTGAGAAGCTTCGCTCATGCAAAGCTTATTTTACTTGATTAAAGTTGAAAGTGAAAATAATGTTTTGTGGTGTATATGTCATTACACCTCTTGCTCCATGGACTTCTAAGTGAAGACATTCATTAACTATGTTAAAATTTTACAATAGCTTGTGATGATAGTAGTTGGTTTTATCATATTTTGTTTTGAAATGGATAATTAGTATGGGAACTTGCACTTGCTTTATACCAAGTGATTTAGGAGTTTAGGTGTGAATGATGGCAAGGCTTGTGAAGCCATGTTCTTTCTCCACTAAACTTTGCATATCAAGTGTTTGATGAATTGCTCCCAAGAAAGCTATGGGTATTTGCTAGCATTATGGCTTTATATGGTGAGATTGCTCTTGTAGAATCTTCTTCAATATATTGCCTAGAGCCTAAAAAAAGGGGGAAAATCTGAGATGAATAGGGTCATTTGATGAGATATGTATCAAGCTATAGGTCTTTTCATGAATGTTTCTTCTTCCAACTCGTTGCTTGTGAATGAATGTCTTATGTTTCAAAGATGTGATGGTTGAAATGGCTTCGATCCTTGTTATAAATTAGAAGATGCATTCACTACTATTTATTGTTGTCTAGTTTTACTACATTTACTCGGTTAGCACAAGATGTTTTAATCCTTTTGGGAGGTGTTGAAGGTTATTGTTGAGCTTGCCAAAATGTTCACTGACTTGTTTTGTTTTGGAAGGAATAGTTGATACGTGAACTTTTCTTTTGGGATCCATGGTACGTGGTCTAAAGGGCCTAGGTGTGATACAGAAATATATCCAAAGAGATTACTTTACATCACTTCTTAACTTTGCGTGCTAGTCATTTGATTAAATACTTTGGAAATGTCGTATTTCTTCTGTTATCCCTTTTATTTGAGTTTCACTCATACAAAGCCTTGTGGCTTGGTTGTGTCACTTGTTTACTAGTTGGTGAAAGTCTTATGTTGGTTACTTAGTGGTCATCTAATCATTGGATGATATGTGATTTGGAAAAGATATTGGCTACTAGATCTAGTTATATTTAGTTCATACTCTACTGAAATGATGAAATATTGAGAAGAAAATGTGCTTTAGAATCAAGTTTGGGTTGTATGGAGCTAT
Source organism: Dendrobium huoshanense (assembly GCA_016618105.1). Classification (NCBI taxonomy): domain Eukaryota; kingdom Viridiplantae; phylum Streptophyta; class Magnoliopsida; order Asparagales; family Orchidaceae; genus Dendrobium; species Dendrobium huoshanense. The sequence goes on along the minus strand of CM028358.1, from coordinate 64,750,390 downwards.
TTTGCCATTCATTAAGGTATGCATGCAAACTGTTTGTGATAATGTCTATTAAGATTTGCTAGAGTTTTGCTTGGATAAGAGTGGGAATTCCATGAATTTTTTTGGAAAGTTTGCATCGCCGGCATAAATAAGTTTTATATGGTTTGTGAGTCCTCTTTCTCTTGGCTCATGTTGTAGTGGACGTGTTTCTTTCCGTAAGCATGTGTATTTTGTTCACATTGGTGATTAAGCTCACCCTTTGGATGTTATATATATGTGGTTGGAGATGGTTAGATTTATAAACACATTTCAATGTGTCTATTTAGAACTAATTGTTTGTACACTTTCATTAGAGCTCATGTCATGGTCATCTTAAAAGCTATCTGTTGTTTTAATATGAGATATGAAACAAGGATCATGGTTGCTAAACCCTTGTTTTTTTTTTGTCCTCATTTGCTCATGTATTGTAACTTAGTTATTTGGTAAATGTCCCAAAGAAGGATTTCTGATGGTTTTTCTACATTAAGGATAAAAAAAATCTGAGACTAAAATTGGTTATTTGATGGAAGATGTGGAGTTGAGGGTCATTATTTTATGAATCACGTCTCTTTTGTTCAAACTTGTTGATGGCACGTATTCTAAAAAAATGTTGAAGGGTCTTATGAATTGCCTTCTTGTAGGAAAGTTTTGTGTATTATCCCTTTTGTTGAGAGCTGCTTTATGATTCGTTTTGGAAACCCAAATAAATGTGATGCTAGTTTTATATATATAATATTTGAAGTTTCTTTCTGCCTTTCTGAGATAAATTTGGTGAGTTTGGTTTGAATCAGCACAAATTTATAATCTTCTTGTGGGATGAATTTCATGTGCTATGTTGTAAGAATCTTTATATATTGTTATTCATGATGTTGAAATACTTTCTTTGTGCATAGGAAGAATAAATTGCATCAAACCTCTTTCTCATTATCGTTTTCTTTTTTTAGTAGAAATGTTGGGTTCCAATGTTAAAGATATGTGTCGCCTCATATTGAGAAGTCTTATGGTTTGTTTTGTATTGAGGTGTTTCATGATTTTGTTTTATATTGAGGAGATTTGTGATTGACTTCATGATTGGAAGGATTTATAAATAGCTTTATGTTAAGGTTTCATGAGTGGTTTTCAAAACAAAAGAGGTTGCAAGTTGTTTTTTTTTTTTTTTTTTACATTTAGTTTCATGTTAGAAGGTTTTGCTAGTTGTTTTGCATCAAGAAGTTTTATCATGAGTTTTGCGAATTGTCTTACATTGAGATTTTTGTGATTTTGTTTTGTGAAGGTTTCTTGATGGAGGGCTTTATAATGCCTATTCATTGAGGAATTTTCACAAATTACCCCACTCCAAATGAAAGGAGGTGCTTGATTATGGGTCGTCGGGTAGAATTTTTGTGTCAAAAACAAGATGAAAAGAAAAGAGATTTTAGTATATATTTTTGGGAGGTTTTGTAGTAGTTCATGTAACAGTTCTTGCAAATCATTTTGAGGTCTATAATTTTGTAGATTAAACTTGTGTAGTAGGATCCCTTAATGTCTTTCGAGAATGACTAGTGCTTTCTTATTGGAATTAGATTTTCTTAGTGTTTCTTCCTAAAAGAGTGAGTTTTGGAGGGTTGAGGCTTTGAGAGAGCTTTATGTTTGTAGGTGCTTAGTGTCTTTTTGGGAGCAAGATAGGATTTCCTCCACTTTATGTTAGCTTATAGGGATAAAGAGAATATTGGATGGGTTCAAAGCAAGATGAATCTAGTTGTAAGTCTAGTTTTTAGAGGTCTTTTCCCCTTAGTTGTTGTAGGATTTGGTTTAGTGTGTCATGGGTAGGTTTGTCAAACGTATCAAGTACCTCGTTTGGAGTGGGAACAACAAAGGGCATTGTTGCTGTTATAGGATGCACTTGACTTCTACGAAGTGTATCCAATAACAACAATGCCTACACCCCTTTTCGTATTCGATTTTCGTTCTTTTTCTAATCTTCGCATTTAGTTGTCTTTTGCTTAGTTTTGTTAGTTTCTTCACTGCTTCTTCTGTGTCTTGGCACCGCATACCTACAAACTAAGGAAGATCCACAGACATACGACTCGATAAATAATAAAAGGTACGTTCTAATTTTTATTGCATTTTTTATTTCCTTACACTGTTATTTATTTATAGAACTGCTCTAATACCTATCTTTCTTTTGTCTTGCGAGGTACCTTTTGGAAAGCAATGGACTAGGAGCACTTGGAACTGGAGCTAGGACAACCGGGCCTAAGCATCAGTCGTCCCTACTCATCTAGTAGGGGCGCTACGGACGGAACCATCGGGTCGTAGCCCCCGGTGCTGTAAGTTTACTAATACTTAGAAAACCTTTAGGGGCCTAGATGGTTGTACGCCTCCCACCCTTAGGACCTTAGAAACTTCAATTATATATTTAGGATTGCTTTTACTTTTTTTTAGATCCCTAAAACCCCGTGACATCCGTATAGAAGTCTTAGGAGTTAGAAAATAATATCACTTTCGATCCTACAACATTAGTGACATCTAAGGACAAAACTTAAGGACCGAGTCTTAGAAAATATAGACTTAGGATGCATGTTCCCTATAGGATAGAAACATTAAAACAACAACTTAGTGACACGTTTTCCTAGATTCGGATTTTCTTTTCTTAATTCACTAATAATTAACCAATCAATCCTAATCTAATTCTTTAAAATTCATTAAAACACTTAATTCCTAATCAATTGATTATTAACATTTATAATTGTTAAATTCAAAATCTAAAACATAAACATAAATCAATCCTAACTAATTTAATAATTGATTCATAACCAACCTAAAACCTATAAGATGTAGATTATATTAGGAGATTAAATTACAAACTAAACTAATTAGGATAATAAATTCTTAAAGATCAAACTTAGAATAATATTTTAAAAAAGTAATCAACAAATCCCTTAATACACAACAACCCGCTCCAAAAGTGAAGTTTATTGGATGGACTACTCCGGGCTGCGGGGCTAAGTGTCCTAAGGAGGCTGGTTCCTCGAGCCTGGTGGCACAACGCCACGAATGGATTTAATGGAGCGTCAAAACCTAAAAAATTAATTTTTTCTAATTGGCATAATTCAAACTTGATTAATAAATGATTTAATTCACACTTTTCTTTTTCTTTTAACAACAAACTGTAATAATCAAACAAAGTTAATTATCACTGGGTAACCCAGGCCTACGAGGCTATTAAGTTAGCCCCAAGGAGGGTGAAATAAACCTCACGGCCTCGGTGTGAAACAAAGGTGATAGTTAATCAAACATTAAAAATAAAACATCCCAAAAGTCAATTCTAAAACACTAATATTTAAACTTTAACTAAAATCTCTTCTTTGTCCCTTTCAACAAACAAATCAAATACATACAACTCTAACTAAAACTATCCTATATAGGACCGACCAAAACCACACAGCCAACACACACATAGATGAGTTTGCTAGGACACGACTATTAGCTTTAGGTTAGGCTTTTGTTCTGCTTTTTCTTTTCTGTGCTGTGTTGTGACGCTCTGCATGTGACCCGTGTGCTGTTTGTTTTTGCTACCTGTTGTAGCCTTTCTGTGATGTGATTTATGTACTGTTTTTCTAGCTTTCTTTTCTATACTGTGGTTGTGACGTTAGAATACCCATAGGTTAGGCACGCTCTTTTATACTAATACTGTTTTCCTGCAGGTGGCCGTGCTCATATAATGCTGCTAAAAGGGGGCTAAAAATTAATAATTATGTATAACTGCTTTAGGTACCTGCTTCAGTTGCTTAGCCCCCAATAATCAGAGCACGGCTAAGTAATTGATGTGCGCATTTTAATTTATATATATAACTACTTGGGTGAAATTTTTATTATAACTGCTTAGGATAACCCCTGCAGGAGAGTCTAGATTTTTCTTTCTTTCTATTGAAATGTATTTGATAGTAAATTTTGTGAAGATCTAAAAATAAGGCATTTTTAAAGAGATAGGAGTCCAAAGGGAAAAGTAAACCCTTATAGAGGGTTTCTTTTTTCATTTGGATATCCTTTTGGAGGACGTACTACGAGGAGTCCAAAGGGAAAAGTAAACCCCTACAGGGGGTTTCCTTTTTCATTTGGGCATTCTCTTGGAGGACGTACTACGAGGAGCCCGAAGAGCTGAAGATGATCCAAAGACGAATCAAGGAAGTGAAGAAGAAGACTGAAGGCTGAAGATATAAAAATGCCTTATTTTAAGATTTGCGTCATTCCCGGGTTGTTGTCGGTGGAGCCCGGCCACCATTACTTACTGTACTTTGTGATGTAATATTGAATGGCACTTGCCATGGACATTCTTTTCCGTGGGATTTTGTTCTTTTTACTGTTGTTTGTTTACTCTGATTGCGCAGTAGAACCAGCATGCTTTTCATAGGTTTCTTTCTTGCATGTGCTTGTGTCTGACCGTTAGGCTCTTTAGGGATAAAATTTTTATACTCGTAATTATTAAATAAAACTTTTAAGATTAATTCACATAGAAACCATAACGATTCTAGAAAATAGCCGGAATCGTCCGGGGTGGCATACATGCATTCTCTCACCTATTAGACAAATTTCCCCGCCTGAGGGTAGAGTCCGGATAATCTGGCCTATGAGGATGAAGTGCCGGATCTGGGGAAGTTTAGTCATTCAAAAAATTATTTTTATAAAGCCTTTTTTAAAATTCATACATATCTGAATTGGAGACTTTAACCAGCATAATTGCATTAGTAACTAATTAAAATCAAAATTTAATTGCATTAGTTTTAGGAACATTATACCACTCATAAGTGTGGGATCAATTAGGGATTTCTCTAGTTTGTCGATCCCAAATTCAGTGTCTAAACTACCCACCCTTCTTCATACAGACTGGACAACATGGATTTTATACGACTAGGTGGTTTTAGCTGGCTTCCTTTGTTAGACAAGGAATAAGTCCAGATTGCATTAGCTAGGTCGTAGATGTTAGTGTTGTGTGTGCAACACTACGTCTTTTATAGATTTAGGATCTAAAGGTGAGTGGTACGAGTGTACCCCTATACACCTTATTGATGGGTAAGCTATCCATCCTTTCAGAAGCTATAAATCCTACCCATCCGCGTCACACAGATGACGCCACCTCCCTCTTTCTCTCATGCATATTTGAATGCTTGACCTCTTTCTTTTCTCCAGTTTTTCACTTCTCTTAGCCGACCGGATGTTGACCGAACCCTGTATGACTGATCGAGCCAAGTTGGGACATTCCCTTTTGATTAGGAAAACCTAGAAATCCCTTGCACTAAACCCATCAGAGGAGATAATCTAACATCCTTAATCGAGAGTTTTCCTAAGTCAAGGCTTAGGATGTAATTAACTACGGGGGCTTGCGCCCGTAGGAAACCGATCCCCACAATCAAATAAACCCTATTCGATACTGATGTATCGAATAGGGAAAATCTCGTGAACTTTTGGGTTATAGATATTATTGTCCATCGAGGTGCGTAGGTGAAAACCTGCTATCCTCCATGGTTAATCGTATCTATAACTCCATCTGCTCTTCCATCGGCCTGCTTGTGTCGACTGTAAAGGCATACGACCATTTTGTCCTACGGGATAGTGTGATCGTACCCTTTGCATTCGAACCACACGAGCGGAATCCTTTCGGAGACCCACAGATTTCTGGCGACCACGGTGGGACAGGTTTCTCTCTCCATCTTCAGATGTTAAATTATCTCCTCTTGTGTGCACTCCGGGTTTAGTGTTATTTAGTTAGGCTCTTCCTCTTTTAGCCTTTATAGGCTATTCCGTCACTTTCTTTCTCGTTCCTTCCGGTGCTTTTGTTTACGCTAATTGTTATTATTTGTAGCAGCAGACAATAAAAATGGCGTATTCAGGTCCGTCCGTTACCTTCTGTTTTGGCTCTGACTCACGGGTGACACTCCCTGAGTCCCTGTTGACGAGCCCACCGGCGGGGGGGATCACCTTTGGATCCTTCACCGATTCGGCGTACGTTACTCTTGGCGGGCCGACCCCCTCCGAGGCTGCCGCATTCTCTCCCCCTCAAAGGAGAGGACGCGCAGCTATGAGACCTTTTGGACGACCAGTTGCTCGGCAGCCAGCCCGGGCACCCGCTCGTCCCGTTCTCGTCCGTGCGCAGCCAGTGCGCCCCGTGGCTAGGCAGCCAGTGCCTAGGCCACTCCCCGTTCAGCCAGCACATCCAGTAGTCAGGCGGCCAGCGCCTGCTGCTCCAGTTGTTCGTGTGGCTCCGGCCCCTCAGCGCCGGCAGCCAGTCGTACCTTTACCTGCTGCCCCGGTAGAGGCCCCTCGTGCTTGGGTTTCCCCTCCTCCTTCCACTTCGAGGAAGAGGGTTGCTCAGGCCGAGCTTCCTCCACCTCCTACTCGTCAGGTTTCTGTGTTCACCCGGCTCTCTCACCCCGAGATTGCCGAGGAGACCCCGACACCCCCTCAGTCAGTAGTCTCTGTTCCTCCAGTACCGTCTGTGGGTACTGATGTAGCGTCTTCTTCCACCTCCGGCCTTGGGAGAAGGGCTAGGAGAAATAGGAACAGGAGATTACGCTTGGCAGCATCCGATGCAGCAGTTCAGCGGATGGCAGATTCTGTGGTTCACCAGGAGCCAGTTCAGCAGAGGATGGTTCCCTTACAGCGGGAGCCACGTAGACGAGTAGTTACCCCCGTTCCTGATGTCGTAGTTTCCCCTGAGATCGACGCAGTCCAGGGAGGACGCTTTTCCCCTCTAGTGCATAGTGGTGACGAGGAGGACGCTGCCCACATTGCAGCAGCCCCTCCTGTCCCCACTACTCTTCCCCGCGCTCGAGTCCCCAGGGATACTGTCACTCGGACCCTCACTCAGAGGATCCGAAGCATTATCCGTTCAGCGCGCGGTAGAGGGCGCGTTAGTGAGGAGAGGTTACTCCATCAGATCTCTCAGCTGCATTCTCAGTTGCAGCGGCAGTCGGTTAGGCAGAGTTACCGGTGGCAGAGAGGACAGCCACCATGACAGCAGACTAGAGTTGTTCCTACTGATAGACCTCAGGCAGGTGCCCCTACTGCTGGACGACGCCCTCGCCGTCATGGACGTCGCCCACAGTTAGAGCCTGTCCGACCCCAGCTTGGTTCAGTTGTCGTTGCCCCCTCCACTCAGTTAGATGTTCCTACCGGGTCCCGTCGTAGTAGATGGGTTTGGAGACGCCGGCAGGTGGATGAGCCTGTCGAGACGGAGCAGACAGTTGGTACGATTCGGCGAGTTGATACAGTCCCTTCAGTGTCAGTGCCAGTTCAGATGGATGTTGATGCAGTAGATGTTGATAGTAGTACTCGGGCTCGAGTGGAGCCAGTTGTTGCTCTTAGTCCCCTTAGGATTTCTTCTCCTTTGGGTCCGTACATTGATGCTCTTCATCAGACTTCCGATGAGAACTTACTCGGAGGAGAGTCAGACGAAGACATCCCCGTTCACCGTGTTTGTGTTGTCACGAGACGTGGCACGTCAGATGAGCAGCATGATCAGTACGATGATTTGGAGGAACAAGGGGAGGCCGATGTACCTTCCACCTCAGCATAGGGTGGACCTCCCCGTTCAGTAGACACGGATGTCACGGTCTTGCAGTTACAGACTCAGATGACGGAGATGGCTAGAGCCATGGCGGCGATGACTGCCCAGTTGACAGCGTTGGGGGCTACACCCCATGTCATGGATGTAGTTACTCCTACTGCATCCAGAGACAAGCCAGCGGTACCACAGTCGCCAGCCCCAGAGCCTGTTAGAGTTGATAGAGTTCAGAGGGCAGTTCCGATGTCTCCACCAGCAGTACCGTTGAGTGTGCCAGTCCAGAGTCAGTCAGTACAGTTGTCACCAGTTCAGATTCATGACATGATTGCACAGAGGGTTGATCAGGCTATAGCTTCTAGAAAGTCTGGAGATTCTGTTAGTAGAGGTCGTCCATACCCGGTAGAGTATGAGCGGGAGCCTTATCCCGCTGGTTTTGTTCCTCCTCGTTTTTGAGTTTTTGATGGGTTTGGGAACCCAAGGCAACATGTGGCTCAGTATCGGGCCATATGTTGTAACATCGGAGGGAACGATGCTTTGATGCTGAGGCTGTTCGTTAGTAGCTTAGGGGGAGTGGCATTTGAGTGGTATGCCGATCTCCCTAATGATTCAGTTCGCACTTTTACTGAGATGGAGCAGTTATTTGTGTAGAGGTTCATTAGTACAGAGCATAGAGTGACTGTTGGTGAGTTGGTAGTGACCAGACAGCGCCCCCACGAGTCTCTACTTAACTATATAGTTAGGTGGAGAAACCTTAGTCTTCAGTGTGAACCTCAACTGCAAGAGCAGCATGCAGTTGAGATTCTGTTGAAGAATATTGATGGTCCTATTGCTCCTTATCTGAAGGGTTTCAGCATTCGAACCTTTCAGAAGTTGTTAACCAAAGTCACTAGCCTACAGGACAGCATACCCAGTTCAGTCCCTCCTAAGGCTGAGAGTCAACCCATCCGTAGACCTCAGCGTTTGGAGTTTTCTGGGGCACCACCTCCTAGGAAGGGGGAGGTGCATAGTACTTTTGATGCTCATGATAAGGGCAAGAGGCCCATGGTTAGTTCAGCACCACAGCATCCACCACCACCACGACCTCAGTTTCAGCCCAGACCTCAGTTGCCACCACCAGCACAACCGTTAGGACAGTTTCAGTCTCAGCCACAGACACAACAGCAGTTTAGACGTCCTCAGAGGACTCCAGAGGCTCAGCAGTCTCTACAGGAGAAGCTTAGCAAGGAATATCCCTTCAAAAGGGAAAGTGTGCAGAAGATCTTTAAATTCCTTGTTAAGAAAAATATTTTGGTATTCCCGGTTAACAATAAGACAAATGAAGAGGGGCAGACGGAGCATCCATTGTATTGTCCATTTCATAGGCATATTGGTCATGTCCTTGAAGATTGCTTTGTGTTCAAGGACAGAGTGGAGAGCCTTATGGCTAGGGGTGAGATTCACTTGCAGGACAGTGATTTGGTGCATCCTCGAGGTAAAGTTTCTCAGATAGTTCAGATGATTACTAGCTCCAATCAGTGTGACAGTCAGTGTGATGTTCAGAGCAGTGACAGTAGAGCACCTCTTAGTTCTAGGGAGGAGTGGCAGCTTGCACTCTCTCGCAAGACAAGGGGTATGATCAGACGGGCAGTTCAGAGTTCAGAGGCAGTTGAGAGGAGGCCCCCACAGGCCAAGTCGACAGTTGCCAGCCCAGTTCCTTTGCCAGTTTCTTTTTCTTCTTCTGTTGTAGTGCTTACTGAGCGCATTTCTTCTACTTCTCTTTGTATTAGAAAGATGTATGAAAGAGAGAAATTTGTTGTAACTTCTGAGGGGAAGATAGGATCTCTTCCAGCACTTACGCTGAAGGATTTTGTTCTCCCTTCAACTGATGATGAATTAATGGAAGAAGATGATTCTGGCTACTTTTGGTGTCTTGCTCCTTCTAGTTTTACTTTTCCTAGCACTCGTTCTTCTCATGTTTTATTTATTTCTGAAAATAATAATGATGATAATCCTTCTTTTGGAGAAGAGTTTGAGTGTGAGGAAGAGCCTGTGTTTGCTATTCCTGAAGGAGGTTGTTACATGGATTCGGAAGATGAATCCGAGAACACTCCTCAATCGCCTTTTGTTGAACCAACACAAGCCATGTCACCTGAACCAAATGAGTCATCTATTGAGTCTGACTCAATACGAGAGATACAATTGCGTTCAGGTAAGGTCCTTCCACCCAAAATGGCTAAGAATAATAAAGAGAAAGATAGAAACATCATTACCCAACAGGATGATCCTATCCCTCCTCCTCAAGCACCTGCTAAGGAGAAGGGAAAAGGCCCTCAGTTGGATGTTGATTATAATGTGTTGGCTCATTTGAGAAAGATCTCTTCTCTTCTTAGTGTGTACGATGCACTAATGATGTCTTCCGACTTGAGAGAGACTTTGGTAAAAGCTTTGCTTGAACCAGAGTCTTATCAAGCTTTTTTTGTCACTGAGTCAGTTAAGGATGCATGCTATTTGAGAGAGATGCCATGCATTACCTTTTCAGACCAGGATCTTCTCCTAGGAACTTCTGATCACAACCGTCCCTTGTACGTCACCACTGAAGTAAATGGTTATGAGTTGAACAGGATCCTCATTGACCAAGGAGCTTCAGTTAATATCCTTAATCATGCCACCCTGCAGAGTCTCTCCCTTGGTCACTTAAAGCTCACTTCAGATAAGATTATACTGAAGGGTTTTAATGATCAAGGTCAACGAGCTCTAGGTTCCATCACTTTGCCTTTGCGTTTTGGAGATCTTTTGACTGAGGCGAAGTTTCATGTTATTGAGGCAGATACCTCATACAAGGCTCTCTTAGGAAGGCCTTGGATACATGAATATGGAATGGTGCCCTCTACACTGCACCAGTGCATGAAGTATATGAGGAATGATGTGGAGTTTTCCATTCTTGGAGATATTCAACCTTTTGCCGTGCACGAGGTCTCTATTTATGATGATGCCGAGCATTACATGCCTCGAAAAGCTCGCAGACCTCCCACTGTCCAGTCACCAATGATACCCGCTAGTGTTGTACAGGGTCCTATGCAGCCACTTGCACAGGGTCCTATACAGCCACTAGTACAGGGTCCATCACAGGTTGAGATTGGAGCAGATGTTTCCACTACAGACCCGGAGGAATCTTTACGGTTTGTACTCAGGCACGATGTTCCCCCTAGTAGAGGTAGGGGATTGCGGGGTAGAGGTCGAGGTAGAGAGTCAGTTCGCCCTCCAAGGAACTTTGATACTCAAATCCCTCCTCTATCGCACTTGTACACCTCTCCTTTGACTGTTGAGTCCGACTCTGATGATGAGATAATTGATGTTCCTCGTCATTCAGTCCATTTGCCTGCCTTTAGTGTTGATCACAATTCCTATCCCACGTTCCATAGGAATTTGATACCTCAGGGTGGTTTGGTTGTTGATAGTGATTCAGACGACGACGCAGATGTCGGACGTCAGACTACCAGTCAACAATCCCTTTCTCGCCAGATGTACGGGATGAGAATTGAGGAATCTCCTCCTCAATCTTCCCCTACACCTTCCGTTAGTGTTCGTGGTGCACCACCCTTAGATAGGCGTTCTGTACAAGAGCTGCACACTCTCTATGTACCAGCACAATCTACTTGGCATGCGTCATTGTTTCATAGTGTAGGTGTCCCACAGAGTACTGACATACAGAATCCTGTGGAATCCACTGTGGATGATGAGATCATGCCAGTTCCCCGATACTTTTCCCCTGCTGTGGATAACTTTGTTGAGCGAGGCATTGTCCCTTCGACTTGGTCAGGTAGACAAGCCCAACAGCAGGCCCGTATTTGGCGAACTGATTTTCCTCGAACTGGGCAGGGTATAGGCTATTCTCAAGAAGATCAGTCCCCTTCCGCCAACATTCGGATTGTTTCTCATTCTTATCCGGTTGTTTCCATCTCCGATGATGAAGACCCGGAAGAGAATGAGGACAGGGTCCTTGAAGCTCCACGAGAATTTGAAGATGGCGCCAGTTCTGCCATGGATGAGCTGTGTGAGATTAATTTGGGCACTGAATCGGATCCCCGACCTATTTTTCATAGTGCTTTGTTATCCGAATCAGAGGCTCAGGAGTATGTTGCACTCATTTCTGAGTTTAAGGATTGTTTTGCCTGGAACTATACAGAGATGCCCGGTTTAGATCCAGAAGTAGCAGTCCACAAGTTAGCTATTAGTCCTGATGCAGTCCCTGTTAAGCAGTCACCTCGCCGAATGAGGCTAGAGATTGAACAACAGGTGATAGCTGAGACTAAGAAGCTTATAGAAGCTGGTTTTGTTCGTGAAGAGAAGTATCCCACTTGGCTTACCAATGTTGTTCCAGTCCGGAAGAAGAATGGTCAGATCCGTGTCTGTATAGACTTCCGTGATTTGAATAAGGCATGTCCTAAGGACGATTTTCCTCTTCCCATCCCTGAACTCATAGTTGATATTGCTTCGTCCCATAGCATTTTCTCCTTCATGGATGGTTCATCTGGTTACAATCAGATTAAGATGGCCCCTGAAGATGAGAAATTCACTGCTTTTCGCACCCCCATAGGTGTGTTTTGTTACAAGGTGATGCCCTTTGGCCTCAAGAATGCTGGGACCACCTATCAGCGTGCCATGACTATCATTTTCGATGAGCTGATTCATGAGCAAGTTGAATGCTACGTGGATGATTTAGTGGTCAAAAGCAAGGTCCGTAGTGATCACCTCCGAGATCTACGAATCGTTTTTGAGCGCTTAAGAAAGCATGATTTGAAGATGAATCCCCTAAAGTGTGCATTTGGAGTTAGTGCAGGAAAGTTTCTTGGTTTTATTGTTCGCTATCGTGGCATTGAGATTGATCCATCCATGATCAAAGCCATAGTGGACTTGAAACCTCCTAGGAGTCTTACCCAGTTGAGGTCTTTTCAGGGTAAGCTCGCTTTCTTGCTGAGATTTATCTCCAATCTTGCCGATAGATGTCATCCCTTTGCTGCTTTAGCGAAGAAGGATGTCTGTTTCCATTGGGATAAGAATTGTCAGGAGGCCTTTGAGAGCATAAAGCGCTACTTGACAATTCCCCCAGTGTTGGCTGCACCCATCCCTGGTAAACCATTGATTCTTTACACTACTGTTTTGGATGAGTCTCTTGGTGCACTTTTAGCTCAAGAGAATGAAGAAGGTAAAGAGAACGCCTTGTACTACCTTAGCAGACGATTGATTTCTGCAGAGCTAAAATATCCGGCAATGGAAAAACAATATTTGGCTTTGATCTTTGTTGTGCAGAAGCTTAGACACTATATGCTCTCACACAAGATCAGTTTGATTTCTCGAGTCAACCCTTTGCAGTACTTAATGACCCGTCCGACTTTGTCAGGTCGTTTAGCACGTTGGTCCATGATTTTACTACAGTTTGACATTACCTTTGTCCCTCAGCGGGCCGTCAAAAGACAGGCTCTAGCTGATTTTCTTGCTTCTCACCCGATCCCTGCAGATTCCCCACTTAATGACGATTTGCCCGACGAATTAGTCATGAGTGTGGAAGAGCAGGAGTCCCCTACTTGGGAGTTTTACTTTGATGGAGCCTCTTCCATCAAATCACTACGTCCTTACGAAACTCCTGTAGTTAGGGTAGGTTTGGGGCTTGTTTTTGTGTCTCCTGAAGGTCATACCCTCCGTTACTCCTACAGTCCTAATAATGAAGCTGAGTACGAAGCCCTAATTGTAGGACTTGAGTTGGCCGTTCATATGAGCATCGTGCGGGTGAAAATCTTTGGAGATTCCCAATTAATTATTAATCAAGTGGCTGGAATTTTCAAAGTTCTCAAACCTGAGCTCTTACCTTACCACGATAGGGCAATGGAGCTCTTGTGTTTGATCCATGAAGTAACTTTAGTTAGAGTCCCTCGATCTGAGAATGGTAGAGCGGATGTACTAGCTAAACTTGCTAAGGAGTTAGCTGACCCGAATGGAAATCCGGTGTCGATTGTTGTCCAGTACCGACAAGCCTTGTGTCCCGCGGACTTGTCTTCTCCCGATCAGACCCTCGCAGTGTGCGCTGTTGAGGAAGAGTCAGATTGGAGAATCCCCTTTGTTGAGTACTTGAAGCGTGGAAAGCTTCCGGATGACCGCTCTCTTGCCGTTCAGATCAAAAAGAGAGCTTTGTCCTTCTTCTATGTGAATGAAACTCTGTACCGACGCTCTTTTGACCAGATGTGGTTGCGTTGCCTCAACAATGAGGAGGCTCGTAAGGTCATGGGTGAGGTGCATGAGGGGCTTTGTGGTGCTCATCAGTCCGGACCTAAGATGAAGGTCAGAATTAAACGCCTTGGTTATTACTGGCCGACGATGATCCGTGATTGCATGGAGCACGCTAGGAAGTGCCACCAATGCCAGATCCATAATACTGTTATCCACCAACCTCCCAATCCGCTGCACCCCATTTTGTCTTCTTGGCCTTTTGAGAGTTGGGGCACGGATGTAGTGGGTCCTATTGACCCTCCTTCCTCTAAGGGTCATAGATTCATTCTGGCTGCTACTGATTACTTCTCTAAGTGGGCAGAAGCTATCCCGCTTAAGGAAGTTAAATCAGAAGATGTGATGCGCTTCTTCCGCGATCATGTTGTCTACCGTTTTGGTGTTCCGCGCCGTATAATTTCGGATAACGGCCCGTCTTTTAGAAACACCAAAATTGCTAGATTTGCCCGCCGCCATAACATAAATTGGCGATATTCCTCGATTTATTATCCTAGGGCTAATGGTTTGGCTGAAGCATTCAATAAGACCTTAGTCCAGTTGATAAGAAAGATACTTGTGGTGAATAAAAGAGAATGACACGACAAATTGCCTGAAGCATTATGGGCATATAGGACTACATACCGTACTCCTACTCAGTGTACACCATATGCTTTAGCTTTTGGGGTTGAAGCTGTCCTCCCGCTAGAGGTTGAACTCCCTTCGTTGCGTGTAGCAGTTAGCCACAATTTGTCTCGTGAGGATAATGCCCGACTACGGTTGGAAGAACTTGATGGTTTAGAAGAGCTCCGTTTGCAAGCTCATCAGAACCTTAAGTTATACCAGGCCCGGATGGCCCAGGCACATGATCGCCTTGTCCGACCCCATGCTTTTCAGGTCGGGGAATTGGTCCTTGTTTTGCGTAGGCCTATCATCTCACGTCGTCGCCGAGGTGGTAAGTTTGAGCCTATTTGGGAAGGCCCATTTGTTGTAGAGCAAGTATACGAAGGTGGATCTTATTTGATAGTTGATGCGAATGGCGTTCATCCCATGCCCGTCATTAATGGGCAGTACTTGAGAAAGTATTACGCTTGAGTTTGCACATCGCAAGGGGCATCCTCCGCCACTTGTAAATATTCCTCTGTATAGATACGACTCTAAAGGATTTCTCGCACTTTTCGGTAGTCCGTGGCCACGACGATTTGTCCTCTACCACGTGATGTTCGTCATGCGAAGTATGAGATTTTCCTTAAGGGTTGTGTGCGAATACGCCGTAGGGATGTTTTGTGCTTACGTCCACATTCACTAATCACTTTAATGTTGTTGCACAAACCTTCTTTCTAGTCCCCTTTTAAGGGTTGACTTCCCCAGTTTCACTTGTCATCTTCAAGTGTGGTCTGGGATATCAAAACTATTAACTCGAATCCTTTATGGAATGTGATACTGGGTCCATCCTTGATCTATATTTGTCAAATGTGATGATGTTGATCCATTGTCACTTTGTGAATTTCTCTACAAATTCTTGTTGTTGTAATATTTCTCTCTCCAGTTTTACTCATGTGGTGAGTATGGCCTGGGTTATCAAAGCCAACAATTTCCCCCTCTCTTCAAACAAAAAAAACGAGGGAAGCTCTTAGTTGAGTAGAATCGGTTGCCCTTGTCACAGGTGGAACCTGGTTCTACACTCCAAGAGCCCAAAATCTCTTAAAATTCTTTCCTTTCGAGAGGGAAGCTCTCAGTTGAGTATAATCGGTTGCCCTTGTCACAGGTGGAACCCGGTTCTACACTCCAAGAGCTCAAAGTCCATCCAAATCCTCGTCTTTCTCTCTCCTTAAAGCATTTTGATGACTGCTTAAGAGATGATTATGTCAATTCCCTCTATTATGGTCACTTATAATGGAATGTTGTTTTCCCTTCCATATGATGTGGTACATCCTGCCCTAGGTGTTAACATAATTTCTTAGTGGAGTTTGATCTTCTAGCAGAAAGTTAATCCACTACTCCTTTCAGTGACATGTTTCTCATCGAGATCTTGCTTTAGTTATAAAAATAATCTCTTTGAATGCATAAATGCTGATTATGCTTCTCACAGGGTCCCAACAGTTAGTATGGGTGTTACTACTGTGATCCCTTTTTCAATCACTGATATTCGATTTGATGAATGTTATTTTTTTTAGTGGCAAATTTGTTCCCTCGCCACTTCACTTGATCTTTGATATGACATTACTCTTCCTACGCGGTCGTTTATATGTTTCTTTGTTTAGAGAGATATATATCGATCGTTCATTTCGCATCGTCGTATATGATTTCAGTTTATCTAAGAAATTCTACTTGTATTTGGATTACTCATGGCCACGACGATTTGTCCTCTACCATGTGGTAACTAAAGTATAAGTTTGAGATTTCTTGAATGATGGATTACTTCTTTGGCTTTCTCACAGCACCACGCATATGAGCGTTGGTTGGTTGTGGAGCTCCTTCCTCTTTTTATCGTCGCGGCATATGCGTCCGGCGGTATTAGAATGTTGTTCTTTCCTCTTCTGATCGTCGCGGCATATGCGCCCGACGATATTAGAGTGGTGTTCTTTCCTCTTTTTATCGTCGCGGCATATGCGCCCGACGGTATTAGAGTGTAGAGTTCCCTTTGCTGGTTGAGAGAGCCCGACAGAGTCCCTGGGAGGCATTCCTCACCACCCCTTTCCTCTTCTGATCGTCGCAGCATATGCGCCCGACGATATTAGAGTGGTGTTCTTTCCTCTTTTTATCGTCGCGGCATATGCGCCCGACGGTATTAGAGTGTAGAGTTCCCTTTGCTGGTTGAGAGAGCCCGACAGAGTCCCTGTGAGGCATTCCTCACCACTCCTTTCCTCTTCTGATCGTCGCGGCATATGCGTCCGGCGGTATTAGAGTGTTTTCTTTCCTCTTTTTATCGTCGCGGCATATGCGCCCGACGGTATTAGAGTGTAGAGTTCCCTTTGCTGGTTGAGAGAGCCCGACAGAGTCCCTGGGAGGCATTCCTCACCACCCCCTTCCTCTTCTGATCGTCGCGGCATATGCGCCCGGCGGTAGTAGAGTGTACTTTTCCTCTTCTGATCGTCGCGGCATATGCGCCCGGCGGTATTAGAGTGTTTTCTTTCCTCTTTTTATCGTCGCCGCATATGCGCCCGACGGTATTAGAGTGTAGAGTTCCCTTTGCTGGTTGAGAGAGCCCGACAGAGTCCCTGTGAGGCATTCCTCACCACCCCTTTCCTCTTCTGATCGTCGCGGCATATGCGCCCGGCGGTATTAGAGTGTTTTCTTTCCTCTTTTTATCGCCGCGGCATATGCGCCCGGCGGTATTAGAGTGTTGTTCTTTCCTCTTCTGATCGTCGCGGCATATGCGCCCGGCGGTATTAGAGTGTTTTCTTTCCTCTTTTTATCACCGCGGCATATGCGCCCGGCGGTATTAGAGTGTTGTTCTTTCCTCTTCTGATCGTCGCGGCATATGCGCCCGGCGGTATTAGAGTATTTTCTTTCCTCTTTTTATCGCCGCGGCATATGCGCCCGGCGGTATTAGAGTGTTGTTCTTTCCTCTTCTGATCGTCGCGGCATATGCGCCCGGCGGTATTAGAGTGTTTTCTTTCCTCTTTTTATCGCCGCGGCATATGCGCCCGGCGGTATTAGAGTGTTGTTCTTTTCTCTTCTGATCGTCGCGGCATATGCGCCCGGCGGTATTAGAGTGTTTTCTTTCCTCTTTTTATCGCCGCGGCATATGCGCCCGGCGGTATTAGAGTGTTGTTCTTTCCTCTTCTGATCGTCGTGGCATATGCGCCCGGCGGTATTAGAGTGTTTTCTTTCCTCTTTTTATCGCCGCGGCATATGCGCCCGGCGGTATTAGAGTGTTGTTCTTTCCTCTTCTGATCGTCGCGGCATATGCGCCTGACGATATTAGAGTGTTCCTTGTGGACTTTTTCACGTTTGCTTTGGCTCTTTTTGATAATACATTGATTCCTGTTCGCTTTAGCATGGAATTTCTTCTTCTACTTGGCTGTTGAGATATGGTCAAGAAGATAGATGATTTTCCTACCTTTAATTATTATTTCTTATTGATTCCCTTCGATTATCACTTTGATATTTGATATAATTTTCAAATGATTGTCGAATTTGCTTCTCCTCGTATCATCTTAGATTTTTGTCGTAGGTGATCGTTGAATTCTACTTGGTTCTTTGAGTTTTTTTTTTTTTTTTTTCTTCTCTTATCGTCCCACTGTGGTTAGGCGGATGATTGACTTGTTGATTTTGTTCTCATTAGTTGACTACATTTTCTTAAGGACTCTCTTTAGTCGACCTTAAGGTTGTATCTTCCTAAAGCTAGGAAGGTCAACGCCAACATATACGGTTCACCCATTGTTCTCCGCATATGTTGGGGGTCCGTTTGTTGACCTCGATTTTGGCTCGATCATGCTCGAGCTCTTTCGGTCGATTCAATCGAACCCCGTCAAGCCCAAATCGAGCTCGAATCGACCCGACTAGAGCCGGATCAGACTCGAATGTGTTCAATAAGACTCGATTTTTTTGTTTTCGTCGTGTCGTACTTGATTTGATTTAAATTGAGCTTTATTTTGAGCCCAATTTTGTATGAGAAATTTTGTTGAACTGACTCCAACCAAAATTGACTGGAATCGAGTCGAGATTGGACTCGAATCTAACCCGACTTTAGCCAAATTTAACCTGATTCAGCTCAATTTAATCTCATTAATGCCATGTTGACTTTCTACACATTTTGAATTTATCTCCTAAATCTGGAAATTGGATCGATGGCCATGATCAAGTGAAATCTTTTTTTCAGCTGGAATCTCGCATTTCAGGCGATCTTCTGTGGTCTTCTACGGACAAACAACGATCTGCTTCAGAGAGCAGGTTCTATTTGCGTGTCTTGAGTCGCTGCTGCGATGGATCGAAGAAGGCGGGATTCCTCCTTCGGCAACGAGTACAATTTACTCGAAACGAAGGTCTCAGCTTGGGCATTCGGCCCCGCTGATTCTCTCCCCCGCTTTCACGCTCAGGCTTTCTCCCCAGCTCTCCCTCTAATTTCGCTCCAGCTCTCTGATTCGGACCGAACCCCTCCCTCTCTCAATCCTCTCTTCCTCTCCAAGCTCCCTTGACTCCCTCACGTCTCTATAGCTCAGGGAAGTCGCCCGACTCCAAGACGCCCTCTCTAGTTCGCGAGTTCCAGTGAAGGCCGAGACTTTGCTTCCGCCCTGCTCCCTTCCGTGGACCTCCTCCACCGGCTAGCTCGCCGTCCCGAGTCCGAAGCCAGCTCGACGACGCCAACCTTCCTGTGCGCGAAGACCCAGCCCGACGCTCCCTGTTCGCGCGACCCTAGCCCACTGCCGGCCTCCCTGTGCTCGCGAGACCGAATTCGACACCCTCCGTTCGTGAGCCCCGATCTGCGCCGCCCTCTCCAAGACCCAACTCCCCTTTGTGAGTATTCTTCTTCTTCTTCTTCTTCTACTATTTTTTTTCCTGATTTTGTTCTCTTCTTCTCCTTAATAGTTCCTTTGTTCCTTTTCATCCCAATCTAAGATTTGTGGATGATTTGGTTAGTGAGAAGCTTCGCTCATGCAAAGCTTATTTTACTTGATTAAAGTTGAAAGTGAAAATAATGTTTTGTGGTGTATATGTCATTACACCTCTTGCTCCATGGACTTCTAAGTGAAGACATTCATTAACTATGTTAAAATTTTACAATAGCTTGTGATGATAGTAGTTGGTTTTATCATATTTTGTTTTGAAATGGATAATTAGTATGGGAACTTGCACTTTCTTTATACCAAGTGATTTAGGAGTTTAGGTGTGAATGATGGCAAGGCTTGTGAAGCCATGTTCTTTCTCCACTAAACTTTGCATATCAAGTGTTTGATGAATTGCTCCCAAGAAAGCTATGGGTATTTGCTAGCATTATGGCTTTATATGGTGAGATTGCTCTTGTAGAATCTTCTTCAATATATTGCCTAGAGCCTAAAAAAAGGGGGAAAATCTGAGATGAATAGGGTCATTTGATGAGATATGTATCAAGCTATAGGTCTTTTCATGAATGTTTCTTCTTCCAACTCGTTGCTTGTGAATGAATGTCTTATGTTTCAAAGATGTGATGGTTGAAATGGCTTCGATCCTTGTTATAAATTAGAAGATGCATTCACTACTATTTATTGTTGTCTAGTTTTACTACATTTACTCGGTTAGCACAAGATGTTTTAATCCTTTTGGGAGGTGTTGAAGGTTATTGTTGAGCTTGCCAAAATGTTCACTGACTTGTTTTGTTTTGGAAGGAATAGTTGATACGTGAACTTTTCTTTTGGGATCCATGGTACGTGGTCTAAAGGGCCTAGGTGTGATACAGAAATATATCCAAAGAGATTACTTTACATCACTTCTTAACTTTGCGTGCTAGTCATTTGATTAAATACTTTGGAAATGTCGTATTTCTTCTGTTATCCCTTTTATTTGAGTTTCACTCATACAAAGCCTTGTGGCTTGGTTGTGTCACTTGTTTACTAGTTGGTGAAAGTCTTATGTTGGTTACTTAGTGGTCATCTAATCATTGGATGATATGTGATTTGGAAAAGATATTGGCTATTAGATCTAGTTATATTTAGTTCATACTCTACTGAAAAGATGAAATATTGAGAAGAAAATGTGCTTTAGAATCAAGTTTGGGTTGTATGGAGCTATTTTGCCATTCATTAAGGTATGCATGCAAACTGTTTGTGATAATGTCTATTAAGATTTGCTAGAGTTTTGCTTGGATAAGACTAGGAATTCCATGAATTTTTTTGGAAAGTTTGCATCGCCGGCATAAATAAGTTTTATATGGTTTGTGAGTCCTCTTTCTCTTGGCTCATGTTGTAGTGGACATGTTTCTTTCCGTAAGCATGTGTATTTTGTTCACATTGGTGATTAAGCTCACCCTTTGGATGTTATATATATATGGTTGGAGATGGTTAGATTTATAAACACATTTCAATGTGTCTATTTAGAACTAATTGTTTGTACACTTTCATTAGAGCTCATGTCATGGTCATCTTAAAAGCTATATGTTGTTTTAATATGAGATATGAAACAAGGATCATGGTTGCTAAACCCTTGTTTTTTTTTTGTCCTCATTTGCTCATGTATTGTAACTTAGTTATTTGGTAAATGTCCCAAAGAAGGATTTCTGATGGTTTTTCTACATTAAGGATAAAAAAAATCTGAGACTAAAATTGGTTATTTGATGGAAGATGTGGAGTTGAGGGTCATTATTTTATGAATCACGTCTCTTTTGTTCAAACTTGTTGATGGCACGTATTCTAAAAAAATGTTGAAGGGTCTTATGAATTGCCTTCTTGTAGGAAAGTTTTGTGTATTATCCCTTTTGTTGAGAGCTGCTTTATGATTCGTTTTGGAAACCCAAATAAATGTGATGCTAGTTTTATATATATAATATTTGAAGTTTCTTTCTGCCTTTCTGAGATAAATTTGGTGAGTTTGGTTTGAATCAGCACAAATTTATAATCTTCTTGTGGGATGAATTTCATGTGCTATGTTGTAAGAATCTTTATATATTGTTATTCATGATGTTGAAATACTTTCTTTGTGCATAGGAAGAATAAATTGCATCAAACCTCTTTCTCATTATCGTTTTCTTTTTTTAGTAGAAATGTTGGGTTCCAATGTTAAAGATATGTGTCGCCTCATATTGAGAAGTCTTATGGTTTATTTTGTATTGAGGTGTTTCATGATTTTGTTTTATATTGAGGAGATTTGTGATTGACTTCATGATTGGAAGGATTTATAAATAGCTTTATGTTAAGGTTTCATGAGTGGTTTTCAAAACAAAAGAGGTTGCAAGTTGTTTTTTTTTTTTTTTTTACATTTAGTTTCATGTTAGAAGGTTTTGCTAGTTGTTTTGCATCAAGAAGTTTTATCATGAGTTTTGCGAATTGTCTTACATTGAGATTTTTGTGATTTTGTTTTGTGAAGGTTTCTTGATGGAGGGCTTTATAATGCCTATTCATTGAGGAATTTTCACAAATTACCCCACTCCAAATGAAAGGAGGTGCTTGATTATGGGTCGTCGGGTAGAATTTTTGTGTCAAAAACAAGATGAAAAGAAAAGAGATTTTAGTATATATTTTTGGGAGGTTTTGTAGTAGTTCATGTAACAGTTCTTGCAAATCATTTTGAGGTCTATAATTTTGTAGATTAAACTTGTGTAGTAGGATCCCTTAATGTCTTTCGAGAATGACTAGTGCTTTCTTATTGGAATTAGATTTTCTTAGTGTTTCTTCCTAAAAGAGTGAGTTTTGGAGGGTTGAGGCTTTGAGAGAGCTTTATGTTTGTAGGTGCTTAGTGTCTTTTTGGGAGCAAGATAGGATTTCCTCCACTTTATGTTAGCTTATAGGGATAAAGAGAATATTGGATGGGTTCAAAGCAAGATGAATCTAGTTGTAAGTCTAGTTTTTAGAGGTCTTTTCCCCTTAGTTGTTGTAGGATTTGGTTTAGTGTGTCATGGGTAGGTTTGTCAAACGTATCAAGTACCTCGTTTGGAGTGGGAACAACAAAGGGCATTGTTGCTGTTATAGGATGCACTTGACTTCTACGAAGTGTATCCAATAACAACAATGCCTACACCCCTTTTCGTATTCGATTTTCGTTCTTTTTCTAATCTTCGCATTTAGTTGTCTTTTGCTTAGTTTTGTTAGTTTCTTCACTGCTTCTTCTGTGTCTTGGCACCGCATACCTACAAACTAAGGAAGATCCACAGACATACGACTCGATAAATAATAAAAGGTACGTTCTAATTTTTATTGCATTTTTTATTTCCTTACACTGTTATTTATTTATAGAACTGCTCTAATACCTATCTTTCTTTTGTCTTGCGAGGTACCTTTTGGAAAGCAATGGACTAGGAGCACTTGGAACTGGAGCTAGGACAACCGGGCCTAAGCATCAGTCGTCCCTACTCATCTAATAGGGGCGCTACGGACGGAACCATCGGGTCGTAGCCCCCGGTGCTGTAAGTTTACTAATACTTAGAAAACCTTTAGGGGCCTAGATGGTTGTACGCCTCCCACCCTTAGGACCTTAGAAACTTCAATTATATATTTAGGATTGCTTTTACTTTTTTTTAGATCCCTAAAACCCCGTGACATCCGTATAGAAGTCTTAGGAGTTAGAAAATAACATCACTTTCGATCCTACAACATTAGTGACATCTAAGGACAAAACTTAAGGACCGAGTCTTAGAAAACATAGACTTAGGATGCATGTTCCCTATAGGATAGAAACATTAAAACAACAACTTAGTGACACGTTTTCCTAGATTCAGATTTTCTTTTCTTAATTCACTAATAATCAACCAATCAATCCTAATCTAATTCTTTAAAATTCATTAAAACACTTAATCCTAATCAATTGATTATTAACATTTATAATTGTTAAATTCAAAATCTAAAACATAAACATAAATCAATCCTAACTAATTTAATAATTGATTCATAACCAACCTAAAACCTATAAGATGTAGATTATATTAGGAGATTAAATTACAAACTAAACTAATTAGGATAATAAATTCTTAAAGATCAAACTTAGAATAATATTTTAAAAAAGTAATCAACAAATCCCTTAATACACAACAACCCGCTCCAAAAGTGAAGTTTATTGGATGGACTACTCCGGGCTGTGGGGCTAAGTGTCCTAAGGAGGCTGGTTCCTCGAGCCTGGTGGCACAACGCCACGAATGGATCTAATGGAGCGTCAAAACCTAAAAAATTAATTTTTTCTAATTGGCATAATTCAAACTTGATTAATAAATGATTTAATTCACACTTTTCTTTTTCTTTTAACAACAAACTGTAATAATCAAACAAAGTTAATTATCACTGGGTAACCCAGGCCTACGAGGCTATTAAGTTAGCCCCAAGGAGGGTGAAATAAACCTCACGGCCTCGGTGTGAAACAAAGGTGATAGTTAATCAAACATTAAAAATAAAACATCCCAAAAGTCAATTCTAAAACACTAATATTTAAACTTTAACTAAAATCTCTTCTTTGTCCCTTTCAACAAACAAATCAAATACATACAACTCTAACTAAAACTATCCTATATAGGACCGACCAAAACCACACAGCCAACACACACATAGATGAGTTTGCTAGGACACGACTATTAGCTTTAGGTTAGGCTTTTGTTCTGCTTTTTCTTTTCTGTGCTGTGTTGTGACGCTCTGCATGTGACACGTGTGCTGTTTGTTTTTGCTACCTGTTGTAGCCTTTCTGTGATGTGATTTATGTACTATTTTTCTAGCTTTCTTTTCTGTACTGTGGTTGTGACGTTAGAATACCCATAGGTTAGGCACGCTCTTTTATACTAATACTGTTTTCCTGCAGGTGGCCGTGCTCATATAATGCTGCTAAAAGGGGGCTAAAAATTAATAATTATGTATAACTGCTTTAGGTACCTGCCTCAGTTGCTTAGCCCCCAATAATCAGAGCACGGCCAAGTAATTGATGTGCGCATTTTAATTTATATATATAACTGCTTGGGTGAAATTTTTATTATAACTGCTTAGGATAATCCCTGCAGGAGAGTCTAGATTTTTCTTTCTTTCTGTTGAAATGTATTTGATAGTAAATTTTGTGAAGATCTAAAAATAAGGCATTTTTAAAGAGATAGGAGTCCAAAGGGAAAAGTAAACCCTTACAGAGGGTTTCCTTTTTCATTTGGATATCCTTTTGGAGGACGTACTACGAGGAGTCCAAAGGGAAAAGTAAACCCCTACAGGGGGTTTCCTTTTTCATTTGGGCATTCTCTTGGAGGACGTACTACGAGGAGCCCGAAGAGCTGAAGATGATCCAAAGACGAATCAAGGAAGTGAAGAAGAAGACTGAAGGCTGAAGATATAAAAATGCCTTATTTTAAGATTTGCGTCATTCCCGGGTTGTTGTCGGTGGAGCCCGGCCACCATTACTTACTGTACTCTGTGATGTAATATTGAATGGCACTTGTCATGGACATTCTTTTCCGTGGGATTTTGTTTTTTTTACTGTTGTTTGTTTACTCTGATTGCGCAGTAGAACCAGCATGCTTTTCATAGGTTTCTTTCTTGCATGTGCTTGTGTCTGACCGTTAGGCTCTTTAGGGATAAAATTTTTATACTCGTAATTATTAAATAAAACTTTTAAGATTAATTCACATAGAAACCATAACGATTCTAGGAAATAGCCGGAATCGTCCGGGGTGGCATACATGCATTCTCTCACCTATTAGACAAATTTCCCCGCCTGAGGGTAGAGTCCGGATAATCTGGCCTATGAGGATGAAGTGCCGGATCTGGGGAAGTTTAGTCATTCAAAAAATTATTTTTATAAAGCCTTTTTTAAAATTCATACATATCTGATTTGGAGACTTTAACCAGCATAATTGCATTAGTAACTAATTAAAATCAAAATTTAATTGCATTAGTTTTAGGAACATTATACCACTCATAAGTGTGGGATCAATTAGGAATTTCTCTAGTTTGTCGATCCCAAATTCAGTGTCTAAACTACCCACCCTTCTTCATACAGACTGGACAGCATGGATTTTATACGACTAGGTGGTTTTAGCTGGCTTCCTTTGTCAGACAAGAAATAAGTCCAGATTGCATTAGCTAGGTCGTAGATGTTAGTGTTGTATGTGCAACACTACGTCTTTTATAGATTTAGGGTCTAAAGGTGAGTGGTACGAGTGTACCCCTATACACCTTATTGGTGGGTAAGCTATCCATCCTTTTGGAAGCTATAAATCCTACCCATCCGCGTCACACAGATGACGCCACCTCCCTCTTTCTCTCATGCATATTTGAATGCTTGACCTCTTTCTTTTCTCCAGTTTTTCACTTCTCTTAGCCGACCGGATGTTGACCAAACCCTGTATGACTGATCGAGCCAAGTTGGGACATTCCCTTTTGATTAGGAAAACCTAGAAATCCCTTGCACTAAACCCATCAGAGGAGATAATCTAACATCCTTAATCGAGAGTTTTCCTAAGTCAAGGCTTAGGATGTAATTAACTACGGGGGCTAGCGCCCGTAGGAAACCGATCCCCACAATCAAATAAACCCTATTCGATACTGATGTATCGAATAGGGGAAATCTCGTGAACTTTTGGGTTATAGATATTATTGTCCATCGAGGTGCGTAGGTGAAAACCCGCTATCCTCCATGGCTAATCGTATCTATAACTCCATCTGCTCTTCCATCGGCCTGCTTGTGTCGACTGTAAAGGCATACGACCATTTTGTCCTACGGGATAGTGTGATCGTACCCTTTGCATTCGAACCACACGAGCGGAATCCTTTCGGAGACCCACATCAACCTCTTGTACCTCAAGCAAACATTAGTGAAATTATTTCAACTAGACGTGGTCCCGTGGTTTTTCCCTTTCCAGGGTTTTCCACGTAAAAATATTGATGCTCTTTCATCTTCTATTTGTGTGATGAATATCCGTACAATGATGAGACAAAAACTTTCTAATTCTATCGCCGCGTATATTCTAGCCCGCAACAACTGTAATTATATGAATTTTTGAAAACATATTTAAAACAAATTTAAATTCATGCTTAACTTGCAGTGTAGTAGAGAAAAAATGAAATTTGAATTTTTTAGTCTCCATATCACTTTGTTGCTTTTACGAAAATTATTTAGATCGAGGTACATGATTTTAATCTTATCTTTAATTTCAAAGAATTTGATTTTTGACCACTGAATTATCATCAATATTAATTTTGTTGTATTTTCTCCTGCTTTATTAAACTTTTCTTGTACATTTTTTGTATGTTATCATAATGGTTATCTTGAATATTTTGATTGTAATATTTACAGCTTTAACTAGGTAAAATATAATTTATTGAATTATGAATATTTACATTGTATATGTATTAAGTGTTTTTATTTAAGCATAATGTTAATATAAGCATTAATAATGGGAATAAATATGTGATTTAGTAATTGTTGGTCGTTATTATTATTATAATGTTATGATAATAATGTGTGTGTGAAATATAAGTAAATATAATTAGTCGGCCCATTGGTTGGAGATTGATTGACTAATACAAGATGGTGAGCCAATGAATTTAATTTTCTTTAAATATTATGGTTTGATGTTATCATTTACTGATTCATGTTATTATGCAATAATTGAGAGTTATAAGAAGTTATAATTATGCTGACGGGCAAAAAGAAATAACTTTGTTTATTGAGCCAATAGTAATCATGTGAAACTCCTTAAGTAAAAGAAAATAAACTCTTAAACATTCATTTGTCTTTTAATGTAATGGTTGGAGTTTTATTTAGAAAACTCCGCAGTTAAATGTGCTCATCCCAAAAAAATATTATGATGGTGACCTCTTAGAAAATTACACAAACAATATAAAACCATGAGGCATTTAGGTCAAAGCGGACAATATCTCAATAATTAAGAATTTGGATTGTTACAAATGGTATCAGAGTGATATACTAGTTGAAAGATAGGAACTAAGTGTCATACAAGACAAATGGATATGCCATGGGAGCTACATCTTGAACCTTGTATCAGATAAAGTGTTACGTGGCGAGAGTCATCGCTTAAACTTGTAGGGGCCACCTCTAGAATCATATATGTTTGATGGATGATTTTAGGATAAAGATATTGATGAGGTCTTTATTTACTTAAATAAGCGAGATTGTGAAACCTCTTAAGTAAAATAAGATAAACTCTTAAACATCGAGGCTCATTTTTGTGTAATAGTTAGAATTTCTTTAGTTAAGCGTGCTCATCCCAAATAAATACTATAATGGGTGACCTTCTCAGAAGTTACACCAACATGATAGAATCGTGAGGCCCTTAGGCCAAAGCGGGTAATATATCAATAATTAAGAGTTTAGGCTATTACATATTGACTATCGATTATTAATTACTAAAAAATATCATGATAGTCATAACTTCTTACTTGTTTATTATGATTTTTGAAATGCATATTATTAAGGCATTATTCTTCTTATTGTATGAATTTACTAATACTACATTATTTTAATGCTCTTGCCACTACATTGTTATCGATATAAACAACAATATTGTTTGATACTATTGATTCACTATATTGATACTAAGCACATGACTTATTGAGCACTGGTTTGATGCTGATATAGAATACTTGAGTAGTATGTGTACTCTTATATAATTTTATTGTATTAATATGATTTCAACAGTGTTTATCAATGCTTTGATTTTATCAATTTATATTATTGATTTATTAATTGATAGTAATAATATGAGGATTGCTTTATTGATTCAACACTCATATTAATTTATTGGTTTCCATGTTGTATTGCTTTACTAACGTTCGTACCATACTATTTTAGTGCTTACATATTATATTGCTATTACATGTTAGATTTATTATTTATGTAGTGATTCTTGATCATGTTACTGTAAATGTTATGAATTGGTTGGTAACATGCATACTATTTCTTTATCATGCCTTTAATTATGCTATAATATTTTAGTACTTGTTATACTATTTAGCTCATTATATATGATGTCAATAATTTTAAGTCAGAGAAGAGGTTCGGCAGTATGAGACAGATCAGGATTCTCCATATTTATTATTAATTTGTTTCTTTCCATCAAATTTTTTTTAGGACTGGTGATAATAGATTATATTTACATAATTATTGAGTATTGTATATGATTTTTGTAGCAATAAATAAATAAATAAATATATATATATATATATATATATATATATATATATATATATATATATATATATATATATATATATATATATATATATATATATATATATATATATATATATATATATATATATATATATATATATTTTTTTTTTTTTTGAAATCTATAATTATTTTTATTATTTATATCTTATAAATAAAGTTAAATAGCTCTAGTGTTGTTATTAAAAAAAAAAAAATCATATAAATTAGATTTTGGGCGTGAAAGATGATGACTTTATAAAAGTTATGATAATTTAAATAAGAGATAAAAGATACAATTCTTTCCATTTAGATTCTAAAGCGTCACGTGTACTCTACTATATTAATTTGGTAGCCTTATTCATGACTTGTCATTAATTCACTTATCATTTTCGTCATTCACGTATCAAAGGGCAAGTAAATTAAAGAAATAAATATATATTTGCATACACCCTTTTAGGCTTTTAACATGTAGTTGATAGTTATGAAACACCTTTTAGCAAGGCAACACTTAGCATTATTGTACTTGTATGGAGAGAGACAAATTAGGTTCAAGGAATGTTATTCTCTCTCCAACCAACTAGAATATGAAACATATCTATTAAAGTCCGCCATTAAGTCTTGTACAATTTTATTTATGTACTATTATTCCTTGCAACCCCTCATATCTTTATAAATAATATGTGAAGATGAGCAATTTGGATCATTTTAAACATAGTGGGTCTTTTGGACATATTATGTTTAAATATTATATTAATATTTTATTATAAATATCCTAAATATTTAATTCTACTATAATGCTTCATTAATTCCTCTCTTTTCCTCGATGTTTTCGGCTAGCAGAGACTTGCAAAGAAAAGAGCTAGAAAAAATTAAGAGAAAAATAGAGGAGAGAGAAATTTAAAGATAGGTTTTGGAGTCGCAGTGTGATTTTTGCCACTTTGTCTTATTGAGATAATTGCTCGTCTCGCTGCAATTAATAATTACCCTATCTCTAATTTGATTTCAACGCCTTTATATTTTTTTGTATTTTTCTAATCAAATTTATGTTTTCGTTATCGAAAAATGAGAATAAGTTATATGTGATAAATTTCATCAATATGAGCATTTTGTTGTAGCATATTGAATTTTTACTTGTTAAATTGAAATATATTGGTGAAATTGTTTTGTAAAATGGATATCTAACGGTCTCAAAATATCCACTTGTACCGACACGTGTTAATTTCTTAAGTATTTACATAAATACCTAAAAATTATGAAAAAATTCATGTAATTACAATATAAATGCTATGAAGAAGACAATTTTCAAATTTGACTTAATATGACTTCTTAAAAAATTATTTATTTAAATAAAATAGAGGATATTATATTATATGCCAAAATATTATTATATTTGAGCTAATGAACTCTATCTTTCTCCATTCCCACAAAAAATGTGGGTCAAAATTTACAGAGCTCACATGCGCGTAAGTTTGAGTATCACCCACAAATATATTTGAATTCAACAAAAATAAATCTTAATACAAAAGAATAAATTGAGATATATGAGAAATGAAATTAGGGTAGAAATTATAAATATTCGTAATGTTAAATCCATATTTATTTCTTTGTTCCGAACCTGTTCGATTTTGCTAACCAATACATTTGACGCCACCGTTCGGGTTGAACTCTGTCTCGCTGCGCCTCCTATCCGCTTAGGGTTCTGGAAACTGACGGAGAAGAAGAATAGGAAGAGGAAGAAGGAGATTCTTCTTGTTCTTCTGGTAGGAGTTCCCGGAGAACCATGGTCAGGGTGACCGCCGATCTCATTTGGAAGAGCCCCCACTTCTTCAACGCTATCAAGGAGCGTGAGCTCGATCTTCGAGGTTTATTTCCATCCTCCATTCTTTTCAGCCTTCATCTACTCATCTTTTCACGCTCAAACCTTGCATCTCTGGGTTTCTTAGGAAACAAGATCGCGGTGATAGAGAACATTGGTGCCACTGAGGTGAGTACAGTTGTGACCCTAGCTCTCTTTTGTTTTTCTTTCGAGTTTGTCTCGACTTATGTTCTTCGTCATTTTTGAGTTTGTAGTCCTTGAGGCCATTGATAGTTTCGTGATTTGTAGCTAGCATTAGGTTTTAGCAGCATAAGGAGTGAAATCTTGGCGCAAATTGGGTATGGAATCAATAGTTTGATTGGATTTTCCCCGTGAGCTCCGTTCAACAATCAGCAAGCTAAATTTATGTGTTCTTTAGTATAAGTGTAGTGTATTATCTATTGAAGGGGAATTCATTGCATGTTATTAATCTGCAGAATGCTTGCCAGTTGTCCTTCTTCATTATTTCAAGGGAGGGAAGAGGGTATATTGTATTCCCATATACATATATATAACTTAATGCTTTGCTATTTCAATGAATGCATTTTTTAATAAATTATCACATTAAAAACCAACAGGATGAGTGGGCTTATCGATAATTCCCACAATAGCTGCCAGTATTATTGTTGGAAGGTTTAGTGATTTCCATATGCAATAAGTTTAAGAATCTTGGGTTTATTATACTAAAGATTAATTGCACAGATGATGTCATAATTTGTAGAGTTGAAGCTGCATGGTTAAAATGGCTTAGGCGTATGATGAGAAAAGAAAATATGATAGGATTGAAAAGCTAATATTTATTAAACTACAATACGTCACATACCATATGTGCTGTTTGAGTGTTTGTAGAAAATAAATCATTGAAAACTTAGCAGGCTGTGAAAGGAAACAAAATGTTTAGATGTATGTGAGGTAAGACTTTTAAGGTTAAAATGATAAATGTTTTTGAGGTTAAAATGACTTTTAAGGACAGATTGATAAAAAGAATGCTATAATTGGTGAAATATGTCAGGAAGTTTAGTTCGTATTAAAATACCTTCACTTTTGACTGCACAATACTTATTCAAGTTAGCTATAACCATGATTTGAAAGGCATTACAGAAGCGTCGAACAATGCTCGAACAAGGTTGGAACTATATTTGAGAAAATTTTGAAATTCAATCAAACCCTGCTTGACTTTTATTCGAATGCCCATTTGGATTGTGCTTTGAATTGAGTTTGAACATAGTTTGAATAAGTATCTAATAAAATTCAAATAAGACTAGGAAAAACTCTTACATGATTTGCATAATATTGGAATAAGGCTCGATATAACACAATGCAATCCAATAGCTTGAATAGATCTTGCTAAAAGGCTAATATAGCAGATAGCGATCACAAACAACGCAACAAGTTCAACTACATTAAAGAGTCAATTAATTTCAATAGCACATGAAAATGACAAGCATTACATCATTGCATAATCATTCAATGACATTATTTTAAAAAAATGTTATTGGTCTAAGCAAAATAATTGTTATGAAGGCAGTAGGCATTTGACCTTACAAATAACATGATTATAACCTCTAGTTCTACATTGAATACAACTACGTTGGAACACATCATTCTCCTTCTTTGAAGGCCTTCTATGTTTCTTTGGATGGCCACTCTTAGGCTTCACCAATGGGGGTAACATGAAGACTTTCTTTATTTCGTTTGGAACCTTCTAGGTCACTTCTTTTTTGATTGGATATAATTTTTTCAATGTATACGATTAACTATGCTTATTGTGTGTAGAACTTTGAACATAAGATATAATAACTAATACCCCAATCTCGAGTTGCATCCAATAAATATTCGCACGAGAGACCTAAAACATCAAATTTTCTACATGTACGTGTCCTCTCCTGCAAATGAACCTCACTGTTAAGGTTGCCATCAAGATCAAGGACATATAGTTCAAATTGGCTAATTGGATAGACGATCAAACTTTGAGCCACATTAATCATTTTTCCCGATGCAATAGACATAGTGAGGTGATTATGACTTTGGACGATCAAGTCATTAATAAGAGTACACGTTTTAGATATCTTGGATCTATTGTTCAGAGTGATGGTGAAATTGATGGGGATATTATCAGTAGAATTCAAATTGGATGGTTGAGTGGAGGAATGCATCGGGCTTATTGTGCGATAGAAAAATCCCCCTCAAACTTAAGGAAATAGTCTATAAGATGGTGGTGAGACCTGCAATGCTTTATGGTGCCGAATGTTGGCCATTAAAAGAGAAGCATAATACTAAGTTAAGTATTGCAGAGATGAGGATGCTTAGGTGGATGAGTGGCTTGACCCTTAGAGATAGGATACAAAATGAGCATATGCGTGAAAAGGTTGGAGTAGCTCCAGTGGAAGATAAGATTAGAGAGAGTCGTCTTAGATGGTTTGGTCACATTAAACGGAGACCTTCCGATGACCCGGTTACGAAAGTTGAGGTATTAGATTTGACTTATGTTAAGAAAGGTAGAGGTAGACCTAAAAAGACTTGGTTAGAAAATATTAGAAATGATATTTCTTTATTAGATTTAAATGAGAATTTGACTTTTAACCGAACACAATGGCGAAAAAGGATTCATTTAGCCGACCCCACAGTGGGACAAAGGCTTGAGTCGTTGTTGTAATATTGCATCTATCGAAGAACTATTTTTGTATTGTCCAAAAAAGTCTAATCATATTTTCTTCGGATAAGAGTGTGCCCTATAGAAATCAAATAAACTCAAAGTAACATTGATTGTATTGGGCATATAAACTCAAAGTTTCCCATAGAAATGAAATTAAGCTATATTAAGAAAGGTTTGATCGTTCAATCAATCCCTTCAAATATGAAAATTTTAGAATAAATACAGAATAAAAAAATAAATGTAGATTTTTCTGGATCTAGCTTTGAAAGGCAGAATAAAGAGAATTAATTTATAAATAGGTACATTTTATCTATCCTAAGAAAGTAAAATAGTCTATGCACAAACTTCAGATTTCTAAACAAAACCGTCCAGGATGATGCTATAATAGAATAGGAATTAATAATATTAGATTAAAGTTACTTCTGTGAAGACAATATTGAATCCTCAATTGCTTTTGCTTTGAGGATTATAATTTCCTTATCTCTCTTTGCTTTGATCTCCTCTTGGTTTTCCTCGTTTGAGCAGTTCTGTTTCCTGACGCTTCTATTGTTTTATCTCTCTCTTTTTTTTTTATTCCTTAGTCTCTTGGCTAGTATGCAAGATAATGGATTTCCTACTGTTTGAGTGAGAGAACAATCAGGTAAAGAGAGAAATAGTGTGGGAGAGAAAGCAAGAAGGGGAATATGATTTTTTTTGCAATAGATTTTACGTCATTTGTTTTGTTTTGCACTCAAGTCATGTGAATGAGGGCTGTCTCAGGTAAAGAGAAAGTACAAAATTTAGTTAAAGTTGTAGCATGCATTGGACTATTTGGAGGAGAGTGTGAAATGAGGAGTCGATCCTGATTAGTATTACGCATCCTGTATTGCATAAAAGATAATGGCCTCGTACTTATAAATTATAGGAGTCATAGCCAATTTCCTTAAATTAAGGATTTATGTAAAGTAAGAAAAAAAAAGTATATGAAATTCTGGATAATCAAGGTTATAATTACGGCAGGGATTAAGGGAGTGAATTATGGAGGGATAATGATTTTATCTTATCTCCTTCCCTTGCCTGTTTAGCCATTCCTTGTATTATTTTATTATTATTTTAATAATAAAATAATAAGGTAAATAGAAGGGTCCACTTTGATGTCTTGGGTCCTTTGATTTCGAAGTTTTCTTGACTTGATGTTTTTTGAGCTGATATGAATTTAGCCCAAATGTAAAGAACCAACATCTGAGTTGCCCAGTAACTTGGATTGGGTTTACTCCAGTCCAGTTTATGAAGAGTTTCCTGGAGCAACAAGAGCGAATGAAGAAGTAAAATTCATCAATCCAACCCCATATTGTTGGGATAAGGTTAACGACGAAGGCGAACTAAGATTTTACTCGAATGCATGGTTGATTTGTCATTGTATGATTGTAGAATTGACACTGCCAAACATGTTCTTTTTTAATAATGCGCTATTTTTTTGCTTTTATATTTCATATTTATTTCTTAAATCGCGTCACACTCCCCTGCTCCCACACCAAGCAATATGGCGCTGTGCTTGCCTTCCCAGCATTCTACCCTAAAGATGCTCGACAGTTGTAAAACTATCTTTCAATTCTTAGTTGATTTCATTTAACATTCTTTTACTTTTTTGCAGGATCAATTTGACACAGTAGATCTCTCTGATAATGAGATCGTTAAGCTTGAAAACTTCCCTTATTTAAATCGGCTTGGTACCTTGTTAATTAATAATAACAGAATTACCCGTATTAATCCTGAAATTGGAGGTAAGGTATTTGGGAAACTTGTCCAGATTTTCATACTTAGATTTAATGCTCTTGAGATTATGCCGCTTATATTGATATTCTTCAATCTACAGAATTCTTGCCAAAGCTACACACTTTGATCCTTACGAATAACCGACTTGTCAATCTGGTGGAGATTGATCCCCTAGCATCTCTTCCAAAGCTGCAAACTCTTAGTTTACTGGACAATAACATCACAAAGAAACCAAATTATCGGCTTTATGTGATCTTCAAACTGAAGAAGCTAAGGCTGCTAGATTTTAGGAAAGTTAAACAAAAGGTATGCTTTTTTGTAGCATCAATATTTTTTTTTGTTCACCAGTGCGTCACTAGCTTTCTGCTATTTAACTTTTGAGCACTCATAGATTTCCTTGTGATAACACGTTAAGT
The DNA here is from genome assembly GCA_016618105.1 of Dendrobium huoshanense. NCBI lineage: Eukaryota > Viridiplantae > Streptophyta > Magnoliopsida > Asparagales > Orchidaceae > Dendrobium > Dendrobium huoshanense. The sequence goes on along the minus strand of CM028358.1, from coordinate 64,715,141 downwards.
GAAACATTTTTTGCATCAAGAAAGGTAGAGGTAGACCTAAAAAGATTTTGTTATAAAATATTAGAAATGATATTTCTTTATTAGATTTAAATGAGAATTTGACTTTTAACAGAACACAACGACGAAAAAGAATTCATGTAGCTGACCCCACGTAGTGGGATAAAGGCTTGATGTTGTTGTTGTTGTTGGTATTTTATACAATCACCTTATGCCCATGTTGACTGTAACTGCCGACCAACACCATTGACAATTCCATGATCGCTCCAATCGTCACCTCCCTCCCGATCCATCACATAACCGCTCCCTCAAAACATAAAATAGAGAAACGTCTCCCATTCAGGAGACACGCACACAGACGCTCTCAGAAAAACACACTGCAGAAAAATGAAGTCGACGACTCCGACCTCCAGCCGCTTGTGCTTACTGGCCTGATCTCCACTCGATGATCTCCTCTTCCGCTTGACCTCCTGTGTCGACACTTGTATTCAAAGCCCGATCCAGCCGCTTGCCTCCGGCCAGACCAACCTCCAACAGAACCAGGCCGACCTCCAACGACCGTGCCTTAACTCCAACGTCGTCAATCGAGAAAGCCACCTGCCGACCCACCGCCGGCCTGTACCAGCGTCTCCGACTGAATCCCGTCGCCTCCTCGGCTCTCCGACCCGACACCCTTCGCCCGTACGTGACCTCCGCCGTTGAGCCCTAGCCCGATCGGGCTCTCTGCCCGTCTCCCTCACTCTCTTTATAATATATATAATATATATTATAATATATATGTTATAACTAATATATATATATATATATATATATATATATATATATATATATATATATATATATATATATATATATATATATATATATATATATATATATATATATATATATATATAAAATTAAAATAAAATGAAATAAAAAAAGAGGGAGAGAAAAGAGAATTTTCAAAACAGGTGTCGAAGACCCGCGCCATCGATCTTAGATCTGGGCGGATGATTTCACAATTCGAAGACCTACGCCGTTGATTTTTAATTCGGACAGATGGTTTTAAAATTTTGAAGCCATCACGCCATTGATCTTAGATCGGGGCAGGATGAAACAAAATTCGAAGACCCTACGCCGTCGACCTTAGGTCCGGGTAGGAAGAAATTTCGGCTGATGCCGTCCCGATTTCTCCCTCAGTGGGGATGGGACGCCGGAAGTTTGCCGGATTTTCCTCAAAAATGAATTTGGACAAATTGGAGAACATTCAATTGAACAATTTAGTTTAATTAATTTGAAATTTCACAATCAAATTTAATTGAGCAGTTAACGTGATCCTAATGAGTAATCATTGAAATTTGATAATCCATTAAGTTAATTGGCTTATTATATTTGGTTAATAATGCAATTAAATTTCATCATTTATAACATTACTTAAATGCATTATCTCTGTTAATGTTTCATCCGATTAACATGTTAATAGTGCAATCAAATGATATTGGAAATGACTATATTGCAGACTATTCACGAGTAATATCATCCAATAGCAATTAAATAAAATTGAGACTCTATGCAAGTTAAGATCGGACAACATAACATTTGACAATTAATTGTCATTTGATGTCCTGCAACAAAGAACTTCTCTGGGTTCTCTTATGAAAATCCTTTGGAAACCTCTTGTTATGTGGGGATCTTCTTAGATATTCTTCATATAGATGAACATGCATCAAGACTTAGCATCCCTCAAAGTTTTGTGGTTCTTCAAATTGACCTAACCATTCATGCATGTGAAACCATAAGAGTTATAGAAAGTTTTAATGAACAATGCTTAATTGTGTATAACAATAAAGAAAAATGACAATTTGATGATTTGAATAACTGATGATTCTTATAAATCATTAAGACCTTATACTCACAGAAATTGAAAAAATTGTCTAGGTCACCCTCAACAATGAATGATTTGTAATGAATATAATTTGTTGTGCTGTTATATGAGCAATATTTAAAAGACTTGTGAGCGGCATATTATAATTTACCTATAAATGAGAGTAGATAATTTATAATACCCACTACAAATATGCTAAAATTCACCTATGAGAAGGAATAGGGAATTCGTAGTGCCCACAACAACTAGCCTACAACTACAAGCAAAGACACGATCTCCTACGGAAAGAATAGGGGAATTTGTAGCAAGTAAGATAATTATTCTACGAATACGATCTAGTAGTGGAGATTGAGCGAACACCCTCTACGAGTTGGTGTAGAGGATTCCTGATTTATACAACAATCCTCTACAAATAAAAGAACTTGACATGCAACGAATGTATTAAGTTGCAATGCAACGCCACCGGATCCGCAACATGTGTACAAGCGGACAGAAGAGGTAGCCCCTTAAAAGAAATCTCGGGCATTTCTAAACAAAATCACTTGCGCAAATGGATCATATTTAAATATTTTAAAATACCCCATTATGTATTAAATATGATTTCTTAAACTAAATTCACCCTGCGTGCTCAGACAAATCTATTACAAGTACAAACACAAATAGTCGAGAATGCTGCGCGGGTTAAATATTCAAGTTTCATCATCCTCCTCGAAAGGACTGGAGTCGACACGACTTGAATAATAAAATGTATCCCAAAATCCTACAAAAATATAAGTGACCTTAATGTCACCCCGATGATGGCCGTGTTGACAGAAAATCTCAACCGGAGGGGTCAAATCTTAAATACAACAAAAGTATAAATCTCTGAAATGAAATATATCACCTAAAAACTTGAAACTAAAAATCATCCACCTTCCGCAACCGTTTGTCGGGGGGTGATAAATTTGAAATTAACCTCATCTCACAAAGAACGAATGAGTGTCATTTGTATCACTACAATTCATCCTCTAATAGTCTCTTTCCGACAGGGACGTGGCACGTGCCATCTGATCGGGTGATTTTGCCGCAAAATGACACCATTATATTACAATCACGGCCAAAGCTCATATGTTCCCTAAAGGCGTCAAACCCTTGAGTTATGAATCATAGGGTATGTTCGATAGGCATCAAGCCCTCTGTCAGCTAAGGTGGATTCAAATATACCCCCTTACACAAACACCAACCCAGGTTTACAAGGTATTCTTGGACGAATCAACCCATGGCTGCTGACAAGGTGCCTTCTGTCAGGTTGGGTCGACTACCTCCTCTGACTAAGTAGACCAGGGAACAACAGCCTGGGACGACGGAATCATGAGATCTTGATCGGGCTCGTCTTCATTCTCCCCACCACCAGTTTTAAGTTTATGGTGATATAACCTAAATTCCAAACTGCAAAGTCCAAATCATAAAATCAATATTTAAACCCTAAAATTATTGCTATTATGATATAGGTTTATAACATATTCGACCTCTTTAATAACTAGCCTTAATCGAAAGTTCTCTCTCATTATCGAGAGGGGTAATTAACTATAGGGGCTTGCGCCTATAGGAAGCTAGAACTCAGATCAAAAAGTCCTCACAAAATGAGGGCGAAATCTCTGGTTAGTGTCTTATCTAAAACCCAATCTGCCTTCTGAAAGTTCCCCCGGAACCTAATCTCGTTAAAACTCTTTGTCGTCATCGTCACACAAACACTCAAATGAAAAATAGACCGATGGTACAGAGAGGCCGGGACACAAAATAAAAATGGAATTTTTCGGAGCCCACGACCCATGGGTTTTTTATAGCACTTCTATACCAACCCGTACTTTCTGGTAATATAGTTTCAGGTAAAGTTACCGGGTATTCTGTTTCTCGGAAATTTCATGCTAGTGTATGTGGAACTACGATCCTTGACATTGAACTCTGATTATGGTTAATTAACTATCAACCATGCAATCACTAACAAAAACGTAGCTTGATAAAATAATCAACATCTATGGTAGCCTATAGGAGCTGCATGAGGATGGATAAATCCCAATATCCGACCTTATATGATTAGAATTAATATAATTTTTTGGACATGTTGCATAACTGTTGTTTTAACCTGAAGTCTCCTTAACGCAGATTTTCCAGACCATATAATTTGTTCTCTTCAAATTGTATTATTTAACATTAATTAATATTTATTTATTTCGAGCAAATTATCCTTTTTAAACCCATTTGATATGAATGCTCGATTAAATCTTTGATCATCCATTAATTATTTTTCTAATTAGCTGTTTCTCTTTTTAATAGTTCCACTCAACTAACCAAATGATTCTTTCGGTCCTTACATGTACAACCAATTTCAGTCAATGTACTTGAAGAGCATCAACAAGCAATTGTAATTTCTAATATTTTTAAACAATGCTATTCCCAAAACATGAAAAATAGGGGCCTTGTATCCATGACCCATAGATGCGGCAGCCTTCTCAAAGGAAAATCTTATGCATAAGAGAATTGAGTATTTATGGGAGACTTGTATCATAAATCCATATTGCAATTGTTAAGTTTTTGTCATGCCACGTGTCTTTACTGGAAAAAGAAGCCTTTATTTAAAGTGTTCTTTATCCTCCCTTTGAACTCTTTATCGCTGTGGAGGCTTTTCTTTTTGCCTTCAAAAGATTCTACACGATCCACTTTATTACTATAGCCTTCTTGAATTGAGATCTACTTAATTGATGCACCAGGAATATCTCATAATCACTCAAAATAACACCCTCTTTTTCATGACTACTTCCATATGGATCTTCCTTCATTTTCCCTCAATTTTCCTTTGATTTTGTTGTATTTTCTTGCAATGACCTTTCATAGAATCTTTCTTACAAGCAATAGCATTGCCTTCTGTTTTAGTAAGGTGTTATTCCTCCGTTAAACAGTGTATGATGAAAGCCAAAAATTAAAACCTCTCTTGTTGAGCTTTTCAGGACTGTTTATTTATTTATTTTTACATTCTCTTGATATGCTATGTGAAATTAGTTGCTCTTGATTGCTTTGATGACAGGAAAGGATTGAAGCTGAAGGGTTGTATGCTTCTGAGGAAGCAGAAGAGGAGGCCAAAAAGATACCTGCTAAGAAATTTACTCCAGTTGAGGCTACCAATTCTGCTGATTCTTCGAAGGAAGAACAAATTCCTAAAGTGGTTGCTCCTACGCAAGAGCAAATTATAGCCATAAAGGTAACTTGTAGAATTAAAGGTATCTGGAATCAAACTTTTTGGCATCGTTGGATCTTTAACAAAATCGTATAGATAGATATTTTAAATCCGATCTGCACTGTGCTTTTCCTGTTGTTGAACCTTCATTCTGCAAGCTTTCTTTTTCCGGTAGCAGGCTTCTAAAAGTTGTATATTTTATAATAGTTTGAACTATTGATGATCTCCAGGCCATTGTTGTCTTAGACAATCCCATTGCCTCACTCAATTTTTTATGCAAGGACAGTGTTTATAGCCTTGTAGCAATTTTTATTTCTTTTAATTGCATTTTGATTGCCTTTGTCTGATCCATTGCTGAAATTTTCGATCAGTTCAGAGCATCCCGTTTCTTGTACGGTTGTGGTTTAATACTAACTGTTTTATTCTCGCTGATTACTCTTAACTGCTGCAATTAATATTTATTTGATCACTTCTCACGAGTCTTACCATTCATGTCTTCGTGAATGTTCCATATTTTTATTCTGGACCCACACAACGTTAGCATGTACTCATGAGCTTGTCATACTATCTTGTGATGTCTGATTTCTCACAATGTGCTTGATCGAGTTCGAGCTCGTGAGCTCGATAAGCTCAGCTCGCAAGCCCATAAACAAGTTGAGCTCAAGCCGGCTCGACTACTTACACCCCTGATGTAACCTTAGGCCTTCTTCTTCTTCCTAATTCTTTAAAATTAGTTTTATTAGCTTGTTTAAGAAGAACATTTTTTTTTTTTTTTCATTTATTGTGTATATCTAAGACATGAAAGTCGATTCAGGCTTCGTTTGGGATGGCTTTTTTACTGCTTCTTAAAGCGGTTTTTTACTATAAATTTTTTAATTTTTTATTAAAAACCCGCTTTAAAAAGCAATAAAAAAGCCGTCCCAACTAAGCCTCAATCTGCTTTATCTTCAAAATATGACATTCTAACTTGTTTTCTAATATAATAATTATTTTATTTATTCTTTCTAGTTTTATCATACACTTATCTTAATCTTTTTATTTTTTTTATATTCAACCTAAATTCAAATCCGAAGTGGTCGTGCACAGGCATGCAAATTGAGGATAAAACATGACAGGAGTTCATTCTGTATTTTCTAGATCAAATCTGTACCCTCTAAATTTTCCCAAAGCATCTACCTTTAAAACTCTGTAATCATGATTTGCTGCACCATTTGAGCGGTCTAGGAATTTAAAAAAAATCTCTTATCCTTAATTTTTCTTTAAACTTCTTAGGCTCAATTGAAATCTGTAGTAATACATTGATGTGATTCTGCTCCGAATAATATTGGATCCAACAATTTTCCATATTATAAAGTAATACATCAACATTTTTCTAGTAATATTTTCTGCCACTACTACCGCTAATAGTGATATTTCCTCATTATATGCAGGCTGCTATTATTAATTCTCAAACCCTTGAAGAAGTGGCAAGGCTGGAGCAGGTGTCTGCAGCAACTAAAAGCTTCACATTTTCATTTTGTTATTGTTTAATCCTCGTTTCCTATTATAAATTCTTTACGTGACTTGTCTTAATTTCATGACAGGCTTTGAGATCTGGACAAATTCCTGCAGAATTTCAGATTCTGGGAGATGATAGTGCGTTAAACGCTGGTGAAAACAACGAAGACAAAATGGAGACTGATGGTGACAATGAGACCATTGATGCTCCAAACAAAGAAGAGGATGAAAACTCAACCCCTATTGAACAGGTTAAATACTACATATAATGCAAATCTATTTTCCTTATAGCTTGTGATTATGCGTATTTAAATACATAATAATGTTTCCATTGGTGTCACTGACCACACCACCCGCCGATAGCCACTGCAGTCGTACCAACCTCCCTCCTCCCACCACCGCCAACAACTGCAAAAACTCCACCGCCGGGATCAAGAGTCAAATATTTCGTTTGAGACGGCTTTCTTACTGTTTCTTAACGCAACTTTTTAGTACTACTAAAAAGTTATTTTAAGAGGCGGTAAGAAAACTATCCCAAACGAAATCAAAGTCAAGAGTTTAGTTGACAAAATCTAAATCTTGTTTTTTTTGTGTTTTAAAAACTTCATTACTTTCTAAAAATTATTTTTTTTTTTTTTATATTCATTGGCAAATTTTTAAAAAATATATTATGGTTTGAATCATTTAAATTTGTTTTAAGATGAATGCAACATTAATTATTCATGTGTTGCATTTATTTTTAAAACAAATTTTAAGATTTTAAAATTCATCTTAATCAATTTCTGATCAAAATATCTTAATAGGAGATTTAGAATCTTCTCAATATATTCTGTTACTAACCCAGAATTGAATGCCTGCAGGATTAAGAGTGGCAATGAGCCATGCTTGAGGACAGTTTTTATGCGAGAGATTTTGGTGGTAAGAGTGTACCTGCTTGCTTTGCAGCATTAGCTATGGCCTTGGCTGTTTGTTCTTTAACAGGTGCTACTGAGGTTAAAGTATCATCGATCCTTTCAATTTTAAGACATTGTGTAAGCTAGTAAAATTTCACTGTGCTCCTACTTGCTAGGTTTTGAATTGGTAGAAATCCTGTACAAATTTTTAATTTTGCCTCACAGGACGTTTGTTCTTAAATATATATTAGTTAGAGAAAATGATGATCATTTGGGCCTCGTTTGAGACTGATAATTTTGCCTTTTATGTTTCAAACTAGCTAAGTTATTTTTGAGTTGCTATTTGTTAGTGACATTTATGTAGAACTGTTTTTTTCTTCGGAACATCATTTTTGTACCATTTTCAGAAGCTTTTTAATATTAGCTTATCTGTTAGAAATCTTCATTCTCTCAAATAAAATATTTAAAATTACCTTTTACAAAAGGCACCAAACAAAATCTTATGCTTCATTTGAGACGACTTTTTTTTACTGTTTTTAAAAATAATTTTTTAACATAAAAATTAAAATTTTTTACTTAGAAACATAAATTTTTGGGTTATACCTTCTCCTTATGTTTAGAACATAAATATTTCTAATTTTTTTTTTCAATTTCAAAATTCTATACTTATTTTATAATTAAATTTTGACTAACCATTACTAAATTTTTTAGAATAAAATGACATTGTGCCAAGGAAAAAAGAATTTCTTAAAAATTAGAAAAAGTGATAAAATCTCATCTCGATGTGGAATTATTTTCTCATGGATCGACAAAGTGTAATGTGGGAAAATAAATTTATGATCATTCTAAGCTTTATAATCCATTTTAATTTTATCTTATTTGATTTACATTACTATTATGAGTTTTTTCTCCTTTATTTTTTAGCTTAATATATTTTATATCTAATGACATTTAAAAAATGTTTATAATTTAATTTATAGGAAATATTTTAAAATAGAAATAAAAAATTTCTAATTTAATGAACATAAGTAAAAAAAAACAACAAAATAGAAAGTTTTCCTTAATTCTAAAATAGAATTTAAATTGAATTATTAATTTTTTTCATAGACAAGGGAAAAGACGTTCGTCCTATTTTTAGTTATTTCACGACGAAAAAACATTTCTGTTGAATTATAAGATGTATTTTTTATTATGTAAGAAAATATAATTTATTTTTCAATAATAAAATAATAAATTTATTAGCAAAAAAACATGTTTTTAGAAGATAGAAATGATTTGTAATTTGATACGAATGATTTACCAGGGAAGTTTTAATTTATCGACCGAAGCTCTGCTTTCTATGATTCGTTCCTATATATACATATTATATAAACGAAATGTTCTGCATATTTTCATAGATATTTATTTTATATAATAAATTTATAAAATTGATCAAGAGCCTGTTCCAAATATAATCATAATTTTATTTTCTTATTATTTCTCATTATTTCTTTAAAAACTACCTTTTGCTGTTTTGCAATCATATAATTAAATAATTTTTCACGTAGCAATTTCACTGTCATCTACAGCCATCTCAAACATGCGAAATTATTACGGGCAATCATCAGATTCCATCCAAAAGCCAATCAGAATTTGTCATATCAACCTGAACCTTAAGAGTTATAGAGAATCCAAAGGGCATAAACGGATAAAAATAATTCGGAAACCAAATCAAAATTTAAATTTAATTCCAATTTATACATCGAACAGGAAAGATAAATAAACATTCAGTTCTCCTGCCAAGCAACGAAATAGCAAGCTAAGCTCTTACATCCCAGCTCTTTGTTCTTCAGAAATAGAAACATAATGAAATTTTCTCAAAAATCTTCACGCAAAAGTTTTTCGGTCCCCCGCATTCAAATAAAGCAGTTTTCATGTAAAAACATGGGAGGGAGACATTCACAAGGAACAGGAAGAGATCTCAAACCTCATCATGCTCATTACATGTACGGAGGAGGCGGCGGCGGCGGCGGCATCCAAGGCGGCAATGGCATTCGCTGATGATAACCATTTTCCGAATGATTCTGAGTAATTCTGTCACCAGAAGCGCCACCTCGCTGAAGAAAACTCCCAGATTGAGGAGGTTGGTTAGGGTTGAAGGGACTCCACCACTGCGATTCACCTTCCAGAGGGATCCATGGAAGAGGTGTGAAGGTTTCTCTACCCCAGCCATAGTAGCGATCAAAATGCCTGTCTGAATCTTGGTGGCTTCTGGTTGTGGAGTTGGAAACAGAAACTCCGTATAATCCACCTATATCGGCCGATGATGGAGCCGATACGAGAGCTACACCCCTTGACCTTGGCCTCCTTACAGGTGCAGTAAAAGGAGAAGCCCGGTTAGACGATGAGGAAACCGCTTGCCCGTGGCTTCTAGCATGGGCCCTGACCTCCCCTATGATCGGCGGCGGCCCCATTGATGAAGCTACTAGATTACTTCCATTTCGGGGTGCAATGGACCTGCAGAAAAGACATTAGAAGCAGAATTGCATCAGATGATCTGCATATACTCTACAACAACAACAACAAGCTTTTATCCCACTACTTGAGGTCGGCTACATGAATCCTTTTTCTCTATTGTGTCCTATTAAAAGTCAAATTCTCATTTAAATCTAATAGAGAAAGATCATTTCTAATATTTTCTAACCAAGTCTTTTTAGATTTGTCTCTGCCTTTTTTAACATATCTAATACCTCTACTTTCCTAATCGGGAAATCGGAAGGCCACCGTTTTATGTGACCAAACCATCTAAGGCTCTGGAGCTAATCCAACCTTCTCACGTATATGCTCATTTTGTATCCTATCTCTAAGGGTAAAGCCACTCATCCACTTGAGCATCCTCATCTCTGCCACACTTGACTTAGTATTATGCTTCTCTATTAATGGGCAACTTTCGGCACCATAAAGCATTGCAGACCTCACCACCATCTTAGAGAATTTTCCCTTAAGTTTGAGGGGTAATTTTTTATCACACAACAAGTTCAATGCATTCCTCCACTTCAACCATCCAACTGAATATGTTGATAATATCCCCATCTATTTCACCATCACTCTGAACAATAGATCCAAAATGTCTAAAACGTGTACTCTTATTAAGGATCCGCATATACTCTACAAAAAAAAAAAAAAACAAATATTGGGGTAAGGGAAGGAAACTTACCCATGTAGAAGGGGATGTGCTTGTACAAAAGATCCTAACCTCTGCTGGTTACTTGAATCATTCCTAGAAAACCTGATACCATAAAGAGACGTAGAATGATCAGAATTTCCAACCAAAGACATAGAAGGTGAGGGCGACTGCTGTGGCCAATTGGAGTTTTGTGCCTCAGTTGAAGAGAAATTGTGGAGGTTAAGCATTTCAACTGACGATTGTACGCCCAGATTTGTCCGATGGAATGGAGAATTCTCTGAAACAGAGACAGAAGCACTTGAATGTGCAACGTTCATGGCATGATGGAGAGCTAAGTAAGGACAAGCATGCGAGCTTGTAGAAGAACTTGAGAGATCTGCAAATGTGCTGCTGCCCGAAGTGTCGTGATCTTTGGTAGAGAAGAAGAGGAGACAAAAAGAAGAAACAATCATAAAATGAAATATACAATAATTAGCTAAAATTATAGTATTAAGAAAGATTAATAACTTACATGAATTTGGCTGGGAGTCTCCTTCCCTGCCACAAAAAAAGGCATAAATAAACTGTCCCATTTAACAAAGTGGTCGCAATTAAGTAAATAAGAAATTTAACTTCTGAAAGTAAATAATTGCATTGACTGTTGGTAGCAAGAAATACAAATATTCATAGATCTATCTTCCATCAAATGTTGACTCTTCAACTTTTACTTCTCAGTTATTTTATCATTCAAATCATGCACCTAACTTCTATTATTACCATATATCACTTTATTGAATGCTCTATAAAGTCCATTATCTTAATTATTTCTATAAAGTTGATTTTCCTATCATTTAGTCAGATTAACAATTTAACATTCATATTATCATTTTCATAACAAGATTAAAACTGACTTCTAATTCATTAGGTTGAAAATGAGCTCTTTCAAAACTTCATTTTTTTCTCTAACTTGATTCATATCTTCCTAACACAACTAATTGTTTTTCAATTTTCTAAATTGCATCCCTTTGTTGAACAATTAAATAAAATTACTTTTGAGCCTCAGATCTAGTTCACATTGTGACACAACTTTAAGCTCTAATATCAAATATCATGTAAGATATCAAAGGATCTAAAGTTTCTGATGAAAATCAAACTTGGATACAAAAAACATGTATAAGCATCCAAAATTCACAAGCCAGGCTACTATTCAAAAACAATTATTGACTAATTTGACAAAAGGAAAAAAAAATGATGGTGATCAATTTCCACAAGAAACACAATGGTCTTCTAGTAGAAATTAAGTATAAGAATAAGAATCAAGAAATCCACAGACTTGATTGGAACTCCAACACTTACTTAAACGAAAATTGGCACAAATCCAACTATACAAATGATTTTTTAAAACAAATGAAAAATTAGAAGGAAAAAGTGGAGAAGGACAAGGCTGTGTGCGATGTTCTGCTTGTTGGGATAATGGAGACAAACTCTTGAGTTTCTTCAAGTTTCTCATTTAGATAAACTGAACATAAAATGTAAAGAAATTGTACATTCAACCAAAAAAATTACTCAACCACTAATTAATTTTGTGTGTGCCTCAAACCCCTGTAGATAACTACAAAACCAACTGAAAATTCGCTTGAACCTACTGCAACTGAATCACAGAAGTGTCACCAAAGCTGAAGAAGTTGTGCAATAGAATCAGCCACATTTTCGGGAAATAGGCTATCTCATAGTAGCTACTAAACTAGGAGAACAAAGGAATCACAAAAAAATCGCAAGATGTAGAAGATCACAAAATAATAACTTGTGAAAATAGCACATAAGCCAAAAATCCTTCAACATAAAAAGAGTAATCAATTACCTGTAAGGTTGAAATTCACAAAGCAAAGAAAAATTGTAGGTAACTGTGGATGAACAATAGGGGATCAATCTGATAGGAAACACTTAGTAGATCTCAAGTATTTCATATCAATCTTTGTAAAAACAGCGAGAAACTCTTCCAAAATCTAATGAAAATCAGAAAAAAACAGTAGATTTTATTGCAAGACATTAACTAACGGAAGAAAAACAAACAAGATATAATTGATCCTCAATTCGAGAGGAGGATCGATCTCTCCCAAATCTCAAGACGCCGCTAGAGTCCAAAAGAAACCTAAATCTAAGAGATCTCAAATTTCAGCCAAATTCAAGAAGCCCTAACCCTAGGAAAACAAAGTCTTAAATGCATGCAAATCAAAAGGAAATCCCTAAATAGTCCCTACATTCAAATTTCACTCCCAAATCCCTTAAAAATCCTTCCTAAAAAGCTCCATCAGCTCCTGCGGCGGGTGCGGCAACAATAGGAGGCGGAGGCGTTCTGCCTCATTCGCGTCTGGGTCGGTCCCGCGTGGACCGGTTCAATGGACCGGTCTAACACAATCATAGATAGCGCCAGAAAGTTATAGAACACATGATAGTTGAATGTAATAATAGTTGAAAAAAAAAGGAAAAAACTATAGATAGCACTTGGAAGTCACAAAACAAAGGAATCTAAAAATAAGGGACGCATAGATGGCGTCGCGTCCCACGATTAAACCAAATTGGGCTGGAGAAGAAATACAAAATCGCAAAAATCTATTATCCATTGAAGTGCAAAAGAACAAATAAAGGCATGAGTAATCACATCAGAACATGGAAACCTACGGCCTTTTAGCAAGGAGTGCCAACCTCGGCCAAAACCTCAAGTAACAACTTCAATGTAACCAAATTTTGGGCTAGTTTCAAGAAAACCCAATTTAAGATAAAAAAAAAAAAGAACTGTGTTTAATTTATCTGAAATCCCTCCATTTTCCCTTCACAGCCACCATTACATGAATGTTGCACATCATCCCGCGTAAAACTTTGCCATATCCACAAATGAATGAGGGTAGTGATACCTTCCCTTCTGCTATTCATTAGTGAATCACGTTCAATAATAGTATAACATGCATGTAGAACTCCACTGGCCACAACTCTCGCTATCTTCTTCCCCAATGGTCTCTCCTACTACACATCAACATATTTTGCAAGATAAGGATTTTGATTGCTCAAATCAAAACTAATGAGGATTGTAACCAACAACCAAGAAACAATGACATCCCATACCTCAAACTAACACTAGCTCATCTGCTAAGAATTAGTAGTAGAGTGATATCTTAATTACTAGAACCTCTGAACGTTCAATCTCTCTCTTTGAGAGAGAGAGAGAGAGAGAGAGAGGAGCAATCAAGCATGGTTACACATTATTAAATGTAATTTTATCTTGAAATATACTCTTAATATTTTCACCATTTTATTCTAGTTTAATCAAGCTAAGAAGATCTCTATGCAATGTTACCTTTTCTAAATGAATTACAATAAAGTGAAATACAGCCCTACCCTCTTGTCTGTACAAAATATAAAGCAGATTTTGTGAATGTTAATGAGGTAAACTAGTTAAGGTCAGGTATTTGTATGCATAGCTGCTCACAGTTTGCAGATAGCTAATTCATGCACGTGTAGAATTCCGTTCCCATCCAAAACATCTAAAACCAATCACTGATTTCCCAAGTTTATTTCCTTCCTTTGGATTATATTTGCGTCTATTTATCAGCTTGAAATGATAATATAACAGTTGGAAAACTGCTTTACATTAGATGTAAAGATCAAGAAATCATTTTTTATCTCTGCAAAAGTAGAGTTCAAGGTTCCTTACCACGTGTCATCTCGTGTGCAATAGCATGAAAAGTGATAACAATCAATTTGTGATTAAGATGTGCAGTAACAGAAACTTCCAACGCAGGCAAAAGGAACTTACTCTAACAATGCTGTTAGTCTGGTAAACCCGCGGAAAGGACACCACTGAAATCCAAATGGCTGCAACAGAAAATAACACAATTACAGCCATGAACCATCTCACTTTCAAAAAATACTTGTAAATAATCAAAATTATAAGAATACTATAAATTATACAATAAATATCATATTAATAGTGAAAAATATATATAAAGGGAAGAAGACCACACAACCAACTTGATGCATGCGCCACTAACACGAGCTATTATTCTGTGCGAACACCGGACGGAGAACCGTCCGGTTACGCGCTCGGTACCGAGCAGAACCAAGCGCAGTATATTTTGGGGTGACGTGGTGCATTTTTATTGGTCTTTTGACACTGTTCGGACTCCGCACAGAATAATAAATCCACTAACACATGGCTTTGATACCATGAAAGCTCTATACTTCCGACAGTTAGAATTAATGCTTAATGCTATGCCATCCATAACTGATGGACCTCGATATATTAATATTAATAAGTATGACACGAAACAAGAAAATCATTAATATTACTGCACGCTAGATATAAGCATGCACTAAAATAATATAACCTTAAAATTTCATTAAAACTGCATCAATCACCATCTCTTAGATAAGCATTAAAAAAAAGTATAAAGAACTTGGAAACAAAATATTGTGAAATACCATAATTCAGTAAAATAGACAAGAAAAAATGAGCATACAGCAGCTGATACACATGTAATCAAAACGCAATATGCAACAGAATTTGTTAATATGCACATTGAACAGTAATTAATCAAGTATACCTCCAAAATAAACTTTAAGGTCCAATATTAGTTGGCTTTAGCATTTAGAAACTTGTTTTTGCTTCCAAGGCAGCCCCTGGTTAGCAAAGGGCCCTCATGGTTACGTATGATTCAGCTTGCTAAACAATGAACTAGCATTTCTGCAGCTCTAACAGAAAATTGCAACTAAACTTTCAGCATACCAAAGTTCCGTGATAGGATCTGACAAACATCTAAATTTCATTCACAAAGGTTATAGACAGAATATCATTTTCTTGCACTAAACTTTGAGCGCATCATTCCTCGTCTTAAGAAAGATGATGTAAGAAAGAAGAAAAGTAGAAAATTTACTTTAAATTTTATTGCTCAATTTCTTCAAAAGTTTTATAATGGAAATAAATTAAAACTATTTATAACAAAAAGGAAAAAGTCCCAAGAAGGGCCAAAGTTTATAAAAGAAAAAGGCAGCACATGAATTGCAATCTAAGTGTCATTAGAGGATCGGTCTAATGGTTAGAGCCCTTAATCCATGTGCCCAAGGATTCCTACCATAATTGGTTGAGTTGTGAGTCCCATGTTCATTTAACATTCCTCCTCAAACTTAATGGTATGAATATATCATTCCAAGTTTGCTAACAATTGTTTTTGAATGTTTGGTTTGCATAGACCTTTAGTAAGAATGTATGCAAGTTGATTCCCTTTTGACATATATGAAGTGAAAATCAATCAATGTTTTAGTCTCTCTTTTATAAAATGTCCATCCAACTCCGCATGCTTGATACAATCATGTTGTATTGAAATATGAGCAATGTTGATATCAAATTTATCATCACAATATATCATCATTAGCCTTTTCTATTTAATTTTTAAAACTTTCAAAATAATTTTGATCCACAGAAGTCTGCAAATTCTTTAGGCAATAGCTCTAAATTCATATTAGTGCTAGATCTTTAAAAAATAGGTTGTTTCTTACTTCATTTCATGAGATTTTTGGCCAAAAATATATGGTATTCCATCATGAATCTTCTGCTACTAGCAATCATGTATAGTCTGCATTAGTATACCCTTTAATTTATGAAATACTAGCTTTCTACAGAGAATTACTTTAGCAGAAATTAATTTAGGATATATAAGGATTCTATAAATAGCTTGAAGGTGAGACTATTTCAATTTGAGCATGAATTGACTGATGAGACCCACTGTAAATGCGATGCCTGGACGAGCGTGAGAGATTATTTTTTAACTAATTTTTTATATTGTCCCATATTTACCTCTTTTCCTTCTTTATTTGTGCCCAATTTTTTAACCTAATTCAGTTGGGGATTCATATTAGAAAGGAATATTCTTTGTTCTAATTGAGAGAATTTATTCCAATTAAGTATTTGAATTTGTCAAACTCTTTGATCTCAAACTCTTCAGCAAGTTTTTTTCCTAAGAGATGCATTTTCTCTATTGTTAACATGTGTGATAAATATATCGTCAACATATGTGAATGAGGATTGAGATTTTATCATCAATGTAGTATTTTATGAAGACTGTATCATTTGCTTGGCTTTGCTTATATCCAACTTAATTCATGGCTTTTGTGAATCTGTCAGAGAACATTTAAGAACATATAGAGCTTTTTTTTTATTTGCACACATTGAAAGAACTATCAAATCCAAGTAGTAGATAGGCTTCTTCGACATTTCATGCTAGAAAATAGTATTTACATCATACTGTTGATAGACCATCCACAATTGGCTACAAGAGAAACTAAATGCATATCATTTTTGAAATAAGAGCTAAAGTTTCTTGGTAGTCAATATCATAGAATTGAGCATATAATTAACTGCCAATCTCACTTTGTATCATTTAGACTTCTATTTGCTCCACATTCTATAGAAAAAATTTATGTGCATCATACCATTTTCTTTCATTTTCGTAGTTCAATTATCTCCCAAGTGCAATTTTTTTAAGTGCATTGATATCTTCTCTTATGGAATCCTTCCATGCTTATTTACAAGTGCCTCACAAAAAGTTCATGGTATTATAACAGAATTAGAGCTGATATTTATAAGGAATGCTTTACTAGTAAAAGAAATTTAAAAAAAAAAGTGCACTGAGAGATAGGATACAAATGAGAATGTATAGTAATGAGTTGATCATTATTACTCGATGACAATTTTGAGCCTTGAGCTTGCTAGAGATTTTGATTGGGCTCATTCCTCTTGTATAAACTTGACAAGGTTACAGACAGAGTGATGAAACATGCATATGATTCATGTAATAGTTATATTATGGTATCATCAACATGGGTCACTAGGTTTTTTCCCGAGTGATTTCCAACCTTTCACTCTCATTTTCCCAAAAGGTTACAGACGAAGTCATGAAACATGCATAAGTATGAAAGGATAGTTTTTTTTTCTAATATTTTTCATATATTTTGGATGTGTTTCGCTGTGGTTGCTATTGTTTTTGATGCTGGGTCAATACAAATACCAAAAAGACCTATTTACACTATTCTCAAAGTTATGCATTTGACCAACTAAACCCAGGGGATGAATTTGAGCTTCTCTCAACAAACTGATGGGGATCTCAGCTTTAACTTGTCAGGGCATTGGACCAAGATTTAAATTTAGGTAAATAGAAGGGTATCCAATTCAGACTATTCTGTAAAACACATTTACATTATATGTTTCTGTCAGATGGTCTAAAAATCAACAATGGATCTCATCAACTTCGACTTTGGTCCCATATGGCACCATGATCCAATTAATACATGACAGTCACTGTAAAAAGGATCAGTCCAACTTAATTCACTAAAAGCATATTTAAATCCAGGAGACAGAGACATGAAATATTCGAAAGGAGAATCACTAACAATTGGAAAAAAAATAGATCTATATGACCCTTAATTTATAAACAAGCACAGAGATAAATGTTAAATATAACAGTATTTACATTTAAAATTTATTATATCAAAGATGACAAATAAAAACTCTAAGCCAAAGCCAAAGTTTAATGATCATGTACAATATTAGAAAATCTATAGAGAACAAATTATAAAGCGATCAAATTAAGGTTGGTTTAGAATATCGCTGAATTAGAGTCCAAGTCCAAAATGTGCCAGATAGAAATATGAGCATCTACTCAACCAAGTTCAATGCTAATTGATAAAAAGTTTTTAGATCGATGATAGTCTACTTGTAGTCCAAATCAAATAAGTAACATTGTGATATTTCTGGGAAAGAAATTTTACAGATCACACAGGAAACTTACCAGTTCTGAATAACTTAAATCATAAATATTCTCAGTGATCCAGCCATCAAGATCAAAATCAGTTGACGAATGAAGTCCATTTGCATATAACCAAAGGCCTTTCTCAATTTTCCTACAGTTAGGGCACTGCATTGCTCCCTTGGCATTAAATGCTGACCCAATACAATCTGAACCAATAGTAAAGAAATGGTCACGTAAATAAAAAACTTAGGGAAGATAAACACTAAATCAAGACAATGAAGGAAACTCAAAAAGATTAAATTATTTATCACCATCATATTTAGTCTTAGATGAATACTTAGAGTCAACTTTACAAATCTTCATGCTCCGTTCATTCCAATTGCGTTGTAAGAAGTATTTTTGCGCAACTTATGTTCATGTTACCCTCACCTATAGTTGTTCTTCCTAATACAATGAAATTAATTTTTTCGACCCATCTTATAGATGCATATTCACAAGCGAGACATTTTTAACCTATTTAAGCCACAGTTTCCCTGCATTGCCTTTTTTTTCTATAATAATGTCAAGGACACAATAGCTTCTCCTATGATGTTGGATATATTTTCTTGATATATGCTCAAAATTAGGGTATTTCACAAGCAATACAAAAGATTTTTTCATGAAAGACTCCACTTTTTTTTCATAATATTCTGCTTTAATTTTAAGTGCATTCTCAAAAAGTTAACTTTATGCTTGCTTGCCCCATAAGAAAAAGAACTCGAACTTACATTTCTATTGTACTAATTTTTTGCACAGCTGACAACTCATCATGAACCTTCAAAATTTTTATTGTAGATATAGAATATATATATATGTCTTGTCAGATCATAATGAAAACTGACTATTCAATTGTAAAAAGCAGGAAAGATTGACTCTATCAAAATTTATTCAAAGCATACAAATTTCACTCCATAATAAGATTGTATTACAGAGACAAGAATGTTGTACTTAATGAGTGTTCCATTTTTTTGCTAAATTTATATTTGAGTATTCGAACCTTCATTCATAGTGATAAAATTAATGGTATCTTATTAAAATGTCGATTGTTCAGAGCCAAAAATATTAGCTAAATTTTGGTAGATTTCAAATAAATTTATAACGCTTTTTCTTTAATGATTGATGTTGAACTATGTCTATTACTATATATCAATTACACAAAAAGCGAGCTGCCATATATTCAACAAGATTTAAACATTGCATTAAATTAAAAGATTTGAATGCCTGAAATGAAGAATTTCCATCTACTTCAAAATTCTCTTTTCTAAACAATGATATTATATGCAAGAAAAACATACGAGAGATTTACATTCAAGAATGCAAGAATGCAACACAGCAATATAAGGTTTGGGTTCCTTTTTCAAATTTCTCCTTGATGCAAATAAATCAATAAAAGTAACTGAATTACATCTTTTTAAGCCCTACTATTCTTTCTTCACACACTCTTAAAAGCAAAGGAAAAAAAACACTTAAATTCAACACAAAGATAAACATGAAATAGTAGTAGTGGTAGAATAAGAAAAACTAGCAAGCTCAGAAGATATATATATATATATATCATGTCCTTGTTCTACTAATCTTTCTACCTTTTTTTTTCCATTTTTCTAACTTCTCAGTAAAAAAGAGGCCTCAACTATAATAAGCATACCAAACATAAATAGCACATACCAAAGCACCTCATAATGAAGATCTCTTATAAGCATCTCCAATACCATAAAAATAAATAAATATAACGTTGATGCAAGATGTAATCCTATCATGATGTAAAAAACACAATCCATCAATAAGTAGTTACTCCTAATACTAGCCATTGTTGAATCATAATAACTTTAATAACTACTGTTTTAAAAAAGGAAAGAAATAAGATAAGGTATTTTACCCATCGATAGGGAGAATGAAAGCCCAAAGGAATCAAGAATAAGCCCCACAATTTTTCCATTCACAATGCTTAAGCATGCTTAAAATAAAATATTAAATAATGGAACAAATATGTTTTCTGAAAGAAAAAACATAAAAACATACAAATACAAATGAAGACAGAAGACCTTATATAATCCTATTTTAGGCAATCCCCAATGTCCAATTAATATAAGCATATAAAGTACAACAAATTAGATGTAAAAACAATACAAATGAAGACAGAAGACCTTATATAATCCTATTTTAGGCAATCCCCAATGTCCAATTAATATAAGCATATAAAGTACAACAAATTAGATGTAAAAACAAATAAGCAAGTAAATTAAATATTCAGCACCATCCTCCTTATTCTCTTCCACAATTTAGGCATCCAGATCATTGCAAGTTCAAATGTTATAAATTTAGTATCAATTATGAATTCTACTTCAAAAAGCCATTATACTCAAACTATAAAGCATTAGCAACTTACATGCATTTCACTTTTCATCCAACATATGATTAAAAAAATTAATGCCAAATATTTGGCTGAGTGGTATCATCTTTGACCTCCAAAGTGGAGACTAAGTTTTGCATCTTTGCCAAGAGAAAGTTTAAAAAAAAATTATAAAGAAAAATTAAATCAATTTCTGGGGAGATTCAACAAGATAGAAAAAGAAATGCAGGACAAAAAACAATCAAGAGATTCAATGTTTCAGTTGAGTTCATAATCATCCTTTTAGAATTTGTAATTACAAATTGTGTAGGTCTTGTACTCATTTTAACGAGCAACCGAGAGATTAACATCATCAAAAATAAAAGCCACACTCCTTAATCCAACAAGGTTCTTACGGACACATTAGATCTTTTTTTCTCCACAAAATCAAAATTTTGCCGTCCACAAAAAAGGATTAAATATTTGTTTTTCTAATACTCCTTGCTCTCAAACCAACTATTGTATCTCTCACATAAAACAAGGTCTTATTCCGCTTGAGCTTATACTGATTTCTCTCATGATCTGAATATAAAATATGAATAAAAGAGGGGATTTACATACATAGCACAAATTTTTTATGTATTTACATATCTAACAACTAAACATTGAAACTTACTTATATGTCATTTTATTGTCTAAATCAAATCAAAGCAAATGCATGAAAAGGTGTGTTTTACTATAAATAAATTAGTATCAGTGGTATTTTTTACGTGATTTAAAGATTTAAGTCTTACATAAGTAAATATAAAAATTTAGATGTTGATAGATAAATATATCAAATTTTTATCGTATGTGTGTAAATCCCCCAAAAATATATTAGAACTTTATAAACAAATGATAAAAAAATAAAAAAATCATCATTAAGACATTAACCATACCCCAATTATTTGAAGTCACTTTTATGAATCCTCATTCTCCGTTCTTTTTTTTTTTTAGTGTTTACTAAGGTTTCAAACAAATACTCTACAAATCACTTTAATGACTTCTATCCATATTACCATGGATCAACCCCATTTCATTTCTAATCCTTAGGTAATAACTATGTCAACTTCTCTAATGGTGCATTTTCTATCATTCGTTGTGTATGTTCAAATTACCTACGACTATTTGAAAAAATATTACCTAAAACAGATGTTTCTCCAACTCCATATAGAACTTTATCTTTCTATCAAAAAATAGCACATGAAATTTAAAAGAGAACACTCTATTGAGTTGAATATAATCCCTTTCTAGTGATAATGTTAAACCAAAGCCATAAAAGAACTAGGACGTCATCCATTAACACAAATCAAACCAACAAATACCAATCACGTGAAACAATAAATCATTCCTAGTGAATAAGTATCACTTATTTGTAACCAATTAGCATGAAAATAACTTTTCTATCATTGAAATAAAAAATGGTATTCCCGAACTAGTACACTATTATAAGAGTTTTATACTAGTATCAATAAATTACGCTATTGGAATATAAACCAACTTTTATATCAATTGTATACTAAAGATGTGACTAACATTGATTGATCGTGTGAAACTAAATTAACAACAACAAACATGTCATGCCCAACTAACCAACTAAATCAATAGATGTCACTATAATAATTCATCTAATATAATAATTCATTAATTTAAACTTTCTAATTTTAATAGAAATCTATCTTAATATTCTCAATTATGTCATGCCCAACTAGCAATAACTTTCTGATGGCCCATAAGACAACTTAAACTCAACAGAACCCAACATTACATCGTATTACTAAATGGAGAAATTCATAAATAGAGCCCTCTAACACAGGATAATATCTTGATGTGTTATGCATCACAATTGGCTCCTTAGCACTGATGAACTAAAGAGAAAAATGGCATTTCTTCAGTTTTTCAGCCGGGTCTCACACTCTCACCAAAGTACCATCATGGTTCAGATACACAGAAAGGTAACCCTTTCTTTACATATGAGAGAAGCTTGACTTCAGCAAATTGCAGAAACAGGTAAAAAGTCACAACCCCTAAATATTCCGTAGACTTAAGAGATTATTCCCAAGGACAAGGCTTAATAGCTACCACGGAATTTCATCTTTAAAAATAAATCTGGAAATAAAAGCAAAGCTCATGGTAAAGACCGCAGCTTCTAGGTAACCCTACATTAAAATAAGCTTAGAAGAAAACTTAAGAAAGCAAAAATTTCAACTTTGGCGTCCTTCAACTACATCGCATGCGGATTTCTAAACGGTATTTAATTGAAGAAAATATAACTTTCGGCACCTAAATGGAATTCATGGCCACATTGCAGCTTGGCTATCGATCTCTCCCCTCGATCGAGCACAAATTCGAGGCAGATCGAGCAAGAGGGCGAAACGCTCCCTTTGCGATCCTCTGAAAGATCTGGCTTTTCGAGATCCATGTATTCCGCCTCGGAACCACTCATAAATCCCGAAGCGTTTCGGCTTCTAATCTTTCGCCGACGATCAGAGCCCCAGGGTTAATCTCCCTAGTCGCTAGGCGAATCTAGGAGACCGGTGAGGGAGAAGAGCGAAGAGTCAGAGATCAATGGCTAGACACGGGAAACTCTGAGACAAGTCAGAACTGTAAATTGGTAGGAGCGATTCCTTCAGGCAAAGCCTCCTACTTTTTCCAGGTCAAATTGTTCTGAATAACTGTATTATAAATACATTATATACATATATACAAAAATATTCCTCTTTAGATTATCAGTCAAAGCTTAAAAAATATTAAAATATTATTATTTATAGTATTAGATGGTTCTTTGAAAGTATTATAATTTTTATATAATAAAATTTTTAAAAATAAATTTCTCAATTCCATGTTCTTCTCACTGAATTACTAACCAAATAATTTAATTAAAATTATGAACTTTACTTTTTGAAATATGAACATATCTATATGTTTATATGTCAATCATAGATAAAAATTATGAGAAATTTTTAAAACTTTTCTTTTATATATATTGTTGTTGTGGACTAGAATATACGCGGCGATAGAGTTTTAATTATTCGTCTTAGCGTTATACGGATATCCAGTTCACACACAGAGAACACAAGATTTTTTACGTGGAAAACCCTTGAAAGGTGAAAAACCACAGGGCCTAGCCCAGTTGAAAAGATTTCACTAGAACTTGAGTTGGTTACAATGGGCTGATTTGTCTCTGAGGATGATCAGATTACAAGTAGCAATTGTATAATAGAAGTCCGAGTGTCGAGTAATGGTCTGGCAGGACTTCAGGCCTTAGATGATGATAAGGCAGAAACTTCGGGCCTTAGATGAAGGTCTGGCAAATGTGAAAATCTTCAATGATGGCCTGGCAAAGATGAGAGCTTCAAGTGAAGGACTGGCAGAGCGTAGAGCGTCAGGTGATGATCCGGCGGAGCGACGGCGTTAGGTGATGATCTGGTGGAGCACAGGGCGTCATATGGTGGTTCGGCGGAGTGACAGCGTTAGGCGGTGGTCCGGTGGAGCACAGGGCGTCAGGTGGTGGTTCGGCGGAGTGACGGCGTTAGGCAGTGGTCCGGCGGTGGTCCAGCGAAACTCCGGCGGTGGTCGAGGAGGCTAAGAAGTAAGAGCGATCTCCGATCTCTCTCTTTTTTCCTTAAGCTCCGAGGAGCCTCTTTCAAGAGAAGAGGGGGCTCTATTTATATATTTTGGGAATGGCATAGCCCGTAAATAGGTGGAGGATCAAGGGTTAGTTGGGAGTGGTTGAATGGACGGTTGATCTTGAATCCTACGATCATGCACCATTCGTTGGACATTTGAAGGTCTTAGAGATGTTGGAATTCATCGATCTTAGGATCGTTGGATTCGTCTCGTCGAGACATTCGATTTGAGTATAAGCTCGTAAAAATTGGAGATTGTTTGGTATCTCAAATTACGGTATGAACATTCCAACAGCACTTCTGGTCCATGATTCAGACCAATTTGGACTCGGATCGAGTTGAATTTGGTGTCGTTGGGTTTGTATTTCCGAGACGCTCAGTTCGACTATAAGTTTGCTGAAATCGGAGTTTGGATGGTCTCCGAATTAATTTTTGAAGTTTCCAATTTGATTTTGCATTGAGATTCGCGCCCAATTAAGATAATTTTTTGACGACGTATCAGTTGCCCCCCCTATTTTCGGACGTCGATGCTCCAGAAGTCCGAAAATATATGTGTCGACATTTCATATTGGGTGAAATGGAAAAAAAATATGTTCCAAAAATCAAAACCTTGCTCAAACGTCCATTCAAAACACTCTCAATTCGCCCCTGATCTCACGCCTAATTACGGGCTATGCCACTCCAGAAAAACTATAAATAGAGACCTCATTCTACACCAAAGGGACTCAAGTGAAAAGAGAGAAGAAGGAGGAGAAGGAAGAAGCTCCTCCTTGACCACCGCCTGAGCTCCTCCTGCCGCCTGAAGACGTCGGAACTCTGCCAGATATTCGGGAGAACGACAGAATTCTGTCCAACTTCCATGAGATGCTGAAATTCTTCCCAATTTACAAGAGAGTTCCCTCATGACGCCGAAACTCCACCCAAGTGAAGTCGGAGTTCTCCTCTGCCACCAAAGACGTCGGACTTCTACCCGACGTCGGACCTTCACTCTTCGCCAAGTTTCTACCTGACGCCGGACTTCTATCGGTTATCGGACTTCGCTGGACGTCTATGCGAAGATGCATTTCCTTCCATTATTGGACTTCTACCTGATGTTGTCCTACTGATCTTCGTCGTCAGACTACAGTCCTTCCGACCTCCGTCGCCAACCGACTACGGTCCTCCCGACTTACGTCGCCTGCCGACTTCAGTCTTTCCGACATCCGTCGCCCGTTGAATACGGTCTTCCTGACTTATGTTGCCTGTCGACTACAGTATTTCCGACCTCTATCGCCCGCCGACTACGGTCCTCCTGACTTACGTCGCCCGCCGACTATAGTCCTCCGTCGCCAGCTGACTATGGTCCTCCCAACCTATGTCGCCCGCCGACTGCAGTCCTTCTAACAAAGCGAATATGTCGATAGTAGCTCTTTGTATTTACATCATGTAATGTACTCCATAACATGTACATCAAGCTAAGGCATTCTCCCAAGGAAGGGCCTCATTTGTAATCGATTGCAAATACTAGTGGATTCGTTCAAACTGGGCTAGGCCTGTGGTTTTTCCCCTTTTACAGGGGTTTTTCACGTAAAAATATTGGTGTCTCATAAATGTTAGACCCTCTCTCCTTATCTGATTGCGTGCCGGATTTTCGTACAATGCTAAGACGTTAAATATGATATTTCTCTACCGCCGCAAATACTCCTGGACGCAACAGTTTGACGTCATATGTGGGAACGTGGTTCCCGACTGGGAGGCAATTTTGGCTCCAACCTCAAAAAGATAATTAAACTGCTATTAGTGCATCAATTTCATGGAGATCAAATTCCGACTAGGGGCAACCTTGACTACGATTTTAGTCAAGAAAATCCCTTCAAGAATTTCAAAACCAAGACGGTATATAAGGAAACACACTAAAAATGTAAGGAAGATTCCGATAAATTTCAAGCCACGTATAGTCTCTTACTGGACTTCTACTTCTTGGGCAAGATCTTAATATCGATCTCAAAAAGACAGTAATGGTCTAAAGATAGACATTTCCTCACATTTGATTCGGGATACACGCGGCGTCCGCCCCCTCCCAATCAAGTAAAAATCAATCCCAGGGGGCAGGGGGATTCGATTCGACCTCTTCCACACAGGTTAACGTCGTCGAGCAAAGGCTCTAACATACAACCTCGAAAAGGTCTCACATTCTTGGTGGATTCTCTCGACCTCTTCCACACAGGTTAACTTCGTCGAGCAAAGGCTCCGACATACAACCTCAGAAAGGTCTCACATCATTAGTGGATTCTCTCGACCTCTTCCACACAAGTTAACGTCGTCGAGCAAAGGCTCCGACATACAACATCGGGAAGGTCTCACATCTTTATTGGATTCTCTCGACCTCTTCCACACAGGTTAACGTCGTCGAGCAAAGGCTCCGACATATAATCTCGGAAAGGTCTCTCATCATTGGTGGATTCTCTCGACCTCTTCCACACAGGTTAACGTCGTCGAGCAAAGGCTCCGACATACAACTCGGAAAGGTCTCACATCCTTGGTGGATTCTCCTAACCTCATCTACATAGGTTAACGTCGTCGAGCAGGGCTCCGACATACAATCTCTGATAGGTCTTACATCCTTGGTGGATTCTCTCGACTTATTCCACACAAGTTAATGTCATCGAACAAATGTTCTGACATACAACCTTGGATAGGTCTTATATCCTTGGTGGATTCTCCTGACCTCATCCACACAGGTTAACATCGTCGAGCAGGGCTCCGATATACAACCTCGGATAGGTCTTACATCCTTGGTGGATTCTCTCGACCTCTTCCATACAGGTTAACGTCATCGAGCAGGGAACCTCGAAAAGATTTCACATCCTTGGTGGATTCTCTCGACCTCTTCCACACAGGTTAATGTCATCGAACAAATGTTATGATATACAACCTCGGATAGGTCTTATATCATTATTTGATCCAATATATGTTAACGTCGTCAAGCAAATGCTCCGACATACAACCTCGAAAAGGTCTTACATCCTTGGTGGATTCTCTCAACCTCTTCCATACAGGATAACATTATCGAGCAAATGCTCTAACATACAATATCGGATAGGTCTTACATCCTTGATTAACGTCGCTAGAATGTCGTCAAGGGACTTCCATTTAACTTCTCCACAAAGTTAAATTTCTACTCGATGTTGAATTTTCTTTTGTCACTGAATTTTTGCCTTGCAAGACTTTCGTCAGAATTCTGCTCATCGACAAACTTTCGTCGATATAATACTCGACGTTGTACTTCTACGCAACGCCGGACTCTTACTCGTCGTCGGACTGCTGCCCGTCGACGAAATTTCGTCGGTCTTCTACCCGACGTTGAACTTCTACCTGACGTCGGACTTCTCTCTGTCGTCGTACTTCTGCTAGTCAGCAAACTCCTACTCGTCGTCGGACTTCTGCTTGTCGACAAACTTTCGTCAGTCTCCTACCCGACGTTGAACTTCTATCGGACGTCAGACACCTACTCGTCGTCGGACTTCTGCTCGTCAATGAACTTTCATCGGTCTTCTACCCGACGTCAGATTTCTCCCCATCGTCGGACTTCTGCTCGTCAGCGGACTTCTTCTCGTCGACGAACTTTCGTCGGTCTTCTACCCGACGTTGTACTTCTACCCGACATAGGACTTCTCCCTGTCGTCGGACTTCTGCTCATCAACGGACTCTTTCTCGTCGTCAACCTTCAGCCCATCGACGAACTTTCATCGGTCTTCTGCCCAAGGCCGTACTTCTACCCGACGTCGGACTTCTCCTTGCTGTCAGATTTCTGCTTGTCAGCGGACTTCTACCCGACGTCGGACTTCTGCTCGTCAGCAGACTACTACTCGTCATCGGCTTCTCGCTCGACTGCTACTTGCAACGCACCCTCGAACTCTCTCCTTTGGCCTCCACACTCGATCGTTGATTGCTAATGGGGTTCAACTCGATCGTCCATCACCAGCAAACCTCCACTCAAATGGCAAAGAAATCCCGTAGGCTTCCGCACGCGAGGAGGGGTACTAATTTGAGCAGGAAAAAATTCTAACTCGCAAATAACGGAAGCCTCAACCGTCAGTAAGCCGGAGGGAGAGGAAGAAATCCCGTAGGCTTCTGCACGCGAGGAGGGGAGCTAATTCGAGCAGGAAAAAATTTCAACTCGCAAATAACGGAAGCCTCAACCGTCAGTAAGCCGGAGGGAGAGGAAGAAATCCTGTAGGCTTCTGTACGAGAGGAGGGGCGCTAATTCGAGCATGAAAAAAATTTCAACCCGCAAATAACGAAAGCCTCAACCGTCGGTAAGCCGGAAGGAGAGGAAGAAATCTCGTAGGCTTCTGCACGCGATGAGGGGCGCTAATTCAAGCAGGGGAACTTTCCCACTAAAAATAGCAGAAGCCCCAACCGTCAGTAAGCCGGAGGTAGAGGAAGAAATCCCGTAGGCTTCTGCACGCGAGGAGGGGCACTAATTCGCGCAGGAAAAAATTTCAACTCGCAAATAACGGAATCCTCAACCGTTAGTAAGCCGGATGGAGAGGAAGAAATCCCGTAGGCTTCTGCACGCGAGGAGGGGCGCTAATTTGAGCATGAAAAAATTCTAACTCGCAAATAACAGAAGCCTTAACCGTTAGTAAGCCGGAGGGAGAGGAAGAAACCCTTTAAGCTTCTGCACGCGAGGAGGGGCGCTAATTCGAGCAGGAAAAAATTCCAACTCGCAAATAACGGAAGCCTCAACCATCAGTAAGCCGGAGGGAGAGGAAGAAATCCCGTAAGCCTCTACACGTGAGGAGTGACGCTAATTTGAGTAGAAAAAATTTCTCACTCGCAAATAGCGGAAGCCTCAACCGTCAGAAAGTCGTGGGGAAAGAAAGAAAAATTCCGTAACTCCTGCGCGCGAGGATGGGCGCTAATTCGAGCAGGGGAAGTTTCCCACTCGAAAATAGCGGAAGCCTCAGCCGTTAGAGAGCCAGAGGGAGAAGAGAAGAGAATGGGAAATTTTTCTAATGGCCTTAAAGGCCTATTTATACTTTTTTGGAGAGAGAGAGAGAGAGAGAGAGAGAGAGAGAGAGAGAGAGAGAGAGAGAGAGAGAGAGAGAGAGAGAGAGAGAGAGAGAGAGAGAGAGAGAGAGAGAGAGAGAGAGAGAGAGAGAGAGAAGTTTATAGAATTCTCCAGAATTTTCTGAATTTTTTCGAATTTTTTCAGATTTTTTTGGGATTTTTTCAGATTTTTGTGGGCCCCCTCTCAATTAAAAAAAATTCAAAATTTGAATTTTTCCCAGGAGGGGTGCAACTGCTTGCGCGGCGCGCTCGCCGGCGCCGCCGGCAGCAGTCGGCGGCCGGCCAGCCTGCCGGGTGGCCGTCAAATGTTCCCGGGCTCTGATTTTTTGGACCGTACGGACCAAATTCGATGTTTTTAGGATCCCCGTACACGTTTTTCGACGTTCCATACTCAATTTTAACACTTTCAAAACTCAACGGGGCCTCTACGATCAAGTTTGATCAAGCATTTAATTTTTGGGATGCAATTTTTTGCATTTCGGCTAAAACAAATTGTCGACACATATATTTTCGGACTCCTGGAGCTTCGACGTCCAAAAATAGGGAGGCAACTAATACGTCATCCTGAAATTATCTTGATTGGGCACGAATCTCGAGGAAAAATCAGTTCGGAAACTTTAAAAATTAATTTCATGAGCATATGAACTCCGATTTCAGCAAGTTTATAGTCAAACTGAGCGTCTCGGAAATACAAACCCAACGTCACCAAGATCAAACCAATCCAAGCCCAAATGAGTCCGAATCAAGGTCTCAAAGCATTGTTGGAAAGTTCAAACCGCAATTTGAGTTACTAAATGGTCTTATATTTTGACGAGCTTATACTGGAATCGAACGACTCGACGAGACGAATCCAACAAGCCCAAGATCGCCAAATTCTGACATCATTAAAGCCTTCAAATGCCCAACAAATGGTGCATGATCAAAGGATTCGATATCGGCCGTCCATTCAAAACACTCCCAATTCGCCCCTGATGTCACGCCTACTTGTGGGCTATGCCACTCCAGAAAAACTATAAATAGAGCTCTCATTCTACACCAAAGGGACTCAAGTGAAGAGAGAGAAGAAGAAGGAGGAGAAGGAATAAGCTCCTCCTCGACCACCGCCGGAGCTCTTCCTGCCGCCTGAAGACGTCGGAACTCTGCCGGATATTCGGGAGAACGACAGAATTCTGCCCAACTTCCATGGGATGCTGAAATTCTTCCCAATTTACAAGAGAGTTCCCTCCTGACGCCGAAACTCCGCCCAAGTGAAGCCGGAGTTCTTCTCTGCCACCAAAGACGTCGGACTTCTACCCGACGTCGGACCTTCACTCTTCGCCAAGTTTCTACCTGACGCCGGACTTCTACCGGTTATCGGACTTCACTGGACGTCTATGCGAAGATGCATTTCTTTCCATTACTGGACTTCTACCTGACGTTGTCCTACTGATCTTCATCGTCAGACTACAGTCCTTCCGACCTCCATCGCCAGCTGACTACGGTCCTCTCGACTTACGTCGCCTGCTGACTACTATCTTTCTGACATCCGTCGCCCATTGAATACGGTCCTCCTGACTTGTGAGATCTCGTTCCCTTACTGTTCCTCTCTGAATTGGATTTTCCTCCCAGGATCGGTCAGGACGATGTTTAGATCGTCCAGGCCGATCAGTGCATTGAAAACAGCTGATTTCTGAAGTGCTTTCTGGAATGATTTTTGGACAGGATCGTCCAAGCCGATTGTTGATCATCCTGGGACGATCAGTGCTTGGCACAAGTCAGTGAGCAAGGGTTTTTATCGTCCAAGGAAAATTAATTATCGGCCTGAAATATCATCCTGGACGATTGGAAGTTGGTCACATCGTCCTGGACGATGTGGCGATCGGCCGAGCCGATTAGTTCACGGATTTAAGTAAATCAGCTCGTTTTGAGGAAAGAGAAAATCATTTTATAAAATATCTAATTTTAAAGAGAGAAAGAGAAAGGAAAAGAGAAGGGAAGCTGGTTTTCGGAGGCCGCGGAGAGCTTTTCGTCCGACGCCGCTGTTGGGAAAAGTGTAGATCTCGTGGTAAGGACTCCGAATCCTATTTCTGTTTTCGAAGATATTGTGTTTTGATTGAGTTGTGTACAGATTTGTGTTTCCGTAGTCGAATTTTGGACCTGATTTGGTATTGACACAACTTTCACCGCACAACTTTTAGAATGTTATAGATATAAATATTATACACGATTTGACTATGTTCTACGAAGATTTTACCGGTCGGAATTGGTTCTACGCGATTTTAATTGATTAGGAAATTATCAGGATGCTTATTGATTTGGATTCTATAGAATAATAGTCTTATATTGATGTCGTGAATATTCTACTGTAATTTGGTGAAATTTGGAAATTAGTGGTTTTTGCAGGATTTTTGTGTAAATTTGATAGACTGCCGTTACTCTGCCCGATTTTCGTAGTTTTTCTGATTTGTCTGAAATTGATAGATTAGACTGATGTGCATATGGATATTGATGTGATTGCTTTATATTGTTATTATATGGACTATTGAATTGATTATTGATTATTGATTATTGACTATTGACTATTGACCTGATTATTAATGCTGAACACACGTATAACCTGGTTGAACATTGGTTGGAGATTGATTGAACTGTACAGGATGGTGGGCCGACGGGCTTTCCTTTAAACATTAATTATGGATATATGGATGGGAGTCATAAGGAGTTTATTGATATACCGACGGGCGAAAAGAGTGACGACTCTTATTGATAGAACCAATGTATGGATATCTACAACAGCAATATGGATTCTACAACAACAACATAGCCAGTTGATTGTACTTGTTCAGTATTATTGTATTGAAATGCATATTTACTATATTGACTTACGGATTTATTGCTTTATCGATTTCTGCTTTATTGATTTGATCGGATTTACTGTATCGTACGATTTCATTGATTTCATCGATTGATTACCGAGCATTGATACTATTGAGCATTGATATGGACATTGATGGATATAGATATTGCATTGATAGCATGGATATGGACATTATATAGATTTATTGATTACTGCCTATAGATTTATTGATATTGTTGCTTATAGATTTATTGATAGGATTGCTATTGCTACTATTTCTGCACCGTATTGACTGCTGCATGGATTTACTGTTAGAATAGATTGAGATTTATCGTATTGCTTTTCTCGATTGATTTCATTGTATAGATAGTATTGATTTGACAGCATCGATTTGATTGACGATTGATTGAGTTGATTTATCGATTTGCTTGCCGCTGCATTGACTGGTTTTATTGACTATAGATTTCCGAATTGCATAGACTCATTGACCATTGACTATACGGATTTGATTGATTGACATGCATATTGATAGCATTGTCGTGCTTTGACTTCAGTTATATGTATTAGGTGACCTGCTAGGCTTTGTAAAGCTCATTATATGTGGTTGACATTTTCAGGTCAGGGCTTGGGAGCAGGAGATAGGAATTGATCCAGATCTACAGGTTTTTGTTCTTTTGGTCGATTGGTGATTCTTTTGTACTCAGGACATGATAGATTTTTTTATTTGTATTGATAGTATAGTTCCTGAGTATTGTACATGATGTTTTGATATATGGATCGACTTGTATATGGATATTTTCAATTTATAGACTTTTATAGACTGTTATTAATTGGAGATGTGTAGATGACTCTGGTAAATGGTCGGTTAATCGATATTCTTTCCAAGTTAGATCTTGGGGCGTGACAAGTTTTGGTATCAGAGCAGTGTTATTGGAAGAATGGATTGTTACCAGAGTTGTAGGATTGGATTGAGAATTGGGTTGAGAATTGGGTAGATTGGGTAGCTTTAAGAGCTTCATTGACATACATCATTTCATGTGTGTATTATTGTTCTGAATTGTGCAGGTGAAAAGATATGGATCCTCCGGCAGAATCCAGTATACCGAATGAGCAACACAGCGCAGCTCCAGTACCGTCAGAGAGTATGATGCAGTTGGCTACTGCGATAGCACATGTTATGGGTGATGCACAGAGCAAGATGAATGGAAGCAAAGAAGAAGATACAGACAGACACTTGCATATGTTTCACAAGCTGAAGCCTCCGTTGTTCAAAGGGGCTGTGGGACCCCAGACTGCTGAGGATTGGATCATGATGGTGGAAAAGATTTTTGACAGCATGCAGTGTCCAGGGAGTAGAAAGGTACCATTGGCTGTGTTCCTGTTTGAGGGTGAGGCGGAGAGATGGTGGATCGGACAGCAGAGAGAGAAATTCCAGGGGAAGACCAATGCTGAGATCACCTGGGATGAGTTCACGGCAGTGTTCAGGATGTGGTTTGTACCACCGTCAACCCAGCGACAGATGCAGAAAGCTTTCATGAGATTGGAGCAAGGCCGCAAGTCAGTGATGCAGTACGAGGCCGAGTTTACTGCATTTGCGAGGTACGCTGCTCATTTGATTCCTACTGCCGAAGAGAAGTGTTATAGATTCCTGCACAAATTGAACAGAGAGCTGAGACACCCACTTGTACCCTTCCGGATCCATGAGTTTTCTGAGCTGGTGGAGCGGGCCCGATTGATAGAGATTGACTTGGAGACACCGATATCGAGGTACGATGATACTAGGAGGAGGAGAGATGAGGTACGACGAGATGATTCTGGTAGAGACAGAGATAGAGAGAAGAGAAGCAAGTACGATGATTCGAAGGGATCTGCATCACGATCTGCATCGGTAGTATCGTCTGGTGGTTCTGGCGAGTGCATTCACTGTGGTAGACGACATGCAGGTCGGTGCTACCTGTTGACGGGACAATGCTTTCACTGTGGACAGCAAGGGCACAGAGCAGTAAATTGTCCCCATAAAGGATTGGGTGGAAGGACTGATTCTGGCACGGGTACAGGACAGCAGAGGATTGTTGGCTCGAGGGCCTACAGTGAGAGATCAGGGAATCGGATGATTGATAGAGCTGTCAGAGATCAGAGAGATACATTTGCACCACGACCTCCTGCACTTCCTCCAGTGGTGCCACGCATCTACAGTCTACAGAGTTTACAGCATCATGAGGATCAGCAACGACCGGAAAGTTCTACTAGTAAGATTGATTTGACTAACCGATTGATATTGACATTTGATCATGCATATTGACATTTGATTGATTACATTGTGTGTTATGTATGGATTTCGACGAGTTTTGATTTTGATTTGGATTTGGATCGATTTGTTTTGTGTTATTTTTGCTTCGTACCTATAGAGAAATGTCGGGACGCCATTTTTATAAGGTGCGGAGATTGTGAGACCTCGTTCCCTTACTGTTCCTCTTTGAATTGGATTTTCCTCCCAGGATCGGCCAGGACGATGTTTAGATCGTCCAGGCCGATCAGTGCATTGAAAACAGCTGATTTTTGGAGTGCTTTCTGGAATGATTTCTGGACAGGATCGTCAAGGCCAATTGTTGATCGTCCTGGGACGATCAGTGCTTGGCACAAGTTAGTGAGCAAGGGTTTTTATCGTCCAAGGAAAATTAATTATCGGCCTGAAATATCGTCCTGGATGATTGGAATTTGGTCACATCGTCCTGGACGATGTGTCGATCGGCCGGGCCGATCAGTTCACGGATTTAAGTAAATCAGCTAGTTTTGAGGAGAGAGAAAATCATTTTATAAAATATCTGATTTTAAAGAGAGAGAAAGAGAAAGGAAAAGAGAAGGGAAGCTGGTTTTCGGAGGCCGCGGAGCGCTTTTCGTCCGACGTCGCTATTGGGAAAAGTGTAGATCTCGTGGTAAGGACTCCGAATCCTATTTCTGTTTTCGAAGATATTGTGTTTTGAATGAGTTGTGTACGGATTTGTGTTTTCGTAGTCGAATTTTAGACATGATTTGGTATTGACACAACTTTTACCGCACAACTTTTAGAATGTTATAGATATAAATATTGTACACGATTTGATTATGTTCTACGAAGATTTTACTGATCAGAATTGGTTCTACGCGATTTTAATTGATTAGGAAATTATCAGGATGCTTATTGATTTGGATTCTATAGAATAATAGTCTTATATTGATGTCGTGAATATTCTACTGTAATTTGGTGAAATTTGGAAATTAGTGGTTTTTGCATGATTTTTGTGTAAATTTGATAGACTGCCGTTACTCTGCCCGATTTTCGTAGTTTTTCTGATTTGTCTGAAATTGATAGATTAGACTGATGTGCATATGGATATTGATGTGATTGCTTTATATTGTTATTATATGGACTATTGAATTGATTATTGATTATTGACTATTGACTATTGACTATTGACTATTGACTTGATTATTGATGCTGAATACACGTATAACCTGGTTGAACATTGGTTGGAGATTGATTGACCTGTACAGGATGGTGGGCCGACGGGCTTTCCTTTAAACATTGATTATGGATATATGGATGGGAGTCATAAGGAGTTTATTGATATGCCGACGGGCGAAAAGAGTGACGACTCTTATTGATAGAACCAATGTATGGATATCTACAACAGCAATATGGATTCTACAACAGCAACATAGCCAGTTGATTGTACTTGTTCAGTATTATTGTATTGAAATGCATGTTTACTGTATTGACTTACGAATTTATTGCTTTATCGATTTCTACTTTATTGATTTGATCGGATTTACTGTATCGTACGATTTCATTGATTTCATCGATTGATTACCGAGCATTGATACTATTGAGCATTGATATGGACATGGATGGATATAGATATTGCATTGATAGCATGGATATGGATATTGTATAGATTTATTGATATTGCTGCTTATAGATTTATTGATAGGACTGCTGTTGCTACTACTTCTGCACCGTATTGACTGCTGCATGGATTTATTGTTAGAATAGATTAAGATTTATCGTATTGCTTTTCTCGATTGATTTCATTGTATAGATAGTATTGATTTGACAGCATCGATTTGATTGACGATTGATTGAGTTGATTTATCGATTTGCCTGCCGCTGCATTTACTGGTTTTATTGACTATGGATTTCCGAATTGCATAGACTCATTGACCATTGACTGTACGGATTTGATTGCTTGACATGCATATTGATAGCATTGTCGTGCTTTGACTTCAGTTATAGGTATTAGGTGACCTGCTGGGCTTTGTAAAGCTCATTATATGTGGTTGACATTTTCAGGTCAGGGCTTGGGAGCAGGAGAAGGAATTGATCCAGATCTACAGGTTTTTGTTCTTTTGGTCGATTGGTGATTCTTTTGTACTCAGGACAGGATAGATTTCTTTACTTGTATTGATAGTATAGTTCCTGAGTATTGTACATGATGTTTTGAGATATGGATCGACTTGTATATGGATGTTTTAAATTTATAGACTTTTATATACTGTTATTAATTGGAGATGTGTAGATGACTCTGGTAAATGGTCGGTTAATCGATATTCTTTCCAAGTTAGATCTTGGGGCGTGACATGACTTATGTCTCCCGTCGACTACAGTCTTTCCGACCTCTGTCGCCCGCCGACTACGGTCCTCCTGACTTACGTCGCCCGCCGACTACAATCCTCCGTCGCCAGCTGACTATGGTCCTCCCGACCTACGTCGCCCGCCGACTGCAGTCCTTCTAACAAAGCGAATACGTCGATAGTAGCTCTTTGTATTTACATCATGTAATGTACTCCATAACATGTACATCAAGCTAAGGCTTTCTCCCAAGGAAGGGCCTCATTTGTAATCGACTGCAAATACTAGTGGATTCGTTCAAATTGGGCTAGACCTCGTGGTTTTTCCCCTTTTACAGGGGTTTTCCACGTAAAAATCTTGGTGTCTCATAAATGTTAGACCCTCTCTCCTTATCTGATTGCGTGCCGGATTTTCGTACAATGCTAAGACGTTAAATATGATATTTCTCTACCGCCGCGAATACTCTTGGACACAACAAGCTTAATTCAAAAAGTGTCAAAATATCCAAACGGAAAACAACAAAAATCATATTGAGCAAAAATTCACATTTTCAAAATTTTTCAGAATTTTAACCAAATTATCATATATTGCATAAAATAACATTATGAAGTTTTAGTTTAACTAAAGCACTATTTTAGAAGTCAAAAAAATTTTCTTAGCAGGTAAATATCGTTGTATTTTTAAAACCACTCAGTGAAAAATCTCAAATAAATACTTAAAATGTTCATAATCTCAATCTCTATAATGTATAAAAAATTATGATGTGAAAATTTTATCAATACAAAATTATTCACATTTTTCAATAACGAAAACACAATTTTCATAAAGAAAATATCAAAAACATAAAATCTTTGAAATAAAAAATATGATAAAGATTTATTACAGCGAGGCAGGTAAATTTTCTAACTAGCCCAACTAACAAAACTCACTTCACGAGCTCCAAATCCGAGCTTTCATTTTCTATCTCTTTTCTTTCTCTCTAATTCTCTCTAAAAATTTCTATATTAGCCGAATACTTAAAAGTGAAAAGCGATTTTAATGAAAAGCTTTAAGTGGGTTAAGATATTTTAATAATATAATATTTAATTTATTCAGCTCTTTAGTATAAACTTAAAATAAATCATTTCAGGAGTTAAAAATCACAGAAAAAATAATCATAAAATAAATTATTTTATTTAAAAAATATTGATGAAATCGGTTAGCAAAATGGATATCTAATGGTCTCAAATTTCCAATTGTACCGACAAATGTCAATTTATTAAGGATTTTCTTTGGAGCCCAAAAATTATATATATAAAAAAATCGTTACAGGTAAAATATTAGAATTAAAATACTATGGCGAAAATGGTTTGCATTTTAGAGTTATAATTACTCTAGAAAAAAAAAAATACTTTAGTCAAAATACGAGCTATTACAAAACTAGTGGTGGGTGAGCAAATAGACGGGTTATAGTAGGCGAGGTGGTGGTTGCACCAACACGTAGGTGACATGCAATGTAGATGGAGATATGTATAGGGAAATAATAACTGCCATGGGCAAAGAAGCTGAGGTTGGAGGCTATGAGTTTTATTTGCTTTAAAGTTGATATATCATCAAAAAATTATTTTGATCATGCATGAATCTCAACGCAAAGTTGAATAAAACTTTTCTAATGTTAATTTTGAGACCATACGAACTTCAATTTTTGTAAACTTATAATGGAACTGAACATCTAAAAAAGACGAACCCAACGACACCAAATTCAATCTAATATAAGCCCAAATGGATCTAAATTGAGGGTCCAAAGCGCATTTGAAAGCTTCAAAGCATAAGCCAGATGACCATGTAATTTCTAAATATGATATGCTTGTAGTTGAATCGAGTGGCTCAATGAGACGAATCCAACAAGCCCAAGATAGTTGAATTATGACGTCATTAAAACATTGAAATTCAAATAAATGGTCTATGATCAAGATAATCATATTGGCCGACCATCTGAAACACTCTCAATATACTCTTAATATTCTCTTAAAAAAATTATAAATAGACTCCCTATTCTTCACTAAAAGGGAAGAAAAAAGAATAGGAAGAATGAAGAGAAATCTGAGCTCTCTTGCCACCAAGTTTCTCCTTGACCATCTTCGAACCACTACAAGACTTCTTCTCAACCACCAACCGTTGTCAAACTTCTGCTCTGCCACCAGCCGTCGCCGTCACAATTAATTACTTACATGCATAAAATAAATGTACAAACTGTAGAACATCATCAAGATTCAAAATTTTTCATCAAGCAAGACATAATAGTGGGTTGGTTTGTTCAGGTTGACAAACATGTTGCCCCACATTTATATTGATCTTCATAGGTACATTTGTTAAATAATGATGAATGCAAAAATCAATACTACCAAATGTTATGTTATTGTCTAAAGATTTGAGTATATTGAGATTGCTTCCCTCAAATTATCCTATAATTTTATTTATCGCGCTCTAAAGTCCATATATGACCCGACCAATATAATTAGAGAAGATAACTCAATGCATAATACAACTAAATTTTGTTAATTTACGAAAGTGATTGTGACGGCACAAACAAATTTAATCATACTAGAACCTAGATTGCAAATTGTTTGAACCTTACTCAAATGTTGTTCAAACCTTGATCAATCATTGTTTGAATGTTGATCAAAGCTTAATCAAATTTGAATTGCGTCTCAACCTTGATTGAACTTGATTCAAATATTATTTGATGATCATTCAAATCTTATTCAAATATTGTTAGAAAATATGATTATGCTTTAGGCAAGACGGGGTCTAACTAGTGATTAGTAATCCATGTGGTCTAGATCCGCGACCTTCATTGCAATTTGAAAGGGCATTGGTCTACCATATGCCAAAGTGGTAGAGTGGACCTCATAATTTATGATAAGGGGATTTGCATTCGTGCGGCCCCTAATAAAAAAATAATATAACAAGTGACATCTTTTTTAATTTTTTCTATTATGGGAGTATGAAATTCCATTTTTTTAATTTGTTCTTTTATTTATTCTAATCATGAGATATTAAGTTAAAATAATATAAAAAAATTAAAATTTTGCTCCATAATAAATCTCCATTATTAATCCTATTTCAAAATTTATAGTTGATATTATAAATAAAGATTATTTATTAATATAAATTATAAATAACTAAATATAGTGTAGCATGTACTTACAAAATTTATATCAATGTTTTTTGAATAAATTTAAAAAATTTGAAAGAAAATATTTATCCAGTTAATTTAATTTATAAATATCAATTTTTTTTTTACCTAAAATTCACGTTCAAAATTTGCCTGTGTCACCTTCAGTCTTCCTATTATTCTAATCTAATATAAATACTTATACATACATATAAAATATTAATATTACACACCTACCATTTAGCTCACATTTTGTTAAGTGAGAAACGCTCCTCCGTCTCCACCTTTAACCATAAACCTCATATACCCTAGTAGCTGACTGCTTCGTTGTGTAACCCGCCTCCATCACCATAGTTGATTCAGACTTCTTGCAAAAGCTTCGCTCCCTCTAAATATTGCGGGAACTCCAAATCCCGGTGTTTTTGTCCGAAGATCTACGTCTGCGATCTTTTATCCGTTCGATTCGCCATTCCATTTTCCCGATGGCTGCGTTGGCCGTCATCAGAAACTCCAGTTGTCGGCGCCTCAGTCGCTTCTCCTCGACCTACATGTACCATTCAATCTGCCCGCGTGCTGTCGTAGGCCAGGAAACGCAGATTTTTTCGACCGAGAATGTGGGAAGGAATCTCGACGCGGGTTACTGGTGGCGGAGATCGATGGCCACCTTCACCCGGACGTAAGCTATTCTTATGTATAACTTCAATTGATGACTGCCTTGCCTCGTTTTCTCTTGGTATAATTTTTTCTGTTATCCTCTTAGAAACTGGAAAATTGTTTATAATTTTTTCTGTAATATATATAGTTTGAGGTGAAATTAACTATAAAATTTCATATTATATATAGCTATATAGTATCTTTCTCAAACTTGGAGGGTGGGAGCTACCCTAGCTCCTCCTGATTCCACCAACGTATAGATGGAAAAATAAAAGTAAACAAAAATGGCTAGCTTTGCCTATTTGAAGAACTTATTCATTGATCTGAAAATGCAATGGAGATCTTGAGGGATGCTGCAGTAACGGTTTCCAATTTTCTGGATTTTCTTACATACGTGGATGAGTGAACCCATATGGACGGTCCAAAGTTCAAATTTAAATCTGAT
Source organism: Dendrobium huoshanense (assembly GCA_016618105.1). Classification (NCBI taxonomy): domain Eukaryota; kingdom Viridiplantae; phylum Streptophyta; class Magnoliopsida; order Asparagales; family Orchidaceae; genus Dendrobium; species Dendrobium huoshanense. The sequence goes on along the minus strand of CM028358.1, from coordinate 64,673,934 downwards.
TAGGAAAGTACTTGTTGCTGATGGTGTATTGTTGTTAATGTTCTATAAATATTTATTTTTTACATTCACCTAGAATAGTTTATAAATTGAAACATGCATCAATTACTGAAAACACCGTTAAAAAAAAAAAAGAATTTTTATCTTCTCTTTTCCACATCTCTCTCTCTCTCTCTCTCTCTCTCTCTCTCTCTCTCTCTCTCTATCTCTCTCTCTTTCCCATTGTCTTTCTTAGCTATTTACTCTATTCCACATAATATCATAGCTCATGTGGTATTACAAGTTGTCAGTCCTAACCCATCACTACTACATTCGTGCTCTGTCCAAGTTGTCCTACCTCGCTGTCTTGAAACCTTGTGGCCAGATCTTAGTGCACACCTCTTCTCTGATGCCATCTTACTAGTGGTTGACCTCTTTCATTCCCTCACCAGAGACCTTCACCACAATACAACACCATGGCCAATTGAGCTATTCAACCCTCTCATTGTTATCAGAATCAACAATTCCATCAAACTTATATCCACCAACTTGGTTGTCTTGAAACAAGGGGGGCTCACGTATTATATGCAAATTATTAAAATGTCATTGATGAACTTGCCATCGTCAGGAAACCCAATGGGAATTTCATTGAGAATATTCTCGGTGGTCTTGATGAGGATTACAAACCTTTCATGATAGATGATTTGGCTATGACAAAATGATTTTTCATTGGTGAATTATATGAGAAGTTGGTCAACAAACAACTCCCGTTGCATGTTCAACATTCCAATTCAGCTCCTCTTCCAACCTCTGCAAATCCAACTACTTCTCTAATCAAATTGGGAAAATTTATCAACCAAAACTAACATATATCATGTACGTCGCTGTCCTCTCCTCCAGTTAGTGTCACAATCTTCCAACACCACCATACAAGGCGGACATCCCTAACCTAGGCCTCCCTTGGGTTGTTGTTGGTGGAGTTGTTTACTTGTTTTCAAGTCCGCATCGTTACTAAGTTTCGCATGTTTCGTCAAATGAATTTCACCTTGCAAACACTACCAACTTCAAATCAAACTCAATTGAAAAACCACTATTTGGCATCATGTCAATCACAAGCAAACTTGGCAACAACCAGCATATGTGACAATTCTAGCTATTTTTTTGATAGTGGTGCATCACACCATGTTACCATCGACCCAAGTAATGACTTCATCATTTTTCCTTAGGCTGGATTTGGCAACATTGTGATTGGTGATGGAAAGGGTCTCCCTATAATTGCACAACTTCAAAATATCTCTATAGGTCACCTTCTACTTTTTATTTATATATGTTCTTTCTGCCTCCACCATGAAATAATCTAATTTCTATCTCTCAATTACATCAAACCAATAATACCTAAATTGAATGCTCACCATCTTCCTTTTTTGGGAAGGATCTTTGCACACGAGCAACGAGTTTGCAATGGCAAGCTAAGGATGCTATGTACAAGTGGTCAATTACTCCTATCAAAACTTCACCATTAGTAGCTTCTCAAGTGCTAAAACCACTTTTTTAGAGAAACATTATAGAATAGGGCACCGTCTTCTTCCATTTTTAGACACATTGTTTCGTACTCCCCTCTATAATTATCAAGACATTTAGATGTGAAATTAAACTATAATTTATGTTAGTGCAATAAATATCATAAATTGCTTTTTTCAACTTCCTCTCCTATCACTTAGTTCCTATTAAAATTATATTTTTCTGATGTGTGGAGCTCAAGCATACCATATGTTGATAATTTTAAGTACAATGCTATCTCCATTGACAACTTCACAAAGTATATACGGCTTTAGCCACTCAAAAGAAAATCACAAGTTTATGATATATTTTTTTTGGTTTTAGTTGTGAGAACTCTTTATTAATATTATAAGGGAGAACATTTAGCATCCTCTTCCCTTTTATCTACTAGTGGCACCTATCATCTCATTTTCCCTCACACACATGTACACAATGGGTATTTTGAATATTGTCATCGGCTCATTGTAGAAAAAGGTGCATCTCTTCTTTCAAGCACTCATGCCTCTATATTATTGGTCTTATGCATTCACCATTGTTGTATACCTTATCAATCTTCTCTCCACACTTGTACATCATCTCCCCTATCCATATGCTGAACTTTTGGGTATTACTTTAAACTTCTTAATGTTTTCCATGGCTCAAATTTTATTCCTCTCACAAAATTGAACCTCGTTCATTATCTTATGTCTCTCATTGTTGCTCTCTCACCAAAGCCCCTATCTACGTCCATAACTTATGTCCTCTTATGTATACAAGACTCCTATAAATTTGTAGAATCCATTTTTCATTTCACTTTTTTTGATCCACTAGGATCGCCCTTCCTTTGTACATCCTCTCACCAGTGTTCTTTTGTCTTTCACATTTGTGTGACATACACATCATCTGCAATATCTCAACCTATACTCCTTTGTACACTCTCTCAAATGCGTTCTATTGTCTCTCACATTCCAGTCATATACACATCATCCACAATATCTCTACCTATACTCCCCTCTAGTCCCATCATGGATGCCCCCTGCCCCTCCCCTTCCCCCCCAAATTACGACCAATACTCCCTTATCTAGCCATCCCTATTGTTTGCGACACCATGCTTCTCTCCCCTCTACGAACTACACCAGAAACCTCTTAAAATGAATAAAAACTCTCCCTTCACCTTGACACCTCTCCTATCAATGTTACTACCACCACTTACCAAAATAATACTCACAAGCCAATCACTAAAATAAACTTAATCACCGAACTTACTACATCCGTTGACCTTGCTCTAACCATTGTGACTCAAGCCATCAAAGATCTCAAGTGGCTTTAGAACATGTTAGAGGAGTATGATGCTCCTATTTGAGATGAGATATGAGACTTAGTTTTTTTAGATCCAACACAAAAACTTATTGTTTGTAATTGAATTTTTCACACCAAGCATTTACTCGACAGATCTGTTGATAGGTGCAAGGCTTTTGTCGTTGCAAGGAGATTTCATCAATGCCTTGGGCTTGGCTCTCATGATATTTGTAGTCCAGTAGTAAAGCCCACCGTTGTTAAATTCATTTTAAGCCTTGTTCTAAGTTGTGTTGTACTTGTTGACAATGAAATGTCAACAATGCTTTTCTCCAAGACACCCCTTTTGAGGATGTATTCATAGTATATAACCATAGGCTTTTTTAGTCATGATCATTATTTCAGTTACAAATTGATCATTAATGGTACCACCATCTATATTCCCCGCTAGTCTCATCGTGGACATCCCCTTCTATTGCTTACATTAAATACTTTTTAGCTATCCCTTATCTGTACTCCTATCTCAAATGCTTGGGACTTAGTATTGATCATTAATGCTTGGGACTTAGTCATGATCATTATTTCAGCCAATCTGCCTTCCTCCTTTATATTGCTTACATTAAAAACTTTTTCAACTCAAAAAATACTCTCTCCCTTCACCTCCAACGCCTCTCCTCCCTATGTTATCACCAATTCCAAAAGTAATATTCACTAGCCAATCACTATAATGAACTTAATTGACCAACTTATTACATCCTAAGACCTTATCCAACCTCTATGACTCAAGCCATCAATGATCTCCAGTGTCATTAGGCAATGTTAGAATGTGGCACTCTTGTTCCGAATGATACATGGGACTTAGTTCCCTTAGATCCAACACAAAACTTTAGTGGTTGCAAGTGAGTTTCTATGCCAAGAATTTGCTTGATGGATCTATCGACATGCTCAAGGCTTATCCAGTTGCAAAGAGATTTGATCAGGCCTGGAGTTGACCACAATGATACTTTTGGTCCATTATTAAAGCCCATCACTCTTATAACCATTGTGCTTGGACTATTTAACAACTAGGTGTCAGCATTCATTATCTCTAGGGCGCTTTTTTGAGGAGTTATTCATGATACAACCATAGAGCTTCTATGATCATTATCAACCTTGTCATGTATGCAAAGTTTGTAAGGCAATTTATGGTCTTAAACAAGCTCCTGGAGTCCAATATCATGATTTGCGTCCATTTTTTATCACCTTAAGTTTCATCAACTTTCATGCAGACATCTCTTTATTTATCTTCAACAACTTTGATACTATGTACAATGTATTGGTACATGTTAATCTTTGATGTCTTTGCCACATTGAGAAGACATATGGGCTTTCTTGGTAACACATAACCAAGTTGTAAGTCCCAATTTCAACATCTCCTCTACCACATTAAGGAGATGCCTGGGCTTGCTTGATCTGATGTGATTAAACTGTGAGCCCTATTATTCTTATCATTCCATTCCATTCTCTATATCTCCTTCAACATATTGAGGACATTTAGGAGATCCATCATATATTTTATGTCTTTTTCGCCTCATTGAAAAGACATATCAGCTTTCTTGGATATACGGTATCAAGTTGTAAGTCTTATTTCGATACTCTCTCTACGACGTCGAGGAGATGTTCGGGTTTTCCTGGTCATAAACGACCAAGTTGTAAGTCTCATTTTAAAATCAGCTCTATCATATTCAGGAAATGCTGTAAGCCCCACTCATTGGATGTCTTCTCTATCATATTGAGTAGATGTCCATATCTGTCCCATCTTCTCTACTACATTGAAATGTCTAAATTTTTTATATTTATCCTATATTCTTTATCACATTGAGAAGATAGTTGACATTCATATGATTGAGTTATAAGTCTCATATCTAGGGTCATCTCCAGTACAAGGAGATGATACTCTTCTATCCTACTCGTTAGCATTAGAGCCTTGGTAGTTTTGTCAGCCTTGGCATGTATCACTATATAGTATTATAAGTCCTATTTGAGTTCCTCTCTCATATGATAGTGGAGTGTATTTCTTGACTATTGGCCTAAAATTATGTTTACACCCTTAGTTTATAATCCCCTTGGATGAGGTAATTAATAATTGCTTACAGGGATCTTCGGTTTACCACATGATTTAGTAGACCAAGTCACCAAGGGCATTGACAAACCCGAAATGTTTGAACCATGGATCTTATTGTACCCACTTGGTACATCAACTCACTTTTTTTTTACAGGTGCCACCACGTGACACTATACGTCCGATCTTAAGCATCTCCTAATTTAAATGTAGAGTTATAAGTCTCTCTTTTGTGCCCTTTTTGTGCTTTTGAGTCTACATTTCTTGATTCCTAGAACATTTATCCTTTATCCTTCGTAGAGTCTCATAAGACCCATTCTGACATTGACATGAACAAACATACATCGAACCTATATTATTTGAATACATGCATTGAATATTTAAGTGAGAGTGTTCTCAGATACACTTGGGACGTAATTATCCACTAGGAGCTTGCTCCTTTGGAAACTTAGTGATGAGGTCATCGACAGACAGTTTAGGCAGGTTTATCGGCGAAGGAATCGTAGATCGACGGCTACGATCGGGAGTTTATATTTTTGATGTTATCATGTTATTTTATTTCATGTATCTTTTATTTTCATGTACTAGTGACGATTTCGCCCTCATGTAGGCGTAGTGTCTATTGTAGCCCAAGGGGCATATGAGTCTTTTTTTCTTTTCATGCTTAGAGACCTTTATAAAGGGGTCTCTTCTTGTTGTAAGAGGCTAATGTTTTGATCAATAAAAAAATTCTGAAGTTTTCTTTTGTCTTCTTGCTCGAGAGCTTGAGAGAAAGAGAGGAGACCTAGGAGAGGCTCCACCCGAAGTACCCAACAGCCGCTCCGGCGAGCTCTTGGTTTTATTCGTGTTTACTGATTTCTTCCTCCCCACCATCATCCCCTCAAACCCAACCCCTTCCATTTACCTTCAGCCGGCCTCCCCTTCCCCTACAGCAAAACCAGCCGCCTATCCTCTCAGACCCGCCGACTTCCCCTGCCCAGCCCCTGCCGCCGGCTATGCTAGCCGCCGGCTCACTCCAGCCCGCAGTCCAGGAGCCCCGTCCCCCCTTCTCCCTGTGAGAAATCCCGCCGGCTCCATGCCTGGGAATTTCGAATTCCAGCCCTCAATTCCCATTATTGCTTTCCTAATTTAATTCCTCAAATTAAGTAATCAATTAATTGAGGATTAATGATCCAAATTCAAATTCAAATTTCCCTCCCCTTCTCATATGAAACTTCCCTAATTAATTAAAATCTGAAATTAAATCTCAGATTTTAATTAACACCTTGGGGCCCACTAATTAATCAAATTCCCCCTTTTCTCTCCTTGCTTGGCCGGCCACCCCTCTACCACCTTTTCTCTCTCTACTTGCCACATAAGCACCCATTAATTCCCCTTATTTCTCCATGATACCCGCCCCCTCCTAATTCAAATTTTAGGAGTTTCATTACCATTAATCTCTCCCTCCATACTAATAGAAATCTGAAATAAAATTTCAGAATTTTCTCTTGCTCTCCCTACCCCTTGGCCGACCCCCCCCCCCTTGCTTTCTTCCCGCTTCGCCTCAATGTTGAATGGCGGATCCGGAACTTGAGTGGGGGTTAGTTTTCCACGCCGACGGGAGCATCGATATCCTACGATCGCCTTGCTTCGACGTCGGATTTGAAGACGAAACCACAGTCGAAGAATACTTGGAGCGAGTTGTTCCCATCCTCGCAAGCATCTTTGACCGACGATTTCGTGGTTACACGTGGACAATCATTGGACGTCATCCACCACCGTCTTCTCCGGTGACTACTTTTCCGGCAACAAAGTCTTCCATCGCCTTCTTCATAGTGGTGCTCTTCATCTTTGCATGGTTCTTATTCTCCGCTTAAGCCCAAGAGTGAACAAGAGAGAGAGAGAGGTTCTCAAGGTGAATTTCTTTATTATTAATTGCAGGATTGTCGTTATGAGCATTTAATTGTTTCTTTTATCTTTGAATGATTAGATTGATTTGGTGAACTCAAAAGCATATCTTCGCCTAAACGAGTTAATTACTTTGAACGATTTAATCCTTGACTTTTGTTGGTAATTAAATTTGTGATGATAATGTTTTGAATAATCTTCATTTTAATTTCTAATTGCAATTCCTACTTTGATTTACATCATCTTGGTATCAGAGCATGGCTAGCATGCTTTGCTCGTGCTAGAATGCATCCTAGGAGTCTCATTTAGCTTTCCTTTAGTCGTTTGCATGCATACTATCATTTGGATAGCTGTTTTTTCTCTGTTTTATCTGCTGTCTTTCCTTTTCCTGCACCATATCCTGAGCATTTAAGTCATTTTAACAAGCGTCATCTTGCTGCCTTTGAAGTTATAGCATTCCTTAGAGTGTAGGACAACTCCACCTTGCTGTATAACTGCTGTCCACACGGTTTCAGCTGCTGTTAAGTACCCGTTAGTGGACCTAGGATCACTGTTAAGGTGCTGCCTTCACCTAGGAACCCTACCATAACACTTAGGTAACTTCACCCCTCGTTGTGCTTGCTGCCCTGGACTTTACAGCTGCTGTAGTTGCAATTCCAGCAAGCATTTTAGAGACTTTAGCTGCTGTCCTTGGCTTAGGAAGTCCTCCTAGTGACCCCTAACACCCAACCATGGATCCTACCCATTTGCAAACCACTTTAGACATGATTATGGGTCAATTAGGAACACTTACACAACAAATGAAGGATACCCAAACGAGTGTAGCTGAGCTTAGACGTCATTCGGGAGAAAGACTAGACAATATTGAAAGAATGGGACACCCGGCCATCTACACACCTTCTAGACCTCACTCACCATATGGCGAAGATACCCGAACCGAATATGGACCTCCTAGAGATTACTACCGACCCAACCACCGACCTCAACAAGAACCGGTAGGACGTGACGCGCCTTGGAGAGACAATGACACCCAGCTCCTCAAGAGCATTAAAATAGATGCCCCGATTTTTGACGGAACTTTAGAACCCCAGGTTTTCCTCGATTGGATTAAAGGGATGGACAGTTACTTTAAATGGTATAATATTTCGGAGGAAAAGAAAGTTAGGTTCGCTGAGATGAAACTGACGGGTAGAGCCAACCAATACTGGACTAATGTTGAACACATGAGAGAGACTCGAGGAGAATACCCCATAGCTGACTGGGGAGCGATGAAGCAAGAACTGAAAAGGAAATACCTTCCTCCCTCGTACTACCCAAGACTCCTAGATCGTTGGAATAGGCTAACCCAAGGGAGTAAACCCGTTAAGGAATACATCTCCACGTTTGATGATTTCCTAATTCGTTGTAACGGGGAGGAGACCACCACTCCCACACAACTTCTGTCCATGTTCAGAGCTGGATTGAGAGAAGACCTTAGAAATGAGCTCTTTGCTAGAGGAATAACTACGTACGAAGCTGCCTGTAGTCTTGTACTAGACTTGGAAGAGTCTAGAAGCCACACCACCAGGACTCAAGATTCTAGACCTAACCCTTTTAAATCTTCCTCTAACCAACCGTACAACAAACCCACTGGACCCTCTGGTAGTCGACCTGCCCCTAGCCAAACCCACCCTCGATCAGACTATAAAGGGAAAACCCCAGAACGAGAGACACCCAAAACCACTGCCTGCACTAAGTGTTTTAGATGCCATGGGTATGGACACATTGCTTCTCAGTGCTCCAGCCCGTTTAAGGTCACCATAATTGAGGAAGTGACGGAGGAAGAAGGTGAACCTGAAACTGACTTAGTCCACCATATGGACGACGATGAAGAATTTTTCGACGAAGAAGATACTGCCGTTGTTCACTGCCTCCAAAAGGTGAACCGATTGGATCTACAAGTTGTTAGGTGTGCCTTTTCCCAACCTAAACCTAGCGACGACTGGCGAAGAACCTCAATCTTCTACACTTTCACTAAGATTGGAGACAAGAATTGCAAAGTCATAATAGACAGTGGAAGTTGCATTAATGCCGTATCTTCTGCCATGATTTCGAAACTGCAATTGAGAACCACTCCGCACCCAAACCCCTATAAAGTTGCGTGGATAAACTCGACCACCTTGGAGGTAAAAGATAGGAGTCTTGTTCCTGTAGAATTCGTTGGATACAAAGAGAAAATCTGGTGCGATGTTTTGACAATGGATGTGGGACAAATCATCCTTGGCCGCCCTTGGTTGTTCGACAACGATGTACACATTTATGGACGATCAAACACCTGTGTGTTTGAATACGAGGGCAAGAAGATTAAGCTGTTACCTACTAAACCTAAGTCTACTAAGGAAGGAGTTAAACCCAACTCTCTGAAACCCAACACGGACTTAAACTTGATAACTGCTAAGGACTTAGGTATGGAACTGGAGTCAGGAGCCCCTCTTTACGCACTAGTAGCCCGGGAGATAAGTGTAGATCAAGACGAACCAATCCCTGAAGAGGTAAGACCACTGTTGGAGACTTTTTCTGATGTCTTTCCTGAGGATTTACCCAACCAACTGCCACCTTTAAGGGACATTCAGTATGCCATAGACCTAGTGCCCGGAGCTTCTTTACCAAACCTACCCCATTACCGAATGAACCCTACCGAACACGAGGAGCTCAAGAGACAAGTGGATGAATTGTTACAGCGAGGGTTCATTAAGGAGAGCCTTAGTCCGTGTGCGGTTCCTGCCCTTCTTACTCCCAAGAAGGATGGGACGTGGAGAATGTGCGTTGATAGCCGTGCTATCAACAAAATCACCGTCAAGTACCGTTTTCCCATCCCTCGATTAGATGATATGTTGGACATGATGACCGGAGCCACACTCTTTTCTAAGATCGACCTTAAGAGTGGCTACCACCAAATTAGGATCCGTCCCGGGGATGAATGGAAAACTGCGTTCAAAACTAAAGATGGATTGTATGAGTGGACTGTGATGCCTTTTGGCTTAAGCAATGCTCCAAGCACATTCATGAGAGTGATGACCCAAATCCTCAAGCCTTACCTAGGGAAATTTGTAGTCGTGTACTTTGACGACATTTTAATCTACAGTACCTCGGAAAGTCAACATCTGAATCATTTAAGACAAGTCTGTGAAACCTTAAGGAGGGAACAAATGTTTGCCAACCCCAAGAAGTGCACGTTTTTAACCGATCATGTAATTTTTCTGGGCTTCATTATATCCTCCCAAGGAATGTCCGCGGACTCTGAAAAGGTGCGAGCAATCAATGAGTGGCCCGAACCCAAAAATATTCGAGACGTTAGAAGTTTTCACGGACTGGCCACATTTTACCGGAGGTTTATTAGGAACTTTAGCACCATAGTAGCTCCGATAACTGACTGCCTCAAGAAAGGAGAGTTCCTTTGGACCCCAGCTGCAACCAGGGCTTTTGAGGAGATTAAGAAGCGAATGATGGAAGCCCCTGTGATGAGATTACCTGATTTTACCAAAGTTTTTGAGGTGACTTGTGATGCATCTGGAATTGGTATAGGCGGAGTCCTTTCCCAAGAGGGACATCCAGTAGCGTACTTTAGCGAGAAGTTGAATGACACTAGACAACGGTACTCCACCTATGACAAGGAATTTTACGCCATCATTCAATCCCTTAGGTATTGGCGACACTACCTTCTACCTCAAGAATTTGTTATCTTCTCGGACCATGAAGCATTACGATACATTAACTCTCAAAAGAAACTCAATGCTCGACATGGCTGTTGGGTGGAATTCCTGCAAGAGTACACGTACACCATTAGACACAAAGCAGGGTCTGAAAATAAGGCCGCTGATGCCTTAAGCCGTCGAGTAATGATTACTAGAGAAATGAGTACTGAAGTGATAGGTTTCGATCGACTCAAAGAAGACTACCCTGAATGCCCCGATTTTAGAGAAGCCTATTCTGCACTTACCACTGGGAAGGAGCGAACCTTTGGAGATTTCATGTTGGAACATGGGTATTTATTTAAATCACAAAAACTTTGCATTCCCAACACGTCACTGCGAGAATTCCTTGTTTGGGAACTACATGCAGGAGGGCTAGCAGGTCACTTCGGACAAGCCAAGACCATAGCTGCTCTAGAAAACCGATTCTTTTGGCCTAGCTTAAAGCGTGATGTTAGTCGACTTCTTAGGAGATGCCACACCTGCCAGCTCGCTAAGCAACGTAAACAGAACACAGGACTCTACACACCCTTACCCGTACCCAATTGTCCATGGCAGGACGTGAGCATGGATTTTGTTCTAGGATTACCAAAGACTGTAAGAAAACATGACTCGATTTGTGTCGTTGTCGACCGTTTTTCTAAGATGGCCCATTTCCTTCCTTGCACTAAGACTTTCGATGCCTCCCGCATCGCTAAACTCTATTTTGACGAGATTGTTAGACTCCATGGTTTACCCAAGACCATCGTTTCCGATAGGGATGTCAAGTTTACTAGCTATTTTTGGAAAACCTTGTGGCACAAAATGGGCACAAAACTCCAGTTCTCCACAGCCTTCCACCCCCAAACCGATGGACAAACATAAGTGGTTAATAGAAGTTTAGGAAATCTTCTAAGGACTTTAGTAGGGGAAAATATACGAGATTGGGATTCCAAGCTTCCTATTGCTGAATTTTCTTACAACAACTCCGTCAATAGAACCACTGGTCTGAGCCCTGCTGAAATCGTGTATGGATACCTACCTCGACAGCCCGTAGACTTGCTTCCCATGAGTCCTAGAGTTAGAGTGTCTGAGTCAGCATCTGCATTTGCATCCCACATACAGGAATTGCATAAAGAAATCAAAATGAAAATTGAACAAAGCAACGCCAAATACAAATTAATTGCTGATCAAAAGAAAAGGTTTAAAGAATTTGAGGTAGGAGACTTTGTGATGGTGCGAATCCGTTCGGAGCGTTTTCCTCCCGGATCCGCGAAGAAATTGCATGCGAGAAGCGCCGGACCGTTCAAAATCATTTCTAAGATAAATAGCAACGCTTACGTGCTGGACCTCCCCGAAGGTTTTAACATCAATCCTACTTTTAATATAGAAGATTTAGTAGCCTTCGAGGGACCAGAGTTTAACCCCCACAATCCACTTATAAATGAGCCTTGTGTGAACCCACCTAGTGAGATCCCCAGCCCAGCTCCACTTCCCAAATTGCCCCCTTTACCTACTGCGGAGAAAATAGAAACCATACTGGATGATGAGATCATTTCCACGAAAGAAGGAGGACGACGGAGGTACCTAGTGCACTGGAAAGGGACACCACCGACGGAGGACACTTGGATGGATCGAGAGGAGTTACAGATCCTAGACCCGGACCTTTTGGAGTTGTACGAGAGTTCCAGAGCTGCTCACTCGACGGGGTCGAGTTTTCTCCCACCCGGGGAGAATGATGAGGTCATCGACAGACAGTTTAGGCAGGTTTATCGGCGAAGGAATCGTAGATCGACGGCTACGATCGGGAGTTTATATTTTTGATGTTATCATGTTATTTTATTTCATGTATCTTTTATTTTCATGTACTAGTGACGATTTCGCCCTCATGTAGGCGTAGTGTCTATTGTAGCCCAAGGGGCATATGAGTCTTTTTTTCTTTTCATGCTTAGAGACCTTTATAAAGGGGTCTCTTCTTGTTGTAAGAGGCTAATGTTTTGATCAATAAAAAAATTCTGAAGTTTTCTTTTGTCTTCTTGCTCGAGAGCTTGAGAGAAAGAGAGGAGACCTAGGAGAGGCTCCACCCGAAGTACCCAACAGCCGCTCCGGCGAGCTCTTGGTTTTATTCGTGTTTACTGATTTCTTCCTCCCCACCATCATCCCCTCAAACCCGACCCCTTCCATTTACCTTCAGCCGGCCTCCCCTTCCCCTATAGCAAAACCAGCCGCCTATCCTCTCAGACCCGCCGACTTCCCCTGCCCAGCCCCTGCCGCCGGCTATGCTAGCCGCCGGCTCACTCCAGCCCGCAGTCCAGGAGCCCCGTCCCCCCTTCTCCCTGTGAGAAATCCCGCCGGCTCCATGCCTGGGAATTTCGAATTCCAGCCCTCAATTCCCATTATTGCTTTCCTAATTTAATTCCTCAAATTAAGTAATCAATTAATTGAGGATTAATGATCCAAATTCAAATTCAAATTTCCCTCCCCTTCTCATATGAAACTTCCCTAATTAATTAAAATCTGAAATTAAATCTCAGATTTTAATTAACACCTTGGGGCCCACTAATTAATCAAATTCCCCCTTTTCTCTCCTTGCTTGGCCGGCCACCCCTCTACCACCTTTTCTCTCTCTACTTGCCACATAAGCACCCATTAATTCCCCTTATTTCTCCATGATACCCGCCCCCTCCTAATTCAAATTTTAGGAGTTTCATTACCATTAATCTCTCCCTCCATACTAATAGAAATCTGAAATAAAATTTCAGAATTTTCTCTTGCTCTCCCTACCCCTTGGCCGACCCCCCCCCCCCCCCCCTTGCTTTCTTCTCGCTTCGCCTCAATGTTGAATGGCGGATCCGGAACTTGAGTGGGGGTTAGTTTTCCACGCCGACGGGAGCATCGATATCCTACGATCGCCTTGCTTCGACGTCGGATTTGAAGACGAAACCACAGTCGAAGAATACTTGGAGCGAGTTGTTCCCATCCTCGCAAGCATCTTTGACCGACGATTTCGTGGTTACACGTGGACAATCATTGGACGTCATCCACCACCGTCTTCTCCGGTGACTACTTTTCCGGCAACAAAGTCTTCCATCGCCTTCTTCATAGTGGTGCTCTTCATCTTTGCATGGTTCTTATTCTCCGCTTAAGCCCAAGAGTGAACAAGAGAGAGAGAGAGGTTCTCAAGGTGAATTTCTTTATTATTAATTGCGGGATTGTCGTTATGAGCATTTAATTGTTTCTTTTATCTTTGAATGATTAGATTGATTTGGTGAACTCAAAAGCATATCTTCGCCTAAGCGAGTTAATTACTTTGAACGATTTAATCCTTGACTTTTGTTGGTAATTAAATTTGTGATGATAATGTTTTGAATAATCTTCATTTTAATTTCTAATTGCAATTCCTACTTTGATTTACATCACTTAGACCCCCAAAATTAAAATGAACCCTGAACCACATTTCTTAGAGGAGAAATTTCTATGATTGATATACTTAATCTGTCTTCAATTGATCACAACGGGCATATAGAGTATATTGATCAATTACAATAAGTTGTTTATTGTAGTGCCACAGGTGTCTTTTGAAGCCCACAATTGACAATTTTATTATTTCGGGTGAGAATGATGGGGTTGTGTAGAAGTTCATCCAAATAGTTGCTCATCGATTTTCCCTCAAGGATTTTGGACAATTGAATTTATTGGTGTTGAATTCATGCTCGCTCTTAAGACTTAGCATGTCTCAATTCCACACAAAGGATTTGCTTACCCTAACATGTATGACAAATGCAAAACCAATTGCTACACCAATTGACAATGCTACTATTTTTACTTGTCACTCTGGCACGATACTATTTGATCCCTTTGCTTATAGCACCATTGTTGGTAGCTTGTGGTGCCTGTTGCGCTTGCGCCTTGACATTTCCTACATGGTTAATAAGCTCTCTAAATTCACGCACCAACTTAGTTATAGTTATGCAATCTTTGGGGAACCTTGAATCATGATATTTTTCTCTATCATCACTGCTCTTCCTTTATGCATTCTCCTATATAGATTGGGCAACAACTAAGATGGTTTTACTTTTAGAAATGATGCCTATCTATTTATCTTGGTCACAGTTCTATATCTTAGAGCTCTAAGAAGCAATGCATTCTGACTCGCTCATCAATCAAGGCTGAGTCACTATGCTACAACCTCTTTAATTGATCTTTGTTTGATTTACTATGTTCTTAGTGAACTCAATGTTTCTCTTCCTCTAGTGGTTTATTATGATAATATTGGTGCTATAGATTAATTTTTTATTCAACTTTTTATTTCCACATGAAAAATGTTGCCTTAGACTATCAGGTCATTTGCTAATAAATTCAAAGTCGCACCATCCGAGTAACTCATGTTTATACTAGAAATTATTCGACCAACACTCTCGTTAAACAACTTTCATGCCCACGCTTCGTTATCTTGAAGATCAAGATTGAACTCTCATTTTTTTTTATTTTTTTGAAAATGATTGAACTCTCATTTTGGAGCTACATTTTGCTGGGGCATAATAAAAGAAATAAATGAACAAATATGGTAGGTAAGCGGCAGCAACAAGGAATTTAGGCTGTCATGGATGACATACATGGTTCAAAAACCTAAAGAACAAATTCAGAATGTTCATTATGTAAACATGGATCAGCATCAGCTACCTCCTTTGGAAAATTCTAAATTCAAATTTAAATCCGTTTAAAGCAATTAGAGTTAATGATATATTGTTGTGAATGCTATATAAATCCTTCCTGTTTACATTTTCCTAGAGTAGTTTATAGATTGTAACATTCGTCCAATGCTGAAAATAATAAGAATTTCTACCTCTTCTGAACATCCATTCCGTTCAGTTCTTGTTTTAGTCTTAGGATGCTCCTAACCAAATATGTTTTTCTTATGCATTAATTACTGGTGTCAGGGCTGAAACTAAAATGACATAAGGTAAACATGGGCATGCGTGATTTGGAATATCTACTGTTTCTTACTTGTCTTTTTACTTTTGTAGGAAGCCACATGTTAACGTTGGGACTATTGGGCATGTTGATCATGGGAAAACTACTTTGACAGCAGCTATAACTAAGGTTAAATTTTCTTTGAAATAATTTATTTCGTGATCTTTTATGGCATTTTTGTCCATTTGAGAAATAAATTATTTTCTGTACATGAAAACTTATGCGTATTAAAGTGATGATGGTAAAGATAGTTATTATTATTATTTTTTTTTCTGTTTTTCTGCTTAGGTATTAGCTGAAGAAGGAAAAGCCAAGGCTGTTGCTTTTGATGAAATTGATAAGGCTCCTGAGGAGAAAGCCAGAGGAATTACCATTGCCACGGTCAGAATATGTAATTATTTATATATACTTAACATACATGGGTAGAGAAATGATTTTTTTAAAAAATTCAAACTGAACTGTCTCAGTGCTTATGTGGAGATTGATTTGATTTTGCAGGCTCATGTGGAATATGAGACTACAAAAAGGCATTATGCCCACGTAGATTGTCCTGGACATGCAGATTATGTCAAAGTAAGTTGCATACATGTGTAGGTATTGAATGATTCGATAGATTGCAAG
Source organism: Dendrobium huoshanense (assembly GCA_016618105.1). NCBI lineage: Eukaryota > Viridiplantae > Streptophyta > Magnoliopsida > Asparagales > Orchidaceae > Dendrobium > Dendrobium huoshanense. The sequence goes on along the minus strand of CM028358.1, from coordinate 64,657,830 downwards.
AAATTGTTTAGAGGGAAATTCAAATTCTATTATATTCCTTGGAATTATTACATATGTATGCATTCTAGCAGAATAAACAGAAAAAAGAAAGACATTTAATCTAATTAATTATAATAAAATAACAGAAAATATATTTAATATAATTAATTATAATAATCATATCCCACGGATCTCCAACTGCAGCCCTCTAATTGCTGCCCACGAATCTCCAGCTGCAGCCCAGAGATTGCTGCCCACGGATATCCAACTGCCTTTAGATGAAATGTTTCCAAGCTTTTCATACAAATAAGCAAAGGTGCAACAATCTTAACAAAAGCTTAGTTGTAATGTTTCTCAATATCTAAAGCTATGCATAAAGCCTTATGCATATTTTTTGGTGAATTGTAGTTTAGTCCATGCATAAGTTCTCATTATAGACCTTTAGTGAAATAAATAACATTGGCAAAATTGATTAAAGATGAATAATATTTAGCCGCATGATCTATAAATCTTACATAATGCTCAAACACATGATTTATATTTTGTTTATAATTCTTTATTTGATAACACAGTTCATATTTCTATCCACCAAATTATAAAAATTGTTTTTTAAGTTTATATTTTATATCAGCTCATATGACTTGGTAGCTCCACTTCTTTAAAATAATTGTGCATGTCCTACTATTTTTGATGTGACATATTCAAATATTTGGGAGTCAAACAAATTTCATTTAAAAAAAAATCAAATTAAGGATGCAATTTGAAGATTTTTAAAGGTCATATCTCAAATCAAATATATAACTGTAATTTTGAACCTCCTAATAGTTTTGCTTGAACCATAGCCCACTTAATTTTTTTAAAATTGCATCATTAATTAAATTTTTTTTGGCACAGTTAATATGTTCTATATTTAGTTAACATGATGATATAATTATATGCTCTAATGTGAGCTAGATTTAGGATGGTTAATGGTAGAAATTTCCTAATGCAACTTAAATGAGGCAATGCATATAGATCACACAAGTAAATTTGAGGTTCATAGATCACAAACCACTATATATGCAAAAAATAATCTTTTTGGATGTAAATCCATAATTCTGAGAGTTAGAATCTAAATAAATAAATAATAATGAGAAATCAAGTAAATTTAAATAAATTTATGTAAATTTCGAATCACAGTAAAAACAAGGAGCAATTGCAATTTATTCCCCATAATTAGAATCATAGATGTGTCGAATTTAAACAAAATTTAGAACACTTGCATGCTAATAACAAGGTATGCATAAGAAATTATGTCAAAGAAGAATTTATGGGTGTAAGAAATCCAAGCCTTACGTTAACATAAGGAGATGACTTTTGTAGAATTTGGTAATTTTGCTTATGCATAACTCGTAGTAATCACACATACATCTTGCACAGTTGCACACACTATTAGAAATTGAAAAAATAAATAAAAATAAACATAGTTATTCAACTACACGCCTTAAATAATCTTTTTATAGACTATTCATCCTCAGGTTAGTATTTATGATTGACAAAAGATAAACCCAATTAAATTTCAGATGGTAATCAAATTCAAACATGTTTTATACAAAACTCAATTATGAGACAAAAAAAAAAAAAAATAGAAACAAAAAATTTCTAAAAATAAAATGCAATTTTAATGGATATGTAGGTGATATTACGCTTAAGGCAATTTCTAGGTAACTAATCCTTTTCTCAGCCTAATATTTACCCCAACATTCTAATATGTTGTGCATGCATTAGAATGTTGGAAATGATGTGATGTGGACGGTATGTTGGCTATTGCTTTATTGAGTTATTTATGGTATCTAAAGTTTGATTTAAATTAAGTACTGATTCATTGTAATGGGAGGAATTTGACCTAGACTCTAAATACAAATTGGAGCACTAGATCGAGTCCTTTTTTCGGTCTTCATTCTACCTACAGCCATTTCTTTTGTTAGCTATATCTAGAAGACTTGGTGAAAAGTAGTTGTTAGCTTTATATAATTAAATTTTAATTTTTTTAAAAGTATTTGGTGAACTTACCTTGTTATATTTAGCTACTATATGTTTAACTGCTTGACTTCTATTCGTTAGTTCATACCAAATTGTAATGGGAGGACTTTAACCCGGACTTTACTTTGCTAAATAGAAATTAGAGCTCTAGATCGAGTCCTTTTTTTGGTTTTCATTCTGCCTATAGCAAATTCTTTTGTTTGCTACATCTAAAAGTCTTGGTGAAAAGTAGTTGTTCGCTTTATATAATAATTTTTTAATACTGTTAAAAGCATTTGGTGAACTTTGTTATATTTAGCTACTACATGTTTACCTGCTTGACTTTTAATCGTTAGTTCATACCAAATTCATTCTATGTTTTTTTTTTTTCTGCTTTTTGATGTCTTCATATGTTGCAGTGTCTCACTTTTTTTGCAAACCATTAATTGCAGAATATGATTACGGGTGCTGCCCAAATGGATGGTGGCATTCTTGTTGTATCTGCACCTGATGGACCAATGCCACAAACAAAGGAACACATCCTTCTTGCTCGACAGGTAACAATTATTTTATTATTTCATTTTTGATATTTTTATATCTTCATAAGAAGTTTGGATTGCTGAAGCCCATTTTCTCTTACGACCTTACCAATTACTTCTTCTCTGCTATATAGGTCGGTGTACCATCACTTGTGTGCTTTCTAAATAAGGTTGACGCTGTAGATGATCCTGAGTTATTAGAGCTTGTTGAGATGGAGCTCCGTGGTAACTTGTGGCATTTGGGTTCTTCTATGGAAAATGAGTTAATCCATCATTTTGTAAATATAAGAGTTCTGCTGTTATTTTGTTTTGATCAGAGTTGCTTAGCTTCTACAAGTTCCCTGGTGATGAAATTCCAATTATCAGGGGTTCAGCTCTCTCTGCACTACAGGGTACTAATGATGAAATTGGAAAGCAAGCCATCCTAAAACTAATGGATGCTGTCGATGACTACATACCAGATCCCATTCGCCAACTTGATAAACCTTTCCTTATGCCCATTGAAGATGTCTTTTCAATTCAGGTATATTGTACTTTATTTTTCATCATATGTTTTATGTTCTAATTATCGAACTTCCACTTGGACCATCTTCTTTAATTATCAGCATTTTGTTTCTATGGCCACTGATAGGAAACACTTGAAGATCTCAAGTGAAATCTAACGATCTTGACAAAAACAACGAGAACGATCAACCAATCCAAAGGAAAAATCGGGAAAAAAAGTAGTTTTTATTTAAATAATCAAACTAACGGAAGGAAAATAGCAAAATACATTTGATCATTTATTTGAGAGGAGGATCTATCTCTCCCCAATCTCTAGACGTTGCCAGAGCCCAAAAAAATCTAAGTCCAAGAGATCTCAAATTTAGCCAAAATTCAAGATGCCCCACCCTAGGAAAACAAACTATTTAATGCATACAATCCTAAAAAAAAAAAACTCTAAACAGTCCCTACATTCAAATTTCCCTTCTAACTCCTTCAAAAATCCTTCCAAAACAGTGCGGTTTGGCTTGGGTGTGCGATCGATGTGTACAGGAGGTGGACATTCTCCGCCTGGTCTTGTAGGACCGGCTGGACCGGTCCAATGGACCAGTCTAACAATACTCCCTCCTAAAAACTCACATTGTCCTCAAGGTGAAACGATGGGACACGGTTGATAACTTTCTTCAACTGCTCTATTAATGGCCATGCTATCGTCCATTGGAACCAAATTAGAGCTTTCCCCTCTAGACATAGACATGCAACTGTAAACTTCTCCTTAGTCAACCCATTCACCATGAATTACATCTCCACCCGGTACACCCAACCATAAGCATCATCCCTTTCAAAAACTGGCATCCTCAAATTTCTCACCTTAGAATTGCTACCACCCAAGTAGCTTCTTCCTCCTCCATATTTCCCCCATGTATCAAGGGTGGGAATCCCATCTTCATTCCCTTCGCCTCACATGACTTGATCTCCATGGTTCAGCCCATACCCCTCCTTCAGTCGTCCACTCCCCTTGCCCATAAGACCTCCCATAGTGGTCAGCCAACCCACCACCTTCACCACGAACCTCCCTTCTTGCTATCCCCCCATCCGATAACCCTATTCTGCCCCCTAATCGGAGCCCTAGGAGGTGGATTTTGACCCCCTCCTCCGATGGCCAACTCCCCTTGCCCAAAATGCCTCTCATAATGGTCGGTAGGGGTGTAAGTGAGCTGAGCTGGCTCGAGACTTGTTTATAGGCTTGCAAGCCGAGCTTATCGAGCTCACGAGTCGAGTTTGAGCTTGATGCGGACCTGCTCGTGAGCCGGCTCGAATAAATTTTAAGTTTTTTTTTATATTAATTAATTGTTTTTTAATTAAATTTGTGATTGTAGTTAGTTTTTCAAAATATAGATTTTCAAACAAAAAAAAGTTAAACTGCAGCTGTAAGTTTCCAAAAATATATTTTATTGGGATATGTTTGCAAGAAAAGCTGTTGTCAAATCTCAATGTATTAAATGCTTTATATAAGAGAGAATAAAAAAATCAGTGTCTACAGTGCCAGTGGACTCGAACCGTTGGTCTCGAACACGTGGACAACTTTTATCCAAGGGAAAAGCAACGGACTGCTCAAGTGTCTGCAGTGCAACGTTACGCGTAGACTCGAATCGCTTAATGGACCGCTCGGCGTTTGCAGTGCGTTGGTCCGCTGGCCGATACTCTACTCGAGTTCGAGCTCAATGTTTGACTCCAAGTCGAGCTCGAATATTCCCTGACTCGAGCTCGACTCGACTCGACTCATTTACACCCCTAGTGGTCGGCCGCCCTACCACCTTCATCAATAGATTACCTCTTTGTTGTCGCCTCATTCAGAAACCCTGATCCACCCCTTATCGGAGCCCCAGGAGGTGGCTCTTACTAAAAGAAACTCCTCTCGTCAAACACCACTTGTCTGATCTCCTCCTTTGATTTAGCCTATGGAATCCCGTTCAAATCTTGGTTTGGATTAGCCATCGGAACCACCATTGAAGTTTTTGTTTGCATCTCCAAGAGCCTTCTTAACATCTCCTCCATGATCTCCACATCATTTTCCCTCTTACGAAATTCAGAATTCGTAGTTTTTCCCACTAGTCCCTTTGTCTTCGATGCCGCCGTTTGAATTTGATTTTCTAATAGCTTCTTCATCATCGCGTGAAGATCGAAAACTGTCTTCCACGGATGAAACCTTGTCTTCTACGAATGAAATTCGATCTTCCATCGTCGCTTTCATTTGGCTCATCTCCTATTCAAGGCGTTCTTCCAATGCATCTACCTTCTTGGCCGCCATCAATACCCGAATTTTGTAGGTTCAAAAAAATCTGGATAGGTTCAAAAATCCGGGTATTGATACAAAAAGCAACAACAAATCCCTTCTACCGGCCAAAAACAACGGTTGATTCAAGAAAATAACCCACAAACGATCCCAAAATCTACTTAGATACCAATTTGATAGGAAATACATGAAGATCCCAAGTGAAACTTAACGATTTTAACAAAAAACAACAAGAACGATCAACCATTCCAAAGGAAAAAATAAGAAAAAACAGTAGTTTTTATTGGAATAATCAAACTAACGGAAGGAAAATAACAAGATACAATTGATCCTCTAGTCGAGAGGAGGATCTATCTCGCCCAAATCTCTTGACGCTGCTAGAGCCCCAAAAAACCTATGTCTAAGAGAGATCAAATTTGACCAAAATTCAAGAAGCCCTAACCCTTGGAAAACAAACTATTTAATGCATACAATTCAAAAGAAAATCTCTAAACAATCCCTACATTCAAATTTCCCTCCCCTAAAAAATCCTTCCAAAACAGTGCAGTTTGGCCTGGGCGTGTAATTTGTGCATATAGGAGGCGGACATTCTCTGCCTGTTTCGCACGGGCTGGTCCCATAGGATTGGCGGGATTGGTCCAATGGACCGGTCTAATAGTCACACTGGCCCTATACACACTAGAATCATCTCCCTTGTTCCCGCACTTCAGCTATTTTACATCAGCTCAAATTTTGGTATGTGATAGATGAATGTAGCTTATGATTATTGTCGTATGGACAAGCGTTCAACGATGGACATAAAAGGTATTCAGGAAGATCTCTTTCATACGGTACTAAACAACAACTATATTTTTTGGATCCAACTCTTGGGTGGGAAAGAATTCACCAACAATCAAATTCTGTGTAACAAAAATGAGAATGTCATATGATGAATTTTTTGCACGAGAATGGATAATTCAAAATTATTGCATTGTGGTAACTAGCAACGATTAAAAAGGCGGAAGAGGCGTACGCACTGAGACGCGACTCAAGGCGAGGCGAAGCATTTGCGCGTTGAGGCTTATGCCTCGTTGGATTCGGCGGAGCGTGCGCTTATTTCGCACAGGGCGTAGGCTTCGGTTCGTAACGCCTCGAAGCGAAACGAGGCACCGCTTCGATTTGTCAGTATATAAACCGAGCGGCGAGAGTCATATAAGAGTCGAGTATTAGGGTAACATACCTGCTTCTGCTTCGGGTGAATACTGAAAGGCGAACTCCGTCGACTTCGACGACCACAGTTCGGTCGAGTTCGAACATAACTGGAGGCGATCGAAAGTAACGAATTATTTCTTCACTTTCTTCTCGTAATCTTCCGATCATTTGCTTCATGTCTCGCTTCTTCTTCTCCAACTTCCTGTAATCGAATGTTCTTTTTTCACGGCTAGGTGACGATCTTTCTTCCCGTTATTTGCTTCATGTCTCGCTTCATCATATTGTACATGCTCGGTACCGAGGAGTACATGCTCAGTACACGCTCGGTACTGAGCGGTACATGCTCGGTACTGAGCAGTACATGCTCGGTACACACTCGGTACTGAGCAGTACATGCTCGGTACACGCTCGGTACTGAGCAGTACATGAGTACACGCTCGGTACATGCTCGGTACCGAGTAGTACATGCTCGGTACACGCTCGGTACTGAGCAGTACATGAGTACACGCTCGGTACATGCTCGGTACCGAGTAGTACATGCTCGGTACACGCTCGGTACTGAGCAGTACATGAGTACACGCTCGGTACATGCTCGGTACCGAGTAGTACATGCTCGGTACACGCTCGGTACTGAGCGGTACATGCTCGGTACACGCTCGGCAACGTTTAAAATTGCGCAATGAAAGGCGCGCCTCAGCGCAATTTCGTCCAATTAAGCCTCAAATCCTACGCAATAAGTTTAGTTTATGAGGCTTACGCCTCAAGTTTACTGAGGCGTGCCATAAGGCGCGCCTCGCCTCATTTATTTAAGGCGTCGCCTTTTTAAAACTTAACCTAAATTATTTTTTTTTTTCAGTCTCAAACTATACCCAGTTGCCGACGTGGCGCGCCTAGTGAAATGTCGACGTGGCATCAACATTTAAACCCTTGTAAAGGTCGAATGCCGGAGTCGACGTTTCGATTTTCAAGTTACAGTAAACTTTCGAACTTTCAAGCATTCACCCGGAGGAATTTCAATTTTCAAGCATTCTTCACTCAGTTTCTTCTAAGATGGCGTCACCCCCAAAGAAAAAGGTAACTTAATGCTATGTTTTCTGTTTTGTAATGCGTATTTTATGGTTATGCTATGCGTTGGCGTTCAAGGCTCTCCGATTTTATGCTTATTCTATGCGTATGCATGGCTTCTCCGAACTTTTTAAATGTTTGATACTGTGATGCCATCGTGTTTTCTCTGTAATCAGGGTTTATGATAAATTTATGTTGAAATTTGAAACATAAAACCTAACCAAATTTTAAACATCGAGTAAATATGCGTAGGCTGTGCGTACGATATGCGTCTTTTGTGCGTACACTATGCGTTCACATTGCTTACTCCATGCTTATATTGTGCGTACTTTATGCGTGCGTATAATTTACTTTATGTTCCCTGTACTGTGCGTGTGATGTGCGTAATATATGCGTGTAGTATGCGTACACTATGCGTGACCGTGACTTATAGTCGGCGTATGTTGTGCGTACGTTATGCGTGCATATAATTTGCTGTATGTTCCCTATACTGTGCGTGTGATGTGCGTAATATATGCGTGTGGTATGCGTACACTGTGCGTGACCGTTGCTTATAGTCTGCGTATGTTGTGCATTTTTTGTGCGTATCTTATTTACTTATTTTTAATCTATAATTTTTTACAATTTTCAGATATATGTTCGTCCAATTATCTATAGATGATATGTTTCTTCATTCCGAACAAACTGTGATAACTTTGCTCGGCAAATTACTCCTGAAGTCAAGGAAAAATTGAAAGATTTAAAGATGATACAGTTTCTGGAATTTCCTGGATTTGAGCAAAATGTTCCTCTAATTTATGAGCTGATCTGAAGGTGGGACATTTCAAAACAATGCTTTGTTATAAGAGGTCAACCCATTCCTTTCACTGCTGATGAAGTGGCTCTTCTTACTGGTTTGCCAAATAAAGGAGAAGAAATATCCTGGCATTCCTTAGCACATACTTCAGTTACATCAACGGAAATAAGGAATGACTTTATGGAGTTGAACAAGAAAACCCCCCCGGAGACTATGTTAAGAACGTTTATCATGTATTTATGTTCAAATTTACTTTTTCAACTTAACAACTTCAAAACCCCCCGGTTGATTCAAAGAATAGCAAATAATCCAGATGAATTTTTGTCAATAAACTGGGCTAGTTCAATTAGGGAGTTTTTAGTTGGAGAGTTTAATAAGGCATCCTCCAAGATTTCAAATAAGAAGCCAGCAGGTTACATCAACGGTTTTGTACCTCTGCTAATTGTGAGTGATAACTGCTAAATTCATTCAAAATTTTATTGGCTCAATGTGAGTGCTAAAATTTTCTTTCATCTTATGCAGATTTGGTTCCTGGAGCATACTACTATTCATGCTCCTATGTATGCTGACAGAAGGCCCCGTTTTCTTCGATGGGCCGATGATATTGTATATACTACAGAGGTGATAACTAACTTATTTGCTAATATAAGGAGAAGTCAGATTTGTAATGTCCTTCAAGCAGTTTCCCAGGCTGAAATGGATATGGTTATTGTTGAGAAATATCCACCAGACAGTCCTACATCCCCTGATTCCCCTCATGACATATCCACCCATCAAAACAACCCCCCCCAATCTCCCCATCATGCCCCACCTCCTCAGCAAGACCCCCACCAATCTACACAGTGGTTGAGTTGTGCTTGGGCAAAGAAGGCTGAGGGAAAAGAGATTAGAAAGATTGTTTTAAATGACAGATTTTGGCAAAGTGTCTTATATGCCATTACAACTACTAGACCTTTGGTTCATGTTTTAAGGATGGTGGATGCTGAGAAGAAGCCTGCAATGGGTTTTATCTACAATGCTATGGATGAAGCCAAAGAGATGATTGCCTCCAACTTAGGAGGCAGTGAGGGAAGCTTTAGGGAAATTTGGAATATTATTGATGATAGGTGGGAACTACAGCTGCACCGACACTTGCATGCCGCTGGCTACTACCTAAACCCTCAGTATCAATATGCAGAGAACAAGTCTACAAACCCTGAAATAAAGTTGGGATTATATCATTGCATGGATCGTCTAATAAGTGATGCAACTGAAAGATCAAATGCTGACTTGCAATTGGTTCCTTTTAGGAACAAAGAGGGTTTTTTTGGATTACAACAAGCAAAAGATACAATTACCAAACGATCTCCAGTTGAGTGGTGGATTCAATTGGGTGATGGGAATCCAGAATTACAGCGTTTTGCTGTGAAAGTTTTGGGCTTGACATGCTCTTCATCTGGCTATGAAAGAAATTGGAGTACCTACAACCAAGTACATACAAAGAGGAGAAATCGCTTGTCGACATTGAGGATGAACTCACTGGTGTACATTATGTACAATAGGAGACTCAAAGATAGAAATTTGAAGAAAAAAAGATTAATGGATGATGAAGATCCTTTGCTTTGCGATGATGTGGCATCTGATGATGAGTGGTTTGTAGATGATGAAGTTGAAGTGATGCCGTCTGAATTACAAGATGAAGATTTAAATGTTGATTTCTTTGATGGTCTTAAAGCATCCACATCCACAACAACTCAAGAACAAATTAAAAAAGGTATATAAATAATATAGTTTTCTTTTCTTAGACTTTTATTAATGTATTACACTATTATTCATTATGATATTATTCAAAAATATTTAGGGAAGAGGAAGATAACTAATAATGAGGAAGAAGAAGCTGATTGGGAGATATTGGACTCTATAGGAGAGGGGGAAGAGGAGAGAGCAGTTCATCATAATGATGATTCAAATGAAGTCCCCCTTAGTGACTGATGAGTGATGGACAGTGCTGATGACTAGTGAGTTCTTATGTGATGTCTCCCTTATTTATTCTCAAAGATGTGGTATGTAGCATTTTTATGTTTTATATATTATTTGCTCATTAGTATATACAAAATTTATTATTTTATGTTTACGCAATTTTTTTATTTTGAGGCTTACGCCTCAAATCGCCTTGAGGCTTATGCCTCGCCTCACGAACGAAAAACGCCTCAATACCCGAATACGCAATTTTAAACCTTGACGCTCGGTATTGAGCAGAATTTCAAAATTACTCTTATAATATAATTTCAAAATTACTCTTATAACAGGTCGAACCCCGCCAGGGGGCAGCGCCCCCTTGGACCCCCGGCAGACTGGTATATTTTTGTATTCATGTTGTTTTATTATTGGTATTTGGTAGTACAAATAATTGTTAAAATATATCCTATTGTTAGCATGACTAGTGGCACAAGAAGGAAAGATCCTGCATGGAAATATGGAACTCAAGTTGAAGTGTCAGGCGAAGGTGCAAAGAAGGGATATGTTTACATGAAATGTAATTTCTATGAGAAGCGCATAACTGGTGGCGTCAAGAGATTGAAGGATCATCTAGCTTGCACTCATGTCAATGTGGGACCATGTGCAAAAGTTCCTGATGAGGTAAAGAAGGAATGTATAAATTATTTAAAGAAGTTTGCCACCACAAAGGAGGTCACATAAAGAAATATGGAAGAGATGATAGGAAACTCTTCTTACTATGGATCACAGCATGAAGGTTCCAGTACTGGAAGCCATCTAGTTTCTTCTGACCGAGACAGTCGGGGGCCCATGGATAGATTTATGCTAAATATTGATAACGACGAAAACATAAATACTCAGGATATTCAGCCTCCTACAGCTACAAAAGAACTCAGGAATAGAGTTTGTTTGGATATCGCTAGATTCATCTATGAAAATGGGATTCCATTTAATGTTATTAGGAGTCCGTCGTGGATCAATATGTTACGATCTGTTGGAAGCTATGGAAGAGGATTACAACTTCCAAGCATGTATGAGCTGAGAACTTGGATGCTGAATGAGGAGGTCAAAACAACTTCAAAAATGGTGGATGATGTTAAGAAGACTTGGATTGAGAGAGGAGTGACAATAATGTCAGATGGTTGGTCAGATATTCGACATAGAAGTATTATTAATTTTTTGGTCAACAATCCATATGGAACAGTTTTTCTCAAATCAGTAGATGCTTCAAGCTTTGTAAAGGATGCACAATTATTGTTTGAAATGTTGGATGAAGTTGTGGAGGAAGTGGGAGATGCTTTAGTAGTACAGGTTGTTACTGATAATGCAAGTGCATACAAAGCTGCAGGAAGAATGTTAATGGAGAAGAGGCCTCACCTTTACTGGACTCCTTGTGCTGCACATTGTATTGACTTGATGCTTGAGAGGTTGGGACAGTTGCCTCAACATAAATCAGCCATATTTAAGGCCAAATTCGTTAGTAAGTTTATATACAATCATTTTTGGGTACATGGCTTGATGAGAAAATTCACTGACAAGGAAATTATTAGACCTGCTGTTACAAGATTTGCTACTGCATATTTAACATTGCAGAGATTCAAGGAGTTAAGACAACCTTTGGAAGCAATGTTTGCTTCTGAAGAGTGGGATAAAAGTTTATGGGCCAAAAAACAAGAAGGAAAGCAAGTTAAAAAAATTGTTATGAGAGACGACTCATTTTGGCGCAGTACAAATTATGCTTTGAAGACAACAGGACCATTAGTAAAGGTGCTTAAAATGGTTGATGGTGAGAGGGCCCCGGCTATGGGATTTATTTATGAAGCAATGAATAGGGCTAAAGAAGATATTGCAAAAAGAATTGGGAGGTCAAGAAAGTGCCTACAAAGAAATATGGGATATTATAGATGAAAAGTGGGATCGACAATTACACCAACACTTACGTGCTGCTGCGTACTATTTAAATTCCCAATTTCATTATGATAAGGATTTTCATGTTGACAAAGAGGTGAAAACTGGTTTGTATGCATGTATGGACAAACTCATTTCTGAAGAAAACTACCTTAAAGTAAATGATCAACTTGAGGATTTTTATTTGAAGAAGGGAATGTTTGGATTTAGAGCAGCACAAACATGCTTCAAAACACGATCTCCTGGTATGTTTATAGTTTGAGTATTTATAATTTTAATGTTAATATTTATGATCAAGTCTTCTACTTCAACCAATATTCAATTATTCATAAAATACTATGTTTGTCTTCATGTAGAACGTTGGTGGGCTCAGTTTGGAGATGATGTTCCTGAATTAAAAGCTTTTGCAGTTAAAGTTCTTAGCCTAACGTGTTCGGCTTCTGCATGCGAGCGTAATTGGAGCATTTTCAATCAAATTCATACAAAGAGGAGAAATCGATTGGCGGCAGATCGAATGAACAAACTAGTTTATGTTATGTTTAACAAAAAATTAAAAGATAGATATCTCAAATTGCAGAATCAAGGAAATATTGAGAATGAAATTGATCCTTTGCTTGTTGATGAGTTACAATCTGATGATGAATGGGTTACTCCTAAGAATGCTGATGTTTCTGAAGTTGAAGTAGAAGGAGAAACTCATGTCAATGAAGAAGATAATGAAGCAACTGCCCAAGTATATAAAAGGAAGAAACAAAGTAAGATTGAAGCTTCAAAAAAATTCAAAGGTATTCTTAAATATAATGAATTATTTTGTATGTTACTATTGTTTCATTTTATAGCTAATGAAATATTAACTGATATAGGAGATAAAGGAAAAAATATTATAGATTTAGAAGAGTTTGAGGATGACTTTGACATTAATTATGAAGATTCTTCTGAAGACAATCAAAGTGATGACGAGCCTGCTTTGGGTCTTGATCCTAAGGGGATGTTTTATTTTTAAGTGAGTTTATTTTAAATCTTGTATTCCAGTAATATTATCTTAAAACAAATCTTCAAATTCATAGTTGACATAATATTTTGTTATTTTTTGTCATTATTTATAATTTTAAATTAATTTATTTTAATCGTTTTGAGGCTTACGCCTCGATCCGCCTCGAGGCTTACGCCTCGCCTCGTTTAGAAAAAACGCCTCGATTCCCGATTTCGCATTTTAAAACCTTGGTAACTAGTAAGTATGAGATCTTCAAATATTGAAGATATGGCTATAAAAATAATTTTAGATGGTTACAACAAAATTTAAAATTGAATTTCTTTTGTGATTTTTTATTTGAATTTTAGGACTAGATGTCGACCTTATGTTGACAACCTCAACTTATCTGATTCGGGCTAGGGATCTATAATGAAGATAATTAAAAAAATTAAATGCTACAGAAACAATAAGAAATAAATGAATATTATCAAAACACATTCTTTTGGTATAAAAATAAAAATAGCATTGGCCAATTAATTATTACATTTGAAGACCAAAACATAGCTCTCCTAGCACCCATTTCACGTTCTTTGTGTTAATATCCTAGTTGTTCTGCATGGGTGTTGCTTGCAGAGCAGAAGATGCATGCTATGCATGGTAAATGTACTAAAAAAACAATCATGTGATTAGGAATGAAAGGGTAGAAAATGGTACTCTTGCATACGCACTTCTCAGTTTCTGCTTGCATTTTAAGTTGTTTTTTCAATTAATTTTTTTTTATTTTTATATGCAGGGACGTGGAACTGTTGTAACTGGTCGTATTGAACAAGGAACAATAAAGACTGGAGAAGACGTTGAAATTTTGGGGTTGATGCAAGTAAGTAGCAACAGTAGTGCGTCAAGTCCCACTTTTTTAGATTTTCTAGTTCTGTTATTTATTTTGGGCTTATATCTTCTTCAACTGGGGTAAAACCGTAAAACCTTAACTTATTTGGTTGATTTTGTAAAAATCCAAAGCTACACTGATGGAAATCTCAGAAAGATAAAGCAAGAAACGATAACTGCCCAATAAATTAGCTTGACATGAGCATAGTCAATCAGATTCCTCTTAACTAAATTACAATTTTTTGCAAAACTAAGTTTAATACATATATAATAGTAGCATCACTATTTTGGGTTTGTTGTCTTTATAGAAAATGATAATAAATAGAGAATTGTGATTATATGAACTTATATTCTTAACTTTAATGTAAATTAGACATTGCTTAGGCCCATCATGTCACGACCTTGCCTGGATACTTGATAGTGAGGCATGAACTAACAATCAGACGGTTAAGACAATTACTATTATAACCATAAATTCTAACATTTCACAAACACTGAAGAGCCCCTAATAAAAAATTTCACAAATACTTAACATTTGTATAAATTATATTTTACCGTCTTGCATTTGTGCGCCTTCTTTTATAGACGTATTATTTTTCTCTTTCAACCATTTCAATTTCTCTGGACACTTACCTGAAAGTTTAGCTGAATAGGTTGAATTTACAAAGTAAACTCAGTGGGTAATCTTTCTATATATAATATTTAAACATGTATTAAAATATAATGAATGATATCATTCTCATTTCTCATTTCTTATATAATATTAAAACATATATAACTTTTGATGTTTGTATATTCACGACATATATTTTTTAATATCATTTTTCATTTCATTTACTCATTTTTTTATACCTTTCATATATTTTTCAACATTTATTCTTTTTCCAATTCATGTAGTATAGAAGCTCCGTCTAAATGTACCAATGAAGGTACAATCATTTCCATTTCCTTTTAACGTGCACCAGTACATTGCATCCCTAGCCAGTACCATACGGGGGTGACTCCTATAATTCACATGCATATTCTTTTCCCTTTTTCATTTATTCTCAATTATTCATTTATGCTTATATCATTTTATTTTATTATTCTTTACTTGTATTTTATATGTATATAAGTATTAAACATATATATATATATATATATATATATACATACTTTCTCATGATAATCTATACATATTTTACTATCATATATGTATTTGAATTTTACATTGCTTTATTCATAATAGCCTCAAAATAAGAAAAATAATTATGTAAATATTTCTTTCAAAATAAAAATGAAATATAATAATGAAACTTCAAACAACTATTATTACCCACTTTGAGTAAACCTCAAGTTTTGCTATGGATTTTTCAACACTCATTCAAGCTTTGCTATGGATTATTATTACAACACATTTAGTTTTATTATATTTTCTGATATTATTTTAAATTGATCTATTCACCTAAAATTGTAATGGCATGCCAAAGTTAAACTTCAATGGATAATTCCTAAAATTAATTCATGTGATTCATTAATCTTAAAGTAGCAAGCTTACAATAATTTTATTATTTCCTTGCAATTCCTGTTTGTTTCACATCATTTCTAAAGAGTAAGTAGATTATTAATCATAACATAAAAGAGTTCTAATTCATTCCAAAATTTACCTTACCGAAATTTTCCTTCCTTGCAAATCTCCTTCTTTCACTATCGGATTTAAGTTTTTTATAGTTTGATTCTTCCTACAATAAAATATTTCTTCAATTAGAAGAAAATAATTATAATATTTTCTTTTTCTTAGTTTGAACAGAAAGAAAGAATAAGAAAAGGAATTTTACTTACATTTTCTTGCGAAGAAGCTTTCCAAATCTAAATGCTCTGGCTTTCTCCTTCAGATGTTCTTCCCTTGACCTTTATAAAAGATATTCTCCATCGCTTAGATAGAATTTCTACGAAATGATTCATAGGAATAATAGAATCACAATCAAATCCTTCTTATTCACTTTTTTTTTCTTCCTCTTTCGTTTCCCTTCAGCACGTACGATATTTCCTCCTACAGAGGAGTGAACCGAAGATATGTCGTGAGGAGTCGTTAGTTTTGTCCCACGTATGCGATTATCCAAATAAAATGGTGAAATGATCCATCCATGAGGCGTATACACGCTTGCAGGGGCCGCTTGGGTTGTGCCTGGGTCGCAATTCGTTCGCTCGAATTGCCTTCTGCTATCGGGTGGAAACCGGTTCAGTTGAACCGGTTAGGCCGGTTCCCACACATCATCTTCACACAAAGGCTTGTCTATATTGTTCCAAGGGGTTCAACTCCAAATTGATTTTTTCTCAGGGATATTTTATCTTGGTACCGTAGCTTTGGGAGTTCATGCAGGTCCCCACTTCTTCAAAATCTTTTACCTAGGACCTTCATGTCATTTAATCCTTTCATATGGGTCCCCACTGTTAGCTACTAGCATATTTTGGATTAAATGACAATATATCCAATATTTTGTGACTAAAATGGAAAGAATCTTATTCCTGCTCTTTGGCATACAACATTTCTATCCTTGCTTATGCCAGATCGCTAGTTGCTAACTTATCTCTGCTACTCACTCCCACCCTTTTTGTTTGTGTGTGTGTGGACACCTTGCCCAATTGATCTTTGGATTAGTCCCTTCCTCTCTCTCCCTGTTCAATTGACCTTAGATGGGATTGGTCATGTGGGGGGTGGTGGATGTTTGGCCACCTCATCCTCTCGCTCTCTCTCTCCCACTCCACCTCTCTTCTTTATTCATGGAAATTTCAAGTTGCTGTTAAAGATTACCACTATCTAAGTTATATATATATATATATATATATATATATATATATATATATATATATAGTTTTAACTGTCAAAATTTAATGCTCTTAGGACCATGTGAGGGATGGAACTTGGAACCGTCGTGAAGGGCCTAAGTGGAGTCTAACTTTGTACCTAGATGAATGATTTTTGAAAAAGATGAATCCACGTGAATGACCTACCATATAAATGCAAGTTACTTTTTTTTTTTTATCTCCATGATTTCTAGTAATGCCTGGCCACTTATTGCACCATTCAACATTTACCCGTGAACTTATGGGCTGCACAATATGATTAGTCAAATTTGCTCTTCATGCTGAGCGCTATAATGAACAAAGCTCAATTATTCTGGATATACTTTCTCTTTGCTGCTCCTTTTTTTGTTGCATTATGCATCTTAGTGTGAGATGCCTGTCACAATGGTGCTTCAAGTAGCTGTTATTTTATACTAATAATATTTTTAGAATGTGGTTGACATATCTTTTTGTGTCTTCAATTGATACACATAGGTTATGAGACATATTTTGTTGATAATATACTTAGGTTGTGTGTGGTATTTTTCTGGATCTCTTTCCTAAAGCTATATTGCAATCCGCATTACTCTTTTCTTCCATGCTTTTTTCAAGCATCAAGCTTTGTTTTCCTTGGTCAAATGTGTTCTGGACCCTGTCCGTTATTGGTGAAATCACTTATTGGCTTGTGCTTCAGGTTAATGCTCTGCCAAATTCCTCATCTGTGGTATCTAATGAAAAATTTTGTTTGTGATGTGCAATACTTGGTTGTCAAATTATTTGTTAATCATTTTGGTTGAACATTTAGTAGTTTTATTAATCTTGTGGCATAATGAAGAGTCTGGTCATCTCTAAGACAACCAGTTTGGAAGCAACTTAATTTCTTTTTGTACGCATATGCCTAATTAGGCATTAAAAAATGGGACATAATTGTCAGGAGTCTTCACTGGTCATCTTTATCTTATAGAAATCTTTGCTAATATATATTAGAACTCGACAGCTCAGGTCAATTGGAAGTACTTTTTCTATTCAGTATAATGAAGCATGAAACTTTTGAATAACAAGGAACATGAAATCACTTGAATGTGAATGGTGTTTGCACGCTTGCGTCTGAACTGTCTTTATATACCTAAAGTTTTATAATACTAACATGACAGGGCGGTCCTTTAAAAACTACTGTAACTGGTGTAGAGATGTTTAAGAAGATATTAGATCATGGGCAGGTATGCTGAGTTAAAAATGTTTAGTTTTCTCTCGGAGCTACAATTTGCGTTAAGTTTGAATTTCTGTGTATGTAGGCTGGTGATAATGTGGGTTTGCTTCTCCGCGGTTTGAAACGTGGGGATGTTCAGCGGGGACAGGTAAATAATTCAATTTTTTTTTTCTCTTTTAAAATAAAACAGAGCCGAATACTAGCTTTAAGAGGATGAACCATACATTTTTTACCTAAATGGTGTTTTTGTTTCCTTTCTAATCCTCAAAAGAAAATATTTTATTGTTTATTATCTATTATGGATCGAGCACAAGCATTGATTCCATGTTGATTTCAGTGTTAAGAACATTCAATTGGATTTGTTTTTTAATCGTACTTCTAGAATAGTGGTTTGGATGATATTCTGAGATACCATGCTTATTGTTTACACCAACATAGGTTGTCTGTAAGCCCGGTTCTGTGAAAACCTACAAAAGATTTGAAGCAGAGATTTATGTTCTCACGAAGGATGAAGGTGGTCGCCATACTGCTTTCTTCTCAAATTACAGGCCTCAATTTTACTTGAGAACTGCAGATGTTACTGGCAAGGTGGAATTGCCTGAAAATGTTAAGATGGTGATGCCTGGTGATAATGTCACTGCAATTTTTGAACTGATATCACATGTTCCTCTTGAAGCAGGTAAAGTGCATTTCTTTGTCTTAAAAAACAACTACATATAAGATTACAGTTTCATTAATTGCTTCCTTGTTAGCATTTTAGGTGATTCATACTCCTGATCTCTTGGAGGAAAGCATTTGGTGCTTCTTCCAAACTGTTTTTTTTTTTTTCTTTGAACTTGAAAGGTCTTCATATGTCGTTGGCAATCCCACACCAAACAATACTGATCTGATGTAGGACTAAATGCTTAGGCAATATCACATAAGAATTTGCACGCTTTTAGATGAGAGCAATATTAAATATTGAACTTATAGCGATTTAAACAACGACAGAAAGCGAAAGAGGGGTAAATTCAATTTAGGCCAAGTCACAACTAGAAGTTAAGAGCACAAAATAATCAATTATTCAATCATAGCAGACATGGGGGATTTCAAAGGAAATCCCAATTTTAACAATAAGATTAGGCACCATGTGAGCTAACTCACTCACTCTCTAGATCACTAGGTTTAGCGGAGGGAGTTAACACGATCTTTATGAATCAATTAGGGCCACAATTGAGAGCAATTAGGAAGATATAAGATTTGGAGGAAGAGTTCACCTTTTTCAAGTTATTAGGCCTGATTTGAAGTGCGAGGAGGAAGATCTGGAGTCTTGGAGGCTGATTTCGAGGAAGTTCTGCTTGAGGGCAGCCGTACGGAGCCTTCCGGGCAGCAAACAGGAACCTTTCGGATGACGGGACAGCAATAGAAACTTGCTGGAACCTCTGGACAGCAGTTAGGCATCTTCAGGACAGCAACCGGGAACCTTCCTGCAGCGGAACAGCAAGTGGGCTACTTTTGGAATTCTGGGCAGCAGTTTCCGAAGTCAAGAATGTTGACTGTAACTGCCGGCCGACACCATCGACGGTTCCATGATCGCTCCAATCGTCGCCTCTCTCCCGATCCTTCTCCCTCTGTTATATATATATATATATATATATATATATGATGAAATAAAAAGAAAGAAAGAGAGAGAGAAAAGAGAAATGAGAGGATTTCAACAGGTGTCGAAGACCTGCGCCATTGATCTTAGATCTGGGCGGGATGAAACAAAAATCGAAGACCCCACGCAGTCGATCTTAGATCCTGGTGGGATGGTTTAAAATTGAAGACCCTACGCCGTCGACCTTAGGTCTGGGTAGGAAGAAATTTCGGCAGATGCCGTCCCGATTTCTCCCTCGGTGGGGAAGAGACATCGGGAGGTTGCCGAAATTCACTCAGAAATTTGGGACTTAAACAATTTTTTTTTGGACTTAAATCATAATTTTGAAATATTGGAGAAGCATTAAATGAAAACTTAAACCATTTTAAAATTTGATCTAAAGAATAAAAATCTTAACATTAATTAAATGGTTAAATTAAATAATCTAATTAATACAATAAAACACAAAAATGAAATGCTTCCAATAATTCTGTCTAAGTACATTTTATCACAAAGATCTTCAATTGAGCAACTCTCCAACTGAACAACCTAAACACAATAACTTTTTGAGCAAGAATAACACCCACAACAACTTTGAAATTGCTCTCCAACAAGTAGCAGCTCTCAAATACATGCTCTCTAAAATTTTGTTCAACAAACACCCTTATGAGTTGATAGTCCTCTTATATCGGTTTACATATGTGACTTTCAATTTTAAGGATGAAGCATATCATTCAACAAAAAGGATTCAATTTGTCAAGATCTATACTGGTTGGTGCTTCAAACCATTTCCTTCAACCCAAAGGCAAAACACAACACACTATAATTCAACTATAAATGAGAGTAAAACATTTGAGAGCCTCTTATGTGATTGAGATGAAGAATTTGAAGATGATATTTAAATGAAACTTGAAACTATGAGTTGAAGGGTATATTCATATTGCAAAGATGAAAATGTAAGAGAAAACTATTTTGAGGAAGGTTAAAGACTACTCTCATTGCCACCTCAATCTTCTTCTTAAAGTTGTGTTCGATTGATAAATTCTAGAAGTTGAAAATAATCAAGTCAAAGGACTAGTTCTCCAAAACTCACATTCACATTTAACTATATGACATCTACATATAGAGATGGGTCAAAGAATATGTGAAATATACAAGAGTCATTCTATTGTCCATCAGATCTACATGAAATTCAAAGAGTTATATCAATGCTATGAGATATCTCTTTTAGCTTAAATACACTAGACCACTCCTGTGTTATTAAGATCTTAATAAGTGTCTTATTTGGCTTCTTTTAAGCACCATTATATGATAACTACCCATCATTTCATCAGAAGGCACATCATAAATGCATAAGGAGAAGAAGCAAATGAATTTGTAGTATACTTAATTGATTTATATGAGATAACAGAATATTCGTAGCAACCAATGCAATTCATTTACAAACAAGAACACGATCTTCTAATGTCTATTGGATGAACATACCTTACAAGCTATAGTAGATGATATGACAAGCGTTGAATAGATTAAACAACACATCTTCTACGTATTACAACTCAAACCTGATTTAGATTAACGCCACCGGATCCGCAACATGTGTACAAACTGACAGAAGGTGTTCGTAGGCCCTTAAATAAAACCCCAGGCCATTTTTTAATTGAAAACACTTGCGCAATGGATCATATTTAAATATTTTAAAATGCTCCTTATGTATTAAATATGATCCCTTAAACTAAATATTCCTGCATGTGCTCCGGTCAACATGTTAAAAGTATAAACACTAATGACCGAGAATGCTGCGTAGGGTCAAATGCTACAACTCGCATGTGCTCCAATTGTCACATTTAAGTTCCAAATCCAATGATTCGAGAATGCTGCGCGGGTCTAATTCAAGTTTCATCCTCCTAGAAAGGATTGGAGTCGACACGACTTGAAGTAAAATGCATCCCAAAATCCTACGAAAATGCAAGTGACCTTGAAGTCCACCCTGATGATGGCCGTGTTGACAGAAAATTTCAACCAGAGGGGTTAAATCTCAAATCAAACAAAAGTCTAAATTCTTGAAATAAAATCAATCACCTAAAAAACTCAAAACTAAAAATCATCCACTTCCCGCAACTGTTTGTCGGGGGTGATAAATATAAAATTAACCTCAGCTCACAAAGAGTGAATGTGTGTCGGGTGTATCACTTTGATTCATCCTCAAATAGTCTCTTGCCAACAGGGATGTGGCACGTGCCCTCTGATCGGGTGATTTTGCCGCAAAAATGGCACCATTATATTACGATCACGGCCAAAGCTCGTATGTTCCCTAAATGCGTCAAACCCTTGAGCGATGGATCTTAGGGTATATTCGATGGGCATAAAGCCCTCTGTTAGCTAAGGTGGATTCAGATATATCCCCTTAGACAAACACCAACCCAGGTCTACAAGGTATTCTTGGACGAAGCAACCCATGGCTGCTGATAAGATGCCTTCTGTTAGGTTGGTCGACTACCTCCTCTGACTAAGTAGACCAGGGATCATGACAACTCGGGATGACGGAACCATGGGATCTTGATCGGGCTCGTCTTCATTCCCCCCACCACCAGTTTCAAGTTTATGGTGATAAACTTCATATTCCAAACTTCAAAATTTAAATCTAAGATTCAAAACCCTAAAATTGTTGCTATTATACACTTGATTTATGATCCATATGACCTCCTTAATGACTAGCCTTAATCGAAAGTTCTCTCCTATGATTGAGAGGGGTGATTAACTGTAGGGGCTTGCGCCTATAGGAAATTAGAACTCAGATCAAAAAGTCCTCACAAAATGAGGGCGAAATCTCTGGGTAGTGTTTTATCTAAAACCCAATCTGCCTTCAGAAAATTCCCCCGGAACCTAATCTCGTTAAAACTCTCTACCATCGTCGTTACACAAACGCTTAAAATAAAAATAGATTGATGTTGCGGAGAGGCCGGGATCACACTAAAAATGAAATTTTCGGAGCCCACAACGAACCTCTAGCAATAGTGTAAGGGAGAGGGAAAGTAGTGGGGTTGGTTAATTAATTCATCTAATTGGATTTTCAATTGGGGAATTAATTAAGGAGGGCAATAGAGGGGGCCGACCAAAGAGGGAGGGGAAGGAGTTGTCCAGGTTCAATGAATGTTGGAATTTTAATTAATTCCCAATCAATTTCAGATTTAATCAATCTTTGATTGAGGGAAGACTTTTCAAAATTAAACTAAATGATTTAGGAAAGAATTTGAAATTTCAAATTCGTTTGAATTTGAATTCAAAACTTACCATATGTAAACAACTTAATTTAGGAAATAATAATTTTAGGAAAGAGGGAAATTGAGGGAAAGGGACTAGGGGCCGACGACTAGAGTTGGTGGTGGAGTTAGGGTGATGGGGGGTTTAGGCCGGTGGTGTTGGGGCTTAAGGCCGGCGGGAGGAGGAAGAGGAAGGGTTGGCTGGTGGGGAAGGAGGAGTTTGGTACCTTCAGGTTTTGGCAAGCGGTTAGGGCTTGGCCGGCAATATTGGGAAGAAAAGGAAGGGTGGTCGGTGGTAGGGATGAAGAAGAAGAGATAGACCACGAGCCCGGACGTTTCCTGTAGATGGTGGGTGATCTGTTGCCCTCACCTTGGGACTTCTCTCACTAGAGCTCTCAAACATTACCAAAGACATAAGTGCAGAATTTTTATTTTCAATAATCATCATCTCGTCAAAGAAGGAGGAGGAGGCTTTAAATAGCCAATACAATAAAGAAAATACAAAAGACCAACTTGCCCCTAGGGCATACACATAACTATGCCCTCAAGTGTGGGTATAAAAGGAAAGGTACAATAAAACTCATAAACATAATAAACTAATACATCAATACTAAATCTAATACAATGATAATCAAAAGTAAAGCGGTGCAATCGTGGCCGTAGATCGACGGCCCCGACTATGGTAGACTCTCTAAGGTCGGATGTCCTCATCATGATCACTGGAAGGCATCTTTTTGATAGGAAATACTTGATTTCAAGTATTCCCTAATCGCTTTAGCAACAAATCACGAAGCAAACTGCTGTCCACAGCAGGAAATCAGCCAAAAACAGCGGAAAAAGAGGGAAAAAACGGTAGAAGATGAGGAGCAAAGACTTGTATTTCACTAGAAGACAATGAAAATAGCAAAGATACAATTTGTTCTTCAATTCGAGAGGAAGAACGTACTCTCCAAAAGTCTCCGGCGAAGCCAAGAGCCAAAAGCGAAACCTAGATCTCAAAGAGAAAATTCAAATTCAAGATACCCCCCTAATTCCCCCCCAACTCCTAATTATACAAAATTAATCATAAAGGACAATCATAAACTTCCTAAAACAGCCTTTTACGTTCAAAATTTCCCTCCTAAACTTCACGGCTCACGGCAGAGCCGTTTCCGCCCGTTCGGCGGCCGCTCGCGTGCGTCTCGCGTAGACGCGGACCGGTCCCTGCTGGACCGGTCCAACCGGCCCATCCTGGGCCGGTCTAACATTACCGCCCTCCCAAAGAATCACCTTGTCCTCAAGGTGAAAATCAGGGAACTGTTGCTTCATCCTCCAGTATGGCTCCCACGTAGCCTCGTAGTCAGGAAGGTTCTTCCACTGGATCAACACTTCCTTAGTTTTATCTTCTTTCTGGCGCACCCCTTTGAGCTCCATAGGTTCTAGAATCACCTCTAAGTCCTCAGTCAGGGTTGTTGGTAGCTCAGAATTGGTGGTGTGCTCCCCAATGGCCCTCCTCAATTGTGACACGTGAAACACTGGATGTATAGTTGCCGATGGAGGTAGTTTCAATCTGTATGCTACTGCCCCAATCTTTTCCAGTACTTCATAGGGCCCAAAGTACCTTGGAGCCAGCTTTTCGTTCCTTCTGTTGGCAACTGTCTTCTGTCTATATGGTCGGAGCTTCAGAAACACCCTCTCCCCTGCTGCAAACTGTATGTCCTTCCTATGCCCATCCGCCTGCTTCTTCATAATTTGCTGTGCTCTCAGTAGATGCCTTTTTAGCTCTTCCAGTACTCGGTCTCTCTCCTCTAAGTACTCTTCTACTAACGAAACAGGAGTGCTGCTACTCCCAAAATGGACCAAGTGTGGAGGATCCCTTCCGTACAGCACTTTGAATGGCGTCATCTGTGAAGCTGAGTGAAAAGAGGTGTTGTACCAGTATTCTGCCCAAGGTAACCATTTGGCCCAAAGCTTAGGTGTCTCCGACACAAAACACCTCAAGTAGGTTTCTAAGCTCCTATTAACCACCTCCGTTTGGCCATCTGTCTGTGGGTGATAAGCGGTGCTCCTTTTCAAAACTGTTCCTTGTAACTTGAACAGCTCCCTCCAAAAGTGACTGAGGAACACCTTGTCTCTATCGGACACTATTGCCTCTGGTATCCCATGCAACCTGACCACCTCTCTGATGAATGCTGAAGCCACTGTCACTGCGGTGTAAGGATGTCGGAGGGGGATAAAATGAGCATACTTGCTCAGCCTATCCACCACCACCAGGATCACTGTGAAGCCTTCTGAACGGGGCAGCCCATCTATGAAGTCCATGGATATTTCCTCCCATACTCTTCCTGGTAACGCCAATGGTTGTAGTAGCCCCCCTGGTGACATAGCCATGTATTTGTTCCTCTGACAAATCTCACATCTGGCCACCATCTCCTCTACATCTCTATGCATTCCCTTCCAGTAAAGCTCAGCCGCAATCCTCCTGTAGGTCTTCTGCACCCCAGAATGACCCCCAACCGCGCTCCCATGAAATTCTTGGAGTATGTTTGGGATGTGGATAGAAGTCCTGGGCATCACGAACCTTCCTTGATAAAGCAATCTGTCCCCCTCTACTGAGTACCCTGGGTGGCTATCCACTTCCCTTAATAAATCAGCCCTGATCTTTCCCAACACCTCATCCTTCGAGCTCTCTTCTTTGATTGCCTCCCAATCTAGCATCAAAGGAACAGACACAACCACTGTCTGTAGTTCACCCAATCGTCTGGACAAAGCATCCGCAGCTTTGTTTTCCCCGCCTGGTCTATACTGAATTTCAAAGTCATACCCCAGCAATTTTGAAAGCCATCGCTGATGCTCTTCCGTCACCATCCGCTGCTCCAACAAGTACTTCAGACTTCTCTGATCTGTTCTGACAATGAAATGCCTACCTAATAGGTAGGGTCGCCACTTCTGGATGGCTAAGACAATAGCCATTAATTCCCTCTCATAGACTGACTTCAGCCTGGCTCTGGCTGCTAATACCTGGCTGAAGTAGGCAATGGGTCGACGATTTTGCATGAGCACTGCCCCCAATCCGTACCCTGAAGCATCAGTCTCCACTATGAAGGTCTGAGTGAAGTCCGGTAGAGCTAGGACTGGTACCGTGGTCATAGCCTTCTTTAGTGTCTCAAATGCTGCTGTGGCTGCCTCTCCCCATAAGAATCCATCTTTCTTTAGCTGTTCTGTTAGTGGCCAAGCTATAGTACTGTACCCTTTAACAAATCTCCTATAGTATCCTGTAAGTCCTAAGAATCCTCTCAATTCCTTCAGATTCTTGGGCAGTGGCCATCTCAACATCGCCTCCACCTTTGACTGATCAGCTGCCACCCCTTCCTTGGATACTACATGGCCCAAGTATTCCACCCTAGATTGGCCAAAGCAACACTTCTTCAGATTGGCTCTCAGCTGATGCTCCTGTAGAACTTCCAATACCAACTTCAAATGCTTCATATGCTCCTCCTCAGTTCTACTGTAAACCAAGATGTCATCAAAGAACACAAGCACAAACTTCCTGAGATACGGTCTGAACACTCTATTCATCAGTGATTGGAAAGTCGCAGGGGCATTGGTAAGCCCAAACGGCATCACGAGAAACTCATAATGCCCCTCATGTGTTCTGAACGCCGTCTTAGAGATGTCTCCCTCCCTCATCCGGATCTGATGGTATCCAGACTTCAAATCCAGTTTGGAGAATATCACTGCTCCATACAGTTCATCCAAGAGTTCATCAATCACAGGAATGTGAAATTTGTCTGGGATAGTCTCTTTATTCAAAGCCCTATAATCCACACAAAATCTCCAGCTTCCATCTTTCTTTTTGACCAGTAATACGGGGCTAGAGAAAGGACTCACACTAGGTCTGATGATCTTTGCCTCCAGCATTTCACTAATCAACCTTTCAATTTCATCTTTCTGAATCTGAGGATAGCGGTAGGGTCGTACACTAATCGGTGACACCCCTTCCCTTAGTAGAATTGCATGCTCCTGTTCTCTGACCGGTGGTAACCCTTGAGGTGGCTGGAACACCTCGCTGAACTGTTGGATGACTGGTTGAACTACAAGAGGAATGTCTCCTTCTTTTCCCACACTAACTTTTTCCAATCGTTGCAGCTCCACCAAATATCCACCCCCAACCTCCTGGAGGGTTCGGATCATGGACTTGAGAGACACCCCCGTCCTAGACAGGCCGACATCTCCCTGTATCACCATTCTCCTCCCTTCCACTACCAGTTCCATCCTCAGTTCTCCCCAGTTCACCTTGGTCTCCCCCAAAGTCTGCAGCCACTTCATTCCCAAAATCACATCAGTACTTCCCAATTCTAAGGGAAGAAAATCCTCCCTCACCTGTATCTCCTGAATGGTCAGCATCACTCCTCTACAAACTCCTCTCCCCATTTCCACCTTCCCCGTGCCCATCATTACCCCATAGCCACCGGTATCCACTAGTGCCATACCCAGCAACTCAACAAGCCGGGTGGAAATGAAATTGTGGGTTGCCCCACTATCTATCAAAACCACCACCTCGTGGTCAGCTATCACCCCTTTTACTTTCATAGTGTGACTCGAAGTGAATCCCACTACAGAGTTTAGGGAGACTTCTGCCACATCCAGGTGCAACTTCTCCTCCTCCTCCACTTCTGACCTGCTCCCACCTTCCTCTTCGTCTTCCTCGTCTTCGCAAACAAGGAGAACCTGAAGAGTCCGGTCCTTGCACCTATGTCCCGGCATGTACTTCTCGTCACATCTAAAGCACAATCCCTTGGCCCTCTTCTCCTGCATCTCCTTATCAGTAAGCTTTTTAAAGTTTCCCCCAGGCCCTCCTCCTCCTGTCCTCTCCTTTGGTACTTCTCGTGTACCCCCCGGTGCAGCTCCCTTGGAAGCTAAAAATGTGGTCGTCATCCGGTGGGATCCCCCAGAACTGCTGCCTCGATTCCCCCTCTCTAGATGCTTCTGGTCCTCGACCAACTGTGCCAACTCCATGGCCTCCCCCAGGTCGTGTGGTCTCATCACTCTAACGGCTGCTCTGATTTCTGGTTTGAGCCCCTTCATGAAGTTCCCCTCAAGCACGGTATCAGAAAGACGATCCAACCTGCTAGCTAGGTACTCAAACCGGTCCCGGAACTCTGCTACTGTCCCCTCCTGTGTTAGCGCAAAGAACTGCTCGTAGAAATCCCCTCCGCTGCTGGTTCGGAAACGTTCTAGTAGGCAATCCTTGAACTCCCTCCAGTTTCGGATAGGTCGCCTCATGTCCCGCCACTGGTACCATGCCAGTGCCTTCCCTTCCAAACACAGTCCTGCCGCTGTCAGTTTCTCCTCCTCTGTCAACCCGTTGACTGCAAAATACCGTTCCACCTTGTAAATCCAGCCATGGCCATCTTCCCCCTCAAAGATGGGCATCTTCAACTTCCTCACCTTCGGATCCCTTCCGTTATCCCGGTACTCTCCATAACCTCCCATGCCTCGAAGATGAGGTGTTCCCCAAGTATCCCGGTCCTCCCTCCCACGTTGGTATCCGGTTCCATCGTCATAATCCCCTCTGCCCCTTTCAGAATCAGCACCTCGACGCTGAAATTCAGCACCTCGACGCTGATATTCTCCTCTTCTTTCACCAAAATCTGCACTTCCTTCATATTCTCCCCTCCGGCCTTCAAAATCCATACCTTGACGCTGAAAATCAGCACCTCGACGCTGAAAATCAGCACCTCGACGGTCATTCCCCAAGCTCATCTCCTCTCTAGAAAGTGGCTCTAGAGGTGGCATGTCGTCGTCTCCCTCAAGGATCTCCACAGCCGGAATCCTCCTTCCCCGAGGCGGGTTCGGATTTCCTTCTACGCCATGGTCGCCGACAGTCTCTCTTGCATCCGATGCCGTCGGATTAGCCTTCATCTCAAGTAATTTCTTCATCATCTCTTCCATGGCCGTGAATTTCCCCTCCAACCTTTCGTTGTTGGTGGTGATTTGATTTTGAAATTCAAAAAATTTTTCTTCCAAATCGGTTTTCAATTGACCGATCTCGCCTTCCAAGACGTCCACCTTCTTTCCGGCCATTGCTCTCCTCACGGATCTCCCAAAATCTTCTTCCGGACAAGATAAACTTGCTGAAATTTCAGAATTTCAGCCGCCGGTGGTCCCAAATCGATGCTCTGATACCAATTTGATAGGAAATACTTGATTTCAAGTATTCCCTAATCGCTTTAGCAACAAATCACGAAGCAAACTGCTGTCCACAGCAGGAAATCAGCCAAAAACAGCGGAAAAAGAGGGAAAAAACGGTAGAAGATGAGGAGCAAAGACTTGTATTTCACTAGAAGACAATGAAAATAGCAAAGATACAATTTGTTCTTCAATTCGAGAGGAAGAACGTACTCTCCAAAAGTCTCCGGCGAAGCCAAGAGCCAAAAGCGAAACCTAGATCTCAAAGAGAAAATTCAAATTCAAGATACCCCCTAATTCCCCCCCAACTCCTAATTATACAAAATTAATCATAAAGGACAATCATAAACTTCCTAAAACAGCCTTTTACGTTCAAAATTTCCCTCCTAAACTTCACGGCTCACGGCAGAGCCGTTTCCGCCCGTTCGGCGGCCGCTCGCGTGCGTCTCGCGTAGACGCGGACCGGTCCCTGCTGGACCGGTCCAACCGGCCCATCCTGGGCCGGTCTAACACTTTTCTTCCCGCATGTTTCCTAAAAGTGACTTTCCCGGTCTCACCTGGCCTGGGGAAAACGACGGGTATCGTACTGTCATGTCTTCCGCCATTTGCTTAAACACCCTAAATCAGCTAGTTTAAGCTTACTAATACTTGAATTTTAGATAATATTTTAATGAAATTAGGCTGAACCAATTGCCTTTGCCAACCTTCATCAGTATGGTTATAATAACTCTTGATGTATGGTTGATCTTTTCAAGTTGGCAACATGCTTGCCGTTGCCAGCTTGCTTGCACGCTTACTGGGGGTTATGGTTTATAGTTAAAACATCTTACTCTTTAGGTGACAAGAAATTTTCTGGACCAACACATAAATCCTTTTTGATCCACATGCAGTATTTCTTTCTAGTGCTCTGGTTCCATTATGTGCTTCAGCCAAACTTAAGTTGACCCAAATTTGACCCGAATCTTACACGGGTTGGCCTAAATTTGATTTGTTTGTTTGTGCCAGATTTGAATCAGGTTTTCACGTTGGATACTGTATTGACACACTATCATTTATTAGGACTCTTATTCCTAATCATCCTTATTTTTTTCGTAAATGGCCCCTTCCTCATTTTTCTGCCCCTCCAACTGGAAAATTGCTCTCATACAAATTTATGATCAGTTTGGTTTAGCATGGCATTCAAATGAGCAAATAATTACTCTTTTTCCTTTTCTTTTAACAGGGCAAAGATTTGCATTACGTGAAGGAGGAAGGACTGTTGGCGCTGGAGTTGTATCTAAAGTAATCAGTTGATGATTTGTAAGCTTTGAAACTTATTCTTTCATGAAAATTCCTCCATAAGGATAGGTCGTGCCGGCAATGGTAAGCTCACATTTTGTCATGTAGGGCTGTAATTGAGCCGAGCCTAGCTGAGCATATCACAAATTGTTCATGTTCAACTTGAGCTTTAGGCAAGGCTTACATATACGTTTGTATTTGGTCTGTTTAGATTTTTCTATGATCAAGTTTGACTTGTACTTGAAAAGTAAAAAATACTTGGCATCTTCTATCATACTTAACCATCTTCTTAGAATAATGTGCATTAGTGCTTATTTCTTTCACTTGAGAGAAGGGGCTAAGAGGGCGTGCGTGCGAGAAATAGCAAAAATGAGGGAGATTGGGAGAGCAAGCCCTATTACTAATTTAAATTATAGCGAGTTTTTGATTAGTAGGAACTTGCAAATTTTGATTTTAGTGGTTGTTTTCCTTCCAGTTCTTGTGAAAGGTGAAATGTGATTTGTAGTCCCTGTTTAATTTGTGTCAAGATCTCTCGCTAAAGTGTGATCAGGATGAGTTTTATACTTATTGATTTATTTTGAGATAGTGTAATAGAAATTTTAACTAATTAATCATGCATTATATTAAATGAGATATTTTCACCCCAAAGTTTCTCCTATTATGATAGGAGAGATTATTCTATGTGGTGTCTGAACGTATCCGGAAGTCAATCTAGACATAGCACGTCATCTAATGCACTGTTCATTGGGTGATGTGGTGTTTTCGGATTGGCCTTTGGACGCGCCCGAACACCGCATGTTCTAATTTTTTATATAATAGCTTGATAGGAAATACTTGGTTTCAAGTATTTCTTAGCCAAATCTAAAGCAAATTTTGATAAAACCTGCTGTAAACAGCAGAAACAAAAGCCAAACAGTGGACATAACAGGGAAAAATCTGGGAGATTAGTGGAGAAAATCACCCAAATACTTGTATTAGACTAGTAGATGAAAGAAAATCAGCAAGGATACAAAGATCCTCTATTCGAGAGGAGGATCACACTCTCCTATAGAATGAAGATCTAGAGCCATCGCGCCCAAAAGAACAACCAGAGAATTTTCTCAATAATTCAAAGCATGCCTTCTCCCTAATCTCCATCCCATACTTAAAACAAACAATTAATTAAAATATATAAAAAGACAAAATAGCCCCTGCCGCCCCTCCATTTGAAATTGAAAAACTTTTTGAGCAGTGGGGCCCTCCCACTGGGCCCACTGGGCGGGATTTAGAAGAGGGAGGTGGAAGGTTTCCGCCTCCTGTAGACCTGCAGAGCCGACCTCTTGGCCGTCTGGGCCGGTTCACCCTGAACCGGCCTAACATAGCTTCTATGTAACATGATGGGGCTGGTAATTTAATGCTATTATGCCTTCCCCTCTGAAGAAATTATTACGTGCGGAGTTCGAATTTGAGAACCGTTCAGATTTACTAAGTATTTCGAAATATTCAGTTCTGAATATTTGTTGAGTAGGCTCTCGGATTTTATAAGCATTTGTTTAGTATTTGCTCATTTGTTGAGTATTTTAATAAATGCGGATGGTTCTCTTATCCGGATTTTGTACTTAATAATTTCTCCCCCCTGGTTATTCTCGGAAACAAGCAATGTAAGCAATCTGCCGCTAATTTTGATGATTAGTTTTCTAGCAGTTTTCACGGTCTAAACTTCTATACCAGGAAAGATGTGTCATTAGAGTAACGCATTAGAAAAGGGGGTCGGAATATTATGATTCAAATTTAGTCAAAATGAGCTTTTAATCATTTAATTTATTTGGAGAGATGCAATAAACTCTGTACTAACTGTTGCATGTTGCGTGTACTGTAAGTATTAATCTCTTCCCTTTTGGGGCTATGAAGTTTTGCTTTCAAGTTTCTTGCCCTCTACATATTGTGCATTTACAGCATTGTTAGCAAAGTCATACCAACTTAGGTAATAAGCAGTTTTATTTTTCCTTCTTATAAAAAATAAAAAAATCTGCTTGCTTCGTTCTTAATAAACTCTCTGTGATTAGTTTTTATGTTAGGCCAATGTCTTCTTACCTTTATCTTATAACAGTAATGGGGTTTGGTTGCATTCATTTATATTTATTTGATTTATTTGAAATTAAATATAATATATTTTTTATTAATTTATTATATGTTATACATTCATTTAAAAATAAATATAGTAGTTATAAAATTTATTTTCATGAAAATTAAGTCGCCAAAATGGCCATCTTTTCTGGCTTTCATTAGATTACAGCCCACCACCAATAGAACCCTTTTCGGATAAGGATTGGAAGCGAGGGTCCCTTCTCCAGCTCAGGATTCTGCAATTTGACATTGACCCGACCCTCTCCCTTTATTTAAAGGTTTTTTTTTTTGGGTTAATTTCTCTCTGATTTATAATTTTTAATAATAATAATTCCTATAATATGAACTTAATCTAATTGATCTTTATTTAACTATTTCCCATATAACTTATAGTCTCATATCATTTTAGGATGTAAATCTATTAGTAAAAGTGGATGTCTCTTAAGTTCTCATAATTATAAGAGGGATTTACATGCATATATTAGAATTCTAAAATTTATTATTTGCATAAATAACATTAAAAATCTCTCAATAAAATAAAAAATAATATTCTTTGCTAGTTTCGTTGAACTTTGTCGCCGCTGATTCTGTTGGTCGTCAATAAACTTTCACTTGCACTCTTTTTCACTAGTCTCATCTTGCTCTTCTTGCATAACTTGCTGGCGAGTATATTGATGAGTTTTAAGGGTGCAAACGAGTCGAGTCTAGCTTGAGCTAGGCGTTGTTTGAGTCGAGCTCGAATTTCTAATATCGAGCTCGACCTCGAGATGGAACTCGAGTCAAGCTCAAAATTCGAGCTCGACTCGTTTTCATGTCGAGTGACTCATCGAGCTCAGTCCCGAGCTTCGCTGTCAAACTTTGTCCCTCGTCGTCGCATGCGTCGTCCCTTGTCCATCGTTGCGTCTGTCTTCCTGACCTCCACCATTGATATCCTTCGTCCTGAGCTCATCATCACGTCCATTGTCTTCTCAAACTCTGACGACGTCGTCCCGAGGACCCGAGCTTGTAGCTGAAAATGACGGACATTGTCATCTAAATATTCTCCGTCGTCTTCCCGAACTCCGGCGACGTTGTCCCGAGGACCCGAGCTCGTAGTAAAAAATGACAGACGTCATCATCCAGATCTTCTCCATCATCTTCCCGAACTCCAGTTCGTCGTTTCATCCAGAGCTTGTCCGCCGTCGAGATTCGAGTGCAAGCTCCGTCGATTTGAATTTCTCGCTCGTGAGCTCCATCATTTTCAATTTCCTGTCCATGATCTTCGCCTTCGAGCTGCTTGTTAAGCCAAAGAGTCAAGTTCGAGGCCTATTCGAGCTCGACATTGTGTTCGACTTCAACTAGCAAACTCGATAAGCTCGACTTGTCGAGCCTATTACCGAGTCGAGTCCGAGCATGCTCGAGAGTCGACTTGCACCCCTAATGGTTCTATATGATGCGAGAAAACACCGACATGCTTGGTGATGGCAAGACTGGCTAGCCGATCTCTATCGTGATACTAAAGCTTCTTTTGGGACGGCTTTTTTATTTTTCTTAAAACAACTTTTTAGTTTAAAAATTAAAGTTTTTATGCTAAAATTTTGCTTTAAGAAGCAGTAGGAAAGTTGTTTCAAACGAAGTCAAAAACAAAGTTATCATATCATTAGATGATGTAAGTAAAAAAATTTAAGTGTTCCATTTATAAATTTTCATCTTTCAAGTTTTAGGCATGTAAACTTCCCTCCAATTTTATCAAATAACAATAGTTTTTATCATACAAACCTTCGAAACAGTTTCAAAAGCTAAATAAATTTTCAATGGTATAATTTATTAGCTGTAACTTTGATGACTGCTATTATTTGGAAGGCCTGGCTACAGTCTGATCTTACGTTATCAAAATTACTATTTACTTTTTAAAGGAGTGTTGTCAACTCGTAAAATGCTGTTTAATAACAATAACAAGATTTTATGTAGCTACAGGAGCAAAATTCGGAAATTAATACGTGAGTTTGATGAATCAAAAAAGTCGGTTTTGCAAAAGTTAACTCTTATAATAATGGCAAGTTACCGATATTAATGTTGACAGAACGTCATCAGAAATACCTGTGCTTACTAGCTTTGTGCTTTGGCAAATTATTACATCTGGTCGCGGAAATAGATCCGAATATTAATAAAATATTATTTTAAATTAAGCACAGGTAAAATGCAACTAAAGCGCAAGTCAAAAAGCGCAGTCAAAAACGCAGGTGACGCGATAAATTTGTATTGGATGTCTGAACTTATTTTCCGCGTCCGGTGACCGGATGCAATAATTTGCCTTGTTTGTGACATTGCACTTGCTCCTTGCTTTTTATTAGAAGACAGATGAGAGTATTATTAGGTGCGGGTGCGGCGTCTAGATGAAAGATGTGTCTTGATTTTATGAGAGTATACAATAAATATATAGTAAATACATAATTTTGTAAAGAACTGTGTATTTTACTGTGTACCATGGTCCATCACAAATCCGGACGGTCCGGATTCCGCATGTAATAATCTCTGAAATAACTGATGGTCCCAATGCTTTTATTTTTTTTTTACATCTCAGGCGAATCGGAACGTGCCAGTATCCGCTGTATACCGGATGACGTAGTGCATTTTGATTCACCTCTGAACGATTAGGTGTCCGCACAGAATAATTATCAGGGTCCTTGAACTATCAGAATTGATTTTATATAATAGATTTTTAAAAAAAAAAGTCCTCTCTCACCATGGTTCGAACCGTAGCTGGTTCCAGCCACACATTACTGGCCGGCATGTTAGTAACCAGGTCAACAAACGTAGCCTTTCTGCAACACGAAAGGCTACATATACAGCTTCATGATCGACCTCTTCTCGCTCAGGTTTTCCCAAAAAAACAAAAAAGCTCGGGGTTATTTTGGTCATTTGGCGGTTATTCCCCACTGAATTCAGTCGTCGTTACTTTTGATCTTAAGTGACCTAGCTTTGGAACCTTCGTAATGCTCGTGGGTCCAGTAAGTTTTATGTGGATGATTGCAAGCCACGTGGAGAGGGTGTGAAAAGTTGGTGTTTTGTTGAATGCAAGCACTAAATCGTGGGCCACGGCCCGCTGTATTGAATAGAGGAATCGCGGGCAGAGGGCAGTATTGCCCGGTTGCCCGAGATGACCGAAAATTTTCCGGTCAGGCGGGCAATGAGACGTGGTCCTATAAATAGTAGCGCCGTCTGATGAACCGCAGTTTGCCGATTTTGCTCCCTCTCTGTTCTTGCAAGGTTTTCTCTCTCTTCATTCCCGCGCCTTATTTTTTTTTCTTAAATCCTTTTCCTAATGTTAAAATTGATAAATAATTCAGAAATTGATTTCCATTTGAACAAGATCCGAATCTATATTTTTATATCTAAGCTGGTTAAATAATTTATTATGTTTATGGTTTGTATTATTTTATTGTATTTTTTTCCTGGATCTGAGTTTTGAAACCGTTGTTGTAGCAGATCCGGGGCTATATACAAATCCTTGAACAATGGCCGCCGGTGAGCCGTCGCCGCGAAGCATGAGGAGAACGTGGTCGTCGAACTCTGCCGGGAGTACGCATGGAACAGAAACAGCGCCGCCCCCGAAGTGCGTCTGCGCACCGACGACGCACGCCGGATCGTTCAAGTGTCGCCTGCATCGGGTAAACTCTCACGGCCACTCCGCGCCGGCCGTCACTTTACCTCAGCAGCCGGCCGTCTCCACTTCTTCGACTAGAACTGTGGAGGCGTTGTAGAACAAAATGAATATTATATAAATCGAACGCAATCCAAGATTAAACTAAAAAAAAATTATGATCAGATAGATGGATTCATTTTGAGTTGGGGGAAGAACTTGTAATATTCCTGTACGGGAATTTTTGGGGGTAATCAGATCGACTATGAACTTTGTGTGATGGAGTGACAACATGTTGTGTGATTACTGATTAAGATTAAGTGATGGAAGATGTCTCCTCTCACAGCTATTAGTGAGATGGTTAATGATTTGAGTATAATTCGATCTATGAGTCATACTTTGATTTTGTCAGTACTCAGAATTGGTTATGGATGTGAACAATGTGAATCATTAATCTGTGATGTTGCTACCATGATATTTGGGAGGATTGAATGGCATAACTGAATTCGAATAAAAAAAATGAGGAGCCAAGTAAAGTTGTTTAACCTTCTACCTTTTTTTTGCTATTAAATTCTGGGTGGATGAAGCTATGAATAAATAACTTACGATTCTCTGGTACTTTTCTTTTACAGGTGATTGTCTGATGATGTTGCATTGAAATTGAAGTGTTTCATTTTCATGTTGACAATAGCAGCTGAGAAGTTTTTTCTCTTATTTTCTCCGTGCGCTGTAAGTCGTCGCCCACTCTACCAACTTTGTATTTAAGTTCCAGTTCACGCTTCCTTCCTGAAAGGGTGGATATCATCAACGCTATTGCTTTCTGCAACTCGATGACTATTTCAGCGGAGTATTCTGATGGTTAACACACAACCCAAGTAGGGTAAATTGAGTTTTTAAAATTTCCTCCTAAAATTCTATCAAAAAATATATATGCCGCATAATAAATAAAGCGTGAAAAAAAGGTAAGAATAAGGACACAATACTATATTCTGTGGTTTTGACTGGAATCAGCCCCCATTCCCATCCACGCTCTTAAGATTTCACTGTATTTTTACTTGTAAAATTCTCTTTCTCGATCTTTATCTTCTATTTATTTTTATTTCATTGATTATAATCATTATATATATATAGCGGTGTAAATCAGTCGAGTCGAGTTTGACACAATCGAGCTCAGCTGATCAGTCTGAAAGCGAGCTGGAACTCGATCTCAAAAGTCAAGCTGAACGAGTTCGAGCTGCTCATCGAGCCCCTCGTCCAACCTCCGCGTCCATGTTATCCCGTCCGCTTATGCCTCAATCGAGTTGAATTCGTTGGTCTGCTTACTCGTTGTCCTGCCATCCGAGCTCGAGCTGCACAATTGACGCGACCAACTGACTAAGCGTTGTCCGCCTCAAATAGGCGGGATTAGGCTGGTATTACGCTGGTATTTTAAAAATAAAAAATATTTTAAAAATTATAATAGTTAATCGAGCCGGCTTGTGAGCCAAGCCTCAATCAAGCTCGAACTCGAGCTCGTTTATTAAACAAGTTTGAATTTGAGCTCGAGCTCGACTGGTGAGCTCGATAAACTCGACTCGAGAGCCCATAAACTAATAGAAGTCGAGCTAGCTCGCGAGCTAGTTGAACTCACTTACACCCCTTCTCCAACATCACTATCGGCATGCCAATCGTGGTGAAATCTCTTCATTAGGCAAACCTGTCAATGCTTTACATCTTGCGATTGATAGGGTGACCCTAGATTCATAGGTACATTAATATGAGAGTTCTGTACTCTGAGCCATTCTTCAGTTTGCATCTTCTCTTTTTCTCTGATTTTATTCGTCAATTTACAACATGACTGTTGACCAAACCAATGATGGCAGATCAGCACGCACATCCGCGATTATCCTACTGCATTCATGTTGTCAGTCTCTTACAAAGTTTAAAAATTCCCAAGCACCATTGAAAAATTTAGGCAACAATTCACCTTAAAAGGAAGTGGATGTTATTCTTCACTAGATACCTTTTTTTTTTAATCATATCACTTCATTTGTATACATCAAATACATTTTTCATCACTCTATACTCCAGAGTCCAGAATATTGTTGAGAAATCTTACGTTGCAGGTGCTCATTGATACTATGGCATCTCATCGTAAACTTCAAAATTCAGCCTACAATCACTCTCATAATCCTAACTTGGAGAAATTATTCTATACGGACACCAGACGGAGAGAACCGTCTAGATTTGTTGCGCTTTTACTGCTCTTTTACTGCACTTTTGTAAAAGGACAGTAAAAAGGCAGCAAATACTCTTTTCTTTTGTTGTGTTTTTGTAAATACTTAGTAGAAGCACAATAAATATTCGGTTATTTAGTACATATTAAATATATGCTGTATTTTTACTGCTATTTTGCAAAAGCGCAGTAAAATAACAATAAAAGCGCAAAAAATTCGGACGATTCTCTTTGTCAGTGTTCGCACGTAATAATTAGTCCCTAACTTAGGGCCACATTATTGAGTATGTTTTGACTTCCAAGTACCCTGATTAAAATCTTTCTAGATTTCCTTTAGATAAAATCCCTCATGCTTTCAATGTCATTGACTTTTATCCCCTTTTGTAGCTTGATGATAGTGCTCGTCATTCCCGTCCCTCATTCTGTAGATCATCCTCAATCCTCATACATGTTCAATCGCATAAATGAAGCTTTATAGATTCTGCAACGTGTTGATCCCTGCATCAATTGGATGGCTCGACATTGTCTGGGTGACATTCTAAAAACGAGTAAAAATTAGAATCATTAATAATCCATGCTTTATTGTTCTGATATATCATAAGATACATCTTCATTTACTTGATAGATGGGGTCATTAGTAATACAGTCATAAACATTCCATCTATCATATATAGGGTTAACAAAAGGGTTATATTTCATCATTAATACATTATCATCTATGATGCACATACACGGACACGGCGACACGAATACGACACGACGGGACACATCAATTATTAAAAATATAGGACACGGACACGGGTTGGACACGGTATTATAGTTTTTATATTTTAAAAAGTGTAAAAATTTAAATAAGTATAAATTTAAAAATAATTTAGAGATAATAAGTCATTTAACTAGAATTTATACTTAAAATGATTAGTATTAGAATGTCGAGAGACATGCCTCGATGTTGTTTATCAGTCACCGAGATAGGAGATGAAAATACCATCACTGTCAAAGAGAAATGAAAATGAGAATTTTTTATGAATGGGTATTAAGTGCAGACGTTGATTTGGTGTTGTGGATAGAAAATAAGAAATTTTGTTTAAATCCCGCAAAATACAACAAATTATATTTTAAAAAAAAATCATAAAATATCTAAGATACGTGTGTCTAATTTGTATTTAATATTTTTTTAATCAGACATATTTTCAGCGTCGGAGGAGTGTCGGACGAATGTCATGTCGGATACGTGTCGGACACTGCACGCCTCTTTGAGAAGAAGTGTCGGTGCATCATAGATTCTCATGTGCCCTTTTTAATTCAACTTGAATTAACTCAACCAAAATTCTAGCCAGGTTTGTCTTTAAATAATTTCTCTCTCCTTATGAGTTTTTCAAATACCCTAATCATCTCTCACTAACTCTTTGTTTGAGATTTGATTATCATCGTTAAAGTTTGATTATGCTCGGCTCGATAATTAGTTCGAGTTCAACTTATTTTTATAAGCTCGTATATTAATGAGCCAAATACAAACAAGGTCTTGTTTGATTGTGTTTTTGGCTCAATAGTAGCTTGACTAAACATATGCATGTTTGTATGATTATTTATATATATTTGTATATGTGTAAGTATATATGAATAGATTGTATGCATTGATATTCTAAATATAAATTATATTCATATATACATGTGTGAAATCATGTACTTTTCATTATTTAGATATGACTTTCAAATAGATTTTATGTTTGCCAACAACGTTGAGCTCATCAAACATTACTTGACTTAGTTGGCCCACTCTTAAATCTTCACAGAAGCTTGCTTGTTTTAGGCTTCGTTTGGGACGGTTTTTTTACTGTTTTCTAAAACGAAGTTTTAGTACAAAAAAATTTTTTTTGTACTGAAACTTCGTTTTAGAAAGCAACAAAAAAGCCGTCACAAACGAAGCCTTAGTTGCAAACTTGTTCTTGAATGCTCTTTCTTGGTAAAAAAAACTGTGAGAATGACTATAAAAAAAAAAAAAAAAGAAGATTAAGCTTGAGATGAATTCAATAAAAATTATTTATATATAAAATTAATCTCAAGTTCTGTTATAATTTACCTTAGGTTTTTTGAAATAATTTTTTTCGTCTAATATTTGAGATTAATTTAACGGATGATGTCACTTCACTCAAAGATCTGATACACTTTAAATATATTATTCATTCATCTAATGAAGAAAATTTATAGGGACCTAACTATAAGCGGAACTTAAGGGTCAAAATAAATTAATTTTATAAGAGAGAAATAATATGAAATAAGTATGATATTTTAGGTACAGTGTTGTAAGGTGAAAAATTGTGTCGGAATATCTCATCACAGTGAGTTTAAAAATAGTTAATTTTTTTAAGATTAGCAGTGATACGTCATCTCAAAATTATCTTGATCGGGCACGAATCTCGAGGCAAAAGCTAGTTGGAAACTTCAAAAATTAATTTCGGGAGTATATGAACTCCGATTTCAGCGAGCTTACAGTCAAACTGAGCGTCTCGGAAATACGAACCCAACGACACCAAGATCAAACCAATCCGAGCCCAAATGAGTCTGAATCAAGGGCTCAAAGCGCTGTTGGAAGGATCAAACCGCAATTTGAGTTACCAAACGGTCTCCGATTTTGACGATCTTATACTCGAATCGAACGGCTCGAAGAGACGAATCCAACGAGCCTAAGATCGCCGAATTCCAACATGATTAAGGCCTTCAAATGCCCAACGAACGGTGCATGATCAAAGGATTCAATATCAGCCGTCCATTCAAAACACTCCCAATTCGCCCTTGATCTCACGCCTATTTACGGGCTATGCCACTCCAGAAAAACCATAAATAGAGCCCTCATTCTACACCAAAGGACTCAAGTGAAGAGAGAGAAGAAGAAGAGAAGGAGTAGGAGAAAGGGGGAAAAGAGATTCCTCACCTCCTCGACCACCGCCGCCGGAGCTCTTCTTGTCGCCTGAAGACGCCGGAACTCTGCCGGATTTTCAGGAAACGCCGGGAATTTTCACAACTTCCACGTGATGCTGAAATTCTTCTCATTTAACGACAGAGTTTCCCCCTGGCGCCGAAACTCCGCCCAAGGGAGGTCGGATTTCTCCTCTGCCACCAACAGACGTCGGACTTCTACCCGACGTCGGACCTTCACTCTTCGCCAAGTCTCTACCCGATGCCAGACTTCTACCGGTTATCGGACTTCGCTGGACATCTATGCGAAGATGCATTTCTTTCCATTGCTGGACTTCTATCTGACGTTGTCCTACTGATCTTCGTCGTCAGACTACAGTCCTTCCGACCTCTGTCGCCAGCCGACTACGGTCCTCCTAACTTACGTCGCCCGCCGACTACAGTCTTTCCGACATCCGTCGCCCATTGAATACGGTCCTCCTGACTTATGTCGCCCGCCGACT
Organism: Dendrobium huoshanense; assembly: GCA_016618105.1. NCBI lineage: Eukaryota > Viridiplantae > Streptophyta > Magnoliopsida > Asparagales > Orchidaceae > Dendrobium > Dendrobium huoshanense. The sequence goes on along the minus strand of CM028358.1, from coordinate 64,616,009 downwards.
ACAGTCTTTCCGACCTCCGTCGCCCGCCGACTACGGTCCTCCTGACTTACGTCGCCCGCCGACTACAGTCCTCCGTCTCCAGCTGACTACGGTCCTCCTGACCTACGTCGCCCGCCAACTGCAGTCCTTCTAACAAAGAGAACATGTCAATAATGATTTTTTGTATTTACATCATGTAATGTACTCCATAAGATGTACATCAAGCTAAGGCCTTCCACCAAGGAAGGGCCTCATTTGTAATCGACTGCAATACTAGTGGATTCATTCAAACTGGGCTAGGCCTCGTGGTTTTTCCCCTTTTACAGGGGTTTTCCACGTAAAAATCTTGGTGTCTCATAAATGCTAGACTCTCTCTCCTTATCTGATTGCGTGCCGGATTTTCGTACAACGCTAAGACGTTAAATCTTATATTTCTCTACCGCCGCGAATACTCCTGGACGCAACAAGCAGAATATTAAATTTTCATAAATAATTTTAATTTCAAGTTAAATTTAAAGATTTTCAAACTCATTTTATTATTATTATTATTATTATTATTTGCTGGAATTTGTAAATTTGTGTAATTTCGGCTTGTTGTGAGATTTAGGGGAAACCCGATCCAAAAAAATTCGGGTTTGGGTCAACTCATTTGTGAAACAGGTCGGGATTAGTTTCGGATTTCTTACCAGTTTGAAAAATGTGTCGGGTTCAGGTTGACCTGGAAACTTGCGGGTTAACTCGAAATGGCCAGTTTAGTTTGTTTCTTAGGCATTCGCTTAGTCCCGTCCGCCCATTGGTCACACTCACACCGCGGCACCTGCGGCATGCGACTTCTCCGGCTCATTGCACTCAGGTCGAAGCGTCAAGCCTTGCCTTTGCAGCTTTGCTCCGCCAGATGTCAGTCCGATGAGTCCATCACGTGCCTCCGCCAGTATGAAGGTCCGACGACTTTGACATAGCATTGTGTCGTTGTTGCGCACCTCCGCCAGTGCAAGTCCTATGACTCCGCGCACTTGCGGCCACGAGCCATCTATCGTTGCGCCACTGTCACGCACTCCCGCTGTCACGCACCTTCGCTAGTACGTCACTGCACCTGCGGGTTTGCGGGCCAGGTCGGATCAACCCAGTAACCCGCGTGGGTCGAGTCCGGGTTGGAAATCTTTACCCATTTAGTTAAACGGGTCATGTTCGGGTCAAATCGTTTACGCCCAAGTCAACTCGGGTTGGACCCGAACCAGATCCATTGACCCGAATTGACACCCCTAATGAGATTATCACTTGTGATTTGAGAATACCACTCATCTCACAAACTGTTCCAATGTACTCAATCCCGTAAAAGAACTTTTCTTATCTCCTTTTTCTCTCATTTAAAAAAAAATGAGAATGCATTAAAAAATCGTATCTTTCAGTCTTTCCTCATGTCTCCCATCAGGTCATTACCCATCCAACATATTGTCATATCAAAAAAAGGCATATCTTAATATCTACCATAATTCCTCCTTTATTGATAGGATTATTGGCCTACTTAAGAGCTTAGCAAAAATTTCTGAACCTTCACATCTCGTATCTTTCATCAAATGCATAGATCTTCCGATTTCAGCAACCATCATAAATCTAATAAATAAATGCAATAATTTCCAAAAAAAATTGTATCTATATGTTTTATATTTTTTTATACTAATCACTCTCATATTAAAGATTTTGAATGTGATAATTTAGATTCACTTCCACCCACTCTATCATCAGCCTAAAGAGAATACATGCTAACAAGCCTAAGAATTGAACAAAAAATTGATTAAAATGATATATATTCCCAAATCTTAGTATTTACCCCTATCGATCATATTCTTAGTACTACTTATTTCATTATGATCTCAAGACATTATTTTTATTTGTCATCATGTCTGATAATTATGTGAATGATGCATGGTTTAACAAATATAAAACTTTTTGATAATAAAGACATTCTTTTGTTTGTCCTGTTTATTTAGATCTTTTGATTATGACCCTTGGTCATTATTAAAATTGTTAAAATCAAATGTGTTTATCATATCTGATAATTATGAATATAAAAAATGTGATGGTTGCTCTCCTCTACTCTCATCTCCTCTCCTCTCATATATAAACAAGTCATAAATTTCGATCCGAATCTACCCCGCTGAGTTTACCCAATCTCACCTACCGACGGTCAAGTTCTCAATCCGAGACATCAAAATCACTACTTGCCTTGTCTTTCCTTTCAAGCATTCATCTACTTTAAAACAAGCTCAAGAAAATAAATACATTTCCCTACATATGGAGAAATTAGGAATACAGGAATATATAATAACCTTTTGTATATTGAATATGTAATTACATATTCATCGTGTATTTATTTTTTTGAAGTGTACAAATGCACATATTTGTCATGCGCATTTTTTATGTGCTCCATAAAAAATGTGTATAATGATATACTTTGATGATATTTCAAGAAGAAATAATAATAATAATAATAATAAAAGAAAGTAGTACAACATGAACAAATGCAAAATCAAAGTAATTTTTTTCAAGCTGCTACATTATCTTATATATTCTTAACTGCAAATATATTATCAGAAATAAATAACATAAAACCAAAAATTGAAATAGGATGGAAGCTGCTGTTCATGCTATGGCCAAACAGCAGCAGTTGATGAGTATGAGAGAACAGCAAGGCAAGAATCTAAATTTAGGGTTCTCTAAGCAGCTGCTGTTTGGATCTCACTAGCTGCTTCAAATGTCTCTCCAACAAGCTCAGGAACGTCCTCGTCCTCGTCTTCTTCCAGGATAGCGCCACCAGCTTCGCTAATACGACCAGGTGGATGTTTCTGGAACTGCTCTGCAAGCTTCTTGATATTTTCCAAATTATCAGGTCCTGAAGCAAAAAAAAAAAATCAGGACCTCTGCGACATTAATTTAATTTTTCAATTTTGTCATTAATTTTATAAACCATATTTGTTTATTTTTGTCTCTTTTACCTTTTTTTTAAATAAACAAGTTATTTTTTAAAATATTTTTTTGGATAAGATAAGGGACTAGCCCATAAAAAATAATTACAAAGGCCAAAGCCTCAATACAAGAGATGCAATAAAAAAAATTCAAAAGAAAAGTCATAATGCAGAAAAATAGACCACAACAAACAAAGGACTCGTCAAAATCTGGACTTATAATGCAAAAAATAGACGATAACAAATGAAGGACTTGTCGAAAGCTAGACTTGGAATGCAACAAAATGTTCCCAAAATTTGATAATACGGTACTTGAAATATAACTAATTAAATTTTTAAGCTTGGGGAACGCAATTAAGGAATCATCAATAAAATCCAGTACTTGAGATAGATTCGAATGAAGCAGGAAGAGCGGTGAACATAAGAAGAATTGAGGTTAATACAGCAAATGAGACCTCGCATTCAAAAAATAGGCGATTGATACTTTCAAAAGTCCCATTACATAGATTGCTTGAGGGGTGCTTCTGAGATTCACAGTGGCGGAGCCAGAAAATATATTTAGGAGGGGCATAAATTTCAACTTTTTACATCCAGGCTTATGATCGATATAATCAGTTTTAAAAATGATAAAACTTTGATAGTGATTTAGTTTATTTTTTTCCTTCACAAAATGACTTACAGTCATCAAATCACTTGATTTTTTGCGAGAACGGGTCTAATATATTAACTAAATACGTGATATTAAAAATTTCATTGCACAAAAAAAAAAAAATCATAAAATCTCTTTAACATCGAATCAATATAGGATTAAGCTAATATCAACCAAGAAAAAATTGTGAATGAATAAAAAATTAAATTGGGAGTGATTTGAATGGACGACCAATATTGAAACGCTTGATCATGGGTCGTTTATTGGACATTTAAATGGCTTAGTGATTTCAGAATTTGGCGATCTTGAGCTCATTGGATTCGTCTCGTCTAGCCGCCCAATTCGACTATAATCATGTTATGTTTGGAAACCATTTGATAATCCAAATTATGATTTAAACCTTCCAAATATGCTTCGGGTCTCTGATCTGGAATCATTTGGGTTCGGATTGAGTCGAATTTGGTGTTGTTTGATTCGTATTTTTTATACGTTCATTTCGACTATAAGTTTGCTGAAATCGGAGTTCATGTGATATCCGATTTAATTTATGAAGTTTTCAACTTACCCTTTATCTCTAAATTCCCTGTATATTTTTTTTTCATTGTTTTTAGTGGGGGCACGTGCGGCCTCACGCACTTGCTCGCTAGCCCCAATCGCATAAACCTCCTTAGTCTTGCTACACCCACAACTCCGCGGCCTCACGTTGTTGGCTCAAGAAAAATGGCACGAATGCACAAATCCCGCTTTGCAGCCGTAGGATTTTATTTCCCCTAAGTTAGATTGAAATTAACCAGATCAATCAACCAGATTCCCCTGAGGGTAGTGTCAGGGTTTAAAGATATGGGGTCCTTCCTATGAACGCAAGCACTCATAGTTAATTATCTCTCTTACTACGTAGTAAGAGAGAACTCTCGATTAAGGATGAATAAATTTTAGATATTTTTAGTCTCAATAGTGGGAAGATGGAGGTAAACCCAATCAAGATCTCATTGTTCCGTCGTCTCGGGTATACCATAGATTTAAGTCTACCAACAATAACAATCATTGACCGTAGTGTTCAGGAAATCTGATTAGCAGTCATGGGTTGCCTCCTCTCAGGAATCTCGAGTAGATTGAAGTGGTGAAATATGGATTTTAGTTTGATTTAATTTGGGTTGGGACTTATGGCTTCCTTAGAAGTTGCCCGTTAATTTATTTAATTTAAGGCTTACGGCTCCAATTAGGAGTTGCACGTTAATTTATTTAGTTTGAGGCTTATGGCTCCAATTAGGAGTTGCCCGTTAATTTGTTTAGTTTGGGGCTTACGGCTTCAATTAGGAGTTGCCCGTTAATTTATTTAGTTTGGGGCTTACGGCTCCAATTAGGAGTTGTTCGTTCATTTGTTTAGTTTGGGGCTTACGGCTCCAATTAGGAGTTGCCCGCGTGATTTATTTAGTTTGGGGCTTACGGCTTCAATTAGGAGTTGCCCGCGTGATTTAATTTGGGTAGGGGTTTATGGCTTCCATAGAAGTCACCCGTTAGTTAGGAGCTTACGGCTCCAATTAGAAATTACCCTGATAGTGGGACTTATGGCCTCTTTTAGAGGTAGCCCAAAGAATTTCGATTGGATAGCTCTTATGACTTCCTTAAAAGTTGTCTAACGGTGGGTCTTATGACCTAGCCCTGTAAGCTAAGCGGCCCAAAGGGTGAGTCTTACAACCAAGCCCTATAAGCTAGGATGCTTGAATGATGGGTATAGTGTTGTATTATCACTTAAACACTTCCCTCAGATGTCGGACTTACGGCTTTTATTAGAAGTGATCGGTGTTTTAATTGGTTTTAGAGTTAGGTCAATTTCTATCTAAAACTTTCCCCTAATATCGGGCTTATTGTTTTCCTACGAAAGTTGTCTGGTAGTGGGTCTTACAACCAAGTTCTTATAAACGAGGCTGTCCAAAAATTTGAATTTTAGTTTGTTTGAGTGGACAGTAGTTGTTTGAAACTAGACCACCGGGGTTTTTAGTTGGTTATTTGTGATTTTGATATTTCGAAGTTTTGACAATGAAGTTAGTGTTTTAGTTGTTTTATTTTGTGCTTGTAGTCTTTCTCCTACTACAGTAGTCCACTGCTCTACATGTTTCTTATTTTCTAGCAATTTTGCTCTACTAGCTTTTTCGTACTTTGTTTTTCTTGCTTTCTAGTTCTACATGCAGTAGCTTAGATTTATCGACGTTCATTCAACTTATTTATGTGGTATTGACTCTTCATTTGTTTGTTTGCAGGTGTTCGTAGTCAATAGTTGCAGTAGCCAGTGGTTGTGGCTTACAGTTGTAGAGGATAGAGTCCACAAGATAGTTGCATGAAGCCATGAACTCATACAAGAGGGATCATTTGTAGAATTTTATGGAGGTTTTGAGAGTTACAATTTGAGAGATTTAGAGAGCAATTTGTACAGAGTTAGAGTTTGAGAACTTTGTATATGTTGATTAGTGGAATACTCCCATCTCTTTCTTTTTATTGTATTTTATATTATAATTTGCTCGATTAATTAATTTCAATGAATTCAAGTTTTTTAATCACAATCTCTTAAATTTAAATTATTCTCAAATTTTAAAATTGCTCTCATTATTATTGTTATTATCTTTAAATTAATCAATCAATCAATTTTAATTATTGTTTTGATTAATTAATTTTAATCAATTAATTATTTTAATTACTCGATTTGATTTTTTTTTAAATCAAATTGAATTGTTTCTCAATTGCTCCAAAAAGATAGGTTCTATAATTTTTCAAGAAATTTCGGCAACCTCCTGGGGTCTCCTCCCCACCGATGTCGTAATTTCTTCATACCCGGACCTAAGGTCGACGGCGTAGGGTCTTCGAATTTAAACAATCTCACCAGGATCTAAGATCGACTACGTGAGGTCTTCAATTTGGAACCATCCCGGCCGGATCTAAAATACGACAACCCAGGGTCTCCAAATTTAAAATCATCTACCCGGATTAAAAATCAACGACGCGGGTCTTCAAATTTTAATACCATCCGCCCGGATTAAAAAAATACGGTGCTAGTCTTCATTCCCTTTTAGAAATTATTGTTTATTACAATTTATTAATTTAGATAAGAGCCATTTTAGTTGTCCAAACAAAAGCTTAGAAATCTGCCAACACATTAACATCTATGTTCGAAGATGTACTTTTTTTTTTAATTCTTCTTTCGGTTGCAATAATGAGCTCCTTAACAGGCTTTATAATCTCCATTGGCCTCAATTGTGATAATATTGAACATAAGCAGCCCCTAATCTTCAAACTGTCTCAACATGAATTTGCGAGTTGAAACATCCACAACACAAATACCAAGCACTATACCTTACGTATTGTGCACATCAAAATTTTGGCATTTTTTAGTGTCTGACATCATGTAAGAAGCATCTGGACGTGTTAATAATTTCTCCCATTTTTTTTAATACAAAGGACATCATTCTGACATATTGGACATGATCATGATTATATTTTCTCTAAATGGCTGAAGAGAATTTATTGCCTCCCTCTCTTTTTTTGAAAAAGATCTCCAACCAATAGTCTTTCTTCTATGTGATATAATAACATATTATGTTAAAAATATATTTATCTATTGTTAATACTTACACAGATTCACAAAGTGAAGCAAGCGGAGGTATTTAGGTCGGCTTCAGGCTTGAGATGTGGCTAAGAGGGTTCGCCGGATGGGGTCTTTGAACGGAGGTGGAAATGGGAAGGAGACCGGCTCGCATGTTTTGGAGTTGTTGGCTGGGTCGTCAGGTGAAGGAGTCATGAACGACCCGGATGTGTGGGTCTTCGGTTTCGGAAAAGGAGGCATAGGCAAAGGCGTTCATGCAGGGAGGCATTCGGTCTTCCTGCGTGCGGCTGTGGGAGAGTGGGAAACAGAGTTTCCACTCATGTGAGCACACCGGCAGACGAGAGGAATGGAAGGAGGGGTTTTCTCCAATGTCTCGTTCAGTTCTCCCCCCTAAAGGAGTTCAAATTGGAGAGTTTTATGCTGTGGGGAAGTTACGAAAGTGGGAACGGTTATGAGAGGGAACCGTCGTTTTGAAACATTGTTCTGAGAAGTGGGGCCGGTGTGTATACAAAGGTTCAAAATTTCTCTTTTTTTTTTTAATCAACACACACACTTGGCCACTCACCCCAATCGTGCTCGAAGAACCCTCGCCTGCTCGCGGAGGCTGCGGCACACTCGCAATCACCTCGCATCCGCGCTCTCACACAGACCTACCAGGCAACCCTCACCTACAGTCATAGTCACGAAGCTCGTGCTCAATTCTTGCAGCACGCAATTGTGGGTCAGGTCAACCCAGTTAGGGGTGTCAATTATTGACACGACCCGATAACCTGACTCGAAAAATCCGGGTTCGAGTCAAACTGTGTAACAAACAACTAAAGTTTGCGTTGCATTTTTTGACCCATTTGAAAAATCGGGTTGGGTCCGGGTCAACCTGCTAACCCAAATTTCACCCGAAATCTGAGAAGGCTTTTGGCATGTTAGCGACTGTGCATCCGCGCTCTGCCTCAATCCTCGAATTCCAGATGGAGCAGAGATTGGCATAGGAGCGTCGGGCTTCAGTCGGGTGGAGACTTGGATGTGAAGGGGGGGATCATTCGGTCGGCCAAACAAGTGGAAGCGAGAGACGGGAGTCCACACTAGTGTGAGCATCGAAGGAGTGTTTCGAACGCAAGATTTCGCCACTTCGGTCGGACAGGGTTGTTGAGTCGCAATCGAAGCAGAGGCGAAGGTGGCTTGGATTTTTCCGATCACGGAACGGGAATCACACTCGCATGCAAAAGACTTGAGGTGTTTGAGATTGGAGATGGCTGATTGGTGGCTTAAAACAGGATTGCAAAAGGGTTCACAGGTCGGGTCAACTCGGCAACCCAAGCGAGGCGGTCCGGATTGTAAATCCTGACCCATTGGCTAAACAGGTTGGGTTCAGGTCAACCCATTTACACCCAGTTCAAGGCAGGTTGAACCCAAACCTGACCCGTTGACTCGAATTCACATCCCTAAACCTGGTAATACAACGGGTCTAGTTTGGGTCTAAATTTCTGACATGTTTACAAAACTAGGTCGAGTTCGGGTCAGCGGAATCAGACTCAGGTCAATTCCAGGTTTGACCGGAACTCGACTCGAACTTCCATTTTGACACCCCTATGTAAGATATATTCTTCAAATTGTTTAACCTTACTATTTAGAGATAGGTCCGAGGGGTTAGTGTTTATCTCAAAACAAGATGCTTGTTGAAACTCCAAGTCTTTCATATGTAGAGATAAGAGTAAGGAGTTCCAATTTTTCTTTTTAATACGCTGCTTCAGCAACTTCAGTTTATGTAGGGGTTAAAAGGGTCAATACTACTATTAGGGTTGAAGAAGGTCGTGAAAAAAGCATCCCAAAATTGAGGCATTTTAGCCCGATAATTGTTGGATTGAAATGTGTTTAAGATTGGGCAGTTGGTAGGTATGAATGATTAGAGGAGAGTGGTTAGAACTTTTTGGGCTTTTGACTCTATAAAAAGAGGTAGGGAAAGTGTCAAGCCAAATATTGTTGACAAGTACTCTGTCAAGCTTTATATGAATAGGAGAGTCACTTTTGCTATTAAACCAAGTAATATAAAGACTCATAGAGGTCAAGTACTAAAAATCATGTTATTAAAATCACATAACCTACTGTTAGATATCAAATTCGCTCCTTTTTCTCTTTGTAATGTCTGTAGCAATAGAAGTCTACCAAGACAACCCAAGATTTAAGGCCAAAGGTAACATACGAGCAGATGCTTCAGAGGTGGAGATTAGGTATTGGAAGCATATACCATAAAGAGGAAGAATGATGTAGCATTACCAAAGAGAACTTCCCCATGAAAGAATTGACTAGCATAATTTTTGTCAAATTGTATGAGAGAAGCATTCCACTTCAACCAAATCCTACCCAAATTTAACACAGAGAAATTGTTACAATACCTTCATTCTGAAATCATTTATGGTTATGCACAAACCATAGGTCAGAAAGTTGGAGGCATTAATTTTTGCCTCAAGAATGCATATGAGGTTAAGCTTGTAGGAAATGATAACATTTGCAGTTAAAAACTCTGTCGAACCCATTGAAGCTTCTCACAATCGAAGAGGTAAAAGATATGGAGTTCATTTGGATTTTGAGTTTTTGTTGGCCAAATTTTTGGCCTTGGGAATGTTGGGGGGTTTGGCAGCATTTAGGTGGGCGTCCATGGTTGTTTTAGGTAGCTTCTGATTAAGGTCAAGGATGTGATATGGTAATAGAGGCTGGTTTTCAAGGTTTGTGGATATGATAGAAAATTGATTAAATGAATCAAGTGGAGGTGATAGAGGGGTGGTTGAAGTGTGTTGATTGTGCGAGTTGGTTTCAATGGAGCTTGTGGAGATATTAGGTGTGTAAGCAAGATTGGAAGAGTTATTTGTTGAATAATTAGGTTGGGCTATAATGTATCAAAGAAGGAATTAGGTTGGTTACGGGCCTTGGTTTTTTTTGCTTTTGCTTCTACCCTTGGGGCTTAGGAGAGGACGGGGTGTTTCTAAGGGATTGATGGGACAAATGTGATGCAAGCAAATGAGTGATCCACAATCGAGAAAAGGTCAAGGTCTCCGGTCATACTCAACTCGAAGAGTTTGTGGTCTGCCACGGAGGGAGATGTGAATTTCATCAGGCAAATGGGTCTGTTTATCTATTTGAACACAGACTCTCGTAAAGGTTAACTGTGTTTTTAATGTGGTTAAGGAATCAACAGTCAGTTGGGCTCTATAAAACTCGTGATTTTGTACATACCAGCAGGGTTCCAACACCTAAGGGTAACATTCGGAATTTCAACCTAAAGGGGAAGGGAGGTGAATTCATCTCTTTGGTCAAAATCTGATGGCCATTTATAAAAGATGAGTGGCTTGCCAAAAAAAAAAAACCAAAGTCCCCCACTCTAGGCCATGACATAGTCTTCCGGGGATGAGAATTTGAAGAGAAAAAAACTCATCATTCAAGGAGAATAGAGTAAGAGGATCTTTCATTTTCCATGTCTTTTTAATAACAGTGAGTAACGACTCATAATAAGACCTCTTGCCCATAGCGTAACTGACCAAGCAATGATCCCACTCTTTAGAAACTTCCTCGACCTCATGTTCAGGATCTCCCTAGTTCTACTACAACCACACTTGTGGAGCTCATAGATAACCTTAACAATGTTCACTACTGCCTTTTTTATATTGATGATTGTAGTCTTTGGGGAAGCATTCAAGGATGATGATTTGCCTCCTTCTCCAAGGTTAATTCCTCTATCCAAGCAACTCGCATTAAATATAATATTTATCATTTTTCTTGGTTCAAATGGGCTAAGCTCAAATTTTAATTTATATATACTTAGATGATGCTCGATTTGAAATTAAAGATTGTTCACATTCTATCTATTAGAGGTGGTCAATGAAACACTCTCTATTATTCTTTATGTCTTTGGGCTCATTAACTCGAATACTTTCACTTCAATTGTATTATCATTTCTAATATCATCAAAGAGGTTTTAAATTGGTGTGGTATCTATTAGAGGTTGAACCCATCTTTCTCACCATGATCGTGATTCCTTGGTAACAAAACCTATGTTAGCCAAATTGATTCTCACCCTATCATGTTTGCCATACACATTATTATTTAGCAAAATTGAAGAGCTTGCTATGATGTTGCTTTGGTAGAAGCCTACCCTATCTCAAATTCTCTATCAAACCTATTCAGGCTAGAAAACTTGCTTATGTGGGATTTTCTAAGAGTTGTGCTTGATGTGATTTACTTCCTACCTTTCTAATTTTCACTAATTTTGTCATCTTCTTTTTTTAAATACTCAAAACAATTTTTAAGTATTTTGAGTATTTTTTTAAACAATTTCCACATCTGATATCAATTGCCTCAACCATTGATCACCGCTGCTATTATCATCAACAATCATTGTCATTGCTTTTGCATAAACCACCACCACTAGCAACCACCATCACTATCGCTCGGGTTACCGCCACACCACCGGCGACCACCATCATCTCATAAATCAACTTATTTGAAATTCAAAAAATAAAAATAATTAATATTTAAGATATCAAATCTATTTTATTTTATGTCAAATCATAAAGTGATCCCAATCGGCCTCTTCATAATATGATTGAAGAAAACCAAAAAAGCTTGGCAAAAAAAGTTCAAAATTTGATAGCGCGACTAACATATTTCTACATTTGAGAACCCCTCAAACCTAGAATGAAGCTCTAATTTGAAATAAATGTCCAAAAGCATAAATAATATATTCCAGCATGGGTTACTAAACTAACAAAAAAACTAGAGATGAGAGATTTAATGAATTAAGTTAAGAAAAAATAAAAGACTCAGAGTATGAAGATGAGAAACATACCCAACTGGTTGAGAATTGATGGTAGCAAATCTTGTAGTTCTGTCGAAGGCAAAATATCAAATATGTAAGTATCATTCTTAATTGAAAAAAAATACAATTTTGATCAAAATGTGTCTTTAAATCATTAAATATGTTTTAAGACTACGATTATACATGAAGAAGTTATTTACATTCATCTTGAAGCAAATCAAACAGTTTTTAGGCTCATCAAAACACCTGCAGATCTGGATTTCATGGGCTTTTTTTTTTTTTTTCCTTCTGAAATTTCATGAATTAAATTATTGCTAACATTTTATCATGTAAAAAATTGAAAAGTTGAAGATGAGCAATCTGTATTTCATTTCATGACTATTTAAAAGTAAAAAAATTTATTCAGATAAGATGGTAAGTGAGATTACTCTTTGTCTGTGGAGAGCCACTAATAACCCAAGTATTGGCAGCGATGGAAGCTTGCACTACAATAGAGAAATTAATGTTCCAATGAGATTTGAATTCCTCTTGACATAGTGTGAGAAAATAAAGAATAATGAGTTTTGGATATTTACCTTTAGGGTTCTGGAACTGTATTACAGAATCATCTTTAAATATGTTGACTTCTTCAATTGCAGGAATGGCATTGACACCTATCCTCTTCAGTGTGCTCTGAAGCTTCTTATCATCAGTCGTAGTTGTCTTATGAACAGCCTTCTTCTTCCTGACAGGCATCACAACGTAACACATGGCCAGAAAAGTAGATCAGTTAACTTTAAAATTTAAAGGTAACATAAGTTCCTATTAATTAACGTCTTATCAAAATGCACATCAGTAACGGAATAAATCTAGTCAAAATGCGTGGAGTATTAGCAATTCTACAATGAAGAATATGCAGGTAGGTAAGTGCAATTGACAATCCAAGTTCCACTTACGGAATACTACTACTCCTCAAAAGTGACTAACACCAAAATAACCTTAATTGTTCTATTAATTAATAATGTGAAAAATCCCAAAAAAATCACCTGGTTAGTCATGTGTGATCAATTTAATCTCAATTTTTAATTTAATTAATCGACTATACAAAATTGGATCCAAAATTTGATCCAATTTTGTATAGCTAAGGAACTACATTAGAATCAATTTTATATCTCAATGTCTATCAATTTCTACTCAAGAGATTATTTGGAATCAATCTTATATAGTTGAGAGACTAAATTGAAAAAATATAATACTCCGCACTATTTTGAGCTTTTTTTTTTCTCAATTAATAATACGAGTTATTGGCATTGGAGCAATGAAATCCCCTGAATTTCAAACTGAGGGAAAGATCTCCAAAAGCTCGCCATCCCAGTGGAGTGGCAAAATCGTAACAAAGACTTCAAATGGCATGGCAACTTCAGGGCATACTCATGTAGCAACAAACAACGAAAAAGCTGCGTAAAACTTTTTTTTTTTCAGGGCAGGAATGACTCAATGGGCAGGAATGACTCAATGGAAGACATTCTCAACAATTGACTGTCTTGGGCGGACTCAAATTTAAACATATCTAATCAATCAACTTTTATATAATACTCATCTTAAAATAAATTTAATAAATAAAATTATTTATCTTAATTAATATTGGTTCAATATCAGGAAATATTTCATCTTCCTGGAGACAATCCACCATGCATAGCAATCAGCAATAAAAAAACTATGGACTTGTCAGAACACTAAAAAGGATTTAAAACATTGATAACAAACAGTGGCACCAAAAATCCTATTAAACAGGCAGAAGAAAAAACGAACAAACCTCCGCATGCTTCCTTTTCCACCGGTGCGGACGGCACCAGCCATCTTTTGGAGCCTCTCAACATTCATCTGTAGGAGAAGCATCCACAGTTTTAATAAAGGCAAAAAGCTTGCAAAAAGTATGGATACGAGTAAACACAGACTGAAATTTTTTTTAAAATTATATAAAAGCAAGTTGCGGATTGGCAAATGCCTAAAGTACAAAGAGAGGCTATAAAAATATTGTAAAAATCTACTGATAATGGAGGCCATTATAGAAATGAAGCATATTAGACTTCCCTGTCAACTAAAACCAGTATGAAAAGGATCTCATGTCACATACAAAGAAACAATTAATTATTGTGAAAACTGGAAACGAGCAATCATAAAACTATGTCGCAAGGGACCTTTTAGTGGGGACACAACCGAACTAGCTACCCTCCAAAGTCATTTAGATGATAAAATTTACCTATTTTCATTCATTGTTATTTTCTGGGGTCCATACAATGTTGGGCCTTCCCGAGGATCGTATGAGGATATAAGATTCTATCAAAAGTTTCTCGTGAAATTTACCTTGCATGTAGAGAACTCTGTGGAATTAACAGTTTGTTCAAGATCCACTTCAAATAATTCTACTTCTTGAACATCAATGTGGGTATCACCTCGAGATTGCAATTTAGATAGAATCTTGAGCTAATTCGTGCTGCAAAGTTGCCTATATTAGGAACAAATACATTGGCATTTTTTTAAATGCTTTGGGTGACGTGTGATTGTCTTAATAAGTTAGCAGATGGTAGGAGAAAAGAGTTGTATGAAAACAATCAAGTGCTAGTGTCAATGCTCTGTAAATGTTGCAATCATGGTTATATTCTTGAATTGTTCTTTGAGAAGGTGCTGTAGCTTTCTTTAATGTTGCTACCGAGGAGATGTGTCTCCGTTGATTGTAAAATGAGTAGAATACTACTTAGTGATGAATATTTGGATGCTGAGGTCCTAATGTGTAGACCATCATTGAATTTTACAATGGATGATTGATGTAGGTGGAAATGTTTCCCACAGATAACGTCAAAATATTATGCGCTAGATATATTCAAGGCAACTGAGAGAGAGGTTATAATCTTAGTTTTGAAGAAAATCCTCACATATACAATTAAATTGAGAGCAACAAATAGGAGACATGATATCTTTTACATAGAAACCCAAGAAAGGAAAAATACCATGGTTTCTAGCCCAATTAAAACAACTCTACTAATATGAGTCAAGAATTTCAACAAATGTACATCCACATAATTAGAGTATATATTAATATAACACATATACATAAACCATGAAACACGTATCATATAATGGTAATATGAAATCCTTGGGGGTCAAAGTTATTGTCTGATGAGTGGGTGATCATCTAAGGCCAAAGTTACACATGAAATGTCGGACGTCGGTCATTGATAGGCTTCAAGTGACGGTTGCCGATTCGCTTTGCCATTCCCCTCATAGGAGTTAAGATTAAGTACCAATGAGATGAATATTGGACACGAATAGTCGACAAATGTTGAATGTCAATCATTGGCACGTATCAAGTGATTGCTCTACTTGTTCATTCTCCTGATAGAAGGGGTGCCCAAGAAAATGAGCGTTGGTTGTATATGTATGATGCACGTCAATCATAGATTATTGGTAGGCATCAAATAATGATCAATAAAGAATGTAAAAATCAGACGATTGGGGTGGTTGACTTAGTACTCCTGATAAGAAGGGATAGTAGAAAACTAATAAGATGGAAGTCAATGGTTGAAAGATGATCCATCTCAGTCATCAGATGAAAGTGATAGGGAATTTAAAATGTCGAATGATTGTGGGTGATTGGCTTAGTCATTCCCTAGCTAAGGGGAAGCTAACTGACCTAGATGATGAATGTCGGGCATCATTCATTGATATACATTAGATATTAGTCATTGATATATTTATTTGAAGATGAATAAGCTATATCAAAAACATTTGATTTCCAACCCTCGCCCCCCAACAATACACACGTACACAAATCAAAGGAAAATCGCTCTGTACTAACTTTCTTAAAATACTAAGCTGCCGCTGTAATTAATAACAAGGCCAATTTAAATGCAGTTTAAAAAGCTCAAAATACAGAGAAGAACAAAGCTCGGCGCACTGTACAAATTACCCAACCAAAAAAAGAGAGGACAATTAGCTCAGTAACTGCACAGTTGAAATACCCCCATCCCATCATAAATCCCACGTTGAACGGCTAGGACTAATCCACACAAACCAGCATGATTTTCTTCAAAAACCAACAGAACCCATCCCCGCGATTCAATAATTAATCTGGAGGGGGGAAAGTGCACCCGGCAATTATATTCCAATTCAAGAGAACCCGATACATTCCTTATGCCCGATTTCTCGCCTATCGCAAAACTCGCCTGAATATCCAAGAACGTAATAATAACAAGGAATCCCAGACTTCCAAATCGAAGTGAAGCACAATCGATCTATCTTAATCTCCGATTTTCATCAAAAGAATGAGGTCGTTATCCTTTTGACATAACTGATGCGCATAGCAGAATGAAAGATGAAGCTATACAATCGAATCGATCTCAGCAGGAACGATTAAATTCCAACTTCTAGTAGATTCGTAAGATTAATAGTGGAAAGTAGAAGATCTTACCTCCGATGATGAGTCTGTGAGTGGACGGCGGGGCCTTCGGCGCCTCAAGGGTTTCAGCTACTCCAGCTCCAGGGTGGAGAATCTAATTTATCCCCGAGGGCCGAGAGGTTTACCATTTTATATAAGGCGGTCGCTCTCGACAGTGCTTTTAAGTCGAACCGTAAACAAAAACTGCCGGCCCGTTGAGTGGCTCGACCCGGTTTAATTAACCGCTGACTTTAAGCATTTACTAATATATATATTACCATAGAACTTTCATACATTTATATATCTAATCTAAAATTTATTATTTATTTATATTTATTTTACTTTATTTTAGATAAATTAATAGATATTTTTATATGATTTTAAGATTTGATTATAATGTAATTAAATATAAAGATGTAGATTTTACACAAATAAATATATAAAAATTTAAATAATTAATTAGCACTCACAATAATATTTTTGTTTCTACAAGAGTAGATTTTCTATTCTCTTATAAATTTATATTTATGTTTGTGATGTTATGTTATCTCTAAGCACAAAACTAAACACATTATTATTCTGATCATTCACATAAAAACTGTACATTAATTGAGTTTTTTTTTTTTTTTTTTTTTTCGTGGAATAAGTTGAAAGAAAGAAAATAAAAGATTTGTTTGGGCCCCACAATCGGTGCATAATCTAAAGCATGTGAGTTATGGAGTAGGGGTGTTAATTCGGGTCAACGGTTCAGGTTTGGGTCCAACCCGAGTTGATCCGAATCCGACCCGTTTAGCTAAACAAGTGAAGATTTCCAACCCGGACCCGACCTGTGCGGGTTGTCAGGTTGACCCGACCCGACCCGCGAACCCGTGGGCACAATGATGGACTAGCAGAGCCACTGACACGAATGAGGACAAAGGAGGACATGGGCGTCGTGGTCTCGTGGGTGACTGGCTAAGACGATGACCGCAGAGGAATCAAATCAAGATTGTTAGGCAATCTATCTAGGGACGTGATACCTACCTCGACGTCGAGACACAACTTCCGCTTCCGCTGCAGCCTGCAGGTCGGACCTTCGGGTGAGGCATCGGGCGACCTGGCTGAGGCACATGACGGACTGCGGAGGCATTGAGGCAAGGAGCTTGCACTTCGTAGGAATGAGCAGTCGCGTCGCTTGCCGTGGTGAGACCAGTGGGCGGAGTCGCGTCACTCATGTGTCGCATGCATAAATGGGTCAATCGTGTTAACTTGCGGATTTCATGGTCAACCTAAACCCGACCTGTTTCACAAACGGGTTGACCCAAACTTGGATTTTTTCCAGTCGTGTTCTGGTTGGGTTTCGGGTCGTGTCAATTTTTTACACGTGTATTCTGAAGCTGATACTGAAATTTTATAGTAAGCTTGTGTTATATTAGGCTTTATTTGGAGTTCCTTCTAGAACCTTCTCTGACACTTATTTATACTGGCCTTTATTTGGGTTGACTTTGTGTTGGAATAGAATTTGTTCGATGTAATATCGTTCATCACTTTAGGTGTTCTTCACTTGTAGTGTGATAATGGAGGACGACGAAGTTGGTAGGCGTCACCATTGGTGTTGATGATGTATACTAATTGTTTAAGTGGTGTACATCAACTTTGTTAGTGATAACTAGCGATTAAGTTTGTGGACGCATGCGTTTGTACAAACAACGTGCTTTGATTTTACAGGCAATGGACGCATGTGTTTGTACAAACAACGTGCTTTGATTTTACAAGCAATGACATGAATGTATGTTATTGGAAAGAATGACTGGCAAAATAGGTGGGAGTTGGTGTTAACGACATTAATCGATCTTATAGGCAATGACTTATTGTTAGTGTTATTGTTAATGGTGGGTGTATGGGTGACAAAGTTGGCAGACATCGGCAATCAATCAGGGGTGGTCGCGAGATCATAGTTGAGTGATAATGGTCAATAAATTTGAGAATATTTAATGACTTGTAGTAATCACAAGCACTGCATTCACAAATTAGAAAGCATAAAGCATAATACACATAACACAAGAGAGAGAAAACTAAAGTTTTAATCAGTCTCAAAAATTTCTTAATAACTTTCCTTGCACAATGTTGTAGCAAATTATAGTATATATATATCATAATAAAGTTGTATTTCAATTATATAATTATATTGTAGTAGCGACATTTGGTAGTTGTCAAGGTGCGGTGGAGATTGTCTAGTATAAAACATGGTGGACATCGATAGCTTTTGGAATATCTTGATGATAACTAGAAGTGTTATTAATAAGATTGTAGTCAGATTATGATGCTTGGATGATGGTAATCAGCTGATGAAAGTCAGGCAATGATGATTAAGAGATGTGAATCTATCGACAAAAGTTGAGGGAAGGTAGCAGGTTAGCAAAAGATGGATAATGGTTGTCTAACACCAGCGACGATAATGATCATTGGCATCGAACATCAAATGAAACTCTGCAGAACTTCACACACTCTCTCTAATTTAAGTTAAGATCTAAAACCTTTCTTATGTGGAGAATATAAGTCTATTTATTATTTTCTTGAGTAATAAAAAAAGTTATTTTTTATATTTTATAAATTTATCATTTTAGTTTTTAATAAGGCTACATTTACCTTTCATAACATAGGTCATATCTAACACGTTTATTTTCCTAACATGATCATCAGAACTCAGAAGGCCTACATTGACTTTCCCAGATCTTATTTGCCATTGTAACTACTCCGACTCGATAAATTTGATAATATTATAATTAATGGATAAATTATCTACAAATATTCCTTATACGATATATTCTCTAATGAAAAGAGTGCACACCATGCGAACTTAATGATGATTTGTGCTTCATTAATTGAGCATAACTGATCATTAATGGCATTTATTTTCGTGCAAATCCTAAAATAGCATTCACCCATTTTTTAAACAAAAGAATTCCATCTTTTTTTTTTCATAAACTTTGATAAGATTTGATGGCATAATTTATGGTTTGCTCTTTTCAAATGTGTTTCGGGTTTTCGATTTGGACTTATTTGGGTTCGGATTGAGTTAAATGGTGTCATTGGATTCGTATTTTTGAGATGTTTAGTTCGACTATAAGTTTCCTTAAATCATAATTTGAATGGTTCCAAATTTAATTTTAAAGTTTCTAACTTGATTTAGCCTTGAGATTCGTGTCTGGTTAAGCTAAATTTTTGATAATTTCTTAATAATGATTTGCAAAGAAATAAAATTACAATTTATATATTTTTAAAGAAACACATATTTCAATTCATACTACATGATGCATCATCAAAAAATTACCTTGATCAGGCATGAATCTTGAGGCAAAATCAAGTTGAAATTTTTTGAAATAACATTTGGGATCATTTGAACTCTGATTTCAACAAATTTATAGTTGAATTGAGCGTCTCAGAAATAAGAACACAACGACACCAAATTCGACTCAATCTGAGCCTAAATGAGTCCAAATCAAGGACCCGAAGCGCTACTAGAAGGTTCAAACAGCAATTTGGATTACCAAACGGTTTTCAAACATGACATGCTTATAATCGAATCGAGCGGATCGACGAGACGAATTCAACGAGCCAAAGATCACTGAATTGCGATATCGCTAAGACCTTCAAATGTCCAACGAACGGTCGGTAATCAAGGGGTTCAACATCGGCCGTCCATCCAAAACCACTCCCTATTTACCCCTGATCGTCCTCATATTTACAAGTCATGCCACTCTAAGAAATCTATAAATAGACCATTCTTTTTTTCTTGAAAGAAGGGGGAAAGGAATAGAGCAATAGAGAGATCGAAGATCACTCTTGCCACATAGTTCCTCCTCAACCACCAGCCAGACTTATTTCGGACCACCACATGACGCCCAAACTTTTGCCAGACCACCACATGATGCCCGGACTTTTGTCGGACCACCACTTGACGCCTGGACTTCTGTCGGACCAGCACCGGATGCCCGGACTTCTGTCAGACCACCACCAAATGTCAAGACTTCTGCCGGACCATCACTTGACGCCTGGACTTCTACCGGACCACCACCCGATGCCTGGACATCTGTCGAACCACCGCCTAACGCCCAGATTCTGCCGGACCACCACGTGACGTTGGACTTCTACCGTGTCGCCACCTGACACCCGAACTTCTGTCGGGCCGCGCACCTGACGCCCGGACTTCTATCATACCTCCACCTAACGCTCGGACTTCTGCTAGATTGTCACATGACGTCGGGACTTCTGCCAAACCATCACCTAAAGAGTTAGGTTTCGTTTGGGACGACTTTCTTACTACTTCATAAAGCAGTTTTCTAATATAAAATTTTTAATTTTAAAACTAAAAAGTTATTTTAAGAAACAATAAAAAAGTTATCATAAACAAAGTCTTAATTGATCACATACAAAATTGCTCAACAACATAAGATTTTGGATGGTCGTCGAAAGCCATTTTTAGCTAAGGACGTTGGTTGCAGCATCATAGGGGAGTGGGGTCAGCACTAGGTTAGGGATTTGACGAAATGAAAATGAGAAGAACGAGGAACCGATTTGATTTATCCTGAACAATTTGCAACCAATCGGAAAAGTTCATCGCACGGTTCATTTATATAAGAGCTCTGCAACAATAATATTATAGTGAGGCACTATCAAAACATAACTAATAATAAACATAAAAAATATATAATAATTTACAATAAGACCTTCAGCGCACCCCGCTTAGTTAACCGGCAAGAAGGGCATTCTGTAACGAGTTCCTCACAGTCTCCACAAACACAAAGATGATTACAAGGAATCAACAAGATCGAAACCTCTCTCTCCCCACAAACCCTACACTTCAATCTAGAAACTTCCATTTCCTCTTTTCCTTCACAACAAGACTCTTCTTCTCCGACCTCTCCACTATCTCCAAACCCTTCTCTCTCCCTCGCCGCCGCCTCGTTCTGTATTATAACATTCTGAAGACTAACCCTGAGAGCAGAAGCCGCCGCCTCGCTCCGGCGAGCCATGGAACATAATTGCTGGTTCTGAAGAATAATGGAACGGAGCTTCTGCTGCAAAGCTAGGTTTTGAAGCTGGAGCTGCTTCGATTTGGCTTCTTTTTGGCGGAGAAGGTCGTCGGTGGTCAGAAGTAAGGTTTGGTAATGGCGAAGGTTGATTTGCGATAGATTGGTATTGAAATTTTGGATGTGTTGATGGAGGAGGAGGAGATAATCTGTCTGTGAGTATTGATTTGTTGGCATGAGGAAGGAGCTGTGGATGGAGAAGGAGGAAGAGGACGGGGGGATGGGTGAGAGGTTGGTTTTTAGTTCTATTTGAAGCGGGGAGAAGGATGGGAGGGCCATTGGGGGGTTTAGCTAATCAACTTTTAAGCTTTCTTCGTGTTCAAATACAGGACAGGTGAGAGAGGAAAAAAATAAAAAACTGTGGAAAAATCTTTGTCCCTTCTCGATTGAACAAAAAATAAAATAAAATATATTTTATATTTGATATATTTTATAATAAATATTCTAAACAAATTTAATTAATTTATGTGCTCTCATTAAAAGAAAAGAGAAAAATAATTTAAATGATTTATGATTCCTGATTAATTATGGAAAATTAAAGTATTAAATATTGAGGACATAAATGTTCATAAACTCAGAGTATGATATTAAATGCTAAATAAACAAATATAAAATAATTTTGGATATATTAAAATAAAATGTTGCGGAATTTAATGATAATATAAAAGTTCTAAAAATGATTATGTTTCTGGTAGGAACGTGTTAGGACATCAGACATTTTTTTTTTTTTTTGTGTTCTTTCCGTGGCTAATAAGGCATTGTTTTTTCTAGTTTTGTGCACGGGTCTTGCATGTATGAAATTAATTTCAAGTTTGCCTTTTTATTAATTTTATTTTTATTTAATTGATAGAGTTTGTATGGTGGAGTTGACTATTGATGGGAGACCGGATTTAGTGGATGCATAAGGCATGGAGAGATTATTCTGTGCGGTCATCAGATCGTTTTAAGATTGATACGTCATTACAAAATTAGCTTGATTGGGCATGAATCTCGAAGCAAAAGCTAGTTGGAAACTTCAAAAATTAAATCCGGAAGCATATGAACTCCGATTTCAGCAAGCTTACTGTCGAACTGAGCGTCTCGGAAATACGAACCTAACGACACCAAGATCAACCCAATCGGAGCCCAAATGAGTCCGAATCAAGAGCTCAAAGTGCTGTTGGAAGGTTCAAACTGCAATTTGAGTTACCAAACGGTCTCCGATTTTGACGAGCTTATACTCGAATCGAACGGCTCGACGAGACGAATCCAACGAGCCCAAGATCACTAAATTCCGACATCATTAAGGCCTCCAAATGTCCAACGAACGGTGCACGATCATAGGATTCAATATCGGCCGTCCATTTGATCACTCCCTATTCGCCCTTGATCTCACACCTATTTACGGACCATGCCACTCCAGAAAATCTATAAATAGAGCCCTCATTCTTCACAAGAGAGTATCTAAGCAAGAGAGAGAAGAAGAGAAGAGAAGGAGAGAGAGAAGGAAGAAGTTCCTCCTCGACAGCCGCCGGACCACCGCCGGACCACCGCAGAACCTCGTCGGACCACCGCCGGACCACCGCAGGAAGCTCGTCGGACCACCGCCGGACCACCGCAGGAACCTCGCCGGACCACCACAGGACCTCGCCGGACCACCACCTTAAGGCCCGACGTTCAGTCCCTACGTCCTACCAAAGACCCGACGTCTTGTTCAAGGCCCGACGTTCAGTCCCTACGTCCTGCCTAAGACCCGACGTCTTGTTCAAGGTCCGACGTTCAGTCCCTACGTCCTGCCAAAGACCCGACGTCTTGTTCAAGACCCTATACTTAGTCTCAACTTCCTGCCAAACACCCGACGTCCAACTCAGGACCCGACGTTCAGTCCTTACGTCCTGCCGAAGACTCAACATCTTACTTAAACCATTGTAATCTGTTCACCCCTGGAGGTGATCCAGTCCTTTGTAACCAATTCAAAATCTAGTGGAATCATTTTCAACTGGGCTAGGCCTCGTGGTTTTTTCCCTTTTAAGGGTTTTTCCACGTAAAAAATCTTGTGTTCTCTGTGTGTGCTAGTTATACGTACAACGCTAAGACGTAGAATCAAATCTCTATCGCCGCGTAATTTCTAGCCCGCAACAGATTGGCGCCGTCTGTGGGAAGGCTAATCCCACTACACTAAGGAATCCTCCAATGGTCAACAGGCGTAGCCATCGCATCATGGGAACCTCCCGCTCTAATTCACACCAATCCAGGAATCAGTCCCTGAATCAAGGACGACAGGCATCTGCCTCCTTTCACCCCAATAACCGACTCCCTACAGGAGAAGGAACTTCAGGGCCGTCCCTAGAAGAACGTATCAGAAAAATGGAGGAATCTCAAAATGAGATCCTTCAGCTTTTAAGGGGAGCTCGAGGACCAATGCCGGTACCCCAAGAAGATGCTCTTCTCCCGCAAGATCAGCCAGGATTTGAAGACATTCTTCATGTCGAAGTCCCCCTTCCTCCACCAAGGATGCGTCCTCCTACACGTCCAGAGAATGAGCTCGCCGATACAGCAAGCTCTACCCATCCTTCGCGCACGGGTCACCGACAGCATATGCCGCCGGACGTCCCCGAGGACTTAGACCAACAGCGCGTCACTGAACTCCCCCGTAATACTCTACGGCATGAGTTACGAAGATTAGTCCGAGAAGAGTTCCCTACAGGGGGTATCAGGCAGTCCCTTCACCAACGGGACATTCAGGAGTCATCACCTTTCACCGAAGCTGTCCTCCGATATCCCGTTCCGGCAAGATTCAAACTCCCAAATATTGATTCTTATGATGGGACTTCAGACCCCTATGAACATATCGATCACTACCGCACTATTATGCATATCCAGCAGGCCCCAGACGCTCTGCTCTGTCAAGTTTTTCCGGCCACCCTTAAAGGGCAGGCCCGGACATGGTTCTACTCCCTACCCCCTCGGTCCATTCCCCTATTCGTTAAATTGGCCAAATTGTTTGTCGAACAATTTGTCGCCAACCGAAGGATGATTAAAGACTCCTCCCACCTTTCGGGGATACGACAGAACGAGGGTGAATCTCTCAAAGAGTATTTTCAAAAGTTTTCTACAGAAGCCCGACAAATTCCAGGGGTGGATCCCGAATTGCTACGAGGTGTATTTCTTGGAGGGCTTCGTCCAGGCCCTTTTTACTCGGCACTTATGCGAGAGACAGTCCATTCTTATGCGGATTTAATCCATCGGGTAGAGGCCCAAATCACTGCCGACGAAGCCATCAATGCTCATAGGAAGCAATTCGAGCAAACAACCGGAAAGCGAAAAAATCCCCCAGGGACGGAGAATCCCCCCTCACAAAGGAAGAAGCAAGGAAACTACAATCTTCCTCCTCGACCCTCACAGCCACGACGGGAGCCCCGACAAGAAAAAGAGTACACGCCACTTAATACCTCCCGAGCAAATGTATTAATGGCTATCCGAGACCAAGAGAGTGTAAAGTGGCCGTACCCTTTAAAGCCTAATACCGGAAACCAAGAACAGTATTGTCATTTCCACCGCAGTCGTGGACACACCACTGAAGCATGCAGGCAGCTCAAGGAGGAAATTGAGAGACTGATCCGACAAGGATATCTCCGACAGTTCATCAAGAATCCAACAGCTCGAGAAGAAACCGTTCCGACTGGGGGGCAAGATCAACAAAAACAGTCGACAAACAACCGCCAGATGGTCGGTGAGATTGAAACTATTGCTGGAGGCCCTTCAACGCCTTGCCAAATTCTAATCGCAGAGAACAAGGAGCCACCAACAAAAAAGCTTCATGTCGATCACTCCATCACCTTCAAGGAGTCTGATCTAGAAGGTGTAAAGACTCCTCATCAAGACCCGCTGGTGATTAGCGCAGGAATCGGCGACCCATGTTACAATGTTAAAAGGATCTTGGTAGACAATGGAAGCTCAGTAGATGTTTTATTCTACTCCACTTTTCTTAGCATGGGCCTATCTAGAGAGAAACTCCAGCCTGCTGCCGGTCCACTGTATGGATTTGACAACCGGCCTGTAAGAGTTGAAGGAACCATTACTCTTCCGGTTGTACTTGGAGAATTCCCCCGTCAAGTTGAGCACCCCATTCTATTCATTGTAGTGAAGTCCGAATCAGCCTACAATGCGATCTTTGGAAGACCACTTCAAATAATTTTCGGGGCTGTTGCTTCAATTCCCCACTTAAAGCTCAAGTTTCCTACCCCATCAGGGATCGGAACAGTACGAGGAGATCAACAAGTAGCACAGTCATGCTATCTTAGGCAGGCTCAACCACACTCATCAGTTACTCTAAGCATCGAAGACTTCGATCTTCGGAATGAAGATACCCCTCAAAGGGCCTCCCCTGTAGAAGATCTTACCTGTGTCTCCCTATCAGAAGAACATCCATCGAGAACAGTACAGATCGGATCACTCCTCTCAGATACAGAGAAAAAAGAATATGTAGACTTTCTACGTACAAACCAAGACGTATTCGCATGGAGTTCAGCAGATATGCCCGGTATTAATCCTGAAATAATTATGCACTCCCTGAAGATCAACCCAGCATGTAAGCCAGTGATTCAAAAGAAACGAAATTTCGCCCTAGAACGTCAGCTGGCAATCGAACAGGAGGTTGATAAGCTTTTAAAAGCAAGATTCATAAGGGAAGTACACTACCCATCTTGGTTAGCCAACGTCGTGATGGTTCGAAAAACAAATGGGGCTTGGAAAATGTGCGTGGACTATACGGATCTCAATAAAGCTTGCCCCAAGGATAGCTTCCCGCTCCCCCGAATAGATCAGCTAGTCGACGCCACATCCGGACATCATATGTTAAGCTTTATGGATGCCTACTCCGGATACAACCAAATACAAATGGATCCCGCCGATGAGGAGGCAACATCTTTTCAAACGGACAAAGGGTTATATTGTTACCTGGTAATGCCATTCGGGCTCAAAAATGCAGGGGCAACTTACCAACGACTTATGAATAAGGTTTTTAAGAACCTTATTGGGCGTACCATGGAAGTCTATGTGGACGATATGCTGGTGAAGAGCCTCGAGAAATCTCAGCATATCTCAGATTTGGAAGAATGTTTTAACCTTCTCCGATCTTACAACATGCGCCTCAACCCCTCCAAATGTGCATTTGGAGTCACCTCAGGAAAGTTTTTGGGATTCATGGTTACCCACCGAGGGATTGAGGCCAACCCGGAAAAGATCAAGGCCCTAAGGGACATGCTACCCCCCAGAAACATCAAAGAAGTTCAGAGACTGAATGGAAGGATCGCAGCACTCTCTCGATTTCTAGCTCGTTCGGGAGATAAATATTTGCCTTTCTTCAAGATCCTCAGGGGGGCTCGTAGCTCAGGATTCCAATGGACTGATAAATGCCAAGAAGCTTTTGAACAACTCCGAACTTATCTAGCCTCACCACCGCTTCTCTCAAAGCCAATTCCAGGGGAAATTTTGTATATGTACATGGCCGTCTCTTCTCAAGCTATAAGTTCGGTCTTGGTTCGGATGGATGATTCGACTCAACGCCCAGTCTATTACATCAGCAAGGTACTTTCAGATGTTGAAATGCGTTATCCATTGGCAGACAAAACAGCATTAGCATTGGTCTTCTCAGCCAGGAAGTTACGACCTTATTTTCAGGCACATGCGATCAGGGTTTATACAAACCTGCCGCTGAAAAATATTCTTCAAAAACCCGAAGCCTCCGGAAGATTGATCAAATGGTCAGTAGAACTTGGAGAGTTCGATATACAGTTCTTACCTAGACCCGACATCAAGTCACAGGTGCTTGCCGATTTTGTAGTCGAATGTACTAGCTACACCTCCGAGGAATTGCCTGATGTATCCCCTTCTTCCTCCTGCTGGACATTATATGTAGACGGAGCTTCTGGGAGTTCTGGTGCTGGTGCTGGAATCCTATTAATCTCCCCGCAGAAAGCCACACTTGAATACGGGCTTAGACTGAAGTTTCCGGCAACAAACAATGTTGCTGAATATGAAGCTCTAATCGCTGGATTAAGATTGGCAATTGATTGCGAAGTTCAAGACTTAGTAGTTCACACTGATTCCCAACTGGTTGCTTCTCAAGTAGAAGGGGAATTCGATACTCACAACCCACTTTTGGCTCAATACTGTCAGATAGTTAAAACCTTATTGGCTCAAATAGCAAGGCATCAGGTCATCCATATCCTTCGAGAGAAAAACACAAGGGCAGACTCACTCTCCAAGTTAGCTACCTCTACAACGGGAGATGTTTTTAAAAGAAAATTCATTGAGGAGATCCACTTCCCTAGCATTCAAGGCTCATGGGTACTTCAATCAATAGAGGAATCAAAAGAAGTTTCTTGGATCGACCCCATTCTTGCTCTCCTACAAGAAGGCTCTCTCCCTGAAGACCCAGTTATGGCAGTACGACTTCGGAGGCAAGCAGCCAACTTCACCATTATTAACGGAGAGTTATACAAACGATCTTTCACGGGGCCATACCTCAAATGCCTTCCTCCTTCGGAGGCAAATTATGCACTTCGCGAAGTACATTCGGGCATTTGTGGGGAACATTTGGGTGGAAGGGCGTTAGCCCAAAAGGTCCTGAGACAAGGGTTCTACTGGCCGACGATAAAACAGGACGCATTAGAACTTGTACGGAAATGTAACAGTTGCCAGTTGCATGCCAACCTCACTCATCTACCCGCCGTAGAGATATCGACATTACAGAGTCCCTGGCCTTTTGCCCAATGGGGGATCGACATAATGGGACCATTTCCTATGGCCACGGGACAGCGAAAATTCATCATATTAGCTGTCGACTATTTCACGAAGTGGGTAGAAGCAGAACCACTAGCGAAGATCACTGAAGCAAATGCCAAACAGTTTTTGTGGAAGAGCATAATATGTCGCTTTGGCATTCCTGCAAAAGTTATTACTGATAACGGGACACAGTTCACCGGAAGGGTCTTTACCACATTTTGTAAAGATCTCCACATTCATCTAGTACACACAGCTGTGGCTCATCCTCAGACTAATGGACAGACAGAAGTCACTAATCGGACCATTCTGAGAGGACTGAAAACACGGCTGGAGAAGGCTGGGGGGCAATGGGCTGACGAGCTCCCAAACGTCCTTTGGGCCTATCGTACGACAGCAAGGACTCCAACAGGAGAGACACCGTACAACCTCTGCTTTGGTACAGAGGCTGTCATTCCAGTCGACATTGGAGTCCCCAGTCATAGAGTGCAAACTTTCGACTCCAATACCAACGACGAAAAACTCAGGCACAACCTAGACCTCCTTCCAGAAGTAAGAAACGGGACAATACTTAAGGTTGCTGCCTACCACCAGAGAGTTGCCCGTCACTATAACAGAAGGATGAAGCCACGACAAATATCGGTAGGAGATCTGGTCCTACGTAGTATTGAGGCGGCAGGCAAAGGCCCTCAACGAAATAAACTCTCCCCCCTCTGGGAAGGTCCGTACCTAGTAGCAGCTATGGTGAAGCCAGGGACTTTCAAATTAAAGGATGCTGAAGGGAAGATGCTTCCTCGAACTTGGAATATCGAGAACCTCCGCAAATACTATCAGTAGAGCGTAATCGTGCCGTTTGTTTTAGAATGTTGTATGTCTTTTGCTTACTGTATATGTCTTTAATTTCGGACTTTGTTTGTGGTGTTTTCTAGTTTCCTTCTCCCTTAAACTGTTTTTCGGGAGCAATGTTCTTCGTTTAATAGCAGTAAAGACTTTGTTAAGTTTTGAACTTTAATTTTGAGCAGTTGATGATGATTGTTCAATCGTTAGTTGATCAATCCCGGGGGGATTCGATCCGACCTCTTCCACACAGGTTAACGTCATCGAGCAAGGCTCTGACTCACAACCTCGGATAGGTCTTATATCCTTGGTGGATTCTCCCGACCTCTTCCACACAGGTTAACGTCATCGAGCAGGGCTCTGACTCACCAACCTCGGATAGGTCTTATATCCTTGGTGGATTCTCCCGACCTCTTCCACACAGGTTAACGTCATCGAGCAGGGCTCTGACTCACCAACCTCGGATAGGTCTTATATCCTTGGTGGATTCTCCCGACCTCTTCCACACAGGTTAACGTCATCGAGCAGGGCTCTGACTCACCACCTCGGATAGGTCTTATATACTTGATGGATTCTCCCGACCTCTTCCACACAGGTTAACGTCATCGAGCAGGGCTCTGACTCACCACCTCGGATAGGTCTTACATCTCTTATAGATTCTTTTAACCTCTTTCATACAGGTTGGCGTCATCAAGCAAGGCTCTGGCGTACAACTTAAAGTAAACAGTACATCCTTAGAGGATCCTTTTAAACTTTCAAGCACAGGTTGGAAGATAAATACCTTAAACAAATATAAAAGAAATTCACTCAGAATAAATAGATACACTGGAATATCTAAGTCATATAGC
The DNA here is from genome assembly GCA_016618105.1 of Dendrobium huoshanense. Classification (NCBI taxonomy): domain Eukaryota; kingdom Viridiplantae; phylum Streptophyta; class Magnoliopsida; order Asparagales; family Orchidaceae; genus Dendrobium; species Dendrobium huoshanense. Next base: position 64,586,071 of record CM028358.1, on the reverse strand, counting down.
AACAGAACAATAATCCACTACTAAGTCAAAGTAGATATCACACAACGGTACAAAACATCAGGTACATCACAATAACTAAAAAGACAAACTAATACAAACAACAGGAACTAGAAAGCCTACTCAACATCTACTATCTCATCATCTGCATCAAGATCGAGGACCTTCCGAAGATCACTCTCTACCTCATCACCATCAGAGCCTGAAGGAAAGTCAGCTGAAGCCTGGCTAGGGGTCACCTCTTCGGCTGGAACTCCGGTCTTTCGCTGCATCAGGCGAACCCCCTTAAAGAAGCCTCTAATAAATCCATCCTCAGTGCACTGCTGCTCCAAACCCTTCACCTCTATAGCATAGATGTGATCTCGGGCCTCCTCAACACGATCCTGGACGATAGTCTTGAATGCTATGGACTTCTTGAAGTCTTCAATAACTCTTGAAGGTTCTGAACTAGACAAGGCAGCCTCCTTCTCAGCTATAATGGCCTGAGACTCCTTATCCTTCATCTCCAGCGACGCAATCTTCTTCTCCGAAACTTTCTGCTCCCTCAAAAGTCTGGTGATCGTCGCGTGAGCCTCCTCAAGATCTATCTGATGCCGATCTGCCTGCTGATTCCGGAGAGTTACAGAGCGCATTGTGTTGGCAAGCTCAGTCCTGCAATCGCTCAACTCATCTTCAAGCACCTTCACCTCCTTAACCTTCTGCTCATACTTCCGCTTGAACTCCCCCTGAAGATACTTGATCTTAACAAACTCATTATTCCAGTCATTAATCTCGATCCCAATGCGCGACAGCTGAAATAAAAAGAAAAATTTATTATAAGTCACCTCAGAAGCAAATGAGATAAAAAATATTGAGATATGTTACTCACCAAATTACTGGTCTTGTTATGTTCGAGGCATTGATGATTCATGACATCCTCAGGGATATGCAGCTTGGCTGGGGAAGAGTCAGTTTGGGTCTTGTCAGTGGTTATCTCTTCCAACCTCTTCCTCTTCGAAACCTGGGGGTCGTCGCCTCTAGCCGGTCGTTTGGGAGCCGCTTTTGAAGCAGGGGCAGGAGGCTCAGGAATCCTGGATGTCGGCTTCAACTTTCTTGCATCAGACCTCCCAGTATGAAATGAAATTCCAACCTTGAATAAGAACTCTTCTTCAGTGTATTTGCTCATATGACGAACCTCAAATAGAAGATGTTCAAGATCGGGAACTTTCAAGATCCTCATTATGTCTTCCTCGCTGACATGTAGAGGGGATGGTAAATCCCTCATCTTTCCCCACTTCTCTATCAAGCCCCAATCATTCTTCACAAAAAAGAAAGCATTGACCCAATTCTTTGAAGGATCGCGGGTACGTACATCCAACCATTTGGATCTGAAAGTCACACGCCCAGACGTATCACTGGTAAGCTTGCCCATCCGTGAAAGATGCTCCGGGGTCATAGTGGCTCCCCGATCCCGAAAGAGAGCAATCAATCCCATAGCCACTGATATTGCTCTAAATGAAAGTTGGAATAGGTTCACACCGCACCTTTGTAAGACTTCGATCAGCTCAGTAGGAGGTGGAAAGCGTAAACCAGCCCGCAAGTGGGCCTCAGAAACGGTCACGTACCCAGGAGGAGGAAGATTCGCCCGATCAGACATCCTCGGGACCATCGTCTTCACATCATTCGAGAAGTAATAATTCTTGCGAAAAAGGAATAGGAAGTCATTTGTAACAGTCGACGTTGTCTCATCCAACTCCCTATTTGGCCTCCGCTCGCCATCATGCGGTGCGACGGGGTCTCCCCGGATCACAGGATCTCTCGGTGGGGGGTGATCACCTGACATTTCTAGGGGGAGGGGGAAAGAAGAAGATCTCCGAACTTCCTTGCCAAGAGAGGGGCCTCAGAAGACTGAGGGAAGGCCTCAATAGAAAGGACAGAGGGAGAAGATCTCCGAACTTCCTTGCCAAGAGAGGGGCCTCAGAAAACTGAGGGAATGCCTCAATAGAAAGGACAGAGGGAGAAGAGAAGAAAGGAGGAGAAGAAGAGAAGAAAAGAGAAGAGGAAGAGGAGTGGAGTGATTTTCTAAAGGGTTTAAGGCCCTATTTATAGGTTTTTGGGAGAAAGGAGAGAAGTTTCTAGAATTTTCAATTTCCCAAAATTTTCTAAATTTTTCTGAATTTTTTCGGAATTTTTTGGGATTTTTTAGGATTTTTTAGGCATTTTTTCGGCCTAAAAAGGCTTAAAAATGCCTAAAAAACCCCTTTTTCTGCACAGGTCGGGCCCACTAGGTCGGTGGGCTGAACAGACCCGCCCGTTCGTTCAAATGAGGCGGTGGGAAGCTTCCAGGCGGGCTGACCGCGCGGGCCCAGGCGGGCCTAGGCGGCCCAGGCGGGCCGCCGCGCGGGCCAGGAGGCGGCCCAGCAGCCCGCCGCGCGGGCTGCAGCGCGGGCCGCAGGCGCGGCCCAGGCGGCCCAGGCGGGCCACCGCGAGGGCTGCAGCGCGGGCCGCTTGCGCGGCCCAGGCGGGCCGCCACGCGGGCCGGAGGCCCAGGCGGCCGGGCAGGCCAGGCGGCCGGGCGGGCCGCCGCGCAGCGCGCAGCGCGGGCCCGCGAGCGCGGGCCCGCGAGCGCGGGCCCAGGCGGGTCGGGCGGCCCAGGCGGGCCGCCGCGCGTTCCAGCGCAGGCCGGCGGTGCCGCCGCCGGCGCGGCGGCCGGCCGGCCGGTCCGGCCGGTCCGGCCGCCTAGCCCATTTTGGGCCCGATTTTCGTCCCGGAAACTCCGTTTTCGACATTTTTGGGGTCCCCGGACACATTTTTCGACGTTCCGGACTCAATTTTGGCACTTTCAGAGCTCATCGAGGCCTCCTTGACTTGTTTTTTGCAAAATTTCAACTTATGGGAAACGATTTTTGCTATTCGTCCAACGCAAAATGTTGACCCTTATATTTTCGGACTCTTAGGGCTTCGACGTCCGAAAATAGGGGGGCAACTGATACGTCATTACAAAATTAGCTTGATTGGGCACGAATCTCGAAGCAAAAGCTAGTTGGAAACTTCAAAAATTAAATCCGGAAGCATATGAACTCCGATTTCAGCAAGCTTACTGTCGAACTGAGCGTCTCGGAAATACGAACCTAACGACACCAAGATCAACCCAATCGGAGCCCAAATGAGTCCGAATCAAGAGCTCAAAGTGCTGTTGGAAGGTTCAAACTGCAATTTGAGTTACCAAACGGTCTCCGATTTTGACGAGCTTATACTCGAATCGAACGGCTCGACGAGACGAATCCAACGAGCCCAAGATCACTAAATTCCGACATCATTAAGGCCTCCAAATGTCCAACGAACGGTGCACGATCATAGGATTCAATATCGGCCGTCCATTTGATCACTCCCTATTCGCCCTTGATCTCACACCTATTTACGGACCATGCCACTCCAGAAAATCTATAAATAGAGCCCTCATTCTTCACAAGAGAGTATCTAAGCAAGAGAGAGAAGAAGAGAAGAGAAGGAGAGAGAGAAGGAAGAAGTTCCTCCTCGACAGCCGCCGGACCACCGCAGAACCTCGCCGGACCACCGCCGGACCACCGCAGGAAGCTCGTCGGACCACCGCCGGACCACCGCAGGAACCTCGCCGGACCACCACAGGACCTCGCCGGACCACCACCTTAAGGCCCGACGTTCAGTCCCTACGTCCTACCAAAGACCCGACGTCTTGTTCAAGGCCCGACGTTCAGTCCCTACGTCCTGCCTAAGACCCGACGTCTTGTTCAAGGTCCGACGTTCAGTCCCTACGTCCTGCCAAAGACCCGACGTCTTGTTCAAGACCCTATACTTAGTCTCAACTTCCTGCCAAACACCCGACGTCCAACTCAGGACCCGACGTTCAGTCCTTACGTCCTGCCGAAGACTCAACATCTTACTTAAACCATTGTAATCTGTTCACCCCTGGAGGTGATCCAGTCCTTTGTAACCAATTCAAAATCTAGTGGAATCATTTTCAACTGGGCTAGGCCTCGTGGTTTTTTCCCTTTTAAGGGTTTTTCCACGTAAAAAATCTTGTGTTCTCTGTGTGTGCTAGTTATACGTACAACGCTAAGACGTAGAATCAAATCTCTATCGCCGCGTAATTTCTAGCCCGCAACAAAGATGAATCAATATGCGTCATGTCACATGGTACACAACAGTACACGACAATGACTCACAACAAAAAAGTGACATGGTGCATCCTATTTCGCCTCGGATGACGTCCGGTGACCGCACAAAATAATTTCACCACATCCTATATATATTAATATTAATTATTATTATTATTACTATAGAAGTTTTAGTTGATTGTGATTAGTGTTTTAATTAAGAATTAAAGAAGGTTGGATTAGATGTAACCACCAATGAAATGAGGAAGGATTAGGGAGGGGACGTGGTTGGTTTTGGATGAGGAATGGGTTTGTTAATGGTTGGTGGTTGCATGGGATTTACGTGACTTCGTTTTTGTTTGATTTTAGTTTCCATTTTAACCGGTTTTATTTTATTTTAATTGCTTATTTTTTAAAATTTATTTTAAAATTAGCATAATTCATTTGTTTTTTAATTTATATTAATCTCAAAATTTTTATTTATATAACATATAATATATTGAGATAAGCTTAAGCATTTTAAAGATTTTTGACAATTTAATTAATTATTTTTAAATATATAAACTATAATTTTATAATTAGAGAAGAAAGAATAATGGATTCTCCTCCAAATAAATAAAAAAAAAAACAAAATCCATAAAATATCTAAATATAACAGCATACACAACTCCCCTTGGCCTATTGGTTGAGAGCTTAGGCTTCCAACTAAGAGGTCCAATGTTCGAGTTCATGTGTATGCGTTGTGTGTATGAGTTTGCCTTAAATGACCTAAATGTCCCAAAATATATATATATATATATATAACAGCATCTCATATATATTGTAAATATCCATTTCAAACCTTAAAATAAGCATAAAAATTTATTGGACTTAATAATATGTGACTTGACGTGTCACTCAATTTATCTTCTATTCTATAGTAATTTTCTTTAAGCAAAAAAAAAAAATTAAATAAAAAAATATAATCGAATAAAAAATCGTATATTATTTGAGATTTTTTATTTGGGGGTGGGAAAATATATTAAAACCAACTTTACGTGGCTTTTGCGGGGCGGTGTAGTTTTGGGACCCACGGGTAATCCAACATTATTTAGAGTGAAACCGGTCCACGTATCCTGCATGTTTATTTTATAAATTTTGTCCTTAGATCCATTGTTTAATATCCCATTGAATTAATCAATTATTAATTTTGTAACTTTGGTTTTTAATATATTGAGATATTTATTCATAAATGATAAATGGGCATCTCATGTTGATGATAGACTGCTATTGCTTGGCATTAGCTCTATTATAGTCCATAGTTTGTCCTTACTAAAGATATTTCATATTAGGTGATGACACCTCATATTTAATTTTCATAATTTTTTTGTTGGGCTAAAGCACCATAACTTTAATATCTTCATCATAAATGCATTGAGAAAATTTAATAAAATAAAAAATTTTCATATTAGAGGAGATTTCTCTTTTTCACATAAAAAAATTTCATATATAATTGAATGAGAACTGAATTTGAAAATGAGGTGACAGGACTATAATTTAATAATAATAATAATTATTATTATTATTTTAAATGGTGAATGATCATTAAAAAAAAGTGATTGAAACTAAGGCTTCGTTTGGGACGGCTTTTTTACTGCTTTCTAAAACAGAGTTTTAGTACAAATTTTTTTATTTTTGTACTAAAACTCCGTTTTAGAAAGCAATAAAAAAGCCGTTCCAAACGAAGCCTAAATGTAATGGAATAATTTTCTCCATTCCCTAAGGTTCCTTTTTGGACAGCTTTTTCATGCTTTTTAAGGCTGGAAAGCAGTAAAAAAGCAGTCCCAAACGAAGCCTAAGTCTTTGTTTGCGATAGCTTTTCTGTTACTTTCTAAAACATCTTTCAAGTACAGAAACTTCTTGAATTAAATAACTTTATACTAAAAATCCGTTTTAAGAAACAACGTGAAAGTTGTCACATACGAAACCTAAACGACTTTTTAGTACAAATATGAACACGATACTGTTTTAAAAAAATAATAAGAAAGTTGCCTCAAATAAAGTCGAAGTCGTCAATTATTTCACTAATTATAAAACTCAATCAAGCTCTAGTTTACATCAACTTGACAGTCTATATATTACAATTATGAATGAATCAAGTTAAATTGAGTTTTATACAATTTATTTTTATTTGTTTTTTTTATAAATTCAAGCTGAATTGAACATGAATCTAATTTTAAAACTTTTTAATGCTTATTTATTAATTTTTTTATTATATTCAAGTCACACAATAGCAGTTTAATCAAGTTCAATTAATTATATAATTGAAGTAATAATTTAATCATATAACTTTATTAATGGACACAATTGAATTTAAAAATTTTAAATAAAATTTATATAATTTATTAAATATTATTTAAAATATCTACATATTCAAATATTATTAATAAAAGCTTTAATCTGTACATTTAATTATTTATTAGATGTTTTTGTCATACTCACAAGTCTTTTTACATACAAAATTTTAAAAATAATTAGTGCAATTAGCCAATGTTCCAATTTGTATATCTATTTGAAATTTTTTTTTATTACAATTTATATACTTATATAAATAAACTAATATAAAATGCATTTTTTTTTTTTTGAACGAACAACAAATTCATTAATTTGCTTAAAATCCTTCCATCAATTTGCAAATCAATTTTTTTTTTTCAAATTTCAGGTTATTTTATATTCAATTTTAATTTTTTTTTATGTTTATTTATTTATATTGGATGTTAGGAATAGTTATTTATAACACCTATGCAGGCGGCGTAATAATTAAACTAATCTAATAAAAAAATTATTCAAGTTTTAGACTAATTTCTATGGTATAAAATGGTCTCCGTATGGAGCTTTTATTTGGTCTGGTCACAGGACGTAGTTCTACGTTCGGCCGCCAGTAGAATCACGCCACGCGTTCTCACTATTTACCGTGCGCCCCGACAACCCGACCCGGAACGGACCCAGAATGGCTCGGTATTTCTCAATTTTGTTAGGTATTGCTCGGTATTGTTAGGTATTGGTCGATTTTGCTCGGCAATAACCAATACCGAGCAAATACCGAGTAATACCGAGTTGTACCGAGTTTTTCTAGTACTCGGTATTTGCTCGGTATTGATCTTCACAGAGCGGTATTTCTCATTATTGTCATGCAATACCTAGCAATACCGAGCAATACCAAGCAAATACCGAGTAATACCTCGCAATATGCGAACATAGCATTCCCGGGTTCCGGTCCGGATCAAGTCGTCGGGCCGCGCGGTAGAGAGTAAGAGCACGTGACGACATGTTATTGGTGGCCAAACGTAGCTCTACATCCTGTCATATGACGTAATAATTGTTCCTCGGTTTGAATCGTTTGATCTTCCCCCAACTGAATCATAACTTGACCGGCATTGGCCGTGGAAACTATATTCTTGCTCCATATTATTCAAAAGTAAATCAAATTATTTAAGCCATATTAATCACATTATATTACATGCTTCAAATTATATATATATATATATATATATATATATATATATATATATATATATATATATATATATATATATATATATATATATATATATATATATATATATATATATATATATATATATATATATATATCCTTTTTTAATATCTATTTTCTTTCAAATATGTCATATTTTATTTGAATTAAAACCAAATTATAAAATTGAATTGATTCAATTCGAAATAAGAAATGCATAATATAAAATATGTCATACTTTTTGTAGCATATAAATAAGAAGTGCTACAAAAAGTTCAACACACGCAAAAGAAAATCAAATGAGATTTCAAATATTCACGTGAAAAATCCAATAATGCGAAAAAGCATAACGTCGGGATCAGTTATAATAATCTATGCTATATTGAAAGATATAATAATCATCTAAAAATTAAAATAAAATGGTGTTGAATTTAATTTTGAAAGTTTTTCACTTAAATATTATTTCAATTTTTATATGAATCATTCATATTAATTATAATTTATTTTTATTCGCTCATGGCAAGATGAGCTTTCTAAGAACCAAATCAGGTATTAAATTATTATAAGATTTTGTGAGATATTTAACTATATACGGCGATAATGACGAGCTATCAAACTCTAGATGGCCTACAGCTAAGGAAATGCTACGTTGGAACTTTTATTACGATTTAAGTTCGGTTAGAGGATTGTTACTCGATTTTTGCTCGGTATTGGGTCGGTATTGTTATGTATTGTTTGATAATAACGAGGAATATCACTCATGGAAGACCGATACCGAGTAATACCGAGCAATACCGAGTATTACCAAAAAATACCGAGTTTTTCTAGAAAAAACTCGGTATTTTTCGGTATTACTCGATATTGTTCGGTATTACTCGGTATTTTGTCTTCACATAATGATATTTCTCGTTATTATTAGTATTGATCGGTATTTCTCGTTTTGTGCCTGCGATCTTAGTGCCGGCCGAACGTAGCTCTAGGTACGTTCACCGGACCAAATAAAAGTTTGCTACGAACTTTTATTACGTCCTCTGACCGGACGTAGATCTAAGTTCGGTGAAAGGATTGTTACTCGATTTTTGCTCGGTATTTGATCGGTATTGCTAGGTATTGTTTGATAATAACGAGGAATACAACTCTGGGAAGACCAATACCGAGTAATACCGAGCAATGCCGAGTATTACCAAAAAACACCGAGTTTTACAAATCGGTATTTTTTTGTATTACTCGGTATTGCTCGGTAGTACTCTGTATTTTGTCTTCACATAATGATATTTCTCATTATTATTAGTATTGCTCGGTATTTCTCGTTTTGTGCCTGCGATCTTAGTGTCGGCCGAACGTAGCTCTATGTACGTTCACCGGACCAAATAAAAGTTCGCTACGAACTTTTATTACGTCCTCTAACCGGACGTTGATCTACGAAAAGTTCTGGAATGTGCATTTGGTTAATTTAAATGTTGAGGGCGCATTTTTTAACCTTATCGTATTGCGTGACTTTTTTTTTTTTTGGGACATTTATGCAATTTAGGAAAATTCACACACACAACGCATACACAAAGACTCGAAAAGACTCGAACCCAAGACCTCTTAATTGGAACCATAAGCTCTCAACCAACAGACCAAGGTGAGATGTGTTTACGTGACTTTTGATTTATTATTTTCTTGACGTCGGGTTTTGCACGTGTGAATGTTTGACAATGTATGCCAACATGTTTGATGACTATGTAAGTTGTGTAAAACTATATATAAAACAAAGGGATATTTAGGTCAATTAGTATATATTTATAATTCAAATCAAGACATCTTAATTGATTGCCACGGCGTAGAAGCAAAGTCCATAATGAGCTGTGTATAAAAAAAGTTATCTATGTAGAAATATGACTAAGTAGGAAAAAGTAAGTCTAACCAATAAATCTTTAGTGAGGGGTATTTCAAATGCGAGGTTTTAAATTTGAGATTTTTATTGGAAGTAAAATAAATTTTAATTATTTTTTTAAAAAATAAGATTTCTATTTATTTTATAATGTATTTAGAATTTCTTTGAGAGCGAATCAATATGGGTGGATTTTATAGCTCTTGACTTCAAAGCATTAATGGATCACTGCCACCATACTGACGATCTCATTTCTACCTCTCTCTCTCTCTCTCTCTTTATGGGGATATTAGGGACTTAATCCAATTCATTTAACTATAATGAAGTTTTATGTGCAAGATATGCAAGAAAAAACAACAAAAAAAGAAACAACAAAAGCAGCCACAAAAACCGAGCTATGCTCAGTGATGTGAATCACCAAAAACAAAAGATGATAATTTAGAAGAAGTAAAGCAAAATGCATCATCAACATAAAAAAGGGGTAATAACCCTTAGCCAAGATTCAAATTAAGATAATTAAGAGATATTAGTCGTAATAGCAAGAAGAGCTCCCCTGATTGTCAAAAAGACCGTCCAATCATAGTAATCATGAAATTGATCAAGAGTATGTGGATCCCTCTTAATATCATAAATGCTACAACCATGACACTAAGGCTTCCAAAACAAGGAAATAGGATTAAAAGCCTGAATAGTAAAGAAAAAATTACGCTTAATCATACCAACAATGATGCAAAGACTCTTCCATTAAAGGGTGGGGCTAGAGAGGGGAGGTTTCCATATATATATATATATATATATATATATATATATATATATATATATATATATATAAATAGTTAAGCCAATGGGAGGTAGAGTGGGCATTATAACATCTAGTCATTGGAGGGTAGTTGCATGCAAACCTAAGTGCTTGGAAAGAAGGATGTCAAGCCCACCCATAGACTTAGGCTTATAAGTGCTTTGCTATGAAATACGATGCAATTTTGTGACTTGCGAATCAACAAAATATAAAAACAGAGCACAATTTTCCAATAAACTTAATAGCAATTTTCTGTATTATGGAACCTCATATCCAATAAGCTATGGTATTCCATATTGTGTATTTCAATAACTACAACATACATACATAAGAGAGTAAACTAACATTCCAGCCAACCAAGTGGTTAATAATTTTTTCCATTAGGGGTCAAATATTAGATGCCCTAATTTAAGAAGGCCAAGGTACGTGCAAATGAAGGTATAGGATTAGATTTTGAGAGCCTCACAAATGGGAACAACAAGAGGGAAATTGGGTGAAAGTATGAGAGTTTTTATCATGATTTTCATGAAGTCCAGAGAAGTTGGCAAAAGTTGAAAGAATGTTCATAGCAAAATTGCAATTAGTAGGGATAGCCTTCCCAAAGGTTAGTAGTATCTTCATCATAGAGCAAATGGGATAGCTGAAACTCTCCCACAGAGATACCTTCAAACATTGGATTAATGTAAGAAGAATCAAAGAGACAAGAAGGTGTCTATGATGATGCAAAAAAGATAGTGTCTGAGGGGTATCCTTGCTTGAGACGAATGTAAGAGGAAAAAAAACTCTTCAAGAGAACCATTAACGCAAATAGAGAAATAGATATCACTTACGCAAGTCTTAATCACCCATCAAAGATTGGTGAAAAACTTTTTTGAATCATTGTGGCTATAACAAAATCTGTAAAAATAATATCAAGCCTTATTTTTATCAAATTTCACACCGTTTTTCCTTTTTCCGCCATGCTCTGAACGTTGCATACATTATCTCCCATCCAAAGCTACGTAATATTATTTTAAAAATATAATATTAATATTATTTCCGAACAATCACCCAAAAAATTTGAAAATGCATTCTAAATATTACAATCAAGTATCTCCCAACCAAAGCCACGTAAGTTCATGGCCAGGACCCAGGAATAAAAAGCTTTCAGGATAAGAAAGCTTTCAAAAATTTTGAAAATTAAAAATATTTTGTATATATATAATTCAGAAGAAGTTAGAAATGAATTTCATATTACAAATAATTATATAAAATTGCTCTTAAATTTAAACAACAGCACGAACCATTTCTATTATGTATGAAATTAAAAAATATATATATATTAAATTATTCTTACTGGTCCATCAATGCTGAAGCCCCTAACACTTTAGTGAAAAATGAAGAAAGCTAGATGATTTTACGGAATTTGGAATAGAAATAAGGGTTGGAGATCCTACTATATATATATCACTGCAAATATGTATATGTAGCGTCTATGAGTATCAATCCTTGTGTATGTTTCGAAGAATGGTTCTAGAACAAGAATGAATAGAAAAAAAAGTGCAGCTGATTTAAATTGTGGCAGAAAAAAAAGTATATATTATTTACTAATGCAATGGGAATGAGGGGCATTCTGGTAAACGAAATTCCATTTTAATGTAAGCTTTGGTTGGCCTTCAGATATTCCAGCTTTGAATTGGTTTTACCAGTATAACACCAACTCATCCACCTGAACATCTAAATCATTTTGCTTTAAATTTTATGTTTTAAAATTTTTAAATTATAATTTTTATATTAAAAAATTATTTTGAAAAGTATTTATTTTCACAGAAAATAAAAATAAAAATTTGAGAAGATACCTAAGAAGGAAGGTACTTCCATCCACAATGCGATCGGTTTATTATAGAAATGAATGCCTCTTTATATCTGATCTCTTCTTGCAAAATATCTCCATTGCAAATGTTTTTGAATTTCATGAATTTTTTTTTTTCACTAGGCAGCTATTAGATTGAACAATTCAACATATTAAATAAAATTATAAAATAACTAAAATGTATGAAATTTAATTACAAAAAACAATTTGACTAATTACAAATTAAATGTATTAATTTTAAATTTATTAACATTGCAAATACATAATAATTGATTTTTTTATATATAAAATTTTCTTCTGATGCATGAGAGCACCAAGCAGAAAGGATGAAGAGTTGAAGTGACACACCATGAATACAAAAAATAATACAGCCCTATAACAAGAAACATTATAATATCATATATTATCAAAGCAGACCCTCAATTTTTTTGCCTTCAGGCTTCAGCCCTCTATATTTTATTATCCAAGAGAAAAATTAGCTAAAATTACATTTCTCGTATTTTCCTATTTTTATAAATATTTTAAAAAATTTACATACATGAAACCATCACAATTTGATTTATATTAACCAAAATTCTCTTGCACTTATTTTCTGGCAACTTATTACGGCTCACTTGATTGGTTAATCTAAATAAAAAAACACATTTAAAATGATTTTTAATCTATTTCAACAAAAATAAGCAAAAAACAAAGCTTATACTTTCTTAATGTTTTTTTTGTTGCTGTCAAACAAGTAAATAAGGTAATTAATAATTAAAAAAAAGGTAAAGCATTTAAGGAGAATGGTAATGAAAATATTTCAAATTAATATTACAAAAATAAATAAATAAACATAGCACCAAATTTATTATTGTGGGTAAAAAACAGGTAATTCCAACAACTTTCACTCCATAAACAATTACCTTGATACGATAGAGGTAGTAAGAGCAGTGGTTGGTCTATTGAAAATAATATAAGCTTACTAAGCCAATATCTCTACAGATTTTTTATTTTCCTGACAACATTTAGAGACATTACAAGAGAAACCAATTACAAGAGGAATATAAAGCATAGATCATAGGTGATACTGCACACAAACCTCTCTCGCGCATGGTCAACAGGCACAGGGCTGTCTAAGAAAGGATAGTCATACAGCCAGCTTCATCAAAAGTTCTCTTTGCATGGAAGAAAATACTAGACCTGTTAAGAATATATGAGAGATTGTTTCAGCAACATCAAAGCTCGAGCAACTGAAAGTGGCGGAAAATATCTTCTTTTAAATTATTATTAAACTCTGAATTGACTTAGATTAAATAGTTCGTTTGACCCACCTTTTAAGTTTGGTTTGGAAAGACTTTCTTACAGATGCTTTCAATTAAACAAATTTTTTGGACAATTTTTATCTATAAAACTTGAAAAAAAAAAAAAAAAAAACGTATTAGTAGATGCGGAAGCAATAGCTTACATTATCTTAAATAAGGCGATAAGAGAAAATCTTAGCTTTCATTTTTATATAAGAAATCGAAAATTTTCATTTAAACCATAGTATTAAAAAAATTATTTTACATATTTTTGCTCCAAACAATTAACAGTGATTGATCAAAATACGTTGAATGGTTAGTTTGAGTTAAAAGGGAAAATCAGATATGAGTAGTTTTCAGATATTTCTAAAAACAATAAACATAAATTCAATCTTATAGCGTCGAAGCTTTTCCAATTATGGAGAACAATACATAATATACTAAAAACTATTAATCTATACAATCAGACCAACTCCTGGAGTTGTTAGGTTCAGTAATAAACAACAAATTTATCTACAGGTGTCACACAGTGCAGAGGTTTCTGATAATACTCGTACTCTTTATGTCAAAAAATACAGCTATATTTGAACCAAAAATAACCTTAACATTTTTGCTTCCCTTTCAAATTAGGAGAAGCTCCCTCAAAGCTTTTGCAATATCTGATAATGTCATCCTACGAATGATATTTATATGATTAGAACATTAATCAAATAAAAATTACCTATTCAAGTGTTTGTATAATAATCTTCAAATATCACCCTCCCGCCTATTAGTTTACAATGATAACATTGTACTTTTTTCAATTCAATAACTCAATTTACTAAAAATAAATTCTCTCCTATGAATGAAATCATAAATCTTTAATATCCAGTTATGGGTAATTAATAACAAATAGGAACTGTCATCGATTCAATTAATAAGCAACCATCGGGTGCTTGTAAGATCTCAGTCGAGACAAACTTATCAAATACAGCTGGCCATAATAAAAATAAAGGCAATAACCAACAAACAGGTGAATATGAACAAAATTGACAATCTGTCTACTGAAATGAAATACCAAAAATAAGCTACCACAGGAATAACTGGAATTTTTTTATAACATAAGCAATCTTTACCTCTGATCTGGTTCCTGCAGATGGTTCAGGTGAAAACATTATGAAAAATCCCGTGGCCTTAAGAATCAAACTTGAAATTAGAAAAAACCCACCCATCGATTTTTAAAATTAAACGTTGAATTATTATCGAATAAAAAAGCGTTTAATTAATATAAATATTATTAATAAGCTCTATCAGTTATTTGTAAAATAAAGATTTCAAAAAAATTGATATTTGTAACAATGTTATAAAGGATATCGAGATGGCAGTTAATGTTGTTAAATAAATATAATATATAGTGGTATGTAGGCAAATTCACAGCCAACGTTTGCCTCGAACACTTGAGATTTGTTTAGTGTGATTGGAGCTTTTTGTAGAGAAGAATGTAACACTATTATGAGAATTTTTCTTTTTAAATGATGTGAAAATTAAAAATATATTTTAAAAAAAAAAAGATGAGCCAATACACAAACAATTAGATTGTCAAAAATGTCTTGCCACAATAAAATTTAAAAAACAAGAGAAGAATCATTAAAAATCAGCAGCATTTTAAAGCCAAAGCAGTGAGAAAACTTTCCCAAACATAGCCTTAGAAGACAAGGGAAGCAAGTATTTGTACATCTGGAACGCAAAGCCAAGCATCAGAAGGTCGAAAATACAATAGGTAACTCGAATTTAAAGCAGTTGAACTAGCAGAAACAGTTTCAAACACCAATGAAACTATAAACAAAACCTAAAGACCTAAAAAATAAAGAAGGGGAACATCAACACAAGCAACTAAAGATCAAAAATACAAACGAAAGTATGAAACAGTATATAGCTTTTCCAATCAATGCGTGATCAATCCGGATATTTTTTGTGAAATAGAATTATTTAGAAGAGCTTGGGCACGATACCGCACGAATGTAGCACCAAAATATTAGGATAGGATTCCGTAAAAAATAAAAAAGCAAGCCAGTACTGATTAGTTCAAAGTTAAAAAACCCTTTATACCTTGTGAAGTTCTTCAGAACGTCAATTCTTCTCCAAACGTCTCCAGTTAGAATGATAGCATTCGGTTACCGATTCAGAATTTAGACTTCAATCCATGCGGCCGTCACGTCTAAGTTGATATACCACACGCTAAACATAGAGTGCAATATTAGAAAAAACAGAGATCAAGCGAAAAAGCTAGAAGACCAGGTGGGGGAGAACCCGGAAGAAAAAAACCCAGCCCCGTGCGATCTCCCACCAACACACCAAGAAAATATATATTTTATTATGTTTGATGGCCTGCCATGAGAGCGCACCCACCATGGCAAAGGCCTAGAAATGACAATGAAGAACAGATCATAAGTACAACGAACAGATTTTACCATTTCATCTTCAATCTTGATAACATGTTGGAAGCTGGAGCAAAATCAGATGTCTAAGCTTTGCACGTGAGCAGATTACAGTTCAAGTTTAAACCATCAAGCATCAATTTATCTGCAGAAAATGTGAGTGTGTAACATTATATTGCAACCCACCAACATAACTTCGGGACTTGTGAATATCACTGCTTTAAACGTGGAAAGAACAGCAAGGAAAAAGAGCTCTGGTCCAAAATATCATCTAGATCTGAGGCATGAGAAACAGATCTCTAATAAAGGCTCCACTATCGACCACATCAACTGAAGCTCTATTCTCCATCAGCTACTAAAGAGTTCTAAATTCCATAAAACAGCTACTACGAAGCTTGGCACTAGCTAATTCTATACATGAAATAAATATTTACAAAAAACCTTACATGGTTTACAAATATTGAAAAAAAAATTTCTAAATAAGAAATATCAAAGACATTTAATTTCATAAGTGTTCTTTTCACCTCCAATAGAGAGCATATACATGCTATGTACATCTATATTTCACAGAAGAAAGTTTCTTCACCCTCAAATCAGATTAAACAAAAATTGCAACCATTCATTTAACGCTTATGTAAACTTGAGAAGATAATCAACCTCATCGAATGTTGGCTTTGATGTGGACAAAAGGCATATTGCTTCCATATTTTATTTTTATTTTACATTATATATATATGATTGCTTGACTTATAAATTAAATGTATACAAATTACAAATATAATAATAATAATAATAAATACTATTAAGATTTATATTTATGTATAGATACAAATGCATAAAATGTCCAATGAATTATGTATTGACTTATCTTATAACATATGCTACATTATGTTTAAAAATCTTAATTTACTATGACTTTCCAATGTGCATATAACATAAAGAACTAATATTTTGCACATCTTCTGATATCGCTTTGACTATTACTTACAATAAAGTTACAATTTTTTACAATTTAAATGACCAAAATTAATAAAAAAGAATCACCGCGCCTATTAATGTATTGTTTCTAATATAACCAAATCATTCACTTCTCAAAATTTTAAATAACTTTTATGTTACTATTATACTCTTAATAAATCTCTCAAAAAAAAAAAAACTAATGCTGAATTCAAAATATTATGAAAAGTAACAAATAGAAAACAAAAAAAATAAAAGGTAATCTCTCTATGGTCACTAATTTGAATCATATCATTCTTGAAAAAAATGGTAAAAAAAAAAAATGTATTGGAGCCACATGAAATTTATTATCCTAAAGTTTTCAAAACAATTGAAGAGTTTGCAAAAAAGAAAGTATGCTTATAGGATCATCTCCAATTGAACTGCAGAGTATTGTATGCAGTAAGCAAATCACTGCATTCGAACTCCAAATCTCACACCAAAAATTGGTAGGTGAACAGTGACTCCAATGTTGGAACCAGACTGTTCACCTACGCCAAAAAAAGCGATTGACTTCGCACTTTGCTTAGCTTCACAGGGAGAGGGCAAAACAGTAGAGAGATAACCACCTTCGCAAAGAAGCACGGGAAAAAAGAAAAATAGAGTTCAATTGGAGATGAACTACCTCATTTTGAAGTTTTAAGGCATTTTAGAGTGCAAAATGTGGTTCTGTTGGAGATGCACTAACTGCTTTTTTAGAACAAGATGATAACATAGAATGAAGTTTTTTTTAGGAGAAACATATAGAGTACCCAAAAAAAATATAGCCATCAAAACTTTAAAGTATTTAAATCGGTAGAATTTCATCAGTCGAGTGAGAAAAACAGCATCACTTTCTAGCACCAGAATGAACTATGAACACAACATCAGGACCGAAGAGATAAACTGAAGATGAAACTCATACGGTAAATGATTAGCGAACAATCCACACACAAAAAAACGAAACAGCATGCCCAACTTCCAATTGATATGTGATCAACGTGAATTAAGAATAATTTTCAGGTAAAATGTAACGACTCTGTGCTATCTGTGAAAAATATTATTTACCAGCACTCGAGCACGATACTGAACGATTAAAGCACAAAAGAATGGGGATAGGAATCTTTTATTCGATTGTAATGAGAAATTTCATTATTGTAAGCCATGTCGTTATTGATTAATTTAAGGATTAACGATTGTTTATACCTTATCAGGTTCTTCAGAACCTAGATTCTAGTGCAGGCGTGTCCTCTTGTTAGATTGATAGCGTTTGGATAACGATTCAGAGTTCAGGCCACAATCAATGCGAGCATGTTCCGCCTAAGTTGATATAACCACAAGCTAAACATAGAGGACGGAATTAGATGAAACAGAAAGCAAGGGAAAAAGCAAGAAGACGATCTTGGGGAGAACCCGGGGAAGAAATTTTTAGCCCCGTACGATCTCCCCAAGAAAACACCCAAAAAATATAGATTTTATTAGGTTTGGCGGCCTGCCATGCGAGCGCACCCAGCATGGCAAAGGCCAAGAGCAGACAACAAATAACAGATCATCAGATACAACAAATAGATTTTACCATACCATCTTCAGCCTCCAAAACATGTTGGTAACTGGAAGAAACTTCGGTATCCAAGCTATGCATATGAGCAGAAGACAAGGTTTGCCATATCCGGTGATGGATCTTGCAAAACTTGCAGTGAAACCGCGTAGCATTAAACATCCCTTCAAATACGCGACTTTAAAACCATCTATCTGCAAAAAGTGTCATCGCATAACATGACAGAGGACAATCCACCAAATAACTTTCGAACTTCTCAATATCCAAGCATAAAAGGAGAAAATAAGAGCAGGGAAGACGGGATCTGCTCCAATCTCATCCAGATCTGAGGCCTGAGCCCCGATCCACCGAAAACCAGGAGAATCCACTACGCCATTAATTCAATATCACTACCAGGAATTTAGTAGCAAAACGAGATTGGAGATGAGACGAAGCCATCAAATCAAAGAAAGCAGACATGGAAGGAGACGCCGACCAAGAGGTTGAGGCGAGGGAAAGTCGGCAGGGAGGAGAGGCTGTCGTCAACCCGAACCTACATGCGATTTAGGGCAAACATGGCAGGCATTTATATAGCCTAACAAAGAGAAACAAGGCGGCCTGGATACGCGTTTGTTTTTAATGGACGGATGTGATGAGTCCACGCGTACGATTACGCTCATAGACCGCCTTAGGTTCCCGGCTTTTACCGGATCATTTTCGGTATGGCGGCAACCCGAAAAAAACTCTGTTGGTCACCGGTCTTGACAGAGGAATTTGGGAGCGTCCGGATTTGGACTCATGCTAATTTTGATGCATTTTTCCCATCCAAAAAACAATTTTTTTTTTATGCATTCGGGTAATGGGACGAGTCCTGATTGGTCTTCTCGGACGATCTGAAAACTGACAAGCCTAAAGGTCTAGTCCAACCATGTATTGCAGGAGTAAAGCCTTCTCCAGCCGATCAGCAAACAGGCGAATGGAGAGCCTCAGACGTGCCAACCGAACTCCATTTTGTCGTTGCACTGTTGACTTTCGCCATTTCTTTCTCTCTACCGAACTCCGTCTGAGAAAGACCCGAAAGAACCGACGATGATTTTGGTGCAAATTGACGTTCTACTGAAGATAAATCACGACACTTTTTGATTTTACTACATTTTGCAGTGAAAAATGAGAGTTTCGGTTGAAGATGCCCTTACTCACATACACAATTATACAAAACTACATTTTGAAATCTATATATAAAAATTTTAAGAACTTCAAATTTTAAGTATAAATATGAATAATTAATATCGTAATTTTAATATGAAATTTAAATATATCAACAATTAATATAATATTTAAAATTAACTAAAATTAATTAATTATTGCAACTTATAATATTTGTGGTGGTTGACAGAGTTTATTGTACTCGCACTAAAAAAAAATCTCATTTATTATAATTATAATGAAATATAAAATTAATTATAATTAAATTATTAGATATTCATAAATATAATATAATTAACTAAATATTTTATAAATTACAATTATATTATAATATATTCATCATTTTAATTTAATTTCATTATATTGAGAGATAACTTATTAAAATTATATAATTTAAATTCTTAGAATTATATTATTTGATGTTAAATTCACATAATTATTCTATTAAAGTTATAAATTTTTAATAATATTAATATTTATTACATCATCCGGTTCGACCCCGGTTCGACCGGTCGAACCTTGAACTTCTCCTTCTTCCGATTCTTTGTCGGTCCGGTTTTCACAACCTTGATAAGTACAGTATATTTGAACTTATTTAAGAAATTGCCAAAATTATAGGCCACAAAAAATCCTATTATAACATAAATTTATATTTTAAAAAATAAGTATAAAAAATCATGTATAACAATATTTTGAAGCTTTTAACTGAATTAAATTTTTATTTTTAGATATTAAAAAAAAATTTTAAATTGACAAAAATTTGTTTCTCAAAATTACCCTGTGAAAAAATTTAAATAGATACTAAAAAAGAACTAGAACGGATGTACCAGCAACATATCAAAGTAACGAGAATCCAATAAAATTGCATTTTTGTAAAACAATATTATAAATTTGATAAAAAAACCAAAAATTTCTCAACTATTAAAAACTAATATAGACAAAAATTAATCTAACTCAATCCGAGCAATTTTCCTAGATGCACCGACTAACAAAAATAACTCAACGACCTCAAATCCAAAATTTTCTCCTCGTCTCTTATCTTTTGAAAATCCATTTCTAATTCCCTATTTTATGATGGAATGTGAACAAATTGAATTTAATAAAATCTAATGGTTACAAATTTTTATAATATAAAATGATACAAATATAATTATATCATTTGTTTTATTTTTTTTCTATAATATTCATATAAATTCTTTTATATATTCAAATATAGATATCCAAAACAATTATTAAAAAATATTTATAAATTAGCTAAATATATCTATAAGATTCTTTTGAAATCAGCATGTAAAACTAATATCTACAATGCTTAACAACATCTATCTATATTATGACGAAGACAGATTATAAATTAGACTTATAATAACTCCTTAAATATTATTTAAATGTTGAAGATCAAAATATATCTTCTAAAATATAAGTTTTACCACAAAAGTTGTCATAAATCTCAGGCTAATATGTTTAAGGTAAAAAAATAAACATATTAAAATGATTTTTAATTTATTTCAACAAAAATAAGCAAAAAAATAACACTTATACTTTGTCAATGTTTTTTCTTGCCGTCAAACAAGCAAATGAGTAGGTAATTAATAATTAAAAAAAAAAATTAGATATTGATATTGGTAGTACAGGTTGGTCTATTGAAAATAATTTAAGCTTGCTATGCAAAAATCCATACCAATTTTTTTTTCTTGACAACATTTCGATAAATAGAAGATTTTACAAAAAATTTCAGATACATTACAAGAGAAACAAATTACGAGAGTAATTTAAAACATAGATCATAGGGGATACGGCAAACAAACCTCTGTAGGGCATGGTCTACAGGGCACAGGGTTGTCTAAGAAAGGATTGCCATACATCTTCATAAAAAGTTCTCTTTGCATGGAAGAAAATACTAGACCTGTGAAGAATATATGACAGATTGTTTCAGCAACAACAAAACTGGAGCAACCGAAAATGGCGGAAAACTCTGATATTGTCTTATATTAAATAGCTCGTTTGACATTATCTACTGATTTTGCATTTAAACCGACTTTGCAGTTTATGATTATATTGGCATCTTTTAAGCTTAGTTTGGAAAGACTTTTTTACTGCTGCTTCAAAACTTCTACAAAATATTTTTTTTAGACTACAAATTTTTTGTAATATATGACTATTTAAAATAGTAGTTCAAAAACATTCCAAAACAAAGCCTTCATTGCAGACGCGGTAGCAATAGCTTAGCATATCTTGGGTTAGATTGCTAACCATACATTATTTTAAATAAGGCGACAGATAATCTCAGCATTTAAATTTTAATTTTTGAGCTAAAAAGCAGCTAGCCGTCCCTAAAGTTGCCTAAATAAGAAATGAAAAATTTTCATTTAACCATAGCTTAAAAAAATATTTTACATATTTTTGCTCCAAACAATTAACATTGAGTGATCAAATTACGTTGAATGGTTAGCAGAGTTTAAGGGAACATCAGAGATGAGTAATTTTCAGATACTTCAAAGAACAATAAACTTTAATTCAATCTCAACGCGTAGTAGCTTTTTTAATTATGGGGAACAACAAAATAATAAACTAAAAACTAATAATTGATATATCCAGACAGGCTCCTTTTTAGGTTAATTGAAAAACAACAAATTTTTCTACTTGAAGTGCCACTCAGTAAAGGTTTCTCATAATACTCATACGCCCTGTCAAAATAACCAGCTATATTTGAACCAAAATTAATTTTAGAATTACTGCTTTTTCCTTTTAAATTAGGAGAGACTCTCCGAATGATATCTGCTACGATAAACAAACAATGGGTTAAAATAGCTTGAACTGAAACACAACACCAATAACTTGAATTTTTTTATAACATAAGCAAGCTTTACCACTGGTCGAGTTCCTGCAGATGGTTCAGTTGATATCATTATGAAAAATCCCATGGCGTTTACGAAACATAGCGCGTAGCCTTTATAATCAAGCTTGAAATTAAAATAACCCACCCATCGATTTCTAAAACTAAACGTTGAATTATTGTAGAATAAACTAAGCTTTGTATTAATAATTTCTTTCTTTTTTTCAGGAGACAATAAGCTCCTTTAGATATTTGTAAAATAAAGATTTTAAAATTATTGATATGAGCGCCAATGTTTGCCCTAAATCATCAAATTGCCAAGAACGTCTCACCACAATAAAATTTCATAAACAAGAGAAGAATCATTAGAAAATCGGCAGCGTTTTAAAACCAAAGCAGTGAGTAAACTTTCCTAAGCATAGCCTTAGAAGACATGGGAAGCAAGTATTTGTACATCTAGAACGCAAAGCCAAGCATCAGAAACTTGAAAATACAATAGGAGTTGTAACTCACAAGAACAAAGAAACTCCATCTCTAAAAACTAGCAACCAACTAGAATTTAAAGAAGTTGAACTAGCAGAAACAGTTTCAAACACCAATGAAAACTATGAACAAAGCCTAAAGACCTAAAAAAAATAAGGGAAACAACAGCACAAGCAACTAAAGATCAAAAATACAAACGAAAGTACGAAACAGTTTATAGCTCCTCCAATCAAATATTTATGCAACAGTTATGAATCCGGTATTTTTTTGTGAAAATAAATATTTAGAATTGCTTGGGCCTAAATACCGAACGAATGTAGCACCAAAATATTAGGATAGGATTATTTCATCACTTTTCACGAGAAAATTGCCTGACAAATAAAAATGTAAGCCAGTACTGATTAGTTGGAAGTTTAATAACTGTTTATACCTTGCGAAGTTCTTCAAAACCTCAATTATTCTCCCTCCAGTTAGAATGATAGAATTCGGTTACCGATTCAGATTTTAAACTTCAATCCATGCGAACGTCACGTCTAAGTTGATTGACCAGCACTAAACATAGAGGGCAATATTAGACAAACCAGAGATGAAGCGAAAAAGCTAGAAGACCAGGTTTGGGAGAACCCGGGGGAAAAAAATCCAGCCCCGTGCGATCTCCCAACCAACACACCAATAAAATATATATTTTATTAGGTTTGATGGCCTGCCATGAGAGCGCACCCACCATGGCAAAGGCCTAGAAATGACAACGAAGAACAGATAATCAGTACAACGAGCAGATTTACCATTCCATCTTCAATCTTGATAACATGTTGGAAGCTGGAACAAGATCAGATGTCTAAGCTGTGCGACGTGAGCAGAATAAAGTTTAACTTGAAACCATCAATTTATCTGCAGAAATTGTGAAAATGTAACATTATATTGCAACCCAGCAGCATAACATCGGGACTTGTGAATATCACTGCTTTAAACGCAGAAAGAACAGCAAGGAAAAAGAGATCTGGTCCAATATCATCTAGATCTGAGGCATGAGACACGGATCTCTAATAAAGGCTCCACCATCGACCCCATCAACCGAAGCTCTATTCTCCGTCAGCCACTAAAGAGTTCTAAATTCCATAAAACAGCTACTAAGAAGATGGGCACCAGCTTAATTCTATACATGCAATCAATATTTACAAAAAACCTTACATGGTTTCCAAACATTGAAAAAAAAAATCTACAAAAGAAATATCAAATTCATATATAAGTGTTGTTTTCTTCTCCAATATAGAGCATAATTCTCAAATAAGATGAAAAAAAAATTGTAACCATTCATTTAACGCTTCCTTACTCATGTAAACTTGAGAAGATAATCATCCTTGTTGAATGATGGCTTTGATGTGGATAAAAGTAGGAGAATCAAAAGGCTTATTGTTGCCATATTTTATTTTTATTCTTATTTTACACTATATATATGATTATTTGACTTCAATATTAACTATTAAGATTTTTATTTATATATAGATATAAATGCATAAAATGTCCAATGAACAATGTATTGAATTACCTAATAACGCCATTCTGCAAATGCTACATTATGTTTAAAAATCTTCATTTACTATAAATCGCTTTCCAATGTGCATATAATATAAAGAACTAATATTTTGTACGCATCTTCTAATATCTCTCTAACTATTAATTTACAATAAAAATTACTATTTGTACATTTCAAAAACCAAAATTATTAAAAATGAATCACCACACATATTATATGTATTTTTTCTAATATCAGTATATAACCAAATCATTCACTTCCCAACAATTAATTTTTATTGAATTAACATTCATCAAATATTAAATAAAGTAAATGATGTTTCATTCAATATCAATTAAATAAGATTACTTTATTTCATAAGTATCGAAAAAGTGGTAAGCAAAACGCTAACAATTAAATGCAAATTTGTGATACACATGTAGAATTGTACTGAGGAATCATATAATTTTTAAGTGGATATGGGTCATAAATTAATTATGTTTTCAAATTTTTAAATAACTTTTATGTTACTATTATACTCTTGATAAATCTCTTATAACAAGCTAATGCTGAATTCAAAATATTATGAAAAGTAACATTATGGAAAGCAAAAAATTAGGAAAGGTTATCTCTCTGTGGTCGCTAATTCGAATCATACCATTCTTGGAAAAAAAATATTGAAAAAAATACATGAATTGGAGCCACATGAAATTTATAACACTAAAATTTTCAAAACAATTGAAGAGGTTGTAAAAAAGAAATTGTGTTTATAAGATCATCTCCAACCGAACTGCATATCATTTTATGATGTTCCTGAATCACTCCATTAGAACTCCAAATTTCACGCCAAAAAACAATATGAGAACAGTCTAACACCAATATTGGCGTTGGACTGTTCACCTAAGCAAAATAAAAAATAAAAAAAAGATTACCTTTACAAGAAAGGTGTGAAACATGAGAGAGATGTTTACCTTCTCAAAGAAGCTAGCATACAAAGAAAAATTGAGTTCTATTGGAGATAAGCCGCCACATTTTGAAGTTTTAGGGTATTTTAGAGTGGAAAATGGAGTTTTCGGTTGGAGATACCCTAACAGCTTTTTTGCAACAAGATGATAACAATAGAATGACGTTTTTTAGGAGAAATATATAGAGTAGCCAAAAAAAACTATAGCCGCCAATACTTTAAAGTATTTAAACCAGTAGATTTCATCAGTAGAGTGAGAAAATCAGCATCACTTTCTAGCACCAGAATGAACTATGAACACAACATCACGACCAAAGAGATAAACTGAAGATGAAACTCATACGGTAAATGATTAGCGGACGATCCACACACAAACAAACGAAACAGCATGCGCAACTTCCAATGGATATGTGATTAACGTGAATTCAGAGAAATTTTAAGGTAACAAAGACTCTGTACTATCTGTTAAAAGTATTATTTGCCAGCACTCGAGCACGACACTGAACGATTAAAGCACAAAAGCATGGGATTAGGAATGTTTCATTAATTGTAATGAGAAATTTCCTGATTGTAAACCATGTCAGTATTGATTAATTTAAGGATTAACGATTGTTTATACCTTGTCAGGTTCTTCAGAACCTAGATTCTAGTGCATGCGCGTCCTCTTGTTAGATTGATAGCGCGTTTGGATAACGATTCAGAGTTCAGGCCACAGTCAACGCGAGCATGTTCCGCCTAAGTTGATAAACCACACGCTAAACCTAGATGTCAAAATTAGATGAAACAAAAAGCAAGAAGAAAATCTTGGGGAGAACCCGGGTAAAAAACTTTCAGCCCCGTGCGATCTCCCCAAGAAAGCACCCAAAAAATATAGATTTTATTAGGTTTGGCGGCCTGCCATGCGAGCGCACCCAGCATGGCAAAGGCCAAGAGCAGACAACAAATAATATATCATCAGATACAACAAATAATATATCATCAGATACAACAAATAGATTTTAGTATTTTACCATACCAACTTCAGCCTTCAAAAAATTTTGTGAACGGAAAGAAAATTCGGTATCCAAGCTATGCATCTGAGCAGAAGACAAGGTTTCCATATCCGGTGAAAAATCTTGCAAAACTTGCAGTGAAACTGCGCATATTAAATATCCCTTCAAATACGCGATTTTAAAACCATCTATCTGCAAAAAGTGTGATCGCATAACATGACAACGGACAATCCACCCATAAAACTTTCGGGCTTCTCAATATCCACGCATGAAATAAGAAAATAATAGCAGGGAAGACGGGATCTGCTCCAATCTCATCCAGATCCGAGGCCTGAGACCCCGATCCACCGAAAACCAGGAGAAGCCACTGCGCCATCAATTCAATATCACTATCAGGAATTCAGTGGCAAAACGAGATCGGAGATGAGAAGAATCCATCAAATCAATGAAACCAGCCATGGGAGGAGACGCCGACCAAGAGGATTAGGCGAGGGAAAGTCGCCCGGGAGGAGAGATCTGTCGTCAATCCAAACGCACCTGTGATTTAGGGCAAACATGCCGGGCATTTATATAGCCTAACAAAGAGAAAATAGGCGGCCTGGATACCCGTTTGTTTTTCATGGACGGATGTGATGAGTCCACGCGTACGATTACGCCCATAGACCGCCTTAGGTTCCGGGCCTTTCCCAGGTCATTTTCGGTATGGCGGCAACACGAAAAACAATTATGTTGGTCACCCGTCTTGAAAGAGGATTGCGGGATTGTGTCATAAGCCGGGCAAATTATTGTGTCGTCACGCAATCAAAATACATCGGAATTCAGTGTATTTGGATGACATGGCGTCATCGGATTGGATGTCCGGACATCCGATGACCGAATGCAATAATTCGCCCATAAACCGTGGATCTGCAAGCCTAAAGGTCAAATGTCTTGAGCCTTGACACGGTGAATAAATCTAGCACATGCACATATAGTAGCAAGAGACACTAGAGCTTTAAATGAAAAAACTTACTAAATTAGAAAATTTATGAGACAAGACTTTTTAGTTGAAATGATTTTATTAGTGTTTATCATAGATTACAAATAATAATATTTTCGGTGCTGAGAAAAATATTATTTTTACATTTTTTAGTGATGTAATTTAAAAAAGTCATGATGCATTGCATTAAATTTATATTCAATAAATTATTTATAATAGGTTCATTCAATTGCCTTTAAGTAGAGAATAATATATAGACTATGAAGTATGATATAAATTTTGATGTTAACCAAAAAATACATAGTTTTATGTAAATAGTGTGCATCAGTCTTATAGACAATGACATGCAACAACATTGTTAATAAAAATATGTAACAATGTTAGCGGGCGTCAATATAGTTGAAGAAATGCCTTCAAGTGATGGTGATTATTTTATCACAGTAATGAGATATTAATCAAAGGATTGTAGTTTGGCGATAATTGTTAGGGCTCCACAAAAGATTGTGATGGTTGAGCGTATAAAACTATGCAATGTTGGTAAGACAACCATAATCAGCAAGATGATAATTTAATTATAAAGGTTGACTTGCGGTGATCCGAATTTGATGATGCAAATTCGGATTGAGAAGTGGTTGAGTGATTGTGCTTTTCAAAGATCTAAGAATTCAAAATGACTTAATGGTTGCCAACAACAAATCCTATTGAGCAGAAATTTATGTTTTAAAAAAATAATCGAAGTACCAAATATCATGTATAACAATATTTTGAAGTTTTAACTGAATCGAAACACTATTTTTAGATGTCAAAATAAATTTTTAAATTGACAAAATATTGCTTTTCAAAATAACATGTGGAAAATCTCAAAAATGTACTGAAAACAACTAGAATAGATGTACCAACAAATTGTCAAAATTTTCGTGGATGAAAATTACCATAATATGATAAAATTACATTTTTGTTAAACTATATTATAAATTCGAACTGGAAAATCCAAAAAACTCTGAATTATTAAAAACTAAGGTAGGTAAAAATTAATCTACCTCAATCCGAGCAATTTTCGTAGATGACCGACTAATAAAAATAACTCTACCATCTCAAATACTTATTTTTCTCTCCTCTCTCCTCTCTTCTCTTTTTTTCTCAAAATTCATTTCTCCTTCTTTATTTTAGGAAAAAGGAATAAGAACAATTGGCCTTACACAACTCATCTTGGTCTATTGGTTGAGAGCTTAGGCTTCCAACTAAAAGGTATTGGATTCGAATCTCTGTGTATGTGTTATGCGTGTGAGTTTGACTTAAATGGCCTAAATGTCCCAAGAAAAAAAAAAACAAATGGCATTTAATAAAAATCTAATGGTTAAAGTTTTTTATAATTATGTGATACAACTGTAAATATATCATTTGTTTTATTTTTAGTATAAAATTCATATAATTCTTATATATATTTAAATATAGAGATCCAAAAAATTATTAAAAATATTCTTAAGTTAGCTAAATATATCTATAAGATTCATATGAAATCAGTCTGTAAAATGAATAACTAACGGTTCAAGAAGACACATGTAAAACCCCTCATAATTTTATTTTTTTGAGTGCAGTTAGTCTGTACGAACTGACCTTAGTACGGGACGAACTGAAGAAAATTGTGAAAATCTATATGATTAGTATAGACGAATTGCCTGTAAGAACTGTGTAAAAAAGCAGATTCGTCTGGATGAACCTGAGTTCGTCTGGGACGAACAGAACAAAATTTTGCCCGAGAGCATCGTCCAGGACGAAATTAATTATCGTTTGTACGCCCGTGTCCAGAGAGCTTCGTCCTGGGACCAATGGGGAACATCGTATGGACGAATGTAAAGATCTTTTCTCTATTTATGGACCGTTTGAGATATTTTGAAGAGAGAGAAAATGTTGGAGAGAGAAAGAGAAGGAAAAAAGGCTTGGTTTTGGAGGCCGCGGAGCGATTTTCATCCGACGCCGCTGTTGGAAGAATTGTTTGTCTCGCAGTAAGGAATCCGAATCCTATTTTTGATTTCGAAGATTTATTGTTTTGGTATTTTTCTGCTCAGTTTTGTGTTTCTGTTACCGAAAAACGAGCATATCTTTGTATTGATGAAACTTTTACCGCGTAACTTTTGGTATGTTGTTTAAATGATGATTTTACATGTTTTGAATATTTTCTGAAGATTTTTCACCAGGTATTCTGAATTATATGGGATTTTTATCGAATAGAAAATTATTTTGATGTCAAAAAATAGTGCTTCAGTACAAGTAAAGATTTGAAATTATGTTTTATTCGATTTCTAGTAATTTTTTAAATATGTGTATTTTGATCATGTTTGAGATTTTTGTCGACTGTATGATATTTTAAGGTTTTTCTTCAATTGAGTTAAATTGTATTTGTTGATTGCAATGTATTAATGAGATGTATATGACTGTGGTTATATGATTGAATCTACTACTATTATATTACTGAAAGACAAGTAAAGACTGGTTGAACCGTTGGTTGAAAATTGACCTGTACATGATGGTGGGCTGACGGGCTTTCATTTAAAAAGGGTTTGGTGATATCCTCTACTGATCACGTGATTACTAAAGGGAGTTATAAAGAGATTACTGTGCCGACGAGCAAGAATGACGACTCTATTTACTAAGCCAACAGATTACTAACACTGATACTAACTTTGAAAAACGTCTAAATAGCTAGTGATTGTACTTATTAAGTAAGACTGTTGTACTGGAATGCATGTATAAAGTATTGTTCTTATGATTTATTTATGGATTTATTGATATTGAATGGATTTACTGACGGATTTATAAGTTTACTGTCACTGCACGATTTCATTGATATTGCATACTGTTTATCGATTCTACTACTGATTCATTGATAATACTGATTCACCGATACTACTGATTCATTGTACTGATTTTATAGCACGTGATACACCGAATACTGACTGATACATATGATATACTGGTACATGTGATACACCGAACACGTGATATAGAATATGCTTTTACTATATTGTTATGATTTTAACTTTTCTTAACGATGTTTTGATTTGATTGTTTTATATGATTCTATACCGATTGATATTATTAACCGGAATTGATTTCTCTTGATACTGACTGATATGATTGATTCGATGATTTCTTTATTGATTTGACGCACGTATTGATTCATTTTACAGACTTTTATATTGTTTATTTATTCTTCTACTATCGATTGAGGGTTTTACTATTTTGTATTGATACTGTTCGTGCATTGACTATCATTTCTGTATTGATTACAGCCTCTATACTGATTTATATTTTTGCATTGACTTAATGATCATGTGCAAGTTACTGTTATTAATTTGACTGATTGACATGAATATTGTTTACATACCGTGCTTTGATTTCAGTTGTAGGCTTTGGTGACCTGCTAGGCTATTTAAGCTCATTATATGTGGTTAATGATTTCAGGTGCAGAGCCTCCCGTGTGAAGCTTCTTTCAGACACTAGTATAATTTTCATAGTTTTTGGTTCATGCATTGTTTTGTAGCCCGAGCGGCTATTGTATGTGTTCTTTTGGACGCCACTTTTGGATTGTAATTATGAAATGTCGTAATGTGAATTATAGTATTTTGAAGTATTTGTTTTCTTTAATGCAATTATCATTTATGTATATCTATATTGAACTGAGTGAGAGGAAAGAATAAGAAGAAGAAAAATATGTCGATGAATCCTTTCACTATAGATGTCTGGGACGTCACAATTGATATCAGAGCGAGTGTAGTGAAAGGATTTGCTTATATTCAGAGTTATAGTGATGATTGCATTATTTATTGATTTGTTTTGCTTTACGTGATTTTTTTTTTTGTTATCTCTACGATTTTATTTAAATGAATGAATTTATATTGATCAGGCAAATTGATCATAAAGGAAAGAAATTTGAATCTGCTACTGAATTTTCTATGACATCTAAGAATATGAAAAGGTTGCTGATATGATCGCTCAAATGGTAAGTGATAAATTAGCAAAACGTTCTAGAAGTTGTTTTAAGAAATGTGGTGAAAATAGCAGAAAAAGGACTGGTAATATGGTCAGAGCACCTGTTACTCTGCCATGAATAAGGTGTGGGAGGAGACATGTGGGACAATGTTATCGGATAACATGACAATGCTTTCGATGCGGCGCTTATGGACACAGAATGGTAGAATGTCCATGTTCTGGACTTAGGCAAGGACCTATCCTGATCGAAAACATATAGTTAGAAAATATTAAAGATGTTCCTCAAGTGCCTGAAAATATGACTTGTATGATTTTATTTAACTTGTTGTTTAAGACGTGATTTTTTTTCACTAATTTCAAAATTGATTTGTGCGATTCTTGGGTTTTTGATTGAATTGTTTATTTAAGTTTTGATTAAACGGATTTGTTTTGTACTGATTTTCGTTTGCATCCTTAAGGGAATGTCGAGGATGACATTTTTCTTAAGGTTAATTTATTAAATAATTATAATTAAATAAAACGCTTCTTATTTTCATATCTACAATGATTATAAAATTAGATAAAATTTATTATAACTAGAGAACAATTATATCTATGTTATGACGAAAACGGATTACAAATGAAACTTATACTGGTTCGTTAAATATTATTTGACTATTATAATTCAAAATATATCTTTTAAAATTTAGGAGTTACTCAAAAGTTGTCATGAATCTCAAGCTAATACCCCAATCGTTGCATGCCAATATATTCATGATAATAAAGAGAGGGTTTAACATCTCAATATTGTATGAAGATCTTCCTCACATACAAATATAAGAGTGTTGTGAGAGACACCAAAACGGAAAAAATATGAGAAGTTAGCCCGATTAAAATAATTATACTTGTTTTCTTATTATTATTATAAATGATGCTCTTCCACATGAATGAGAAATGTATTGATACAATATCATAGAGATGATTTGTAGTTTGTTCATGTAGAGAGTTTTTTTTTTTCAGTATATTTTATAAATATGATCAAAATCCAAAACATTTCATGTTAAGGGTCATACTCTCAATCATAGATATTTCTTTCAACATTTAATTTTTCATATCATAGCGCGCCACATCACCCATTTGTTGTGTATTGCAGCTATGCGCCGAGCTAAAATAGGTTCTTATTGCAAATATAAAAGCAAAACACATTATTAATCACCATTTAGGTAGACACTGAACTTCGCTAAAATCAAAACCAACTGAAAAAAAGAAGAATAAGAACAAAGAAATGTAAGACTCCTTTTCCAGTTGGAAAACTCAATAGAACATCCAAAATAACTTGTTCTTACAGTAACTAAAGCATAATTCAAGAGAAACATCTAATAAATAAAAAGTACCTGTGGCCTACGACAATAATTCCTTCACTAGCTATTTGACCTTCGAATACCTTAAACTAACTACTAATGCTGAGAAGTTTCAAAATTTAAAGGTAAGAAACACTGAAACATAGTGACTGGATCACAACAGAGATAATTCTTTACCTCAAACAACCCACAATTAAGTCTCCCGTCTAGACCTTCTTGGGCGAAGAGCTCCTGGTTCCTCTTTCTCAATTTCTTCCTCTTTCTCGGTTTCTTCCTTCCTCTCAGGCCTTTCATCTTCTTTCTCCTCAGCCTGAGTACTAGTTGAACCAGTTACAGGTTCTTCCTGACGAGGCTGAACACAGGAGAAATTGTAAGAAAAATAGGAAAAAACAGTATGAAAAAAAATTTTCTGTAGAGGGGAATAAAAAGTTATTATGAAAAAACTTACTACAGGTTTCTTTCCTCCAAGCAGAATCCTGAGGATGATGGTGATGATCACCACTACGATTGATGCTAGGATTCCAATAGTGACATTAGGCTGTTTTTCACCTTTCTCAATGACCTCCTGCAGATGAAGAAAATCTATTTTTAGTAATTTAAAAGAAAATGCCATTTTGGTAACGCTAGAATGTAAAAATGACATTGGATGGGAATTACAACATGAAAAAAAAAATGAGGGTATTTTAAATTTACCAAATTTTCATTTTGTATTTCTTTACTTTTAAATCAAACACCAACAAAATTGAAATACAAGGAAAGGAAATGCATTAGTGCACTACAAATCCGGCATTTTACATTAATGTAGGACATGAAATTGACAAAATTACATTAAGGTAGGACATGTAATTGACAAAATTATAAATAATTATAAGAAGAAGAATAATAAGATTACTTTTTTCTCCTAAAAAAGCAAGATAAATGAAGGTGATAGAAATGGGGGTGTGAAAAGAGGCTTCCTACTAAAAAAGAGAAGAAAGGATGTAAAAAATTAAAAGGAGAAAGGGAAATGTAGTGGACAGAGGGTTTTATTACTTACAATGACCTTTATCTTGTATGCCTTCAAGAAAGGAATGTCTGCTATTTTGTAGAGAACATCAAACACCTTTTTCTGCATTTCTAATCATTGTTAGTGCGCAGATCAGATTTAAAAAAATAACGGAAGTAACTAAGCGTTCCCATGAAAATCACCTGGTAACTCGAAAGTTTAACAGGGAGATTTGAGGCAGCTTCTTCAGCCTTCTGCTTTTCTTTTTCAAGATCAAACTTAGGTTTCCAAGTCTTCTCTCTATAAGATTTAGCCACTTTCTCATCGTTAGCTATTAAAATGTTATCAAACAGTAAACCATCCTGCATGGTCCATATCTCAATGCCAATGGCAGCAATGGGCTCATAATCAGGCTTCTCAAGATCGAAATAATCTGGATTTGGTATTTCTTGAGGTTTCCAGATGCCCTTATAATCTGGATTATCAATCAACGGAGCATGCCATTTTCCTTTGTAAGCTGGATTCCTTTTCATGGGCCTCTTCCACTCACCACATCCAGGTCCAGTGGCACATTTTGGATTGTCAATCTTTGGTGCCTCCCACTCTCCATCCTCTTCATCATCCCAATCTTCTGGTTTTGATGCTTCGGGGTCATCAATTTCCTCTGGTTCTTCATCCAACCATCCTTCAGGCTTAACAGCATCACCATCTTCAATTTCGACTGGAGCATCTTCATCCCAGTCTTCAGGCTTTACTGCATCAGGATCAGAAATTTTCGCTCTCTCATCCCAATCCTCCGGCTTTTTATCGTTGGGATCAGGAATTGTCTTGGGTGGGATTATCGCAGGCTCAAAATGATCGCCCGTAAGAAAATTCGCCTTCTTCTTCTCCTCTCCATCAATTAAAATCCTCAGATCATTATTAGGTTCAAGAATAGCGGTATAGACGTGAGAAAGTTTGTCAGATGGAACAGAGGGTGGGTATTTAAGGTGGTGTTCTACATATTCACCACTTTTGGGGTTCTTATGCTTGAGGATGAAATGGACTTTGTTAGTAGAGCCACATTTATCAGGTCCAAACATGATAGAATAAGGCGACTCATTGTCAAATTCCTTGGGAATCCAATTAGTACCTTGCGGTCTAAGATATTTCAGATAAGCACCACCACATTCAAGGCCATTTTGAAAACGAACTTCATACTGAAGGACAACAGTTGCATCCTTGAGGTTGACTGGTTTTTCAAGTTCTTTAACTATGCCATATTTCCTTGCGTTCTCACTAACAAGAAGACCATGATCTTCATGTCCATCACTATTGGAGTGTTTCCACACACCTGACACAAGAAATCACAAAGCTAACGCATCAAGATGATCTACGAGATGAAAAATAAAACTGTAAAACGTCAAAATCGTAGAACAATAGCAAAGTTAAGGGATTATATTTTTAATGCTGCACTTTCTTCTGCGATAACTATGCTTACATCTTTCTAAAGTTGAACCCAATTCAAGGC
This sequence comes from Dendrobium huoshanense, assembly GCA_016618105.1. Lineage (NCBI taxonomy): Eukaryota > Viridiplantae > Streptophyta > Magnoliopsida > Asparagales > Orchidaceae > Dendrobium > Dendrobium huoshanense. The sequence goes on along the minus strand of CM028358.1, from coordinate 64,550,905 downwards.
AGGCAATACATCAGATTGATTTAACACATCCAAATAGGATCTCGCTCTTAAAATGTCTAAGCCAGCCCTTTTACTGGTAAAGTTGCCAAACTGCTTTATATGAACTTACCTGATCACTATGTTACACCTGACTATTATTTTGACCAATGGTTAACAATTTTCATTCTGCAAAAGAACATTCCACTCTTCCAGAAAAAGTTGGTTGGTGCATCTTTTGGAACACCAAACATGAATGGCTTTAGTTTATGATTGTTACCCTTCTTCTGAATTTTTATTCAACGTGCCTCTCATTGGGACTAAAGCTTTCCATAGAAAGATACGATAAATTTACTACATGAAGACCAACATTTGTTTAGATCGGGTTGATCAAGTCAAAATGAGAACCCAAATAAGATTCAATAAATTGTAGATTGTGAACCACCTACAAGATTTCAATCAATTGTATTTTATTTTTCTTGGACTGAATTTTTTTTATAACAGGCAAAATTTTCTCTTTAAAAATTAATCTCTCACATGCAAGATAATAGGGTTGTAAATAAATCAAATCAAGCTATTCCTTTATAAAATTCGAGTTAAACTTGATCATATATGATCTGAGTTTTAAATACGGTCAAGCTTGTTTATAATTTTTCTCGTCAAGTTTGAGCTGTGATGCAGTTTTAATTATGCCCAACTAATTATATATTTGGTGCTAATTATTAAACATATAGCTTTAATATTAGGCATAATTTGATTTCTAGATTTTAGTCAGAATAGGCATCATCTAAAAACATTATGACTAGAACACTAGACCATTCATAATTTGTAAGAGTGATTATCTATTTAAAAGGATAAAGCCACTTATCAATTATCATCATACATTTTCCACTGTCTATCATAAATTTTAAATGGCTGAGAATCAAAGAAACTAAAAATAAATAAATACTTACCTCTTAACTTTTAGCTACTTTGAATCTAATCATTCAAAAATAATTAAAGCACATGTGAAAGGATAAGTGATTTTATTATTCAAAATGGATATTATTATTATTATAGGGATGGCTTTTTCTCCTCCAAGGAGGAGAATCATAATTCTTCTCCCATTTAATTTCCCTCACTTTTCAAAGCATTGAAAATCGATCGTTTACTTAATATCACGTAGGCATTGTTATTTCAAGGAAATGAACTTCAATATTATCGAGCAAAAGTTATTCAAACGAAGATATATATGATAAATACACAACAACAAAATGTTCATTCAAAGCCCCATAACTACTAAGCACATTTCTTAGCTATTTTGTACACAAAAATAATAAAAATGCTATCATCCTCTTTATAAAAAATTTTAAATCTATTCCGCCATCACATTTGATGAAAATAAACATTAATTCAGTCCTATCTTCATAGAGAGATTCCACTCATGGAAAATAAAGATTCTACCCACTCCAATTTTGATCCTCTAAAACCATCTTATGTTATTTGTTGCATCCTATCTGCTCAAGAACAGATGATCCAAACATCATTGAATGTATCCCTAAAAAGAATGTTCTAAACTACATTGAGTTCGTCTCTGTTCTAGAATTCATGCCCATCAATGCCACTCCAAAGTTTGTACATATTTATGACTATCATATTTTCTTAGGGGCACTCAAGAAGAAGGATAACATTAAACTTGACACGGTTCAAAACGCTATCCCGAGTACTATTAATGAAGACTTGGTAAGTTCTAACATTTCTTTGCATATAAAATCTATTGAGAAGGACCTTGCTATTCCTATTGATGCTAGAAACTGTATCAAAAACTGCACAAAGCAACCCTTAAATTAATTATTCCAATGTATCACTTAAATGCCTTTATTTAATCCATATAAATTTTATTGTGAGCTAAACACTATTTTTTCAAACATTTTATCTGAGGCATTATAAAAAAATATTATCAAGATAGGAATGGAGAAATGTCATAAGAGAAAGTGAATGCATCCAAGAAAAAACAACACACAAGAGATTGTCGATAGGCCTAAATGAAAAACCATAGTACTATACAAATGAGATAATGATACTATTGACAACATAAAGCAAAATCGATTCTTAAAGATTACACACAAACATATTGAGCTGATTAATATGAGACATTTACCCCGGTGATAAAGATAAACAATATGAGAATTGTCTTTGAAAACTCACTTCAATTCACAACTTAAACAATATGATTTAAAGAATGCCTTATTGCATGGGAATCCGTAGTAAGTAATTTACATGAGAATTTCTCCAAACTTCAAAAGAAACGGAATAACTAACATGGTGCATAAACTAAAGAAGGCCATATATGGGCCAAAACAATCAATTGGAGCATGATTCAAGTGGTTTGCTATAACAACGAGGAGAAAATGATACAACTAAAATCAAGAAGATTATACCCTCTTCATCAAGCATTTGACTGCAAAGGGAGCGGTAGCCCTCTCAATATAGGTTGATGATATCCTTATTAACGGAGATGAGGAGGAGGAATAAAACCAATTTTTAAAATAGCTGTTGAGGATTATGCAAGTTCAATTGTTGATAAAAATATATATTTGGTTATTGCGCACTTCTTAGTGGAAATTTAATAACATTAAGAAAAAAGTAATATGAGGTAGCCATAACAAATGTTTAGTTTGAATTCATAGCAATAGCATATGAAATTGTAGACTGTTGTGGCTAAAGATCATCCTATAACCTATGAAGTTATATTGTGATAATAACATAACAATAAACATTGCTCATAATATAATATAACATGTCGAACAATATAGAGATTAACAAACACTTCATCAAGGAAAAGCTATAATAATGTCTAATTCACATGCCTTATGTGCCTTTTGTAAGTCAAATGGCACATGTTTTAACAAAAAAACTATGACACATTTTTTTATGAAACTATCCCCAAGTTAGGAAAGGAAGATGCATATTCTTTAGAGAGAGTGTTGGAGCCCCTGGGTGTTGTAAAAGGAAATTAAAGATCGAGTGCTATAAAAGGAAATTCATAACCAGCAATGGTAGAAGGAAATGACTGGATGTTGTAAAAATCCAGAATATCTTGGCACATATAGGCTATATTAGGAAGCTCTGGATTTAAATATGATTGTATATATTCAAAACAAGAAATATTTTATATCCATCTAATATAAGTCAATCAATGTATAAAGGGTGTATAATAGGTTTTTTTTTAGCCTGCACTACATTAACAGAGAAGCATAATACTAAGTTAAGTGTGGCAGAGATGAGGATGCTCAGGTGGATGAGTGGCTTTACCCTTAGAGATAGGATACAAAATGAGCATATACGTGAAAAGGTTGGAGTAGCTCCAGTAGAAGATAAGATTAGAGAGAGTCGCCTTAGATGGTTTGGTCACATAAAACGGCGGCCTTCCGATGACCCGGTTAGGAGAGTAGATGTATTAGATTTGACTTATGTTAAGAAAGGTAGGGGTAGACCTAAAAAGACTTGGTTAGAAAATATTAGGAATGACCTTTCTTTATTAGATTTAAACGAGAATTTGATTTTTAATATGAAACAATGGAGAAAAATGATTCATGTAGCCGACCCCACGTAGTGGGATAAAGGCTTGATGTTGTTGTTGTTGTTGTTGTAGCCTGCACTATTTTTTTTTTCTTTACACTAGTTTGTATATTATAATGCATCAAATGCTTTGAATCAATGAGAAAAAATCTACTAATACCCTTTTGTTATCAATATATTTATACATATAATCATTAATGTTTTAGGAGGTAAATTATCATTAAATCACGGAGAAACTCCAAGTGGCTTAAATATCAAAAAATAGATGAAGCCATCATAAAAAAGATGTGTTCTTTAGATTGAATGGAAAGTGTCAACATAAACATGAAATTCATCATGACATTCAAACAAGGAATTCCAACACAAACTACTAAGAGACCATGAAAACTACTTAAAACTTAAATTTTATTTTAAATTATTAAATTAAATGCATGATCATCTAGTGACGACAATAACTTAAATGACACAGGAACCTCATATTAGATTGAATATAATATTTAACTCATCAAATAATGTTTCAAAAGAATATGCACATCGCAAAAGGTGGCATTATTTAAGCTTCTCAATTTGAATATTAGATATTTTTATGAATTTTGAAAATTTTAAGGGACATAGCAACACGCTAATTGTTGTGTTTCTACTATAGAGGCCTTAGAGGGTCTAGACGCAAGGACTTCCAAACACTGCTTGTATGGAATAAACAAACTTATATGTGATATTGTTATGCTTGAACCGGCCCAGGAGGGGCCGGCTGGACCCGTTCCGACCCAGGTCTACACCAGGCGGAGGCGGAATCAGAAAAGGGAGGAGGGCGGACAAGGTGGGCCCCACTTGGGGCTGATTTGATTATGTGGGAGGAAAATTTTTGAATGCAAAGGGCTGTTTAGGTATTTTGTAGGAATCCTTTATTGTTAATTAGGAGGATTATGAGGGAAAGGGGGTTATCTTGAATTTGGATGTAATTGAGATCTAGGGTTTTCTTGCTTGGGCTCTTGGCGTTGCCGGAGATAGTTTGAGAGTTATTCTTCCTCTCGAATCGAAGAATATTGTATCTTGCTTTTGTTTTGATCATCTACTAGTGGAATACAAGTCCATTGCTTGGTTTTCTCTCAGATTTCTTTGTTTTCTACTGATTTCCTGCTGTTTGGGCTGATTTTCTGCTGAAAACAGCAGATCTCTTGCTGTTTTCCACACCCGAATCGATAGGAATACTTGGATCTAAGTATTTCCTATCATATATGAAGCTTTGTAAACAAGAAAGACAATTAATTAATCAATTATTTAAGTTGTCAATCATAATAAACATGAAGTTTATAAATGGATTCTCAATGCTATTTCACCAAGCAAAATTAGTAACATAAGAAAGAAAAACTTCCGACATCAAAGCATGACCAAAATATGAATGCATATGCATTCTATCAGGAAATGTGTCATACTAATATTCAAATTCTTTTGGTAACACAAAAGAAGCCTTTCACATGAGAAGTGCAGATATTTTTTATCTTCTTTATATAAATGATAATGCATAAGCATACAAGCGCATCATCAAAATTTAAAAGAAACTTATTTATCATGAACGCAGAATTGAAGCAATATTGCTGACAATTTACTTAGTGGTTAAAATTCAAAAGAAACTTAACTTTTTAAAATATTTAAATTTAAAAAAAAATGTTAAAATCATCTAAATATATGTTTTACCCTTCTTTTCAACCTATCCTAACCCTTGGTGATTTAGTAGTCGACCTTAATGTATTTTAGTTCTCCTAATACAAATATGTGGTTTAACCTAGATTAACTGAGTAGACGCTAGGATATCTAGCTTACCTTTTGAACCTCAACTCTAACATGTCCTGGTTGAACTAAGGTGGCCTAGTAGTTTACCCTAGTCTATTCTAGCATGCCATAGATTGACTAGTCATTTGTCCTATATGGTCTTAGATGATTGAAAGTTGTATGGCAAATTGGCAATCTTCCGGTATTTGGTTATAGCCCTCCTTAATGGACCTTAGGTGGACTACTAACCAATCCTTAAATTGTTATAATTCACCTTAGGTGGTCTACTGCACCTTCCAATCTTCACTTTAACTTATACTAAGTGAGCGCCTAGGTGATTTGACATTCAATAAATTGAATAGTGATTTGCTCAAGGTGATCTTAGATGATTCTAAGTTATTTAGTGACTCTCCTATACTTAGTTATAATCTTCATGGAGCCTAACAGGACTATCAGCATTAAAATCCTTCAACATGATCCTATATGGCCTAAGGATGAAGTATACCTCAGACCTATAGTAGACCTCTTTGGGGTGCTTTGATGTGACACCCCACCTAACTGAACTATCAGAATTTAAAATCTTTCAACATGATCCTGTATGGCCTAAGGAGGAAGTATACCTCAGACCTATGGTAGACCTCTTTGTGGTACTTTGATGTGACACCCCACCTTAAGGTGGGGTTCATCCTTGAACCATAAGACCCAACGACAGCATAGTTTATACTTATGCTCCTTTAAAATTGTTTAATTTCATTAAACATGGGACCTAAAATCCTGGGATGATTCATCCTCATTCTCTCAGATCCTTCGAAAATATTTAATCCGCTGCACATGGCATCTAGGACTTTGTAGAGGATTATCCTCCCTACTTTAGTTCATTGATACGATACATCAAACCGACCCTAGACATAGGATCTAATGATCTATGACTTGAGAATAGTATACACCACCTCCCTCCACCAAACTCTTCTATACCGTGGTTCTAAAACCTTGATTATAACACACAATGCACAGAACATCACATGAAATCTCCCCTGATTCATATCAAATTCCCTTTCAAAATATTGCAATGCAGAATAATACGAAAACCAGTCTTCAGAACAGAAAAATCAGAAATTAGCCTACCCACAAGCATGAAGACGAATTACACAAAACTGAATGAGATCTAATAAGATCCAAATAGATACCTTTGTACTCATCCTTCTCAGAAACGATCCATCTTCCCTCGAATGAATCGTCAAAGGATTCGTAGAACAACTGAAGCAAAAAAAAAACACACACACCATTATTACTTTCGCGACAACCAACAAAGACCCATGACAGTAAAATCCGCCTTCTAAAACGAAAACTTACCGGTTCGGAAGCATGTGTATGAAATACAGAGCACGCAAAAAGCGTGAGAAACAAATAAGGCGCGATCCATCTTCCTCCCATCACGCCAATCTCATAACCCTAGATCAAAGCAAAGATGAGATGAACTGAAGAAGTGATTTGGAAGAGTATTTCGAGAGTAGAAGGGCGAGAGGTATAGAAAAACCCTAGACGACAGGACGAACCGGAGATCTTTCCGAGAAGGTAAAAGCCCAGATGCGGTGAAATCTGGAAATCTGGAGATCGGGCAAACTTGCTTCTCTCCAGTACCCCACGAGACCGGTGGAAACAGAGACGCAATGGCAACTCTTTATTTGGGTCCGGAAGCTGGTGTACGCTCCACGTCATGGAGGCCAATGAAATGTTGACACATCAGCTTTACGATTGGGTCAATACAACCGAATTGACTATTGAGCCTATTGTTGTGAGAAAGGTCATAGTCATACTACTTAAAAATATAAAATTATATTAAAAACTTATACCACACTAAAATTAAGCGGATTAATAAAATTTTCCTTAAACAAAATTTCGACATATTTATTTCAATAGTGTAGTAATATTTTAATATTATTTATGGCCTTTTAATGTGATTTATAGCTAGAAATAATCATAAATACTTAGTTTTATAATGGAAAATTAAAAAATTCATTACATTTAAAATATTCAAAAATTAAGCTTTTCATATGCTTTTATACCCCAATTTTTTTCGCATTTTGCTTGGCATTGAAGAATGCCTCTTTGTAATTAGACATGTAGTTTGAGCTGACTGAAAATTTTGATGGGTGCATCAATCATCTAAATATTATTATGAGTTTCGGGTGTTAATTTATAACACGTTAAAACATAAAATCTCGATGATCTAACTTTGATGGTGTCAATATGGAGAGATTATTACGTGCAAAGATTGAATACAAATAATCTAAAAGCACAGTAAGTGCGGCGTTGAACAGTAAAAATACTGATGAGCAGTAATTGTGATTTTACTGTTCACAGAGACAAAACTGACATGTCATTAATGCCTGATCTCCACACATAATAATATCTTGTCAACATGTATCTCCTTAACAAGGCTTATCTATCCCACCATTTAACTCAATTGAATGTAATAAATTTGTTGCGTCTAGGAGTATTCGCGACGGTATAGAAATATAAAGTTTAACGTCTTAGCGTTGTACGAAAATCCGGCACGCAATCAGATAAGAGAGTGTTAGCATTCATAGGAGACACCAAGAATTTTACGTTGAAAACCCCTAAAAAGAGGGAAAACCACGGGGCCTAGCCCAATTTGAATGAATCCATTAGTATTGCAGTTGATTACAAATGAGGTCATTCCTTGGGAGAAGGCCTTAGCTTGATGTACATTTTATAGAGTACATTACATGATGTGAATACAAATAATCACTATAAACGTGTTCGTTTGGTCGGGAGGATCATAGTCTGGTGACGGGGGTCGAAAAGACTGTAGTTTACGGATGACGTAAGTCAGTAGGACCGTAGTTGGCTGGCGACTGAGGTCAAAAGGACTGTTGGCGATAGGCGACATAAGTCAGAATGACCATAGTTTGCGGGCGACAGAGGTTGGAAAGACTGTAGTTGGCGGGCAACGTAAGTCAGGAGGACCGTAGTCGACGGGCGACGGATGTCGTAAAGACTGTAGTCGGTGGGCGACGTAAGTTAGGAGGACCGTAGTCGACTGGCGACGGAGGTCGGAATAACTGTTGTCTAACGACGAAGGTCAGAAGAACGACATCAGGTAGAAGTCCAACAATGGAAAGGAATCCATCTTCGGATAGACGTCCAGCGAAAGTCCGATAACCGGTAGAAGTCCGACGTTGGGTAGAAACTTGGCGATGAGTCAAGGTCCGTCATCGGGTAGAAGTTCGACGTCTGTTGGTGGCCGAGGAGAACTCCGATATCACTTGGGTGGAGTTTCAGTGTTAGGGGGGAACTCTGTCGTTACTTTGGCAGAATTTCAACATCCCATGGAAGTTGGGCAGAATTCTGGCATCCCGTGGAAGTCTGGCAGAATTCCGGCGTCATTTGGAGTTTGGGCGGAACTCCGGCGGTGGTCGAGGAGAAGTCTATTCCCTCCTCTTCTTCTCTTTCTTCTTCTTTTTGCTTGGGGCCCCCTCTCATAAGAAATGAGGGGTCTATTTATAGATTTTCGGGATTGTCATAGCTTGTAAATAAGTGTGAGATCAGGGGCAAATAGGGAGTGGTCGAATGGACGGTTAATATTAAATCCCTTGATCATGCACCGTTAGTCAGACATTTGAAGTTCTTAATGATGTCAGAATTTGACGATATTGGGCTCGTTGGATTCGTCTCGTCGAGCCGTTCGATTCGACTATAATCTTGTTAAAATCGGAGACCGTTTGATAACTCAAATTGTGGTACGAACTTTCTAATAGCGCTTCGGGTCCTTGATTTAGACCCATTTGGGCTCAGATTGAATTGAATTTGGTGTCATTGGGTTCGTATTTCCAAGACGCTCAATTTGACTGTAAGTTTGCTGAAACCGGAGTTCAGATGCTCTCGGATTTAATTTTTAAAGTTTCCAACTTGATTTTTGTCTCGAGATTCGTGCCCGATCAATATAATTTTTGCATGACGTATCAAGATTATAATAGCTTCTTATCAAAATCACTCACCCCTCAACAAATGAATTATTCTCATCACATCAACAAACAATCTAAACATGATTCTTAACAACTTAGCATTCCAATTGACGAGTAGAACATTAAAAAAGTTGAACATTATCAAAATACATTTTAAAATTCCTCGACAACTTTGTCATGATAAGTTTCTATATATCCATTTGATTGAGGAAGAAAAAAATAAGGGGGTAAAAAAAGATCTTGATGATCTCAAAGCCATTAAATTTTCTCTGAGATGAGTGCATGATGAAATGTGAGTGATTACTCATATATTATGCTCATATCAAAAATAAGTTCAATATTAAGGCTCCATTTTTTCTTACTATTTTCTAAAACAACCTTTTAATTAAAAAATTAATTTTTATAAAAAAAATTACCTTAAAAATCAATAAGAAAACTGTACCAAATGAAGCCTAAGAGATTAACCAGCTAACTTTTCGGTATAGCCTCACATTCCACTTCATATTCCGTCAATTCAATAACTGCAGAATGCAAAATATCAAATAACTACACAAAACAAAACAGAACCCATTTCAATTATCATCAACTAAATATAACAATTTCTACTCTTCAATATATAAGAAAACAAACTGCACCAACCGCACATTCATTTGATTAATCTGCAGCCAACTCAAAAAAATCTTTTTCAGTATGGCCATCTTTTAACAAAGCAACATAAAAAAATACATCATCCTACATACGAAAGATAATCTTCTGCTAGACTCCTCTGGCCAACATTTCCTGATACATTTTGAAAGACTCCTGCTTCTGAATCATCATCTCCTTATGAAACTTTCTTATGAAAATATCTGCCGCTTGATCGATCTCATCCTCAAGATCAAACTCTCCATCCTTCTCTCCAGAATCTCCATCAAATTCAGCTTCGTCTTCAAGATTGTTGTATTTTTCTTCGACGCATTCGACTGTTCCATTATCGTCGTCATTGTGCAGAATGATCGTTTTTTCATGAGGATTCGCTTGCTCTTCCGCAAATGAAAGCTCGTTCTTTTTGTGCGGAAATACGCCTATCAGTGCATTTTTGTCATGAAGAAGCTTGAAGATTATGAATCTCGTCTTCACAGCGCTTGCTTTGCTCTTCACCGCCATGGATTTCGCCTTCAAGATAGCCATTAAGAGAGAGATTGTCTGCTTCATCTTCAGAACCGTAGAACAGGAAAAAAAAAAATTAAATTCGAATGGTTAGAAATGTATTTGTTTTTGGCATGGAGTTAGCGGTGGCTTGAGGGGTCGAGTTATAAGCTGGTAGAAGGGAAGAAGTGAGCACTAAGAAAGGAAGGTTACAGGCAAAGTGAAAAGCAAAAGTAGCGAAGGAGAGCCAAAGAAAAGCAAGATGCGGAGAAAAGACCAGGAAATATCTTAAAGTGCTAATTGAATAATACAAAATGCTTGAAATAGTTAGTGAATAGTGAGTAGTTCAATTAAGCAATGTGCTAAAAATGATTAAGGTTTTGTTTGTAATTGTTTTCTTACTGTTTCTTAAAGCAGTTTTTTACTACAAATATTTTTTATTTTTTACTAAAAAACTGCTTTAAAAAGTAATAAGAAAGCCGTCACAAACTAAACCTAAGTATTAAAATAGTTGTTCATTTTTTTAATCAAGGTAGGTATTTGTTTCACATCTTATAGTAATTTAAGGGCATTTTTGTGCAATTATGCAATTTTAAGATTTTATATTATATTTAAAATATATATATAATCAGAATGAGACTTTCAGTATTGTAAGTACTAGATGGTGACAGCCTCTACTAAAACTTCTTAATTTTCTTACTGAAAAAACTCTATTTTACTCCCAATATTTTTTTTAATTAAATTTGATTTTCATAACTATTATATATAATTATTGTTAATTAATAAATATTATAGTTTACGTTTATATAAAGTATATATGTTTAAAAAAAATTAATTAAAACAAATAAAAAGAAGCTTCATGCCTTCATGGTGATCTTCCATTTCCAAGATGAATATGACATTTAGAGATTTAGATGACATATATAAAAAAAAAATTAATTTTTGTACTAAAAAACTGATTTAAGAAACAATAAAAAAACCATCCAAACGAAACATAAATTAAACTCTCTTACATTCCTTAATATGTCATCCCCTTCCTCTCCTTATTTTAGAACTCAAAACTATTTTGCTTGACATATATACTGATAACATTCAAATAAAATATATTAGTGAAAGTAAAAAAATAAATGTGATTACCTAAACAATCAAGCCTTGTACCCATTTATTTCCACTAAAAGAAGGTTTCTTTTGCAAAGGCTATATGCATGTGAAACTAGAGAAATAAAGTAGCCATGGATATAGAGATGAGCTCCATGCTTAGAATAATTGTAGTATGGGCTTTCCCTTTATAACTGGATGCCAGTCCAGAAGCACTTAGGTAGTCCTGTCATAGTGTCCTACTTCAATCAACTTATGTCTCATCATTTAGCTAGCCAAGCTTTAGAAGATATTTTGTCAGTGATGTCTATTATCAACTTTGCATTATTATAAACCTTTTGTTTTTTTAACACTAAAGGTGCATTTTTATTTTTATTTTTCACTTTGGTTTAAAGATCAATACCACAATTGAATTATTATTATTATCATGTATTTACATATCTAATAATTAATTAAATAATATTTAAATGACTTAAAAATATTATTAATATTAATTCAGCTAAAGTGAAATACATCTTTTATGTATATATTTTGATGTTATTTAAGATCTATTTGGGCCAGCTTTTGGCTGTTTTGTTTGGCAAACAATAATCGTAATTTCGTTTGTCTGTTATTTTTTTACTTATTTCTTATCGTCTTTTAAATATTTTTTGTGGTTCAAATTTATTTTTGGCAACCATAACAGTGAAGTTATTTTCTCCACAACAACTTCATAACTAACTTTATAAAATGCTACAATTGCCCTAAGCAAACCCTTGGACACTAAGGCTTCGTTTGGGACGGCTTTTTTATTGCTTTCTAAAACGGAGTTTTAGTAAAAAATTTGTTCTAAAACTCTGTTTTAGAAAGCAATAAAAAAGTTGTCCCAAACGAAGCCTAATATGATATGCAAATACATGGAAATATGATATTATGTGTGCATAAGTCCACATTTATCTATATTTGATTACAAATATTTTCTGATATACTTTTATATATTTCTATGATAAAAAGTTTTTCATAATGAGATCAGTTAAAGTATTATAATTAAAATAAAATTATTGTGAGATTTTTTATTTGAAATGGAATGATGATTATAATCTATCTTCACAATGAATTTTGTAGACAATTGCAATTATTCAAAACGAACACAAAGCTAAAACCTAACTTTTTTAATTAGTTGGAAAAAATCATTATCATGCTAATAAAAATATTACAAATATGTTAATTAAAAAGTTTAATGCATTGATAAGGTTATAAACATGTTAATAATCATCAGCAGCAACAATTGTTTTTTTTTTTTGACATGGACTTCAGCAATATAATAATTTTCTTGATAAAATTGTTCGAAGAATTTCGAGCCAGATGGAAGCAAGCAATACAAATATATAATAGTTCTTACAAATTGTAGGGATTATTTATTATTTATTCAAAGATATATTAAAACATAACAATTAGTAGTGTGTTGTCCAAGAACTTTTATTTTATTCAGTGAACGTACGCTCCTCTACGTTCGGATCTAGGCAAAAAAAGCGCAATACCGAGTACCGAGTTGTACCGAGTTTTTAAAAAAAATTCGGTATTGCGCTGTTTTGGTCTAAAATCGAACGTAAAGGAGCGTACGTTCACTGGATGTAATAAAAGTTCATTGTCCAAAGGCAGAGCCAAAAACTTTTATCAATGGAGGCATAAATAGATGTATTTAAAAAATCTACCAATCTTTTTCTGATGCTTTTTGTTTTTCATTTTATTTAATAGAGCATGGTGAAATAATTTTGCTCTTACAATAATATTTATATTTATTTTCAATAAATTATTATACTATATTAGTTGCCTTATAAACAAAATATATAATTATCTTATTTCATTTTAAATATTTAGTGTTAGTTTTATTATAAATCAATATATTTATAACATACATTATTTTTCTATATATAATTTCGAAAAAAACTATATATATATATATATATATATATATATATATATATATATATATATATATATATATATATATATATATATATATATATATATATATATATATATATATATAATGGCATGAACTAATTATTTGGCCCACTGATTGAGGAATTTTTATTGCGTCCTCCCACCTGACGTAGAGATACGTTCTCCCACTCCTAAAAAACTCAGTTTTTGCTAGCTATTATTTGGTATTAACGTAGAATATCATCATGTGAAGACAAATACCAAGTTATACCGAGCTATACCGAGCAATACCGAGCTATACCGAGCAATACCAAGTTTTTTCAAGGAAAAACTAGGTATTTTTTTGTATTGCTCGGTATAGCTCGGTATTGCTCGGTATAGCTCGGTATAACTTAGTATTTGTCTTCACATGATGATATTCTTCGTTAATACCAAATAATAGCTAGTAATACCGAGCAAAAACTGAGTTGTTTAGGGATGGGAGGACATATCTCTACGTCAGGTGGGAGGACGCAATAAAAATTCCTGATTGAGCCCCTAGCTAGTTTAAGTTAGCATCTTTGCACGGTTTGAACCCTCTAGTATTTAACAATAAATAATATTTTTTATAACTTCTAAAATTGTTGTGGGCTTTAGTGGTCAACGAGGGCCTCTGAAAACTACAATAGGCTTTATGGGTGAATGGTAGCCCATGCCCCCAGGGCCCCCACTCAATATCCATCTATAGTATTGTCTTATAAATAAAATAAATATTTATTGTAATTTAATCAAAATTAATTATTCATAGTTAATATGGCTATACATAGCTCGATCCATAAAGTTCAAAGAAAAATTGACTTAATATGCCCTATAATGCTTGACATTGAAAAAAATAGTAGGAAAAAATGTCAAAGTGTTCATTTCAGATCAAAATGTCCATACTTTTAAACAAATAGATGAAAATCTCACTTAGCTCCATTACGTGAGCTTTGTATTCTTCAGTCTCGCAAAATAGCCTTCAAATATTTCATATTTCAAATTCAAAAAAGTTTCATACTTAGATGTTTTGTAGAAAGAAATTTAGGAAATTATAACATGCATTTGCATTTATGTGAATTTGCTTGTTATAGCACTATCTTTAGGAAAACAAGAATTTCATATTTTGAAATAGTGTATGGTCAAAATCCTAAAAGAGCAATTACCAATTGACATAACCAATTTCCCATCTATTTGTTTTTTTTTTCTACATTGACATTTGTCAAGGACTTTTGAGAGCCTACATGATACAACAACATATCATATTGCTCACAAGTAATAATAAATATGCTACTAGGGTAAGCCAAAATCAATCAATGATATAGAGAAGGTAATTTTGTTTTTCTTTGCGTTTGATGTAAGCGTCATCAACATCTATGTTTAAAAAATTACATATAGATACTCGTGAACACTTTAAAAATCGGATATAATATCCATCACCTTGATTTAATTGCTAATATGTTAATACATCATGTTATTAATATTAAATATATTTTATGAAACGAGGAAGTTAATAAGTGATACGTCATGCGAAAATTAACTTGATCGGGCACGAATCTCGAGGCAAAAATCAAGTTAGAAACTTCAAAAATTAAATCTGGGAGCACCTGAACTCCGATTTCAGCGAGCTTACAGTCAAACTGAGCGTCTCGGAAATACGAACCCAACGACACCAAATTCGACCCAATCCGAGTCCAAATGGGTCC
This sequence comes from Dendrobium huoshanense, assembly GCA_016618105.1. Taxonomy (NCBI): domain Eukaryota; kingdom Viridiplantae; phylum Streptophyta; class Magnoliopsida; order Asparagales; family Orchidaceae; genus Dendrobium; species Dendrobium huoshanense. The sequence continues at coordinate 64,535,733 of CM028358.1, read as the reverse complement.
AAATCGTGGATCTGAAGCGCTGTTGAAAGGTTCAAACCACTATTTGAGTTACCAAACGAACTCCAATTTTGACGAGCTTATACTCAAATCGAAGGGCTCGACAAGACGAATCCAACGAGCCCAAGATCACAGAATTCCTACATCACTAAGGCCTTCAAATGTCCAATAAACGGTGCATGATCGTAGGATTCAATATCGGCCGTCCATTGGACCACTGCCTATTCGCCCCTGATCTCATGCCTATTTACGGGTCATGCCACTCCAGAAAATCAATAAATAGAGCCTTCATTTCTCATAAGAGGGGACTCAAGCAAGAAGAGAATGAAGGAGCTCCTCCTCAGCAGCCGCCGGACCACCGCCAGACCACCGCAGGACCTCGCCGGACCACCGCCGGACCACCGCAGGAACCTCGTCGGACCACCGCAGGAACCTCGCCGGACCACCGCAGAACCTCGCCGGACCACCACCTTAAGGCCTGACGTTCAGCCCCTACGTCCTACTGAAGACCCGACGTCTCATTCAAGGCCCGACACTCAATCCCTACGTCCTGCCAAAGATTCGACGTCTTGTTCAAGGCCCGACGTTAAGTCCCGACGTCCTACTGAAGACCCGACGTCCTGCTGAAGACCTGACGTCCTGCTTAAGACCCGACGTCCTACTCAAGGCCAGACCATCAACATCCGATATTCCAAGTGACACTGGGACTAACACCTGACTCCTTATCTCCTACCGCCTACAGTCCTTCTGACCACTGTCGCATAATACGGTCCGTCCGACCTCCATCACCAGACAACGGTCTTCGGCCGACTACGGTCTCCTGCCGACTACGGTCTCCTGCTGACTACGGTCTCCGGCCGACTACGGTCTCCGGCCGACTACGGTCTCCTTCCGACTACGGTCTCCGGCCGACTAAGGTCTCCTGCCGACTACAGTCTCCTGCCGACTACGGTCTTTCAGGCCAAACAAACACGTATATGTAACTCTTACCATGTAATGCAATCTATATGATGTACATTTGCTACATCAATCCAAGGCCTTCTCCTAAGGAAGGGCCTCATTTGTAATCGACTACAAATACTAGTGGATTCATTCAAACTGGGCCAGACCCCGTGGTTTTTCCCCCTTTTTCAGGGGTTTTCCACGTAAAAACTCTGGTGTCACTTATGAATGCTACATCCTCTCACTTATCTGATTGTGTGCTGGATCTTCGTACAATGCTAAGACGCTAAACTATATATTTCTCTACCGCCGCGAATATTCCAGGACGCAACAGTTTGACGCCGTCTGTGGGAACGTGCTTCCCGACTCAGGGGGGGCAACTTTTGCTCCAATCTAAAAATATCACACATAGCATCAATATCATAAGAAGCAGATGCAGACTGGGGGGCAACTTTGACTCAAACCATGGTCAAATAGATCCTCCAATACCTTCAACATCAAGTTGATATTTCAGGAATATCTGAGCAAATGCAAGGATACTTCAAATCAATTGCAAGCTTTATACAGTCCCTGGTTGGACTTCTACTCCTTGGGCAAGGTCTTAACATCGATCTCAAAAAAGGCAGTAACGGTCTAAAGATAGACCTTCTTCACTTTTTATTCGGGATATACGCGGCGTTCGCCCCCTCCCAATCAAAGCAAAATCAATCCCAGGGGGATTCGATTCGACCTCTTCCACACAGGTTAACGTCGTCGAGCAAAGGCTCCGACATACAACCTCGAAAAGGTCTCACATTCTTGGTGGATTCTCTCGACCTCTTCCACACAGGTTAACGTCGTCGAGCAAAGGCTCCGACATACAACCTCGGAAAGGTTTTACATCCTTGATGGATTCTCTCGACCTCTTCCACACAGGTTAACGTCGTCGAGCAGGACTCCGGCATACAACATCGGAAAGGTCTCACATCCTTAGTGGATTCTCCCGACCTCTTCCACACAGGTTAACGTCGTCGAGCAGGGCTCCGGCATACAACATCGAAAAGGTCTCACATCCTTAGTGGATTCTCCCGACCTCTTCCACACAGGTTAACGTCGTCGAGCAGGACTCCGACTTACAACCTCGGAGAAGTCTCACATCCTTAGTTAACGTCGTCAGAATGTCGTCAATAGACTTCTATCTGACTTCTCCATAATATTAAAATTCTACCCGATTTTGAATTTCCTCCTCTGCTGAACTTTTGCCTTACAGGACTTTCGACGGACTAATACCCGACGCCGAAATTCTTCCTGTCATCAGACTAATACCCATCGTCGGACTTCTGCTCGTCGACGAACTTTCGTCGACCTTCTACCCGACAATACTTCTACCCGACTTCGGAATTCTGCTTGTTAGCGAATTTCTACCCGACGTCGGACTTCTGCTCGTTAGCGGACTTCTACTCGTCGTCGGACTTCTGCTCGTCAACGGACCTTCGTCGGTCTTCTACTTGACGCTGCACCTCTACCCGACTACGGACTTCTACTCGACATCAAACTTCTGCTCGTTAGCGGACTTCTACTTGTCGTCGGATTTCTGCCCGTCGACGAACTTTCATCGGTCTTCTGCCCGAGGCCGTACTTCTACACAACATCAGACTTCACCTTGTCATCGGACTTCTGCTCGTTAGCGGACTTCTTCTCGTCGTCGGACTTCTGCTCGTCGATGAACTTTCTTCGGTCTTCTACACGACAGTACTTCTATGGGACGTCAGACTTCTGCCTGTCGTCGGACTACTAACCGTCGTCGGACTTCTTCCCGTTGACGGACTTTCGTCGATCTTCTACTCGACGTCGGACTTATGCTCATCAGCAGACTTCCACTCGACGTTGGACTTCTGCTCGTTAACGGACTTCTACTCGTCGTTGGACTTCTGCTCGTCGACGAACTTTCGTCAGTCTTCTACCCGATGTCGGACTTTTGCTCGTCAGCAGACTTCTACTCGACGTCGAACTTCTGCTTGATGTCAGACTTCTACTCGTTATCAAACTTCTCCTCGTCAACGAACATTCATCGGTATTCTGCTCGAGGCCGTACTTCTACACGATGTCGGACTTCTCCTTGTCGTCGAACGTTTGCTCGTCAGCAGACTTCTACTCGACGTCGAACTTCTGTTTGACGTCAGACTTCTACTCGTTATCAAACTTCTCCTCGTCAACGAACATTCATCGGTCTTCTGCTCGAAGCCGTACTTCTACACGACGTCGGACCTCTCCTTATCGTCGAACGTTTGCTCGTCAGCGGACTTCTACTCGTCGTCGGACTTCTGCCCGTCGACGAACTTTCATCGGTCTTCTGCCCCAGGCCGTACTTCTACCCGACGTCAGACTTCTACTCGTTAGCGGACTTCTACTCGTTGTCGGACTTCTGCTCGTCGACAAACCTTCGTCGGCCTTCTACCTGGCGCAACACCTTTACCCGACTACAGACTTCTGCTAGCCTCGGACTACTAACCGTCGTCGGACTTCTGTCCGTCGACGAACTTTCGTCGGACTTGTACTTGACGCTGCACCTCTACCCGACTTCGTACTTCTACCAGATGTCAGACTTCTACCAGTTAATAGACTTTCGTCGGTCTTCTATCCGACGATGTATGACTACCCGATGTTGAATTCCTGTCTGTCATCTTACTTCTCCCTGATGCTGGAAGTTTGTCAGTCATTCCAACCTCTCTCCTTACAACAGTTTATCCAATCTCCATCGCCAACCACCAAACATCGGAACTCCACAAGATCTCTCGAAGAAAAGAGAAGGAGGGAAAATCTCCGGACTTCCTTGCCAAGAGAGGGGCCTCGAAAAATCGAGGGAAGGCCTCAATAGAAAGGACAGAGGGAGAAGAGAAGAAGGGGAAATCTTCGGATTTCCTTGCCAAGAGAGGGGCCTCGAAAAATCGAGGGAAGGCCTCAATAGTAAGGACAGTGGGAGAAGAGAATGAGGGGAAATCTCCGGACTTCCTTGCCAAGAGAGGGGCCTCGAAAAATCGAGGGAAGGCCTCAATAGAAAGGACAGAGGGAGAAGAGAAGGAGGGGAAATCTCTGGACTTTTTTGCCAAGAGAGGGGCCTCGAAAAATCGAGGGAAGACCTTAATAGAAAGGACAGAGGGAGAAGAGAAGGAAGGGAAATCTCCGGACTTCCTTGCCAAGAAAGGGGCCTCGAAAAATCGAGGGAAGGCCTCAATAGAAAGGACAGAGGGAGAAGAGAAGAAAGGAGAAGAAGAAGAGGAGGAAAGAGGAGAAGAAAAGGAGAAGGACAATTTTTTTAAAGGCCTTAGGGGCCTATTTATAGGTTTTTGGATAGAAGAGGGGAAGTTTCTAGAGTTTTCTAGAATTCTTAAAAAATTTAAATTTTTCTGAATTTTTTAGAATTTTTTCGGAATTTTTTGGATTTTTTTTTTGGGATTTTTTTCGGATTTTTTAATCCCATGTGGGTCCCACAAAAAAAAATTTAAATAAAAAATAAGGAACCGCCTCAGCCAAACCGCGCCTGTTCGCGCGGCAGCTTGCCGGCGCCGGCGCCGGCAGGCGGCGGCCGGCTGGCCGGCCGGCCGGTTCGGACGCCTACGCGTGTCCGGGCCCGATTTTCGGCCCGGACGGTCCGATTTGGACGTTTTTGGGGTCCTCGGACACGTTTTTCAACGTTCCGGACTCGATTTCGACACTTTTGGAGCTCAACGGGGCCTCTAGGATCAAGTTCGAGCAAGCAATTAATTTTTGGAACGCAATTTTTTGCGATTCGGCCAATGTAAATTTTGAGACAAGTATTTTCGGACTCCTGGAGCTTCGACGTCCGAAAATAGGGGGGCAACTGATACATCATGCGAAAATTAACTTGATCGGACACGAATCTCGAGGCAAAAATCAAGTTAGAAACTTCAAAAATTAAATCTGGGAGCACCTGAACTCCGATTTCAGCGAGCTTATAGTCAAACTGAGCGTCTCGGAAATACGAACCCAACGACACCAAATTCGACTCAATCCGAGTCCAAATGGGTCCAAATCGTGGATCTGAAGCGCTGTTGAAAGGTTCAAACCACTATTTGAGTTACCAAACAAACTCCAATTTTGACGAGCTTATACTCAAATCGAAGGGCTCGACGAGAAGAATCCAACGAGCCCAAGATCATAGAATTCCGACATCACTAAGGCCTTCAAATGTCCAATAAACGGTGCATGATCGTAGGATTCAATATCGGCCGTCCATTGGACCACTCCCTATTTGCCCCTGATCTCATGCCTATTTATGGGTCATGCCACTCCAGAAAATCTATAAATAGAGCCTTCATTTCTCATAAGAGGGGACTCAAGCAAGAAGAGAAGGAAGGAGCTCCTCCTTAGCAGCCGCCGGACCACCGCAGGACCTCACCGGACCACCGCAGGAACCTCGTCGGACCACCGCCGGACCACCGCAGGAACCTCGCCGGACCACCGCAGAACCTCGCCGGACCACCACCTTAAGGCCTGACGTTCAGCCCTTACGTCCTACTGAAGACCCGACATCCTACCAAAGACCCGACGTCTCATTCAAGGCCCGACACTCAATCCCTACGTCCTGCCAAAGATTCGACGTCTTGTTCAAGGCCCGACGTTAAGTCCCGACGTCCTACTGAAGACCCGACGTCCTGCTGAAAACCTGACGTCCTGCTTAAGACCCGACGTCCTACTCAAGGCCAGACCATCAACATCCGATATTCCAAGTGACACTGGGACTAACACCTGACTCCTTATCTCCTACCGCCTACAGTGTCACGACCCGACCCGACGGGGACGGATCCCGCCCGAGCCGGATCGCGACGGAGCTAGCCATTTCTTATCCAGGATCTGGCTTTGGATTAGGTTACTGAACTGATCTTCCAAGTTCTTAACTCAACAGAAACACACAGAACAACAGAGCTACTAAAAAACATCAAATGCAGCGGAACAAAACATCTATCTTTTCATTTCCTCAAAATAATCATCTACGGAACAGTACATGGCTTTCAACAGAAAGAAAGACAGAATAGGAAAGCCATGACTGTACAAAAATCAAAAGTACAAAAGTACCTATACTGATCAGACTCTGAACTCTAGTCCTGGACTTCCTTCCCTTTCCCAGAACCTGAAAACCACCAGAAAGCAAGGGTGAGCTCAACAGCTCAGTAAAGCAACAAACCACCAATCTAAATTCTCAGAAACCAAACCAAATTCATCAGATAGAAATCGGAACAGAATCGGAAATCAGAACGTATACGGATAGATATCAAATCAGAATCAGAATCGTACAGATCATATCAGAACAGAACAAATCAACAGAGTCAGAATCAGAAATCAGAATCGTACGGATCATATCATATCATAATCATAATTTCGTACAGAACAGAACAGATACAGAAAACAGAACAGATACATATAGCTAAATGCCCTGACACTGACGGAATCTCTACGGATTCCGGCCCCTTATGCCTCCCTTCCCAGACACTGACTGAATCTCATAGGATCCAGGCCCCTTATGTCTCCCTTTGTGCTCACGGCACCAAAACAGATGTGCTTATAGCACCAGAACAGAATTCATCAGATCCGGAACAAAACAGATATCAGATTTGATCTCATTTCAGATTTCCCGTTTCACTAACTGAATCTCATAGGATTCAGGCCCCTTATAACTCCCTTTTTATAGCTTATACACATAGCATTTCAATTCAGAAGAAATACGGACAATTCAGAAATTACCCAAAAAATCGGGCAGCACAACGGCAGTATACAGAATTTACACAAAATTTCCTGCAAAGAAAATTCACCGAATTCGCACAGAACATAGATAATCACATTCCAGAACATTTATTCTACTGCACATATAATTTCCAATTTCACAGAAAATTGTAGTCTACGAAAAACATCGCCGAATCAAAAATACCCGGACAAAAATCTTCGGAAAATAACCAAAATGTGCACACTCGGCACGTCAACAATATACAGAAACTTACGCGGTAAAAACTGAACCAATCGAAAGATACGGACGAAAAACCGTAACGAAAACGAAATCCGGACAGAAAATACCGTCAAACGTGACGGAACTGAAAATTGAGAAAGGCGGAATGTGCCTTACCTCGAGCACAGCAAATTCCTCAACAGTCACTTCGATCGAAAACGGCTCCGCGTCTTCCCGAAATCAACTTTTCCAAATTTCTCTTTTTCTCTCTCCTCAGAGCTGAAAATCAGATATTTTATTTTTATTTTCTCTCTCTTCAAATCGGCTGAAACCCCTTAAATCCTCTTCTGATCGGCCTGGCCGATCGTCCAGATCGTCCTGGACGATCAGACCAAACCAAAATCGCCTGGCCGATACTCCAGGGCGATGATCAGGCCGATCCTTATGAACAGTGTCAATCGGCCTGGCCGATGTCCCCGATCGGCCTGGACGATACCTACAGAAAATCACCTGGAGCAAAACTGGGCAAAATCTGGAACTGAATTTCCACTGATCGTCCCAGGACGATCCATATCGTCCTGGACGATCCTGGAGCAGATTGTGATATTACAATCTCCCCAACTCAGAAAAATGTCGTCCTCGACATTCTCCAATCCAAACTCAGTCAAAACAAGTACGGGTACGACCGTCTCATATCAGACTCCTTTTCCCACGTTGCTTCCCGTGCAGTCCGGTGCTTCCACTGGACTTTAACCATCGGAATCTCTTTATTTCTTAACTTTCGGACGTCGTACGCCAAAATCAACTCTGGCTCTTCCTTGTATGCCAGATTCTCCTGAATCTCAACCTCGTTAGCTGATACCTTCTTCCCAGAGTCGGATACCCACTTCCTCAGAGTGGATACATGAAACACATTATGCACATCAGGCATAGAATCAGAAAGCAATAGGCGATAAGCAGATTTTCCAATTCTTTCCAAAATCTCAAACGGTCCAACATACCTTGGACTAAGCTTGCTTACCTGACCAAATCTGCTCACACCTTTCATCGGGCTGACTTTGACATACACAAAGTCACCGACCTGAAACTCAACAAATCTGTGCTTCTGATTATAATACTTCTGCTGACGGTCTTGAGCAGCTTTCAATCTCTCTCTTATCAAACTGATCTTCTGAGCAGTTTCATCAGCAAAAGTGGCACCCAAAGCCTGTCTATCTCCGACCTCCGTCAGAGTCAAAGGAGTACGACACTTCCTGCCATACAGAGCCTCGTACGGTGCCATACCGATACTGGACTGAAAACTGTTGTTATAAGCAAACTCAATCAGCGGAATATGATCTTCCCAGCTTCCGCTAAAGTCCAGAACACAAAGTCTCAACAGATCTTCCAGTACCTGAATAGTCCTCTCAGACTGTCCGTCGGTCTGAGGATGGAAGGCTGTACTGAAATGCAATTTCGTACCCAAGCCTTGCTGAATGCCTTTCCAAAGTCTGGAAGTAAAACGTCCATCTCGATCAGAAACAATCACGCGAGGCACACCGTGCAATCTGACTATTTCCTTCACATAGATCTGTGCCAAGCGTTCAACTGAATCCGTCTGTCTGATCGAAAGAAAATGGGCTGACTTCGTCAATCGATCTACAACTACCCAAATAGCATCATGTCCTTGTCTAGATCGAGGAAAACCCATCGCAAAATCCATCGTTACCTCCTCCCATTTCCACTCAGGGATAAGCAACGACTGCAACAGTCCACCTGGTCGCTGATGCTCTGCCTTCACCAACTGACAGGCTTCGCATCTCGACACAAACTCCGCCACATCCTTCTTCATCCCAGGCCACCAAAACAAAAGCTTCATATCAGCGTACATCTTACCACTGCCTGGATGAACAGTGTAGCCTGAATAATGAGATTCATACAGAATCTCCCGCCTCAAATATCCAAACACAGGTACCCACAACCTGTTCTTACAGAAAATAACACCAGAATCAGAAATTCGAAGTTCAGGAGTCTTACCAGATCCAATCTGAGCTATCAACTTCGAATACTCAGAATCTGACTTCTGGGCTCCTTGAATCCGTGCTTCCAAAGAAGACTGAATGCTCATCTGAACCAACTCCAAATCACTGGAGGAAATCACCTCCAACTGCAATCGCTCCAAATCACGAATCAGAAAGTCATCACAGGTAAGCTGAATACCTGAGAATCCAGAAGACTTCCTGCTCAGAGCATCTGCTACCACATTCGCCTTCCCAGGCTGATACTGAATAATCAGGTCATAGTCCTTGATCAACTCGAGCCACCGTCTCTGCCTCAAATTCAGATCATTCTGAGTAAAAATATACTTCAGGCTCTTATGATCAGTAAAAATCTCACATCTGACGCCATACAGATAATGACGCCAAATCTTCAAAGCAAAAACAACTGCAGCTAACTCCAGATCATACGTCGGGTAATTCTTCTCATGTGGTTTCAACTGTCTCGAAGCATAAGCAATTACCTGACCATGCTGCATCAGGACACATCCCAATCCTTTCAGTGAAGCATCACTGAACACCTGAAAACCTTCCGTACCTGACGGAAGTGCCAACACTGGAGCTGAAGTCAAACAATCCTTCAATCTCTGAAAACTAGCTTCACACTCCGGTGTCCAAACAAAAGGAACTGACTTCTGAGTCAGTCTCGTCAGAGGAGTCGAAATCTGTGAAAATCCTTTCACAAACTTCCTATAATATCCGGCCATGCCCAAGAAACTACGTACCTCAAATACCGTAGTCGGCCTTGGCCAATCAGCAACTACCTGAATCTTCTGGGGATCTACAGAAATACCTTCTCCACTAATCACATGCCCCATAAAAGAAATACTCTTCAGCCAGAATTCACATTTGAAGAACTTGGCATACAGCTGATGCCTCCTCAAAGTCTCCAACACAATCCTCAAATGTCTGGCATGCTCATCCTCAGAAGCAGAATATACCAGAATATCGTCGATGAAGACGATCACAAACTGATCCAAATACTCCCTGAATACTCGGTTCATCAGATCCATGAAAATAGCAGGCGCATTGGTTACCCCAAAAGGCATAACCAAAAACTCGTAGTGCCCGTACCGAGTACTGAAAGCAGTCTTCACCACATCAGATTCCTTTACCTTCACCTGATAATATCCGGATCGCAAATCAATCTTCGAAAATACCGAAGATCCGGAAAGCTGATCAAACAAGTCATCTATCCGAGGCAAATGATACTTGTTCTTGATCGTGGCCTTGTTCAAATCTCTGTAATCAATACACATACGGAGTGTACCGTCCTTCTTCTTCACAAACAGAACAGGTGCTCCCCAGGGTGAAACACTAGGACGCACAAAACCTCTGTCAACCAACTCCTGAAGCTGAACTTTCAACTCAGAAAGTTCTTTCGGTGCCATCCTGTACGGAGCTTTCGATATAGGAGCTGTACCCGGAAAAACATCGATAGAGAACTCCACATCTCTATCCGGAGGTAAACCAACCAACTCCTCAGGAAAAACATCCACAAACTCCCGTACCACTGGGATCTCAGAAACAGAACCAACCTCCAGGTTCAAATCCCGCACCGAAGCCAAAAATACTGGGCATCCTTTCTTCCACATTCTGCTAACCTCCAATGCAGAAATCAGACTGGAAAGAACACCTCGTAATCCCTGAAATACAACTCTCTCTCCAGCCACAAGCAAACTCACTTGCTTCTTCAGACAGTCAATCTGAGCCTCATACTGACTCAGCCAATCCATTCCCAAAATCACATCATACGAAGAAATCGGCAATCGAATCAAACTCGATTTCCACTTCTTGCCAGAAATCTCGATCTCACACAAACAAAACTGTCGAGCAATCAATGGATTCCCAGCCGGTAAAATCACAGACAAAGAAACCGGTAAAACCATCGAATCCAAATGTAAAATCTCAAAACAGTGCTCGGACAGAAAAGAATGACTCGCTCCAGAGTCAAACAAAACACGACAGGGCTGATCAGAAATGTAAACCGTACCTGTCACCACATCCGGAGCATCACGAGCCTCCTGCTGACTCAGGCTGTAAACTCGTGGCTGAACTGGAACAGGAGCTGAAGCAACAGAACTACTCTGCTCCCTCTGAATCGTAGGTGGTCTCCGTGGTGCAGAACTAGAACCACCACCTCTACCAACAAATCCCTCAGGGCGTGGAGGAACAGTCCTCGGTCTTCCTGCTGCTGAACCAACAGGTCTAATGAAGCCCTCAGATCGCTGCTCAAATCCCATATGTGGACATTCTGCAATCCTATGTCCCGGCTGACCACATCTGAAACAAAGACCAGCTATCCTGTAGCACTGGCCATGGTGTCGCCGTCCACAACTCTGGCACACAGGTGCCGTACTGACAGATCCAGAACTAGTCGTACTGGTAGCAGTACCAGACGACCATCCGCTCCTTCTGGAATCTCCAGATCCAGAACCAGAAACAAATCTCCTCTTTCCAGAGGAACCACTGCCAGATGCCTCGCCTCCAAACCTCTTCCTACTCGCAGTCCACCGCTGCTGAGTGGTCGTCATGTCATTCTCAATCAGATGAGCTCGCTCCACAAGCTCAGAGAAATCAGTAATCCTGAACGGTATCAAAGGCTGCCTCAAAGTGTCTCGTAAGCCTCTCAGGAACCTGTAGCACCTCTCAGCAGACGTGCTAACCAACTGCGGAGCGTACCTGGCTAACGCAGTAAACTCAGCCTCGTACTGCATCACCGTCTTGCTCCCCTGAACCAGTCTCAGAAAACTCTCCTGCATCTGCTGTCGTGCAGAAGGGGGAACAAACCAGTCTCTGAATACCTCAGTGAACTCTTCCCAAGTGATCAAAGAGTTCAATCTACCCTGAAATCTGGCTGCCTGCTGGCCGTCCCACCAGTGCTCAGCCTCTCCGTCCAACAGAAAAACTGCCAACGGAACCTTCCTGTCTGCAGGACACTGCATCCCGTCAAAAGTCTTCTCCAACCTCCTCAGCCACTCCTCAGCAGCTCTGGGCTCAACAGCGCCCTCAAACCTCGGAGGCTTCAACCTCAAAAATAACTGCAGGTGTCGATCAATGTCCTCAGATCTAACAGTAGAAGCTCTGCTCTGAGTCTCGCTCATCATCTGAGCAACAAGCGAAGCAAACTGAGACAGCGTATCAGCACCGACCACTGGGGCTGTACTCCCCACTGGTGCTGCCTGATCGTCACTCTGACCGTCTGTCATGTCTGGGTCTGGCTGATCCATACAGAAAAATCCAGAAAATCCGGAAAACTATCACAAAAACAACACAAAAATAACACAATAAAAAGCCAAACGACCCAAAACTACCCCCTGACAGACTCACTGATCACTTCCTAGAGCTCTGTTTTACAATCCAACCAGTTTTCAAAACCAGTGCTCTAATACCACAAAAGCTTGTCACAACCCTACCCGACGGGGACGGATCCCGCCCGAGCCGGATCGCGACGGAGCTAGCCATTTCTTATCCAGGATCTGGCTTTGGATTAGGTTACTGAACTGATCTTCCAAGTTCTTAACTCAACAGAAACACACAGAACAACAGAGCTACTAAAAAACATCAAATGCAGCGGAACAAAACATCTATCTTTTCATTTCCTCAAAATAATCATCTACGGAACAGTACATGGCTTTCAACAGAAAGAAAGACAGAATAAGAAAGCCATGACTGTACAAAAATCAAAAGTACAAAAGTACCTATACTGATCAGACTCTGAACTCTAGTCCTGGACTTCCTTCCCTTTCCCAGAACCTGAAAACCACCAGAAAGCAAGGGTGAGCTCAACAGCTCAGTAAAGCAACAAACCACCAATCTAAATTCTCAGAAACCAAACCAAATTCATCAGATAGAAATCGGAACAGAATCGGAAATCAGAACGTATACAGATAGATATCAAATCAGAATCAGAATCGTACAGATCATATCAGAACAGAACAAATCAACAGAGTCAGAATCAGAAATCAGAATCGTACGGATCATATCATATCATAATCATAATTTCGTACAGAACAGAACATATGCAGAAAACAGAACAGATACATATAGCTAAATGCCCTGACACTGACGGAATCTCTACGGATTCCGGCCCCTTATGCCTCCCTTCCCAGACACTGACTGAATCTCATAGGATCCAGGCCCCTTATGTCTCCCTTTGTGCTCACGGCACCAAAACAGATGTGCTTATAGCACCAGAACAGAATTCATCGGATCCGGAACAGAACAGATATTAGATTTGATCTCATTTCAGATTTCCCGTTTCACTAACTGAATCTCATAGGATTCAGGCCCCTTATAACTCCCTTTTTATAGCTTATACACATAGCATTTCAATTCAGAAGAAATACGGACAATTCAGAAATTACCCAAAAAATCGGGCAGCACAACGGCAGTATACAGAATTTACACAAAATTTCCTGCAAAGAAAATTCACCGAATTCGCACAGAACATAGATAATCACATTCCAGAACATTTATTCTACTGCACAGATAATTTCCAATTTCACAGAAAATTGTAGTCTACGAAAAACATCGCCGAATCAAAAATACCCGGACAAAAATCTTCGGAAAATAACCAAAATGTGCACACTCGGCACGTCAACAATATACATAAACTTACGCGGTAAAAACTGAACCAATCGAAAGATACGGACGAAAAACCGTAACGAAAATGAAATCCGGACAGAAAATACCGTCAAACGTGACGGAACTGAAAATTGAGAAAGGCGGAATGTGCCTTACCTCGAGCACAGCAAATTCCTCAACAGTCACTTCGATCGAAAACGGCTCCGCGTCTTCCCGAAATCAACTTTTCCAAATTTCTCTTTTTCTCTCTCCTCAGAGCTGAAAATCAGATATTTTATTTTTATTTTCTCTCTCTTCAAATCGGCTGAAACCCCTTAAATCCTCTTCTGATCGGCCTGGCCGATCGTCCAGATCGTCCTGGACGATCAGACCAAACCAAAATCACCTGGCCGATACTCCAGGGCGATGATCAGGCCGATCCTTATGAACAGTGTCAATCGGCCTGGCCGATGTCCCCGATCGGCCTGGACGATACCTACAGAAAATCACCTGGAGCAAAACTGGGCAAAATCTGGAACTGAATTTCCACTGATCGTCCCAGGACGATCCAGATCGTCCTGGACGATCCTGGAGCAGATTGTGATATTACATACAGTCCTTCTGACCACTGTCGCCTAATACGGTCCGTCCGACCTCCATCACCAGACAACGGTCTCCGGCCGACTACGGTCTCCTGCCGACTACGGTCTCCTGCCGACTACGATCTCCGGCCGACTACGGTCTCCTTCCGACTACGGTCTCCGGCCGACTAAGGTCTCCTGCCGACTACGGTCTCCTGCCGACTACGGTCTTTCAGGCCAAACAAACACGTATATGTAACTCTTACCATGTAATGCAATCTATATGATGTACATTTGCTACATCAATCCAATGCCTTCTCCTAAGGAAGGGCCTCATTTGTAATCGACTACAAATACTAGTAGATTCATTCAAACTGGGCCAGACCCCGTGGTTTTTCCCTCTTTTTCAGGGGTTTTCCACGTAAAAACTCTGGTGTCACTTATGAATGCTACATCCTCTCACTTATCTGATTGTGTGCTGGATCTTCGTACAACGCTAAGACGTTAAACTATATATTTCTCTACCGCCGCGAATATTCCAGGACGCAACAATAAGCATTCAATTGTTCAGTCTTACTATTTAGTATGAAACATAGTCCTCCACTTGTATAATCTCTTATTTTTTAATATCGATTATATCAACAATGACGAAGCACCCAGTGACTTAGATGCTGAACATTACTTTTTAGTTTGTTGGAAAAATAAAACATTTATTAATCATACATGATACTCTCATATTGAGTTAGAAATTTAGCCTCATAATTGGTAGAAGACTATTTAGCTTTTAATTTAATAAACTTGAGTTCGATGTTCCACATCATATAAATGAGGATAACAAAGTAAAAAACCTGATTGCAATAGCTAAAATTGAAGCCCAAATTAAATATCAAAGCAAAGGCCCGATTAGATAGCCAAATCAAAAGCCCAATAAAATATTTTAAATGTAATTTATAATTTCTTATTTCATATTTTTATTTTCTATATAAGAACTTGTATGATCAATCATAACATAATTTGATAGAGATAAAATATTGAAAATAGAGGGTTGAAAGTTCTCATTGATGGCCACAAACTTTCTATTTTCCCCCTTAGAAAATTTCCTTCACTTTGTTATGATAATTATAAAAATGCATCCATTGTATAACAAAGAGAAGGATGAATGATATATATATATATATATATATATATATATATATATATATATATATATATAATCAATTTAAATTTTTATTATACTACCAACATATCTCAATTTATATTATTCCCACCTAATAAATTTTCCCTCCTCAACATCATCCAAAAAAGGCGAAATTATTACGTGTGGTTGCTGGAAGTCATCTAGAGTTCAATCAGAACGTACCACATCACCAATATGTTATATAAAAATGTAGACGTGTCACATCTTAATTATCTCCAATGACACTTTGACCACATCTAATAATCTCTCCTAAAAAAAAAGCTCTTAATTTCCTTGAAAACCTATTCTTCTAGTCTGATACTCTCCTAACATGGAAGACACCGGCCACAAACTCAGGTACGGCCCGATGATGTCAAGCATGAGCTTTGGAAGTCAGAATACACGGAGCTCCCCGAGTTCTTCACTACGGCAGGTATGGACGCCCTTCTTTCTTCCCTTCTATCCTATTAGAGCTCAACTAGCCATCTGTCACCAAATTTCACATTCACATCCTCCTTGCTCGACGGAAGTCCCAATACGAAAACTCAACTCGATCGCGTAAGCAGCATCTTCATTAATATGGCGCGGAGGTGGAGCCGAGCAGAGGAAGATCGCATTGCCTCTCTGGTGGATCTATGCGCTGGAACCACTCGACAACTTAAGCAAATTCACTCCCACGTCGTAGCCATCGGCCAATCTCAAAACAACTTCGTCGCCGCAAAGCTTGTGAGAACTTTTGCAGAACTGGGTAGCCTAGAACATGCCCGAGCTATAGTCGATGACCTAATTAGCCCAAATATCTTTGTGTGGACTGCTTTAATTAGAGGCTATTCTCTTCATCCATGTCTTGATAACTCTGGTAGCCATCAGGCAATCTCGCTTTATGAACGGCTTCGTCAGTTTTACCCTGCGGTAAAACCGCTTTCCTTCACATTATCATCAGTTCTCAAGGTGTGCGCTCAGCTTCGGGCCCTTGGTGAAGGAGGACAAATTCATTCTCATGTTTTCAAGCATGGTTTTCTGGTAGATTCCCGTGTTCAAACAACGCTTATCGAACTGTACGGGAAATGTGGCCATTTAAGAGATGCACGGAAAGTGTTTGAAGAAGTGTTTACAAGAGGGGAACTCGATATACAAGCATGGAATACGCTTGTTGTCGCGTACGCGGAGGCAGGGGACATGGAGACTGCACGAAACCTGTTTGAACAAATGCCTGTTAAGAATACACATTCATACATTGCAATGATCAACGGCTATGCTGTGGTTAGCAAGATGGACCTTGCTCGTCAGCTCCTTGATGAGCTATTCTCCTCAAATGAGAAAAATTCAGTTGTCTTCACTGCCATGATCACTGGGTATGCAAAGTCTGGTGATCTGTTAGCCGCTCGTCAAATGTTTGATGAAATCAATAACAAAGATGTAGCTTCATGGAATGCAATGATCACAGCTTATACTCATGCTGGACTCACTGAAGAAGCAGTGGCCCTGTTCCACCTGATGCTGGATATAAGCAATGGCCAAAATGCTCATCCCAACCCCACTACTATAGCCACCATTGCTTCTGCCTTTGCACAATCCGGGTCTCCCAGCCAAGCAAGCTTTCTCCAAGCCTACGTTGACCACCATGGCACTGAGTTACTCAACGGTCACACCATTGCTGCCCTCATAGACCTTCATTCAAAGTGCGGAAATATCGACAAAGCTTACAATCTCTTCTGCAGATGGAAGCAAAAGGACTTGGTTTGCTATAGCACGATGATAGCTGGGTTTGGGATTCATGGATGTGCTGAGAAAGCAATCAAACTATTTGAGGAGATTCAGGAAGCCAATTCAAAGCCAGATGCAATATGCTTTGTATCACTTCTTTCAGCTTGTAGCCATTCAGGCATGGTAAAGGAGGGAAAGAAGTATTTTGAACTCATGAGAAGTAAGTATTGCATCACTCCAACGGCAGAGCACTATATGTGCCTTGTGGACTTGCTTGGGCGGGCTGGGATGGTCGAAGAAGCTTATAGATTGATTACTGAAGGAATGCTAGTAGGGGTGAGGCCTAATGCTGGAGTTTGGGGAGCTTTATTAAGTGCTTGCAGGAGTTATTGTAATGTAGAGATTGGGGAGATAGCTGCAAGGTGGTTGATGGAGATTGAACCTGAGAATTCTGGGAACTATGTGTTGTTATCAAATATTTATGCGAAGGTAAGACGGTGGGATGAGGTTGCGTGGGTGAGGGCAGCAATGCGGAGAAAGGGGATAAGGAAGGAGCCTGGTTGGAGTTTGGTGGAGATGGAGGGAGGTAGAAGAAGTAAGTTCATTACTGGGGAACCTTATGACATGGAATTGGAGGCGGTGCTGGTGGCCTTGAGCTGGGAGTTGGAGGACTATGGCTACATTCCTAACATGGATGAAATTGAAGACTAAGGGCAGAATTTATTTGAGGAGTTTGAACTCAGAAGTTTCAAGCACAAGCGAAGGTATGAATTGTTTTATACTAATAAAATATGTATATGCATAGGCACACAAGAAGTCATAAGAAGCTGAAAAGGTTTAAAGGTTACATCAATGATAAATTTGTATATGTTGGTACATAAGAAGTTAACTTGAAAACTTCAAAGAATACAACCATGGAGATAAGGAAGAACTTCAAAAGCAATTTCAAATTCTCCTCAAGGGGAGGCCGGCCAAGGGAGGGGAATAAACAGAGGAGATAGGTGCTTAAAACGAGAATAGTCATAGTATCATTTTTATCACTTTTTATTTGATTAGTCATAGTATCATTTATTTCATTTCAACCCGGGACTTTTCTAGCACTAAAACCTTCTCTATGTCCAGCCCTCTCTCAGTATCCATCCACCTGTCTCCCTTTTTTCTCCTGACTCACCCTTCTCCTCTTGAGAGCCTTAGGGGCCGTTTGGAAGTAAGATATAACTTTATAAGATTTAGTAAATTTTATAAATCTTAATTTAGTAAATCTTGGAGCGGTTAAATTCTGAAAATTTGTTTGGAAGGATAGATGATGATTCTTGTTAAATTCTATAGAACTGTTTGACAACGTAATCCATGATCTAAGATGATAAGTTCATTTAAAATTTATATTTATTGTGTTTTAAATTTAATTTATATATTAAGTATATTACTTATTAATTTCAATTTTAATTATCATCAATAAATTATAATGATAAATAATATAATTAAAACCTCAATAAAAGTTTGAGTCGGCGAGAGATAGAGAGCGGACAGAGCACGTGATGCAGGAAGTCGGCGTGAGAGAGAGAGAGAGAGAGAGAGAGAGAGAGAGAGAGCATGCGCGTAGGAAGCAGGGAAGGGGGAATTTAGCAGGAACTGTTCGGCCGGGGATTTTAGGAGTTGTCCGGCCGCATATAATGTTGTGAGGTTGGGAGGAGATCGAGTGATATATTTGATAATAAAATATTATATGGATGATATGAATGAAATATTAATATTTTAGATATTAGATAGGTAAATAATATAATATATAGTGGTATGTATATAAATCCCCTAAATAAAAGTATGGCAGGGAAATATTAGTTTGCTTTACTCATAATTGTAAATAAAATTATAGTCTAAAATGATTTCATCAAGAGACAATTTTATAATCCTACGGAATTTTGTATTGTAGCTAATCTTTGGATCAATTCAAGTGTTGACCCTTAAAAACGACAATATTTTTAATTATTTACTCCGTAAACATGCAGAGACCACCCCCGACCCAAAATAGTGTCATAAACCAGCCTTGGCGCCTTGCACAACAAATTGCCGGAGCTTGTATGCTACTTTTCTTACTTGTTCTCGCTTCTCGATAACGAAAACCCTAACAAATTCAGAAATCTCAATGGTGAAAGAATCGGCGTCAGAGGGCGTAAGTAGGGACAAATAAACTAATTCAACCGGATTCTTCGAGTAGAAATCCTGCGAGCAGCAAAGGTAAATGCTCGTTAACCCGTATAACCATCTCTTACTTCTCGCTTCTTTGCTCGCTTCATTCTTAGCTCTTCTCGCAAACGGAGCTCCAAATTCATCTGATTTGGGGATAGAGTGAATCATTGCCCTCCACCTGTTCGTTCAAATGCTTCAGTATTCAGTATTTGGTTAATTGAATAAAAAAATTGATTTTTGATGATCAAATTATATTGCACAGTTTTGGCAGTTAATTTGTCTCGTGGAAAGATGGTTTTATACGTATAGCCAATTTAAAATGATGTTTTTTATTGCAGAGCTTATAAGTGGAAGCTCAATCTACCGCTGGAGGAAATGGCAAGGATCTCACTTTAAAATTTGACTCTTTATCCGTTTCTCCTGCTCGAAAATTTGTCATACTTAAATAATTTAAATTCCCAATCTCATAATTTTGCCTGATTTATTTACCCACTTTCAGTGGTTGAGAGAGTAGTAACCGTCAATTTGATCTCGATGTCTTGTATATGGCTAACGAGTTTGATCAAGGAAAAATGAGTGTGATATGTTTGTAGTATCTAACTTACGAGGGACTTAAGCTAAAAAGAACTGATCACTCAGTAAGACAGAGTGACAAACTTGCACACCATAGATAGACTTGATACCACAAAAGTCAAAATAGTTAGAAACAATTCCGTAGAAGTTCATTTATTTCAAATGTCAATACATTGACAATTGTAAATGCTGAGATTAAAGTCTTTAAGTTAACCTATGAAGGACACTACACATAAGGTGAAAAGACAGAAGACTTGTTAATTTTATTGCATACAGAACCTTTGTTATTTCAGGTCTAGGTTTAACTATCTTGAGTAAAATCAATAGTTGAATATCATACATTTGCTGAATAAATCACTAAAAGCCATACTAATTAACTGAGAAATCGTGAAAGTTCAACTTAGATACTACTCTCAAGTAAATCTTAGAAAAGTTACTGATAGGTACCACTTGAGTATTTCAAGTGATTCCTATCGGATCTAAGCCAAATCGCAACTAATCCGCTGTTTTCAATGAGAAAACAGCCACCAAACACGAAAACAGTAGAGAAATCTGAGAGAAAACGTAGAAAAAATAGGAAAAACAATGGCAAACGATTGGATTTCACTTGTCGATGCAAAAGAGAAGAAAGATACAAGTTTCCTTCAATTCGAGAGGAAGGAATAACTCTCCAAATCTCTAGCCGTTGCCTAGAGCCCAAAAGAAAAACTTAGATCTCACAAATCACATTCAAAATCCACATAACCCTAATTTCCCCCTCATCTCCCTCATTAAACATGAAAGGACGATTACAAAAGACCTAATTACCCTCTTCTAATTCAAATTTTCCCTCCCAAAAGACTCCACGTGGCCTCCCTGGAAGTTCCGCCCCCTCCCTGTTCGCGTGGCCTCCGTCGGGTGAAGACCTGGACCGGTCCAGCCGGCTCAAGTGCCGGCCTAACATTACCCTCCTCCCAAAGTACCACCTTGTCCTCAAGGTGGAAAGCAGGAAACTGCTCTGCAATCCTCTCCTGTGGCTCCCAGGTGGCCTCATAGTCAGGGAGGCCGCTCCACCTAATCTTTACCTCCTTTTCCCCCTTCTCATTGGTGCGCACTCCTTCTACCGCTAGAGGCTCCAATGTCACTTCCATGTCTTCCCTCAGTGTGCTGGGCAGCTCTGGGCTCACAGCATGCTCCCCTATCACTTTCCTCAATTGTGAGACATGAAAAACGGGGTGTATTCTGGCTGTTGGAGGAAGCCTCAATCTGTAGGCCACCTCTCCAATTTTCTCCTCCACTTCAAAAGGGCCAAAATATCTTGCTGCCAGCTTCTCATTTCTCCTTTGGGCCATAGTTCTCTGTCGGTATGGTCGGAGCTTCAAGTAGACCTTGTCCCCAACTGCAAACTGAATATCTCTCCTTTTGCTGTCCGCCTGCTTCTTCATCAGTTGCTGGGCTCTAAGTAAATGCCTCTTGAGCTCTTCCAACACCCGATCTCTTTCCTTCAAATGCTGATCTACTGCAGATACTGGAGTAGTACTATGGCTGTAGTGTACCAAATGTGGGGGGTCCCTCCCATATAACACCTTAAAAGGTGTCATCTTAGTCGCCGAGTGGAAGGAGGTATTGTACCAATATTCTGCCCAGGCTAACCATTTGGCCCACTGCTTTGGTGTTTCAGACACAAAACACCTCAAGTATGTCTCTAAGCTCCTATTCACCACCTCTGTTTGACCATCAGTCTGTGGATGGTAGGCTGTGCTTCTCTTCAATACTGTTCCCTGCATCCTGAATAGCTCCCTCAAAAAATGGCTCAGGAATACCTTGTCCCTATCCGACACAATAGACTCTGGTACTCCATGCAGGCGGACTATCTCTCTCACAAATGCTGCTGCTACAGACACCGCTGTGTACGGGTGTCTCAAGGGAATGAAATGAGCATATTTGCTTAGCCTGTCGACCACTACAAGTATGACTGTGTAGCCTTCTGATTTTGGGAGCCCATCAATGAAATCCATAGTAATCTCCTCCCAAACTTTCCCTGGTAGGGCCAGAGGCTGCAGTAATCCCCCTGGCGCCATTGTCATGTACTTGCTCCGCTGGCAGGTATCACACTTAGCCACCATCTCCTCTATGTCTTTCCTCATCCCCCTCCAGTACAATTCAGCAGCTATCCGGCTATAAGTTTTCTGCACCCCTGAATGCCCTCCTATGGCACTCTCATGAAACTCCTGTAACAGTTGGGGAATATGGATGGAAGACCTAGGAATCACACTCCTTCCCTAATAGAACAGTCTTTCTCCCACAATTGAATAGCCCGGGTGGCTGTTCTCATCTGATAACACCTCTTCTTTGATTTTCCTCAACTCCTCATCCTGAATGCTCTCCTCTTTGATGGCTCCCCAATCTATCAATACTGGCACTGATACAGCGATCCCCTGGAGCTCCCCCATACAGCGTGATAAGGCATCCGCTGCCTTATTCTCTAGCCCTGGTCGGTAGTGGATCTCGAAATCATATCCCAACAGCTTGGACAACCACCTCTGGTGCTCCTCTGTGACCATCCTCTGCTCTAACAAGTACTTCAGGCTCCTCTGATCAGTTCTGACAATAAAGTGTCTGCCCAATAAGTAAGGTCTCCACTTCTGGATGGCCAGTACAATCGCCATTAGCTCTCTCTCGTAGACTGACTTCAGCCTAGCCCGGGATGACAGGACTTGACTGAAGTAAGCTATGGGTCTGTGCCTCTGCATCAACACTGCTCCCAATCCATAGCCTGAAGCATCTGTCTCCACCACAAACACCTGACTGAAGTCTGGCAGAGCAAGCACTGGCACCGTCGTCATGGCCTTCTTCAGCTTCTCAAAGGCCTCTGAAGCTGCTTCTCCCCATAAAAACCCGTCCTTCTTCAACTGCTCTGTCAAAGGCCATGCTATGGTGCTGTATCCTCTCACGAACCTTCTGTAATAGCCTGTCAGTCCCAAAAACCCTCTGAGTCCCTTCAAGGTCTTGGGTTGAGGCCAAGCCAGCATTGCCTCTATCTTGGATTGATCTGCAGCCACTCCCTCCTGGGATATCACGTGCCCCAGGTACTCCACCCTTGCCTGAGCGAAGTCACACTTTTTGAAGTTGGCCTTCAACTGATGCTCCTTCAGTACACCCAACACCACTCTCAGGTGCTCTAGGTGTTCCTCCTCAGTCCTGCTATAAATTAGGATGTCATCAAAAAAGACCAACACAAACCTGCGGAGGTGTGGCTTGAAGATCCGGTTCATCAAAGCTTGGAATGTTGCCGGAGCGTTGGTGAGGCCAAAAGGCATCACTAGAAACTCGTAGTGACCCTCATGAGTCCTGAAAGCCGTTTTCTGCACATCTTCCTTCCTCATCCTGATCTGGTGATAGCCTGACTTCAGATCGACCTTGGTGAACAAAGCGGCTCCATGTAGCTCATCCATCAACTCATCAATCACCGGGATAGGAAACTTATCAGGCACAGTTTCCTTGTTGAGAGCTCTATAATCTACACAGAACCTCCAACTCCCGTCCTTCTTCTTCACAAGCAGAACTGGACTAGAGAAAGGACTCACACTGGCTGAATGATCCCTCCTTCTAGCATTTCTCCCACCAACCTTTCAATCTCATCTTTCTGCACCTGAGGATATCTGTAAGGTCTCACACTGATAGGAGATACTCCTTCTTTCAGGATAATCTGGTGCTCCTGCTCTCTGTCAGGTGGTAGTCCAACTGGAGGTTGGAACACATCCACAAATTCCTGCAGCAGGGGTTGAACCAAAGCGGGGATGGGTCTACCCTCCCCCTCCTCCTGCTCCTCCAAGCTCTGCAATTCAACCAGGAATCCTCCTCCTTCCTCCTGTATGATTTTCACCATGGATCGGAGTGACACTCCAGCTCTGGACAATCCTGGTTCTCCTCTCAGCTTCACCTGCTTCCCTTCTACTCTTAGCTCCATCACCATGGTCCCCCAATTCACCTTGGTTTCACCCAAGGTCTGTAGCCACTTCATACCCAAAATGACATCTGTGCTACCCAACTTCAGGGGTAGAAAATCCTCTACCACCCTGATCTCCTGTAGCCTCATCTCCACCCCTTTGCAGATCCCGGTGCTGGACTCAATCTTCCCCGTCCCCATCATCACCCCATAGCTGCCTGTCTCAGTAGGCTCCATCCCTAGCTCCTCCGCCACCTGGGTGGATATGAAATTGTGGGTTGCCCCACTGTCAATAAGAACCACAACTTCTCTCCCCCGAATCTCCCCCTTCACCTTCATCGTATGGCTAGGAGTGAATCCCATCACAGAATTGAGGGAGACCTCGGCTACCTCCAACTGTGGATCAATCTGCTCCTCATCAGAATCATCACCCTCTTCAGGCGCCTCGTCTATATAGACGGTGAGAGCCCGAAGAGCGCGATCTTTGCATCTGTGCTCTGGAACAAACTTCTCCTCACATCTGAAGCAAAGGCCCTTGGCCCTCTTCTCCTGCATCTCCTCCTCAGTCAATTTCTTGAAGCTCCCTGCAGTTCTAGTCACCCCGCTCTTCTCCTTTCCACTCTCTCTAGGGACACTAGGGCTTGGCCCTTTTGGAGCCAAGTACGTGGTAGTTGTCCTGGTGGGACCTCCTGAGTGGTTGTTCCTCCAACTTCGAGCGTTGGTCTTCTGGTTCTCCACCAGCTGAGCCAACTCCATTGCCTCCCTCAGGTCTCTCGGTCTCATGACCTTCACAGCATCTCTAATTTCTGGCTTGAGCCCCTTCATGAAATTTCCCCCCAACGTGCTGTTCGATAAGCCCTCCATGTCTCCCACTAGACTCTCAAATTTCTTTCTGTATTCCTCCACTGTTCCCTCCTGAGTGAGGGCATAGAACTGCTCGGAGATCTCCCATGGGCTGCCCCCCCTGAATCTCTCTCTGATGGCCTCCTTGAAATCCCTCCAAGTTCTCACCGGATCCCACTTATCCATGTATTTGAACCAGGCGAAAGCCGCCCCTTCCAAGCACATGCTAGCAGCCATCAATCTCTCCTCCTCCATAAGGCCATTTACTGCAAAATACCTTTCCACCTTGTGGATCCATTCATCCACGTTTCCCTCTTCGAAGACAGGCATTTTCAGCTTCCTGGCTCTAGTGTCCATTCCATATGCTCTGTTCCCCCCATGGCCTCCTCTATCCCAGGCAATGGGGTCTTCCCAAGTTTCTCTTTCTCCATATCGGGGCACATCCTCCCTCCTCGGCCGTCGATAGCCATCTTCCCCTCGCGCTCCGCCATGGTGGTTATGAATCCCCCATGGCCGGTCCACTGGGTCGGGCCTCTGACGACGCCAATCATCCTCTCTTTCTTCCCTGAAGTCTCTCCTTCTTTCCTGCTCTTCCCTCCTGATGGACTCCCGATGTAGCATTCTTCCGTTGCTACCAAGCAGTTCCACCTCCTCTTCCCCTTCCGGATTTGCCTTCTCTTTACCCTTGCTCCCACTACCTTCTCCTCTTTCCTCCGTTGGCACAGCTCTTGCTTGCCCTTCCAACAACTTTTTCATCATCTCCTCCAATGCCATGAATTTCCCTTCCATATTCTCACTCAACGTCGCCATCTTCTCCTCCAGATCCGCCTTAAATTGACCCACTTCGGTCTCCAAGACTTCTACACGTTTAGATGCCATGGGAACCCAAAAATGGTCTCCGGATCCCTTCCAAAAATAAAAAATCTGCAGCGACAAAGTGAAAAACAGCCCCCCACCGGCCGGATTTTGGCTCTGATACCAATTTGATAGGTACCACTTGAGTATTTCAAGTGATTCCTATCGGATCTAAGCCAAATCGCAACTAATCCGCTGTTTTCAATGAGAAAACAGCCACCAAACACGAAAACAGTAGAGAAATCTGAGAGAAAACGTAGAAAAAATAGGAAAAACAATGGCAAACGATTGGATTTCACTTGTCGATGCAAAAGAGAAGAAAGATACAAGTTTCCTTCAATTCGAGAGGAAGGAATAACTCTCCAAATCTCTAGCCGTTGCCTAGAGCCCAAAAGAAAAACTTAGATCTCACAAATCACATTCAAAATCCACATAACCCTAATTTCCCCCTCATCTCCCTCATTAAACATGAAAGGACGATTACAAAAGACCTAATTACCCTCTTCTAATTCAAATTTTCCCTCCCAAAAGACTCCACGTGGCCTCCCTGGAAGTTCCGCCCCCTCCCTGTTCGCGTGGCCTCCGTCGGGTGAAGACCTGGACCGGTCCAGGTTGGACCGGTCCAGCCGGCTCAAGTGCCGGCCTAACAGTTACTTCATAGTTACATGCTGTAGGATGTAAGTGTACTTTCACTAGTATGAAGTATTCATACATTTTTGAACCCTTTCACCATTAATGCCTTGGTTTTGGAGGTTTTGACATAGCCAATGCTCTTACGTCATTTTAACTTGACCCAATGTAAGTAAGAAAATGAACTTGGAACTTGGAGAATAGATGAAATTTGCAGCCATTTTTTAGGCCTAAGATGGCTTACTTATTCTATTAAGAAATGGGCGGGGTGTAGTAATGGATGGAAACACTATTTTGATCAACCTTGATTAGAAGAATGTAGATGTAACACCCCACAGTATCTCTAAATAGTACCATTGAGTGTAACATGCATCACATAAACAATTATCCTTTCAAAAACATTTGATGCAACTTTTCTTTTTAGAAGTTTATATAAAACATCCAACCATAAGTCCATTTATACCTCAACGGAAGCATCTTCCAAATTAAAACCTCACTAAACACATTTACAGAGTCACTAAATAAGTCTAAACAAACTCAAAGTAGTACAACATGTAAACAGCTTACTAACCTCAAAAGTAGACTTCAAATATAGAATAAACATTAACATAAAATGTAAATACTTGCAGATTAGTCTTCTTCCACCTTTCCCTTTCCTGTAACAACAGCCAATAATAAACTACTGGTGAGCTATGAGACTCCATAAATGATGCAACTTGAAATAACATTTAAATTGCATGATTATAAAATTCAGAATATTGAAGACATAAATAAAAGTTGGACTACTTGAGCAAACTTCATAAATTCTCATTTGACATTACCAGTAACTCCTCTTACATCCATACTGAATGTCAATTTTACTCATTTAAAAGATTTGACTACTCATTTATAAACATATTCAATGGAGTCCAGGTAAACCTGACATTATTGCCATTGAATTACATAGAGGTCCATTTTGCCTCTTTGAGATCCCTTTTGCCCTACCTGTTTTACATGTTTCATTTCTTTGAGCTCCTTTTTGCCCCACTTACCAAGCATTTTAATATATTGGGACCCTTTTGCCCCACCTGCATTGGTAAGTTATACATAAATCTTTAGCCAAATTTTACTTTTTAAATTGATATTCAGTACACCTTCCATATTCATTATCCATACTAGACTTGCTGCATGCTTTCTTATTCATTCATTGTATAACATAAATATGCACATAATAAGTAAAGAAAATGATATCTTTCCAAAACATTATCAACAAGGAAAATATTTAAATGAACATAATTCACCTTGATTTAAACTCACATAATTAATTTATGTAAATGGTTAATCATACTTGAAAACTTGTAACTTGTAAGTATATTCTTTTCTAGGCATTTCACAAAAGGTTGATCAAACAGACATAATATCAAATCATCTACTTTCATGACTACTTTCCAAAGTGCCATTATAAGCATTATACATATCTAATGATAAGGTATATATATCTTAAAATTACTTGCATCACTTACCTCCTTGCCAAGAAGTCGGCTCCAATTCCCTACTATGCCTTTTTCTACGATTATAAGTAACTTCAAAACCTCCCTTTTGCATATAATCAATGAATCCTAAAAATATAATTAATATACTTGTTTTAGGAACTATTATCAACTTGTTGAGAGTCTGAAAGATAATAAAAAATATTATCATACCAACAATTACTTACCTCTTTCGTCTTTTCTAAACTTTCTTCTTCCACTTCTGTTATTTCCTTGATTGCATAACAATTCTACCCCAAAGTACTGATTCCTTAATTAAATTGTACACTCATATTAAACCAATGCACTACTAGAAATCAATTAATCAATTTCGTATTCTTGCTAGAATTTCCCAAAATTACCTTCAACCTTTACGTCCTAGAAAGTGCTGAATACTCCTCTAAACCTTTCCAGAAAATTTCCACTATGTGCACTCGGCTACCAACTGCACCGCACAGAAATTCGCTCAGCTACAGTGCCTCGGGTACTGTAGCGAATTAGCTACAGTATTTCCTGCACAGATCTGGACCTCCTCCGCCTTCTGCTACAGGAATTTCTGCAATTTTCTCTTCACTCTGCTGCTTGTATGAAACTAACAAGGCAATAAGAATAAGAGGCTTTGATGGCTTGCGGCATATAAGGACAAGGAGGGCCCACAAGCCAAATAACTGCCATTTGATGTTATCCGAACTTCCACAGCCATATTCCATTCCAAAAGTATTGTTTAATGCCTCTTCAATAATACATAAAGCTTATTTTAAGAAACTTATAAAGGAACTATAACTACTGTTGGCTATTAGATTTAAAATTTAATTAAATATCATTCAGTTAAATCAAATATAATTTAGTTATTGTTAATACTAACTTTACATAAAATTTTCATTAAACTTTATAATAATCTTTACAATATTTTTACTGTATTTAAATTTCACATACCTGAATAATTTTGGGTCTTACAGTAGAGAAAGTTTTAAAGAACAGGTTATTGACTAGATTATTGCTTGGGTAGGAGTACTTCCACTAATTTAAAAGTAAATATGCGGAAACTGTGGAAGGTATTGTGAAAGGCAATTTTAATCTGGGTTACAAAACCCGGAGTGGAAGAAGCAGGTTTCAAACAATGCCTATAAAAGGAACTAAAAAAAAATGACCTTCAGCAAAAACCAAGTTATGAAGTCATTAATGTATCACGTTGGATAAGATCACAAATGAAATGCAAAAGTTTTGAACCTTGATCTGGCCTGATCTGATTAGAATGATGTAAGCATATGTCAACTTCATTTTCTTTCTTCATAATATCCATAGTACTAATTGTACTATTTAAATTACTGTCTATGTAAATTTTGGATGCTTCTCCAGCTTCTCTTAGGTGATTTGCATGCTCACACTGAAGGTTTTTAAATGTCTGGTTGGAGCATTCCATATTTTTCTGACTTTTTTTGTTAAATACCTATACTTTGTGATTCTATTTTCCTTCATCACTATTTTCTTTTATTTAGTCTAGGTACTATCATAGTTCCTTTATTATTGCCTTTAGGACTCATATTACCCCTTCTGTGTAACTAATGAATATTTTTTATCATCTTAGAGAAACTATCATTATTCCCGATAAAAATAGGTCATGCCAACAATGTTATTACTCTTCAATTTTGTGATTTCTATATCAGTAAAAGCACTATTGTATGGTTGCAGTCCTTTCACATACATAGGCTTTTACCCATTTGTTGTGTTGATATTTTTAATTGTTGAATTAGCATTTAGGTAAACCTGTAACATATGAAAGCTTAGGTGAACCATGCACAATGACATAAAGAAAACTCTTTGCAAATGTCTAATTTACACTCCATTGCTTTCTTATTGAAAATTCAACCACTTATAAATATAATTACGTGTATCTGAAATACTTTCAGTTTATTGTTAAATACATTCACTTTACATTATCTTATTTCCTATTTTTCTCTGATTGTCTTTGATCTAGTTATCCACAAATTGGGATGAGTAACCGTTATGGAATTTTGACTTGCCAGCCTTCTTGAGAATATAAAATTAACCTCCATGAAGAACAAAACTTGTGAAATTGTACAAGTAATTCACAAATATATTTTTTCTAGTTAACTTTTTTCTCACATAAATGAAGAAATGTGACTGTAATGTTATAGTTTTATTATTTGCAAACTGCCTCTTGTATCTTTTTTCAGGTAATGATAGAAAAATAATTGAGCGGTGGGAACCTAGTTAATTAATTTTTGTGAATGCGTGCTCATCCATTGATTGATTATGTTGGTTGGAATAATGCTAATGATGATGGTGATAATTTGATTGATCTCATTCTGGACTTAGTTCAAATGGTTGGTGAGTTTTTTTTAATAATATATTGTTCTCCTTGAAATGAGGAAAATAAAGCTTATGCATGTATTTTATTGGTATCTAAAACATTCTTTAGTTGGATAACGGTCCTAAGCTTTTATAGGATGGAAAGGAATGCTCAAGACTCCTGAAAGTAGCCCCAAATGTGTATCATGCGCTTAAAAATGGCAATGCGGTTGTTGCATTGGAGTCAACAATAATTTCACATGGTAAGCATCTTTGGATATAATAAATAGAATTTTTTTTTGGGTTTACATTCCTCAAAATTTAGACATACCTGACTTTTTTAAAATAGAACTAAAAAATGAATTGTATTTTATTGTGGTAGATTCCATATGGATCCCTAAAGTTTGGCTCCACTTTTGAGTATGCAATTTTTGAAAAAATTACTTATTTGTGAATCATCATTATTCGAGTTTCTTGTTTGCCCCCGTCGTGCTTTCATGCATGGAGGACCACATGAGGAGAATGACTAATATGCATGATTATATTACATTTTCTCTTTATAATTGCTATAATGTAAATCAAAATGCAAAAATCATTATGACTAAAATGACCAATATTACTGCCTACATTTTTTGAGATTATGGATGACATGTTGGTTCTAGTGATGGATTTGTGTTGATGTCCACATGTTTCACATGCTTATTTGATCAAATGTAATGATGACGTCCCATTTATGTGAAGAAAAGCACTCAACAACGGCCCATTAAACAAACAGTTTCAATGATTCTAAAACATCAAAATAATCTTGGAAGGCCCTCCGTATTATTCAAGCTGCCACACAAGGAGAAAATAAAAATTTGTCACTTATAAGAGATATAAAATTTACGGGAGAGTTCACACATATAAATATTCTAGAAAAAGGCTATTTATAAAGTAAATAATAGTAGTAATGATAAATAATACTAAAAAATAGCATTTAATATATATTAGAAAAAATGAAATAATGATTAAGGGGGGGGGGGGGGGGGGGGCGGCTTTACCACTTTATGTTTTGGAAATTGGAGGCATTAAGTGGCCCCACATGCTTCAAGAAGGGTGCAATCCCAGGGGGCTTGTACGTAGGCATCACAACGCACCATGATCAATCGAGGCCAAGTATTAGGTGATAAAGAAGGAGAGTTTTTGACCCTCACAATGCTAATGTAATAAAAATGACACGATGAGGAAGTTATGTTGTGTTTTATTTTGTGCTTTTCTTATGTAGGGAACTCCTTCAGAATGTTCATGTCTTTTTAGGTGTGGTTGACAAGAAGATAGCTTGTTTAGGTGCTCTGTATACCAACCAAGGATATTTTTCTTGATGCGGTGGGAGGCAAAATATTGACTGTGTTACCTTGTATATCACCCATACACACTTTTTTTAATGTCATGGGCAGACTCGACATGCTTCTTGGTACCCTTATGCATAACATTGCCTCTTATTAAGTCTCGATAATCCCAAGGCAAAAACCATAATCGAAGGATTGCATTCATAGTTCTAAATTCTAATAATACTTTTAATGCTCTCAATGAATAACATATTATTGACTATTTAAATTTAGATTATATTTTGGTTTACTTATCCAACTTTACCACAAGCAATATGCCTTTGCAGGTATTATTTATGATATTCGGCTCTACCCACTTGACTCACTTTCATAGATTAGATTTCTATCCTCAAATATGGCTATGCTTCTGTCCATCTCAAAGTTATTAGGTTGGATATCTATCATCACTAGCTTTGCGGTTTTTAAGCCTTAAATGCCTGGGCAGGTATTAATTATGATATTTGGCCTAGGTATAAGAATGAAGACTATCGAGTAATTTATAATGGATCTCTCTGGCTATTATATCTGCAAAGCTAGAGCTTGTTATTACTCAGAAGTTTCCCAATGTTTAGCTGTAAGCTACGCTCACATTTGTTTCTCCAAAAACAATCCAGTTTGCTGACGCATTATTTTGGGCGTCGTTTAGATTTAGTTTTAGGATATCTAATCACTAAAATTAGCAACTGCTTGACATCAATTTAATTTTTACTTCAGCATTTTCTTATCCCTACAATTTACTTCTAACTATAAAAACAAGCAATCAAAGCAGAATTCTTCATTGCTTACTGCATCATTTGGTTTCCGTGCATTACCTAACTTAAGCTGAGCTGAATTGCTTCTTTACTTAGCTACATCCATCTGTATACGGCATGAAATATTTAGCTGATATATTTTGATTGACATTTTCTGTCAGGCATGCCATATCCACAAAATCTTGAGACTGCTAAAGAAGTTGAAGCTATTGTGAAGCAAAATGGGGCTATTCCTGCAACAATAGCAGTACTTGATGGCGTTCCATGTATTGGTAGGTTTATAGCTCATAATGCCATATGTCTACACACATTCATATACTGAAGTAAAATGATAGTATGGAACTATGAAGTAACTTTTCTAAGATTTACTTAAAAGTGGTATCTAAGTTGAACTCTCACAATTTCTCAGTTAACTAGTGCAGAGTGCGATGGAAAAAGTGGTCGACTCAAGATGGAGATTGTTCCTACATAGTATTCAAAACCCCCTTTTTTTACACCAAATGAAATCTCAGATTGCTGCTTATATTTTTTTCTAGCATCTTTTTTTTTTTTTGCCTATGTAGCGAGGTCTTTTAGCTGGAACAACACCCTTCACTTTAACTTCTTTGGTGCCGTCCGCCTCTCTGATGTTGTATGCAATTATTCAGAATATCGTTGTCTACGAAGGCTGCAAGTACCCTCGCTCCTCATATTTCAAGGGTTCTTCCACTGGAAACCACTCCAATCTCCTCTATATTTGTTCAGGATCTTTGTTGCCGTCCCTTTTCTCTTTGATGCTTTCCTCTACTTAATATCACCAGTGACCTGTCTTTCATGGCAATTCACTGATGATCTCTCTATTCTACAGTTTGGTCACTTGCTGTCCCTTACGAAGAAGTAATAATACTTGAGACCCTGCTGGTAAGGAGCATCAAGCTTTTATCCCTGCGTTGGAAATAGTCCAATAATGGTCTTGCTAGCTGCAGACAAATTTTCATAACCAAATTGCATCCAACCATCATCGATGTTTAATTTTTACATCATTTCAATTCATGAAGTTTCAATTCCACACAATTCCAGTCTTCTTGTGCGCAAACTTTCCTAGCATAAGAAGTTGAATCTTTTTTTGTGCAACTTAGACTATCTTAGAGAATTGCTTTTAGAAGTCCATTTTGTTATTATAAAAAATGGTGTGAAGCTCACCTCATTTTTTTTCAGGCTTTGGACACTTTGCTTCAGCTTCGATGCCTGCATCATAGTATTTAAATGATGATGCCAGAATAAAGAACTGATGGCCAAGTTCATACCCATGCAATTAAGAATCAAGTGGTTTTGTTTCCATTTGAATATTCAAAGTATCTATGCGATGAGAATAATCCAATTGGCTTAGATTACATCTTTTTCTAATTTTCTTCATCAAAATTAGTCTTATACCATCAATTTGAGATCTTTTTTTGAATAATTGTCCATTCATGTCTGCAATCAAATGCCTGTACTTTTTTCCTTGGGTGGATGTATGCTTTGCTAATTCACTAGCTGTAACAGCTAGCATGTTGTGTATACTATAGCAAATTTATATATCTTATTCCAAGCTGTTGGTGATTGTGCGCGCTCTTGTATGTGTGATAATGTGCTCTCTTTATTATCATGTTGATTAATGTTATGAGATAACAAGTTGTAGCTAATTTTTCATTTGTATTTCCAAAAGGCTTGGACGACGAGCAACTAGAAAGGCTTGCAAAACTTGGATCCAATGCTCGAAAGACAGCTCGCAGAGACATTCCTCATGTTGTGAGTAGCGTTTAAAGACCTCCTTTCCTTTGTCTTCTTAGCAGATTAATTTAATATGATTATGTAATGAGGTTCAATCATATAGAAACTTGCAATCTAATACTTTTTAGTTGCTTCTTCTAGTGCCTGAAAACTGTTTTTTGTTTTCTTTTTCCTGCTAATTTAGAATGTAGCATAAAATGTTTTAGTGTTGTCTCCAGTCACAGTTACTCCACTCGCTCTTATTTATGTGTTAGTTTTTTTGCATCCAACCATCAATGCATGGTAGATTTATTATGGATAGGAAATAGAAGTTTGAGGAATTGATTTCTCTGCATCTGTAATATTAATTCTGCAGATTGCAGCTCATGAAAATGGGGCGACAACTGTTTCTGCTACAATGTTTTTTGCTTCTAAGGTGGGTCTTCTGCTTTTTGTTCAGATTTTTTATACATCATTTCGTGAGTTCAGATTTTTATACATCATTTCATGATCATCACGAAACTTTATTTTAATCATTTGTATCACTTAAGTCCAATATTTGGAGTCATTGTACAATGCATTCTGATCACCTGTTATGCATATTATGTGAAAAGACCCAAATTATTATTTCTCAAACTAAGAATTATTAATATTAGAATTTTTAATTAATTATAAATACTATGGATAATTTACAAATTGATTGAATCATTGGAATGAATTTATTTAAAATAGGTTAATTGCTCAAAATAAAGAATTTGTTATTTTTATTTATTTAAGCAAATAAAACATTTATAGAAAATTATTAAAAAGAAAATATGGAGTGGAATTGAACCATTAAGTCAGTTCAATTGAACTGACCCAAAGAGGTCTACTTCATGTCACGAAGAGGCAAGCAAGCTGGTGATGGGAGTGTGATAGGAAGTGCTTGTATTCACAAGCAATCCTAACCCAAATCAAGTATCAAATAAAGAAAAACTGCTGTCCACAGCAGGAAAACAGTCCACACCAGAGAAAATCTGAGAGAAAACGTGGGAGAAGCGTAGGAAAATAATTGCAAACACTTTTATTTCAATAGAGGATTAAAAGCACTTGCAAGATACAACTTTCCTTCAATTCGAGAGGAAGGAAGAACTCTCCAACGATCTCCGGCAAAGCCAAGAGCCCAAGACAAAACCTAGATCTCAAAGAGAAAACTCAAATTCAAGATAACCTAATCTCCCCCCAAACTCCTCCTTATATAAAATTAATCCTAAAGGACCATTACAAACTTCCTAAAAGAGCCTTACACGTTCAAATTTTCCCTCCTAAAACCCCCTTCGCGTGCTCACGCGGATTCGCGGCTTCCGCGCGGCTTCCGCCCGTCTCACGCGTCCGCCTCGCGTAGCAGCGGACCGGTCCCGGTTGGACCGGTCCAGCCGGCCCAGGATGGGCCGGTCTAACATTACCGCCCTCCCAAAGAATCACCTTGTCCTCAAGGTGAAAATCTGGAAACTGCTGTCTTGTCATCTCGTATGGCTCCCATGTGGCCTCGTAGTCAGGAAGGTTCTTCCACTGGATCAACACTTCCTTAGTTCCCCCTTCTCTCTGGCGAACACCCCTCAGCTCCAAAGGTTCCAGGATCACCTCTAACTCCTCCGTAAGTGTCGGCGGTAGCTCTGGAATGGCGATGTGCTCACCAATGACCCTTCTCAGCTGGGAGACGTGAAAAACTGGGTGTATAGTCGCCGATGGGGGTAGTTTCAGACGATAAGCTACTGTCCCAATCTTTTCCATTACTTCATACGGACCAAAATACCTTGGAGCCAGCTTTTCATTCCTCCTGTTGGCGACTGTCTTCTGCCTGTATGGACGAAGCTTCAAGAACACCTTGTCCCCTGCCTCAAACTGGATATCTCTTCTATGCCCATCTGCTTGCTTCTTCATGATTTGCTGCGCTCTCAACAAATGCCTCTTCAATTCTTCTAGCACTCGGTCCCTTTCCTCCAAGTACTCTTCTACTGACGAAACTGGGGTACTACTGCTCCCAAAGTGTACTAAGTGTGGGGGATCCCGCCCATACAACACCTTGAATGGAGTCATTTGTGCCGCCGAGTGAAATGACGTGTTGTACCAATACTCAGCCCATGATAGCCATTTTGCCCATAGCTTTGGTGTCTCTGAAACAAAGCATCTTAGGTACGTCTCCAAGCTTCTGTTGACTACTTCCGTCTGGCCATCCGTCTGTGGGTGGTAGGCTGTGCTCCTCTTGAGCACTGTTCCCTGCAATCTGAATAACTCCTTCCAAAAATGGCTGAGGAACACCTTGTCCCTATCTGATACAATCGCTTCTGGTACTCCGTGCAGTCTGATCACTTCCCTGATGAAAGCTGAAGCTACTGTCACTGCAGTGTAGGGATGCCTGAGTGGAATGAAGTGTGCATATTTGCTAAGCCGGTCCACCACTACCAGTATCACTGTGAATCCTTCTGATCTGGGTAATCCATCGATGAAATCCATGGAAACTTGCTCCCAAACTTTGTTTGGAAGTGTCAAGGGTTGTAGTAAACCTCCTGGGGCCATGGCCATGTATTTGTTTCTTTGACATATCTCACAACCCGCCACCATCTCCTCTACATCTTTATGCATCCCCTTCCAATACAGTTCTGTTGCCAGCCTCCTGTATGTCTTCTGAACTCCGGAGTGACCACCCACTGAGCTGCCATGAAATTCCTGCAACAGGTGGGGAATGTGTATGGAAGTTCGTGGCATCACAAACCTCCCCTGGTACAAAAGTCTCCCCCCTTCCATGTAGTAACCAGGGTGACTGCTCCTGTCTTTCTCCAGATCCTCCCTGATCTTCCTCAATTCCTCGTTCAGCATGCTTTCTTCTTTGATGGCCCCCCAATCTACTATCAATGGTGCTGACACAACCAACTCCTGAATCTCCCCCACGCATCTAGATAAAGCGTCGGCCGCCTTATTCTCCAAACCAGGCTTATAGTGGATCTCAAAATCATAGCCTAATAGTTTGGATAACCACCTCTGATGCTCTTCAGTCACCATCCTTTGCTCTAACAAATACTTCAAGCTCCTCTGATCGGTCCGTACAATAAAGTGTCTTCCCAAGAGATATGGCCGCCACTTTTGGATTGCCAAAACAATGGCCATCAGCTCCCTTTCATATACCGACTTCAATCTAGCTCTGGATGATAGCACCTGACTGAAGTATGCTACTGGCTTGTGATTCTGCATCAATACCGCCCCTAACCCATATCCCGAGGCATCTGTCTCTACTATAAACGACTGATCAAAGTCTGGAAGAGCTAGAACAGGAACCGTGGTCATGGCCACTTTCAACCTTTCGAATGCCTGGGTGGCCGCCTCTCCCCAGCAAAAACTATCCTTCTTCAGCTGCTCAGTCAAAGGCCAGGCAATGGTACTGTATCCCTTCACAAACTTCCTGTAGTATCCAGTCAATCCTAGAAAACCCCTCAATTCCCTGAGGTTCCTAGGTAGCGGCCATTTCTGCATTGCTTCAATTTTAGTTTGATCCGCTGCTACTCCTTCTTGTGATACCACATGTCCCAAGTATTCCACACTTGCCTGAGCAAAACTGCACTTCTTCAGGTTGGCTTTCAACTGGTGCTCCTGCAGCACTTCCAAAACCACTCTCAAATGCTCCCAGTGTTCCTCCACAGTCTTGCTGTACACCAGGATGTCATCGAAAAAGACTAGGACAAACTTCCTAAGGTGCTGCTTGAATACCCGATTCATCAAGGACTGAAATGTTGCCGGAGCGTTAGTTAATCCAAAGGGCATTACCAGAAATTCATAATGTCCTTCATGAGTCCTGAACGCTGTCTTTGGAACATCAGTCTCCTTCATCCTGATTTGGTGGTAGCCAGATTTTAGATCTAGCTTAGAGAACATCACTGCACCATGTAGCTCGTCCAGTAACTCATCAATCACAGGAATTGGGAACTTGTCTGGTACAGTGCCTTTATTCAGAGCCCTGTAATCCACACAAAATCTCCAACTTCCGTCCTTCTTCTTAACTAGGATGACTGGGCTGGAAAAAGGGCTGTTGCTGGGTCTGATGATCTCTGCCTCCAGCATTTCCCGGATCAGCTTTTCAATCTCATCTTTCTGAATCTGTGGATAGCGGTAAGGACGGACGCTGATTGGAGTTTCACCTTCCTTCAGAGTAATGGCGTGCTCCAATTCTCTCTGAGGAGGTAACCCCTGGGGCGGTTCAAAGACTTCACTGAACTGGTGTATGAGCGGCTGTACTGCAGAGGGAACATTGCCTTCCTCCTCCAGTCTGACTCCTTCCAGGCGGTGCAACTCTACTAAGAAGCCTCCTCCTTCCTCTCGAATGGTTTTGATGAGGGATTTGAGAGAAACCCCTGCTTTAGTCAGCCCGGAATCACCCTGAATCGTCCTCTTCCTGCCACCAATCACCATCTCCATCTTTAGTGTTCCCCAATTGATTTTTGTCTCTCCCAATGTCTGCAGCCATTTCATCCCAAGGATGACATCCGTACTCCCCAATTCCAAGGGAAGGAAGTCTTCCTTTACCAGGATCCCTTGAATCTTCAATACTACTCCTCGGCAGACACCTCGACCCATCTCTACCTTTCCAGTGCCCATCATTACTCCGTAACCTCTGGTATCCACTAGCTCCATCCCCATCACATCAACAATCTGGGTGGAAATGAAGTTGTGTGTTGCTCCACTGTCTATCAACACCACAACCTCACGACCAGAGATCTCCCCTTTCACCTTCATAGTGTGACTCGATGTGAGTCCCACTACTGAGTTCAGAGAGACTTCCGCTACATCCAGATGCAACTTCTCATCCTCCTCCACCTCGGGGTCATTTACACCTCTCTCTTCGTCTTCCTCATCTTCACAAACGAGGAGAACCTGAAGAGATCGATCCTTGCACTTGTGCCCCGGCATGTACTTCTCATCGCACCTGAAGCACAACCCTTTTGCTCTTTTGTCCTGCATTTCTTTGTCGGTCAACCTTTTGAACTGTCCCCCATTTCCTCCTCCAACAGATTTCTCCTTGGGCACCTCCCTCTGATTCCCTGGGGCTACCCCTTTTGAGGGTAATACAGCAGTAGTCATTTTGTATGATCCTCCTGAGTAGTTGCCTCTAGCTCCTCTTTCTGATCTCTTCTGATCTTCCACCAGTTGTGCAAGCTCCATGGCTTTGCCTAAGTTCCTTGGCTCCAGCACTCTAACAGCCGTTCTTATCTCCGGCTTGAGCCCCTTCATAAAATTCCCCTCCAGGGCCGATTCAGAGATGTGATCCAGACGGCTAGCCAAGTACTCGAATCTGTCCCGGTAGTCGGCCACGGTCCCCTCCTGAGTCAGAGCAAAGAACTGTTCATAGAAGTCTCCTCCCCCATCGGCTCGGAAACGTTCTAATAAACAATCCTTGAACTCTCTCCAGTTCCTGATAGGCTCTCTCCTGTCTCGCCATTGATACCATGCCAACGCCTTCCCTTCCAGACACAATCCTGCCGCCGTCAGCTTCTCATCATCTGTCAATCCGTTGACAGCAAAGTAACGCTCCACCTTATAGATCCAGCCATGACCATCTTCCCCCTCAAAGATGGGCATCTTCAACTTCCTCACCTTCGGATCCCTTCCGTTACCCCGGAACTCTCCGTAACCTCCCGTTCCTCGAAGAGGAGGTGCTCCCCAGGTGTCCCGATCCTCCCTCCGACGTTGGTAATCGAATCCTTCATCATAATCCCCTCTTCCCCTTTCCAAATCAGCACCTCGACGCTGAAAATCAGCACCTCGACGCTGGTATTCTTCTCTCCTTTCTCCAAAATCCGCACTACCTTCATATTCCCCCCGCCTGCCTCCAAACTCCACACCTCGACGCTGAAAATCAGCACCTCGACGCTGAAAATCCGCACCTCGACGTTGAAAATCAGCACCTCGGCGGTCATTTCCCATGCTCATCTCCTCTCTAGAGAGTGGCTCTAGAGGTGGCATGTCGTCTTCACCTTCAAGAATCTCCACTTCCGGATTCCTCCTCCCCCGGATCGGGTTCGGATTTCCTCTTACGCCATGGACGTCATTGGTCTCTCTCACTTCCGATGTGTCCGGATGGGTCTTCATTTCCAATAATTTCTTCATCATTTCTTCCATTGCCGCGAACCTCCCTTCCAACCTCTCATTGTTGGTAGAGATCTCCATGAATTTCCCCTCCAGATCTGTCTTCAGTTGACCAAACTCGCCTTCTAAAACTTCCACCTTTTTACCGGCCATTTTTCTTCTATCGGATCCACAAAAATCTTCTTCCGGAGACGAAGATCTTGCTGAAATTTCGGAAATTCAGCCGCCGGTGGTCCCAAATCGTTGCTCTGATACCAATTTGATAGGAAGTGCTTGTATTCACAAGCAATCCTAACCCAAATCAAGTATCAAATAAAGAAAAACTGCTGTCCACAGCAGGAAAACAGTCCACACCAGAGAAAATCTGAGAGAAAACGTGGGAGAAGCGTAGGAAAATAATTGCAAACACTTTTATTTCAATAGAGGATTAAAAGCACTTGCAAGATACAACTTTCCTTCAATTCGAGAGGAAGGAAGAACTCTCCAACGATCTCCGGCAAAGCCAAGAGCCCAAGACAAAACCTAGATCTCAAAGAGAAAACTCAAATTCAAGATAACCTAATCTCCCCCCAAACTCCTCCTTATATAAAATTAATCCTAAAGGACCATTACAAACTTCCTAAAAGAGCCTTACACGTTCAAATTTTTCCTCCTAAAACCCCCTTCGCGTGCTCACGCGGATTCGCGGCTTCCGCGCGGCTTCCGCCCGTCTCACGCGTCCGCCTCGCGTAGCAGCGGACCGGTCCCGGTTGGACCGGTCCAGCCGGCCCAGGATGGGCCGGTCTAACAGAGTGTAAGAGGTAAGTGAGAGAGAGAGAGAGAGAGAGAGAGAGAGAGAGAGAGAGAGAGAGAGAGAGAGAGAGAGAGAGAGAGAGAGAGAGAGAGAGCAATCGGGCAAAGGGGCGTGAGCGGGAGACTAAGTGGGCAACATAGGTGGGACCCTGTGGCCAAGCACATGGGAAGTTGTTCAACCGCATGTGGAGACAATTAAGGAATCATTGATGTCTAGCTCAAGACCTAGGTAGAATTATATCGTTGCATGAATTTTGCCATGGAATATCCCACTCGTTGTAATGCAAATCTGCATTAAATCAGCAACGAGTAAAAGATGCTCAAGGTCAACTTTTCCTATTGCAGCTTTTATCACGTAGCATTGTGCCATTGTGATATGGACAAAAAGGAATTTATCATTAAATTGAATTGCTGCAGCTTAAGTTGCCATGCCATTCAATTTCGAAGCATTAGTGATAATGTTGAGTATGCAAGTGGGTAAATGAAGGAATTTGTGATGCCATAGTAACTTTTCCGCTTAACTCTTTTGTCTGAGTTGTGCCATTAATCTTTTTGTTCCCAATGATTTAATCTTGAAATCTCTCATAAATAGCTGGCCAGCTATGCAATGATAATTAGTAACAGGCATACCTTTCCTTTTTGATGTTTTGCATGAATCTGTCAACAACTGCAGGTTGGCATATCAGTTTTTGTCACTGGGGGCATTGGTGGAGTGCATAGGCATGGCGAACAAAGTAAGTATGCCTGAAATTTAAATTC
The DNA here is from genome assembly GCA_016618105.1 of Dendrobium huoshanense. Classification (NCBI taxonomy): domain Eukaryota; kingdom Viridiplantae; phylum Streptophyta; class Magnoliopsida; order Asparagales; family Orchidaceae; genus Dendrobium; species Dendrobium huoshanense. The sequence goes on along the minus strand of CM028358.1, from coordinate 64,494,431 downwards.
TAATGCCTTAGAATTCTTACAATATAAAGATGCTCGGTGCCTTTATTTGTAAAATAAGAGATGCTTCTTTCTCCTGTCTGAAGGTGTAAAGATAGTGATGCAGGACTACGAAAATGAAATGCTCTTTAACTCATATGGATTTGCACAACTTATGATTAGAATAATTCTAGAACAAAACTACTAGCGAATTCAAACAATGCGTCAAAACAATTAGTGGTTATCCGCTTAGGCTAAACCACATGGTGAGAGCTTTGAAAACTTCCAAAAGAAATAGAAGACAACACAATGAATAGTAGTAGCTTTCAAAATAATCCCTAGTCTAACAATGAGAATTAGAAAACATAGAGGTGCACTCAAATACTACGTTTACTAAGCTTAAGCAGGAGCAATGCAAATGAGTCCGTCGTGACTGCAATCAAATCAAGAGGAGTTAGACTAAAAGGGATAAGATGCAAGTAGGGAGAGAAACCTTCGTCAAGGGGTAGTGGAGATCCTCCACTCAATGCCTTCGAAGTGTTCGTCAATAACCTCTACCAAATAGATCAACGTATGCTCCAAGTAATCCTCAATGGTGAGATCAACTCTTGGATTCACGTCGAAGAAAGTAGATTGTAGGATGTCAACGAACCCGTCCTCGTCCCACGTTATGCCATAATCAGTCTTTGGATCTGCCATTCATGGGTGCTCGGTGGTTAAAACTCCTCACGCTTGATGATGCCCTTGAAAATAGTCGAAGAGAAAGAAGTTTCTCTTACAATCTTGTAGGGGAGAGAGCCAAAACCAAAACCTGAAATAAGTTTCAGGTTTTGTGAATAGAGGGGAGGGAGTTTGGAGAGAAAACCCAAGAAAAGGAGCTTGAGAGATTTCCTAATTCCTATGTCATATTTTTAGGAAAATATTTAATGTTTGGCCCTTTTGAAAATTTCGGCTGATATGGTCTTGGAAATCTTTCTAAAGAAAAGAGGGGATTGAAGTTTAGGAAAGATTTCCTAAACTAAGCCAAAGGAGAGGGGGCCGGCGGCATTAATGGATGAGAGGGATTGGGTCAAGTGCTCATTGCTTGCTCTTTTGGGATTTATAAATTTGGAAATGGAAACTTTAAAATCCCAATGAATGGCAAATTGATTTGATTGAGATTTAATGACTTTCCTAAAATAGATTTTGTATATTAGGAAATATTTTGAATTTCAAATCACTTAGATTTGAATTTTAAATATAATCCTAAATATATTTAACTCATATTAGAAAATAAATAAAAGAGGGGGGAAAAAAAAAGGGGGGGAAGAGGGGAAGGTGGCCAGCGGTTAGGGGCTTAAGGCCGGCGGCCAAGTGGAGGGTTTGGTGAAGGTGGCCGGCGGCTATGGGGAGAATTTTGTGGAGTTTGATGTGGGGAAGAAGTTGGGGAATTTGGTGGAGTTGGATGTGGCGAAGAAGAATGAGGGAAGGTGGTGAGGGAAGACGAAAATACAAAGAGAAAATCACGAACCTGGCCGTCTCCAAGGTTGGTGGGTGATACGATCTCCCTCTCCTAGGGATCTCTCCAAGTTCTCCTCAAGAGCTATCAAACACTCTCAAACACAAGCGTAGGAAAATTTTCATCATATCATTCATTAACCATTAAATAATAAGCAAAGGGCTATATATAGCCAAGTACAATGGACTCAAAGAAATAAAAGACCAAATTGCCCTTTGGGCTTACACATGACACTTCCCACTAAAGGGGTACAAACGGAAGAACAAACATGACACAAAGCAAATAGTAAATAAATAAATAAATAAATAATAAAATAACAGAAATGACTCAGAAATACAAAGACTCGATCGTGGCCTTAGATCGGCGGCCACGCCTTTGATAAACCTTCCACGAGCTGATGTCCCCATCAGATAGACTTGTTATTCATCTTTTTTACATTAATATTGTACCAATGAAAAATCAGCAGAAGTTTTACACTTTACTTAGTTGAGGACTGCAAATTTTGTTTTGGCACCCCTTTGTTTGCAGCAACATCATTGACAGATGTTGTAACTTTGGATTAGTTTTCTTTCCGCCTGTTTAATGAAGATTTAGTGTGGACATCTATAAATTTTACTTGTTTCGTATTTGTAATTAATTTTTACTAAATTTTAATCTGAAATCTCTTGTGAACATTAATAAATTACTCTTAATTTGGCATGCAGCTATGGATATATCATCTGATCTCACTGAACTTGGAAGGACTCCAGTGGCTGTTATTTCTGCTGGTGTGAAGTCAATTTTAGACATTCCCAAGACACTGGAGTATTTGGTAAATATCTTTTTTTTCCTTGATTATAATATAGGTTAACAACCATGGACATGTTTAGTATTTATTGTTAACTATTGCTACTTCAGGGTGCATGCTTCTATTTTTGTGATGTCATGCTATGAGCTAGAACTTGGTGTTGCTCGTAAAACCATATAGATTATGGTCTTATGGAAATATATGATATAACATCTGTCAAGTTGGTTTGTTCTAAGCCAAGCTAATACCCGGGCCATATTGGGTTCCACCATCTTTTGGAAATGTATTTGACCTACATTAAATTAGAATCAAATAAATTTAAAATTGATTGATTCAACTTGATTTCAATTTGGTTTTAGAGTCCAAATTACATTGTCTATCATTTGCATAGAGACTGCATAATTAAAAGTGACAGAGATATATATATACCATGGGGCTTGAGTGAATAATCACATATGTTTTTATTCAAGGAGCTGAGGGGTGAGTAGAATTCTTGGGGTTGTTTGTGGAAAGTTTAACATCTTTGTACTTATGGATTGACAAGGAAATCTATATGAGGTGAGTTATGAGCGAGTTGATCAAGCCACATACATTAAGTTGTTACTTGGTGGTGTTACTCTTTGGGAATTTGAAGATAGTTGTGGGTATCATGTCGGCAACCCTTCCACAGACTCCTCCAGAGATTCAATTTTTAGATTTGAGCAACTAGTCTCAAATGAGTTTTTGGCTAGCATAGGGGTTCTTTAAGGTTTTGAGTCTTTTCTTTTTCATTTGGCTAGTTCACTGGTAGGTTCGGAGTATAGTGGGGATAATAGTGCTTTTCTCGAGCAATGTAAGATTGAATCCAACTAGTGGATTTGGGTTCATTTGGCTAGTTCACTGGTGGGTTGGAGTGATGCATTGGGGATATGCACAATTTAATTAAGTAGCGAACTTGAATTTTTTATTTTAAAAGGAAAATTGGCATGTTTTACATGATCAATTGCAACAAATTTGAGTTGGTTTGGTTCCTTTGCAAATTGACTAAGAGATTCGATTTTGTGGATGGGCTTATGTGGTGGACTCAATTTAGGCTCCATTGGCGATAAATAGTGCTCAAGGACTAGTGCAACAAATCATTTTGAGAGCATTATTGATTTAAATTTGTATGTTTTCATAATTTAGAGAAAATGTTATTTTAACCTCAGGAGTTGGGGTCAATTTTTGCATTTTTTTAATGAAGGGTCATTGATAAATTTGGTTTATCCAATTGTGTCAATGTTATTACAGGGGAGATGAGGGATCCAATCGGTGTTAGTTTAGCTTGGTCCTTAGGGATATTTTAACCTCACATTGGGGCATTTAAGAAATTATTATATTTGTATGGAAGTAAATCATATCGAGTACGTTGATAGGGAGATGACAGATCATATTAGGGTGATAGTTTTCTCATCTTATATGGATAATTTAATCTCATTTTAAAGGGATAAATGGGTAGAAAATTTAGGTGTATTTTTTGTGGAGTAGTTTAACCTTGTCTCATAGGAGTGATAATTTAACATTGTGCCAAATGGGTGATAGTTTAGCCTCTTCATGTTGATATAGTTTAAACTCATCTAAGAGGAATGATAGTTTAGCCTCATTCTGAAGAGATAATAGTTGGTTTAGTCTCATCTTGAAGGGGTAGTTCAACCTCATTTCGAATGAACTAGGGAGATTCATATATTTAGCAAATGGGCAACAAATGTGTATGAAATTCATGCCTTTTTTGCAACTTAGAGTCATCAACACACAAACAAATTCAAATTTATTTTATTTCATAGTGAAAAATAGGGGTAATTGTGTTTTTAAAAATTTGGGAAAAGTCAAGATTTTGAAATAGTGGAGTTTGGGCTAGGGAATTTTTAATATAGATGGAGATAGGTGAGAAGAGACTAAACAATTTCTGCAGTTTTTGCACTTCTTTGATAAAAATTGGATTTTTGAGATGTTTGAATATTGAAGAAAACCTCGAAAGAGAAAATTTTAAGTAAAAAATATGGATTTTTTGCTTGAAATTTAATGGCTAGCATAGTTTGACTAGGGGAAGCTCCCATAAAAATTTTAGAATTTTGAGAATTTTATGAAATTTACTATAATTTTTTGGAAGTCTAACATCAATTTGATAATTTTAAATTTTGGTGAAATCAAAATTTTGGAAATATTGAATTTTGAGCTGAAATTTTTATGGTAGATGGTGCACCCTATGAAAATAGGTTATTCACCTAATTCAATCATTTTGGAGCTAGTGAAAATTTTGATGAACTTTTTATGTTTGGGTCACATGGCACAAATATTTGTTGAGTTGCACATGGACATGGAGATTTTTGTCTTGCTCTTGGGTTGTGGATTAGGCTTTTAGCATAGCTTTGGGTGTCATGATCTTAAGATTTGCCTTTTGGGAGGAAGCACCAACATTGAATACTAACGGTTATGGTTTATTGATTTTGCTCAAAGTATATGCATACTTTTTTGACTTGATTTGACAAGACTTTAGAAGGAATCTCAAAATTTTGGTGAAAGTTATAAGTTGATTTTGGATTTGGCATATGATTTGATTTGATTTAACTTGATTTGAATTGCCCAAGTTTGTTTGTGTCATCATTCCATTATTTGAGTCTTTTATTTTAATGTTTTAGCATATTGTTCTCTTTCAGAAAATTAGAGGCGCTCTGATTTGATTTCATTTGTTCTAGAGTTCGTGATGTAATACATTCAAGAATTGCACATGAAATTCATTAAGAATCACAAAGTTTACCAATGTAAGATTAAACTTTCGTAAGTTAAGATTCAAGAATTTTTCGTTAACGAAATGTTATGATAAGCGGTTACAAGCTAGTGTTTAGACACAATTAATGAAGGATCTCAAAAGTTATACAATAAAGCAAATGCGGAAAATAATAGAATTCCCACGGCTAATGTCTAGAAAGTTCACAACGAGTACCTTGCTCACTCACACTCGAGTCGGGCTTAGCGAGAGAAGGCTTTTAACAAACTTAACGATGCCACGAAGACGGTGGCCACACCAATGGCCTTTAGCCACGGAGAGGTTGACGGTGACGAGGATGGCGTGAATGCTTGACTGTCAAGACTCCAATCGTAGCGTGAAAATTGTCGGTCGATGATGCTCACAAGAATCGGGACGACTCGCTCCAAGTATTCTTCAACTGTGGCGTCGTCTTCAAACCCTACGTCGAAGCACGGAGATCATAGGATATTAATACTTCCGTCGGCGTTGAACACCAATCCCCACTCAAACTCCGGATCCGCCATAAATGCTCGGTGTTGGAGAATCCTTCAAGGAGAAGAGTATGAAATGGCGGTGAGGGAGAGTCTTTGAGTTGAAAGGAGGAGGTGGTGGAGAGAGGAGCCGGCGGGATTCCCAAGGGGAATGGGGAGTTCTGCCACGGTTGGGAGAGGGGGCGGTGTATTGTGAGGAGGGATTTAGGTTGGGTGAGTGTAGCAAGAGATTTACTAAAATCTGAAATTAATCTCAGGTTTTAGTAAATTTGGAGGGAATTACTTGAAAAGGATTTCAAAGTTTAAATGTAATTAAGGGGTTTAATGAGCCATTAATGGGGCTCATCAAGGGGGTGGTCGGCGGCTCTTAGAGGGAGAGAGGATGTTTTAAAATTCTTAAAACTGAAAGTTAATTTCAGTTTTAAGTAATTTAGGAGGGAAAGATTTTGAAATCAAATTATAATTTCAAAACGGTCAAGGCATTAAATGTGCAATTAATGGGGGATTTCTCCATGGGGGGCCGGCGGCATGCATAGAGGGAGAGAGAGAGAGGAATTCAAGGGAAGGGGTTTCCAATTTAGGACGATGACGTGGAAATAAAAACATAAAGACTCCGATCTAATTTTAATTTGAATTAAGACTCATTCAAAAACTTTCCTAAATTAGATTTCCAAATTAGGAAAGAATTTAAAAATTGAATTTCAAACTTCAAAATCGAAGCATGCGGAAAGAAGGATCGGACGGACGGGAGACTTCGCCGGCAAGTGGCCGGCCGTGGCCTTGGAATTGGCCGGCGGCGGACTCCGCTAGAGGCGGCGATTCAAGGCTTGAGAGAAAATTATTTGGGGTGGTAGAGGAAGAAAAATGGAGGAAATACGATCACGATGATAGAAGAATTAGCCACGAATCGAGGACTCTTCCAACGATTGGTGGGTCTTGCGGTTTGCTCCCCTTGAGCTCTCTCTCCTCTCATGCTCTCAAGCGAGAAGTAGGAACCAAAACACACATTTTCATTCAATCATTCATTAACCTCAATACAACTAGAAATGACCTATATATAGGTCCCAACACAAAAGAAAATACAACGACTATATTGCCCTCGGGGCTACAATCATGACTTCACTCATACTAAGGGTACAATAGGAAACTCCAAGAAATAAAAGAAAAAAATGCATAAAGAAAAATACATAAATAACTAGAAATATAAACTCTGAATCGTGGCCATCGATCTGCGCTGTCTCCGGCGATACACATGCTTGAATCTCTGATCGATGTCCGCATCATTCTCCCCAGGTGGGAGAAAGCTCGACCCCGTCGAGTAGAAATCTCTGGAGCTCTCGTACATCTCTAGGAGATCTGGATCCAAACTCTGCAGCTCCTCTCGATCTATCCATGTGTCCTCTGTCGTCGGCTTCCCTCTCCAGTGCACCAAGTACCTTTGGCGACCCCATTCATTCGTGGAAATGATTTCATCGTCAAGTATAGCTTCGACCTTCTCCGCAGTGGGTAATGGGGCAATTTGGGGAGTGGAGGTAGGTTGGGGATCTCACTGGGTGGGTTCTCACAAGGCTTATCAGGGTTAAACTCGGGTCCCTCGAAAGCTACTAAATCTTCAACATTAAACGTAGGATTCATATTAAAGCCTTCAGGAAGGTCTAACACATAAGCATTACTGTTTACTTTCGAGATTATCTTAAAGGGGCCCGCACTTCTAGCATGTAACTTTTTAACGGCTCCTTGGGGGAACCGCTCCTGACGAATCCGTACCATAACAAAATCTCCAACTTCAAATTCTTTAAACCTCTTCTTTCGATCAGCATCAATCTTATAACGAGTATTACTTTGTTGGATTCTTAATGAATTTCATGTGCAATTCTTGAATGTATCACATCAGTTCGTGCGAAGACATTTTACGTCACTTCATATTGTTGTTTGTTTAGTGTCACTAAAGAAGTTCACACTAGTTCAACAAATTCATTAATTTGCTCCACTAATGAGGTAATATTTTTGTTTCAACATTATATATATATATATATATATATATATATATATATATATATATATATATATATATATATATATATATATATATATTATAGAACTAAGTTTGAGCTCTTTTTAACCTTTTAAATCCCTTTATCGACTAGGCGATATGCTTATGAAATTTCGATAATATTTCGGGGTTGAGGGCTCTACATTCTTCAAAAGTGTTTTTGTATGAGTTTGCTATAACCATGGTTAATGGGGGACGTAAAAGTTATACCAATCCATGCTCGATGTATGAAAAAGAGGTGATGGGTGGTGCATTGTAACTATAGGCATATCTGGGTGATCCATACCCTCCATGTAGTAACTATACGCTTTGGGATGATGATAATAATCCTCTCCAATGAAAATTTCTTGTGCCCAAATCATAGAGGTTTTGAGTAATACCTTAGATAACTATGCTCTGGGCAAGTCTTCATGTTGTTAACTATGCTTTGTTAACCTTGGTAGATCGCTATTAGTAGTTAGATCTGCCATGGAAGCAATTCACATGAACATTACAAGAGAGGAGGGATGGTAGAGTTAAGAGAATGTCCCTCTTATTCTACTTGTAAGGATTCCTTCGTATGTCACGGTTTTGATAGGTTTCACTGGAGTGGATGCGGAAGTGATTGTGGAAAAAGGAGGAGATGATTTAGTATTAACAATTCCTTATATTCTTAGGTAGTTAGATGCGTATGAAGGTTGCATAATAATTAGTTAAAGCTTAAATCTAATAGGTATTGAGTCAAGAAATGCTAAGGCAATTTTTGAGTTAAACCTTTTCTTTAATCAGCTTTTGAACAGATCATGGTCCTAGGCTATGAAATTTGCAAAATAATTAGTTGAGTCTAAGTCTAATATGTATTTAATCGATTCATTTTAAGGTAATTTATAAATCATGGTTGGCTTTAATCAATTTTGAGCTGAGCGTAACTTAAAAATTTAAACTTTTAATACACTTATAGATGCCAGTTACATACGTACGGTAGGATCATACACTCACAGCAAGCAAGTGTTTCATTGTGCAGCTCTTACACAACCATTGAATAGTCTCTTACTTTTATTTCTTTCACAACTATGTTTCATGAAATTGCCAAGGCAATGTGAGATTTTCTTTGCTCTATTTCTTGGAAAGTAAAATCTTAGGAATTTAGCTCCTTTGTACTATACAAAATGGATATGTCATTCTAGAATTTTTATAGCTCTCTTAGGATAAATGGCCCTTAGGGTAAATGAGATGAGTTACTTAAATAACAACTTTTTATCATTGATCCTAAAGTCCTACGAACAATAATAAATTGAAGAGTTTTTGGTTTCTGAATTTCTCTCTTTTCATCAACATTCCTACTTTCGACAGGAAGATATTGATCTTAAGGGAGCAGAAAGAGCTACATGGCCTGTTTCCTCTACTGGACTACAAGATTATTCCATGAAGGAAATCTAATAAAGCCCTTAAAAATATTCGTGGCTTGTTAACCACCAGACTTTAGCCCCCTCTCTAGAGTATGATGTTGGCTGGGTAAAAAGAGCTTTGAGGCCTATTCCTTCGATTGAACTACATGCATAGTGCTTGGGGAAAGTCCAATAAGCCCCTCAAAACTTATTAATAGCTTGTTAACCACCGAACTGTAACTCCTCATGAAAATCCCTTTGGTTGGGGAAACACGACATGTTTGGTTTGTTCAAGGGTGACACCCTCTTGAGAGCATGATGGTGGCCTAGATCTCTCTATCTCTTTCTCTATCCATCAGGAGTTCTTAAGCCTAAAAATCTTAAGGTTGGGATCAATTTTGGCATCAGAGCATATGTTCTATCTTGTGAAAAAAAAGAGAGATGATGTTAGCCTGGGTTTCACTTAAAAATTTTAGCCCAATTAACTCGAAGGATGGTCCAGTAGTAAACAAATAACAAATCTGGGAAGCCCATTCAAGCTTTCTACTAGTTGGAGGGATTTGGCGAGAGGTTGGAAAATTTTGAAGCCATGTTCCATTTTTTTTTTTGCAGGACTCCTCAACAACATATAATGTCATTCCTCACTTTGTGACCATCTTCCCATCATGGAAGTTTTGGTAAGGAAGTTAGAATTGCTAAGATGCTATGGAATCGTTGACATCAAGAAGCCTGATGGTGGGGTTTAACAACTAGAGAAGTACTTGTCGTTTTTTTGGTATGGCAATCCATAGAGGACTTTCTCCTGATTAAAGCTTTCAGCCCACAATTTTATGCAGTTGAATGTGGAATTCCAAAATCATGGCCTGTCTAGAATGACATGATCTTAGTTCAAGGGGTTGTTGAAGACTTTTGGTCTATACACGTGGGGAAAAAAGAATTTAGTGATGCAACACAAGTCCAATGGATGTACTGTGGCATGCAAAATGATTTATCATACTAAATTTACATGTATACTATGCTTTCAACTAACATTTTTTCTTCACTTCTTCTAGATCTCAAGGTTAATGTTGTGGGACTCTTCTTCTTTCTTATGCACACTTTATAGGTTAAACCCTAGAAGCACTTCAAAATACACCAAGTTTTTATCTTTGAAAAGTTTATTTAGTTCTGTCCCAACAAAATCCGAGTTTTTTTTTTTGTTTTTTTTTTAGAATTGATATTTATTAACATAATACCTTGGCCTTTAGTTCATTAGAGCTATATTGCTATTATATGCTATAATTATCATTTCAAAACATTATTTGAAAGTTAAAATTAGATATACATTACTTACCAACAAATTTCAATTCAAAATCTCAATGACGCCTTAATATTAATTTCAGGAGACCCAAGGAGTGACTGTTGCTGCTTACAGAACCAATGACTTTCCAGCATTTTTCACCGAGTCCAGTGGATGCCAGGTTTGATTAGCAGTTCTTTTCAAAAGGCATGAGGAAATATAATTAATAAATTTAGTTGGTATATAAAATTGATATGTATAAATAAGTACAATATGACACTGGGATGATCTCAATATCAAGGTGCTATGAAGGAATATTATGCTAAATCTAACAATATTAGAAGTTTTTTTTTGGATTTATGCTTGACTCTAAAATGCCCATCTGATTCTGTTTATATTCAAGTAATTTCGGGTTGAATTTAAAGAGAACTTTATAATATGATTTGAGATTTTTCATAAGCATAAACCTTATGGTTAATTGTATCTCTGAATCATGATAGAGAACTTTTGATTAATGCTAGTCTGTAACCTCTACGATGTTTTACTTTAATATAATCAATTTAGATTAGAGAAAGGAGAATTGTGTGGAAATGATGACCAACCCCATAATGATCTCATGATTTTATCTCGGGTTTCCATAGACCTTGGCCTACTTTGTCAACAAAGGCATTCAACTTAATCTAATCAAATGATCCTTGTGGGCAACCATCAATTACGATGAATAAGGGAATGTTAAAGGCCTAGAGGGTGAGGGAGCCTATAAAAGGGTCCGCTTTTAAGCTGATATTGGCTAACAGAGTGCTTCATGCTACACTGAGTGCATCTTATAGCTTACAACAAATAAAATTCACTACTGGGAAAGATTCAAGATTGGGCCATAACTATGATATTATGTTATTGTAATTGGACTAACTGCTCGATCAGTGGGTGCATTTTGCATCCTTACTGGTTAAATTTTTTAGTATTATCATATGAATATGCTTGTCATGATATTAGCTCTTCGTGACTTTGTACAAACTTAAAATTTTCATCATTGGGGTACTCATATGGAGGAAGGATAGGTGACCGCTTTAAGGACAAAGGTATTAATTATTGTTTAGAAAAATACAAACATACATACAGACATACATTTTTTGATCAAGGGGTAAGATTGGATTGGAATTCCTGGTAGTTATGGTTTGCAATAATTATGCAATCACAAAAAATAATCCCGAAGTACATTTATCTTGGAATTTGAAAAGATAATTTTTATGATAGATTCTCCTTGGCTCTGAATGGAGATATTGTACTCATTATAGGTTAAAATTTTTCTACGTTTTTATCTTTATGATTAATAATTTGATTTGAGTAGTTGAACAATTATGTTAAAATTTTCTTATAATTGAACTTAGCATTAGTGTTTAAGTGTCTTGAGCATTTGTATCTTAATTTTTGAGACATGTATGTAACAAGGGTATTCTCTAATTTTGATTCATGATGAGTGCATCTATCGTAGTAGAAAATATATTGGGACGTATTTTTCTTAGAAATTAAAAGTGGATTTTTATGATAGGATCCTCTCCTTTCATGATTGGTGATAGGCATACTATAGTAGGGGATGATCTTGACATTGTTTGCTTGATTTATCGTGCGAGACATAAATTTTACTAGGAACTTCTTTAGTTATGATGCATGGTAGTCACGCCCATCATAAGGCAAGTGGTCGAAGTGCTTGATTTTATGATTAGAAGTTTGATTTTGGAGATGAACCCCTCTAATTATAATTTTTTGAGAATCAAATCCATTATTAGAGTAGGGCTCAAAGCATACTTATCTTTTCATTAGGAACTTGATTTTGATGATGAACCTCATGAATTATGATATTGTCATAACTGAATTAATCAATAGGATAAAAATCTTAGAATTAAAGTTGGAGACTTTGTAAGGCTAACTAATGATATTCATTACAAGTATAGGCTTCTTGAATTACTTGAAAGTATTCTTTAATTTGTATTGCCGAGGCTTATTAAACTTGGGATGCTTTGGAAGACTAACTCAACCATCAGGTGTTTTAAGTGATGGCCTACCCCACGTGGTCGCCTTTTGGCTTGTTGGCAAGGGTGATTGCTAAAACTCTAAGAGCTCGACCGTTGTTATCTCACTAGACTCTAAATGGTGAATTAGCCATTCTTTTTTTTTTTTCAATTCATCTTTTTGAGTAACACTGTCGTTGTTAGGTCCCAAGTCCTAGATGAGAAAAGTGGAGGGTTGCGTTAGGTAGTTGACAACCAGTATAAAATTTGTTGAATAATCATGACATGAATCCTTTAATACATTGTGTTAATAATAAGGTGTTCCCTGGAAGTGATGCGTTGCAAGACCTGAATACAAGAAGTGTGCAAGGGTCGTTGCACCGGCTCCCGGGTGCAGTGTTAAATAGGCAAGGGTTCCCACATCATGGACGGATGTGGGTAAAGAAGCTAATTCATAAAACTAAAATTAGGATAGAAACATGGAATATAGGTATCCTTACAGGCAAATTAATGAAATGAATAGATATTATGATTCATAGGAAAATAAATATTCTATGCATTCAAGAAATTAAATGGGTTGGAGAGAAGGCTAAGGAGATTGGTAGTTTAGGATTTACCCCACTATGTGGGATCAGCTACATGAATCCCTTTTCTCCATTGTTTCCTATTAAGGGTCAAATTTTCATCTAAATATAATAAAGAAAAGTCATTTCTAATATTTTCTAACCAAATCTTTTTAGGTCTACCTCTACCTTTCTCAATATAAGTCAAATCTAATACATCTACTTTCCTAACTGGGTCATCGAAAGGTCGTCATTTTATGTGACCAAACCATCTAAGGCGACTCTCTCTAATCTCATCTTTCACTGGAGTTATTCCAACCTAAGCATCCTCATCTCTGCAACACTTAACTTCATATTATGCTTCTCTTTTAGCCAACATTCTGCACCCTAAAGCATTGCAGGTTTAACAACCATCCTATAGAATTTTCCCTTAATTTTGAGGGGGACTTTTCTATCACACAATAAACCCAATGCATTTCTTCACTTCAACCATCCAACTTGAATTCTACTAATAATATTTTCATCTATTTCACCATCACCCTGAACAATAGATTCAAGATATCTAAAACGTCTACTCTTATCAATGACTTGATCACTTAAAGTCACAATACCCTACAAGAACTATTGTTACTAAAATTACACTCTATATATTCAGTTTTAGATCTACTCAAACAAAAGCCTTTAGATTCTAAGTTTAACCTCTATAATTCAAGTTTACCTTCAACTCCATCTCTAGTTTTATCAACAAGATGAATGTCATCAGCAAAAAGCATACACCAGGGTACAATCTCTTGCAATTGTCTAGTGACAACATCCATGACTAAAGCAAAAAGATTTGGGCTTAAGGTTGATCCTTTATGTAATCCAATTGAAATAAGAAAATACTTGGTCAAACTACCTTGTGTTTGAACACAAGTAATAGTTCCTCCATACATATCCTTAATGACTTGAATATAATAATTATTAATTGCTTTATTATGTAGAACTCTCCATAGCCATTCTCTTGGAACTTTATCAAATGCTTTCTCTAAATCAATAAATATCATATATAGATCATCCTGATTTTCTTTATACTTCTCCATCAAACCTCTCAATAAATGTATAGCTTCCATTGGCTTGAATCCAAATTGATTTTGAGAAACATTAGGGTCACGCCACAACCTATGCTCTATAACTTTCTCCCATAGTTTTAAAGTATGACATATTATCTTAATGTAACTATAATTCGCACAATCTTGTGTATCATCTTTATTCTTAAAAATATGAATCAATGCACTCATTCTCCACTCATCTGACATCTTTTTACCTTTCAAAATTAAAAAGTTTAGTAAGCCAAGAAATTCTTTCATCTCCTAAGCATTTCCATGCCACTTCATTAGGTCAAGCAGCTTTTCCACACTTCATTTTCTTTGTAGCCTCTTTAACTTCGGTTTTACTAATACGCCGATAAAAATAAAAATCTTTATTTTCATTTAGGGTGCTAGGATCATTAAAGTCAATTGTATTCTTATAATCTTCATCAAAAAGTTTAACAAAATATCTCATCCACCTTTGTTGACTATCCTTTTCTAATAAAGCACTTTTTGATCTTCATCCTTAATACACTTCACTTAAACGAAATCCTTACTACTCCTAGATCTTTGTTTAGCTAATTTATATATATATATCTTTTATCCTCCTTAGTATCTAATCTATTATATAAATCATTAAAAACTAAAATTTTTGTATTGCAAATTTTTTTCTTAGTCTTTTTGTGGGCCTCTTTATATCTTTTCCAATTATCAGAGTTTTTACAGCTAAACTAATTTTTTATAACAAATATTTTTATTTTTTATCTTTTCTTGCATATTTTGATTCAACCACAATTTATTTTTACTATTAGGAGCTTTTTCATTTGATACTCCAAGCACATCTTTTACAATATTCTTAATATCACTAGCTACTTTTTCCCGCATAACATTAGCTTCCTCATGAACAAACAAAATCTTAAGATCTAGAATCTTACTCTCAAAAATATTTTTGTTAATATTCTTTAAATGCCCCAATCTAATCCTAGAACAATAATTTGTTTTATTTTTAATATTCTGTCCCTTCATCTTAAAGTTCAAAATTAATAAATGATGTTGATTACATAAAATTTCACTCGGAATAACTTTATAATCTTTGCAATCTAAACGATCTATTTTTCTTATAAAAAATAATCAATCTGGAATTTGTGCGTATGTGTGAACAAAATGTTATGAGGAAAAGGTAGCAGGTTCAGCCCCCTTGTGGGGACCAACAAAAATTTAATTAAATATACGAGAAGAGGAAATAACGAGGGAAATAAGAAAGGAAATAATTTTGATTTTGAAATAGCATAAGAGGGAAATTAATTAAGGGGGCTGTTTTTGGGGGGAATTAGAGAGTTTATTTAGGGATGATTCTAGGATTTATTTTTCATGTTTTGTTTGGAGAGTTTGCTGTAGTTTTTTTGAGGACTTCTTGGCGGTGTCTAGGTCAACTGGGAGAGATGATCTACCTCTCTAATAGTAGATCATTGTATCTTGTTTTGGTATTGAAGTTTTATTAAAAAAGAAATCAGCCGTGGTTTCTCGATTTCTGCTTTTTTTACTGTCTTTCTTGCTGATTTCGTCTTCTAGGTGTATCACAAAATTTATCCAAAAATATTTTGATAGTATTATTATATTGAAGTATGTGCAAGTACGTGTGAACTCTTGTAAATTTTATCCTAGCTGCGCTTAGATCACATATGGAGCTTAAAACATTTGGCATATCAAATATACATGAACAACATCTGAAAGGAAAAAAAATGAAACTGATGAATGTGCAAAGCTGACCGAAATTGTTAATGCTGATAATCACAGTGCCTTAGTATTGATTCTTTGAGTTAATTTCATATGTATGCATGCTTTTGGCAAAAAGGTTGTTTTGTTGATTCATGTTTGTGACCTTCAGGTTAGAGTAGGAACAATCTTACCTATGAAACTTGTCTTTTCTTTGAATATTATAAATTCATATTTGAAAAAGGAGTGTAAAGCCCATACTGCTAAATAGTAGTTTTTTTAAAAGCATTGTGGTGTTTTAGCATATATGTTATATTCCTAGTCTAATTTTAGCTGGTGTTATGTGTTGTTGGGAATACAATCATGCAACAAAAACAAACAAGAAAATGAAAGTAGCCAAAAAAAAAAAAACACCATGATTTTAACGTGGAAAAGCGCAAAATCGAAAAAAAAAAATGGAGCCACTCCAAGAAATCTACTATGAAAAAGGGAGATTTTGTACATATCTCTCTTCTTACACTCTTTCTTTGTCTCTCTTCATTTCTCACACCATTCTACACTTAGAACAAGCAAGGAGATGCTCTTTTATTACACCAAAGGACTCAACTGTTCAAGCAAAATAAGAAAAAATGATTAGCTAGACTCGCAAAGTTGCGGCAATTGCAACGCTTCGACCCTGTGTCTCTGTCTTGCATAGCCATGACGTTTGAACTATAGCGTTGCGGCGGTGTCATCTTTCTCAGAGGGTTTTTACCTACAACACCTTGATGTTTGACCGGCGAATTTGGGTCTGAGTCAATATTACGACTCGATTGATTGGCACAATTAGATTCCTCATAAAACCAATAATTTATACTGTGTGCCATCACCTTGACATTTTAACAAAAAGCTGAACTCTTTTTAATCTACTTTGGAGTATTAAAATAATGGGCCAAGTTTTTCTTCTCTAGAACACATCTGATATTACAACATATTTAATGATCTTGATGGGTCTATTATTTTTGTTATGGCTTATTTCTCACATAATTGTCCACATTGATGTGTGTATAATTTGTTTCTTTTCCCATTTTTATAATTCCATTGCTTATTTTTTATAGTTTGGAATTCTTCATGTGTTTGACAATTGTGTAATAGTTTCATTCTGCTTGCTTATCACCAAGATCTCCTAGACAAGATCTGCTGAACCAATTCAATCGACGTGCCATTTTCATCAATTTTCTGTTTTACAAATGATTTTCTAATTGGTCCGATCCAAATTGTTGTGATGGAATTAATGATGATGGTGATTATTGACACAACAACAACAAGCATTTATCCCACTAATTGGGGTCAATTACATGAGTTTTTTTCTCCTTTGTGTCATATTAAGAGTCAATTTGATGTGAAACTACAAGGAGTTTGTTTAGAAATTTAAAAGAAACGATTAAAGTGTTGCTCTTTATGAATTTAAAACTAGCACATAAAAGTTGAGTTGGGAATTAGAAAATATCAACTTGCTTAGGCCAAAGATTCGCAATAGAGATTAACCAAGCCGATTCAATCCAAGTTCTACGAGAAATTAATATGCAAAGTACAATAACAAAACCCAACGTTTAACAATGAGAATTTCACCTTGGAGCCGTATCACTCAAGGATTAGTGGACTTTTGGCGGAGATAGAAGATCCAAGCGATGAAGGAAGTTACCACTAGGGAGAGGGCGCCGAAGAACTTCGTTGGAGGAAAAGTCGCCGGTTGGGTTGGAAGTCGTAGATGACCGTCGAGGCTCCAAGCGTGCTTTGAAAGTTTTTGGTCGTAGATGCTTGCAAGGATTGACACGACTCTCTCCAAGTACTCTTCCACGGTTGTCTCGTCTTCAAATCCTACGTCGAAACAAGGTGAACGTAGAATGTTGATGCTTCCGTCAACGTTGAAGACCAATCCCCACTCAAACTCCGGATCCGCCATACATGCCTGGCGGGGAGGATTCTTCACGGAGAGGAGGGAGTGGCCGGCGGGATTTCCAAGGAAGGGGGAAATTCGGCCAAGGTGGAAGAGAGGGGGCGGGTGCAATGAGGGAGAGGAGTTGGGTTGGATGAGTTGGCAAGCAATTTACTAAAATCTGAAGTTAATTCTCAGATTTTAGTAAGATGGAGGGAATAATTTGAAAAGAGATTTCAAATTGCGGTGGAGTTAAGAGGGGATTTAATGAGTCATTAAAGGGCTCATTAAAAGGGGGGCCGGCGGCATGCTTAAGGGGGGAATTAGGGCTAGCTAAATTAAAATTGATTTTAATTTCAGTTTTAAGTAAATTGGGAGGGAAAATTATTGAGTTCAAATTAGGAGTCCAAAACGGTCAAGGCATTAAAGTCGCATTTAATGGGGAATTCCCCATGAGGAGGCCGGCGGCATGCTTGGAAGAGGGAGGGGAAATTGAGGGGAGAGGTTTCTAATTTAGGATGGTGATGTGGCGACTCATTCAAGATTTCAATTTAAATTAAATTGAAATTGGAATTTTGTCATGAAAAATAAAAAAAACTTTCCAAATTTGGAATTCCAAATTAGGAAAGATTTTGAAATTTGAAATTCAAATTTCAAAGTTCAAGATGGCATTGAGATGGGGTGGACGGGGAGGGGAAGATTGCCGGCAAGAGGGGGTGGCCGGGACCGGGGATGGAGCCGGCGGTGATCCTCAAGGGCGGCGGCTATGGGAGTTGGGGAGAATTGGGTGATGTGGTGAAGGAGAAAGTGATGGGAAATTGCAATTAAACGGATAAAATTAACTAACCACGAGCCGCGGACTCTTCCAACGACTGATGGGCCTTGCGATTTGCTCCCCTTGAGCTTTTCCCTTCTCAAGCCCTCATGCAAGATGAAGTAGAAAATAGTACATCAATTTCATTCAAATATTCATTAACCATAATACAAAGCATGAGACCCCTATAAATAGGTCTTCAAACATAAGGAAATAAAAGTACTCAAATGCCCTTTGGGCTACAATAAGACAACTCCCCACAGGGTAAAATGGGAAAACAGTAAAAAAACAATAATAATGAAATACATCATGACATCTAAATCAGAAGTAGAGACGCTGAATCGTGGCCGTCGATCTGCGGTTTCGCCGGCGATAAACATGCCGGTAGCGTCTGTCGATGTCCTCATCACAATTTCTCATTTAAATCTAATTAAAAAAAAAGTCTTTTTTAATACTTTCTATCCAAATATTTTTGTCTATCTCTATATTTCTTAACATATGTCAAATCTAATACATCTACTCTCCTAACAAGGTCATTATAAGGCTGACGTTTTATGTGACCAAACCATCTAAGATGACTCTCTCTAATCTTATTTTCCACAGGAGCTACTCCAACCTTTTCACGTATATGCTCATTTCACATTATGTTTCTAAGTGTAAAGCCACTCATCCACTCGAGCATCCTCATCTTTTAGTGCGAGCAAAAGATATAGGGAGCCTATATCTCCTGATCACAAAAGACATGACGGACTTCTACGGACGAAAATGACTAAAGACGAGGAAAGAGACGAACAAACTCTTACATTTCAAATTAAAGAAGTAAAAGAAATTAAAAAATACAAACTCGACTCGAAATAAAATGACGACACCCTAAAGTTGCTGCACTTAGAAGAAAGATACAGGTGGAGTGGCACTTGCGGAGAGACGAAAGAGGTTAGAAGCCCGAGAAGAAAGGTTGGAAAGAGCCCGCAGGATTTCCGGAGGGGATGAGAAAGAAGGGTGGAAAGAGCCTGCAGGATTTCCAAGCAACCCGCAGGTTAACAGATTTTTTTCCAAAAATCAAATATCATTCAAACTTTGTTTTTCAAACATTACAATACCCCCGCCATATATATAGGTATGAAAGGGGAAGACTAAGAGACACAAACATTCAATTCTAACACATAAAACTAAGCATCAAAAGCATGGGAAATCCCCCCCAAGCTTTCGAAAATCACCCAAACACAGGAACCGAAACAGCCAGCGCGGGAAACAAGCAGGCCGAGCGGAACCGAGAAGCCACGGCCACGGGAGAAGAGCCCAGGCACGGGAAAACCAGCGGCCAGCCGGAGTTCCAAGAGGCAAACACGAAAAAACAAAAAGCAACGGAGGAAACCAAGGAGTCACCTCATGGGAAAAGCAAATTCTTGGAATACCAAAGGCCGGTTTGGAATTCCAAGAGACAAACATTAAAACAAACATAAAAAGCGTAAAATTACATTAATTAAAAGATAATAAATGAACTAAAATGTTAGCTCATAATGAGCTAACCCTTAGTTCAATAAATGAACTAAAGTCCAACTCATAAATGAACTAAAAGTTCAGCTCAAATATGTTAAACTACTAGACTCAAGGGAAGCCAAAATTTGATTTATTTTGGACTAGTGTTGACCCCCCCTTTGTCTACATCATCTTTGCAAAACCTAATTGTACGCTTTTCTTTTAATGGCCAATATTCTTTGCCATAAAGTATTATAAGCCCCACCACCATCTTTTAAAATTTTCTCTTAAGTTTGAGGAGTACATAACAAACCCGATGCATTCATCCACTTCAACCATCCAACTTGAATTCTATTAGTAATGTTCCCATCTATTTCACCATCACTTTGAACAATAAACCTAAGATAGTTAAAACTTGCACTCTTTTTAATGACTTGATCACCCAATGTCACAATCCCACCACTAGATCTATTACTACTAAAATTACACTCAATGTATTCGGTTTTAGATGTGCTCAAACAAAAACTTTTAAACTCTAAGGTTGATCCCCTTAATTCAAGTTTTTCATCAATTTCCTCTTAGTCTTATTAACAAGAATTTCATCAGCAAAAAACATACATGAAAGTACATTCTCTTACAAATGTTTAGTAAGAACATGCATGACTAAAGCGAAAGGTATGGGCTTAAAGTTGATCCTTGATATATTGCAATTGAAATGGGATATTAATTGGTCAAACCACCTTGTGTTTGAATACAAGTAACAACTCTTGTATACATATCTTTAATGACTTGAATTTAAGCATTATTAACTTTTTTCTTTTCTAGAACTCTCCATACCACTTTCTTTTGGAACTTTATCATATGCTTACTCTAAATCAATAAATATCTTATGCAGATTCTCCTTACTCTCTTTATACTTCTCCATCAAACCTGTCAACAAATGCATAGTTTCTTTAGTAGACCTACAGGCTCAAATAGTCTCTCCTATTATTTTAATGTATTACATACTAACTTAATTCTTCGTTAATTGGCACAGTTTTTTGCATCACCTTTATTCTTAAAAATATGAACCAACACAATCCTTTCTCTACTCATTTGACATCTTTTTAATCCTCAAAATAATATTGACCCTACTGTGGCACATTATTTTCACTTAGACTTTAGTTCAAAATTTCTTGCAAGGGATTCAATTAGTTTCACGTCATCCCTCACCAATGATTTGGCCACTTTAACCTCTCTTTGTAGCACCTCTTTTTGGCCTTTAAGTATTGTGATAAAAAATCTTTAATTTCTTTATTATGGATAACATGTTGGAGTTAGAAGTTCTTTACATAGTTTAATCTAATCAAATGTTGCAACTACCATGACACTGAGAGAAGATAATGCTTCAATATCATGCTCACTTAGATTATCATTAAATTGTCCGTCCCAAGCTTATGGTTTCTCCACGAGCCATTATTTTTATACCTTTTACCAACTAATGAGAATTTTTACCTCAAAAAATTATTGAACTTTTATCTATCCTAAATTTATACTTTGAAATCAATTAATTCATTTGCAGTTTGGATTTAAAATGGTATACTAGTTGTATTTAGAAAAGTTCACTAGGCCTTCCTGTTTATTCCTAATTAATGTTACAGTTCTATAAGATGCATTTATTTTGATTGAGCTATGAATAGAAAACTTATATACATTTATCAAGAAACTTTTAATTGGGTTTTTGAATTTAACCATCATCATGCTGAGTGCAGGTTCCATGTCGGCTAGATACTCCCGAGGAATGTGCTAGACTTATAAGTTAGCGCCAGATTTGAATTGAATTTCCTATATCAAAATTGTTTCATATTGTCTTTTCGTTCACCTTCTTTAGCTCTATCTGCAGATGCCAACCTGAATGTGAGGCTTGGAAGTGGAATTCTGATTGCTGTGCCCATTCCTAAAGAACATGCAGCTTATGGACATTTCATAGAATCTGCAATAACAAGGGCCCTAAAAGAAGCAAAGTGAGTCAAAATTTGCTTCGCTTCCATGCCTACATGTTCTGTTTTTGTCCTATTCACTTTCACAAGTTTGAATCTGTGTATGTGCTCACATTTATGTAAACGTCTGTGTACTGCACATGCATGACATTGCGGCCTCTGTTCCTGCCTTCCTGGGTTTCCGTACAGAAACTTACTTTCAAATCAGTTCATGCTAAAATATAATGTCATGGGTTTATCTTTTTTGTGTAAAGAGCGAACGGGAAAAAATTGAATAAAATTTTAATATCATTTTCTATTTATAATGGAAGTTGTAAGTTGCATGCTGCATGCTAAATTAACTAGATTTCAGCAGAGGAAATAAAGTAATTACGGTTAATATATGACGTATGTGTTTATGGTAAATCAGGGAGCAATGTAATTTGATACTATCCTTATGGTTTCTTGTATCATTTTACTGCAGTGACAAACAAGTAACAGGGAATGCTGCTACTCCTTTCTTGCTTTCTAGAGTGAATGAGCTAACAGGAGGAGCATCATTAGCTGCCAGTATCCTTTTTATGATTATACTTGTTTTTCTTGTTTCCAGGTTGAACTCACTGATCCAAATATTAAGAAGCAAAAGCACTTATTAGAAGTTGTTATTATAAAATCTTGCTTTTCATTTCCTTTGATTTCTTGATATTTGTTTTCTGTTCTTCTTACTCAAACTGAAGATATTGCTCTGGTGAAGAACAATGCTTACGTTGGTGCCAAAATTGCAGTTGCTCTTGCAAATTTGAGACGGAGTAAGAACAATACAACTTGCCAATTCTTACCTTCTATTGTGTCCTGTTTTTCTTTATTAGTTGTGTCGTGCTTCATCATGTTCTTGAGGAATTTCCATGCGGGTGGGCTTCTTTTACTTGTATCTCTTAGGACTAGTTTGTTTCGATGTAAATGTTTGGAAGTGATTAGCAATGATTTTTTGAGCTCAGTGTCATTGTTTGTTTGGCAGAAAGTGAATGATAATGAGTTCCTTTATTTGAAACTTCACTTGCATAAAGATGTGAATTGAGTTTCAACATAAGGATGTTGAGAGGAAAGATGTTTGTCTTATTGACTTTAGGAGAGTTTACAAACAGGCATATATGAGAATACAATAAGAAAGTAAATAATTGGGATTTATATCCTCAATTATGAGGTTAACTTTCTAATATAATTTCCTTACATTATTAGGAGACTTAATGATGAGGACATCGTCAGCATTTTTTTGACACGTGTACAATCAGGAGACGCCGGAGATCGACGGCTACGATCATGAGTTTTATTTTGAGTCATTTCATATCGTAGTTTATGTTATTTTCAGTTTTTCTGCTTTTGCCCTTATGGGTATTTGGTCGCTATTGTAGCCCAAGGGGCATTTTAGTATTTTATTTTCTTTGTCATTTTGAGGCCTATATATGGCCCTTTTCTTATGTAATAGTTAGTTTTTGATGAATGAAAATTTGCCACTTATGATCTCTTTGTGAGTTCCCCTCCTCGATCTCTTAGTGAGTTCGTAGGAGAAGCTAGATCTCTTTGTGAGTTCTAGATTTTTCGGCAAACTATTTTTACTTCGAGAGTTCTAAATTTTCGCCAAGTTATTTTCGTGGAGATCTGGATTGAAGAAAATTGAGGTGAGTGGATTTTTAGCAAATCAAATCCCTTGAAATTCCCCTCCTCCCTTCCCCTCACCCCTTGCCGCCGCCTCCCCTTGAGCCGTCCAGGCCGCCGGCCTACAAACCCCCACCCGCCGGCCAACAGCCGGCAAGCAGCCCGCCGGCCACCCTTTGGACCACCTTGCCGCCGGCCCCCTCTAGCTCCCCCCTTTGAATTTTGAATTCTCCTCTCTTAATGACTTTCCTAATTAAACCATATTAATTTGGAAAATTAATTAAGAGGAGTTACACATATTTGAAATTTAAATTCAAATTCCCTCTTACTTTCATTTGAATTTGGAAGTTACTTATGATAATTAATTAAGAGGAGTTACACATGTTTGATATTCAAATTCAAATTCCCTCTTATTTTCATTTGAATTTGGGAGTTACTTATGATATAATTAATTCTGAAATTAAATGTCAGATTTTATTATGCTTAATTAACTCCTTGTGGTCCCCACTCATTTAAATTATCAAGCCTCCTCTCTCCTCTATATGTGGCCGGCCCCTTAATGGGCTTTTCTCTCTCCCAATTTAAATTCAAAGCCCCACCAAATCAGCCCATAATTATCTCCTCAATTAACACCTCTAGCCATTAATGGATTAATTTGAAATTTCAAATTAATCTCCCTCCAAAACCCCTTGAAGCTGAATTTAATTCAGTTTTCTAATTTTTCCCCTCTTCCCCTTGCTCACGGCCAAGCCCCTCCCCTCACTAAACCGCCACCTTTCCCCCCCTCAAGGGCTCAAGAAGAGAGCTCGCCACATCCATGGAAGGCCGACCCCGACATCAACCACAGCTTCGTCTTTGATGATCAAGGAAGAAAGGATAAGACGTTGGATGCTCTCTATTCATCCCATGGACTACCCACCACCGGCTACCACTCCAACGGACTACACTTTGTGCGCCATTTGTCTCCTAGTGGCATCGCTCGCTTGATCTCAATCTTCCTCCATTAAAGTGCCACCAACAAGAGAGTGAGTGAGAGACCCAAGGTGAAAAGTTCTATTTGTTAATTGTGAATTATTGTTTCTCTCCATAACATTACTATCTAATTCTATGTTGTCAATTTGATATTGTCCCATTAATCTAGTTGTAACCACATGCCTTACTTAATTTCGACTTGATAATTCCGAGAATTTAATTTGGGTAAGCATTAATTCTATAACTAGCAAGGCTTTAACAATCTTATATTAAAATCCCCAAGCAGTTCTTGTTTCCATGCATTACGTTTCACATCACTTAACCATTAAATAAATACATTAATACCTATAAAACATGCCAACACCCTCCTCCAAGCTTGATTATATCTATCTATTAGCTCCAACTTGTTATCTAAATGACAAAAAGGTAGGTATCCTAGAGCCTTGGTAAAAATATCTGTCACTTGATTTAAAATGGAGACACATGTAATAATTTTCTTAGAAAACACACATCTTGTATGAAATGGCAATCCACTTCAATATGTTTATTTCATCAATAAAAAATATTATTATTGGCAGAATAAATGGTAGCATGATTGTCATAATATGAAGTCTTAAACCTTGTAACATGGAAATCAAACTCTCCTAGAAGTATTTTAACCCACATTATTTTGTATGTATTATGAGCTATAGCTTTGTATTTGGATTTAACATCTCTTTCTTGCTTTTCCAAGCAATCATATTTCTCCCAACATATATACAATATGTAATCTTAAAAAAAGAAGAAGCAATTTGTAGATGTTGCTTTCCTGTCCTTGGTAGAGCCAGCATAATCAACAAATAGAGACTGCATTAATGTTTAGACGTGCATATTCAGTATATAACAATTTTTTCATTATGAGTTTTTAATACTTATGAAGATATAAAAATAGCTTCTCAATGCTTCTTTAAATTTTGTGCGTGCTGACTTACGACCCTAATAACAAATGTAATATTAAGGATGACTTACAACCCTGATAACAAATGTAATATTAGGTCTAGTAACGATCTAATACATCAACTTATCAATTAACCTTCGTTATTGCAATTGATCATCAAATGGTTATCATCATTAGCTATAACAATAGACTTATAGCCAAGAAGTTTCATTTGTTTAAGGAGGGTAATATTGTATTTTTGAGAAAATGTTACTGATGAGGTCATCGACAGACATTTTAGGTAGGTTTACCGGCGAAGGAATCGTAGATCGACGGCTACGATTGGGAGCTTATATTTCTGATGTTGCCACGTCATCTCATGTTATTTTCCATGTATCTTTTTTTTTTATTTCAAGCATTAGTTACTATTTTGCCCTTATGAAGGCTTAGTGTTTGTTGTAGCCTGGTGGGCATGTGAGTCATTTTATTTTCATGTTTTGGAGGCCTTTATATAGAGGTCTCTTCCTATTGTATGAGCTAAATATTTGATTAATAAAAAAATTATGAGTTTTTCATTCTTCTTCTTGCTTGAGAGCTTGAGAGAAAGAGAGGAGACCAAGGAGAGGCTCCATCCGAAATACCCAACAGCCCGCGCCGGCGAGCTCTTGGTTTTTATTTATATTTTCTTATTTTCTTTTTCCCCCACCTTCTTCTCCACATACCAGCCCCTTCCCTTGAACTTGGACTGCTTTTCTCTTCCCCTACAGCCGATCCAGAGAAAATTCCCCACCCTCCTAGTCCCGCCGATCTCCCCTACTCGCCCCCCATCTTGCCGCCGGCTGTGTCAACTGTCGGCCCCAGCACAGCCACCGTCCCCCCCCCTCAGCAGCCCGGCCCTCCTTCCCCTAGCTAATCCCGCCGAACTCAGTGCTTGGGGAGTTTGAATTCAGCAATCAATTTTCTTTTAATGCTTTCCTAATCAAATTAGGGAACAATTGATTGAGGATTAATTACCCGAATTCAAATTCAAATTTCCCCTCCCTCCCTCATTTAAAACTTCCCTAATTAATAAAATCTGAAATTAAACCTCAGATTTTTATTAAATCCATGGGGCCCACCAATTAATCAAATCCCTTCTCTTTCCCCTCTTGTTTGGCCGGCCCCTCCACCTAGCCTCTTCTCTCTCTACTTGCCACCTAAGCACCCACTAATGACTCCATTAATTTTCCCCTATTAGTTGCTCCTCTCTCTCACATAATTGAGGGAAAATTTTGAAGCAAATAATTTCTCCTCCCCATCCAAAATCTGAAATACAACTTCAGGTTTTCCTCCAAACCCTTCCCTAGCTCACGGCCCAACCTTCCCTCTCTCGTCTCCTTCCCTCCGCACTCCAATGTTGAATGGCGGATCCGGAGTTTGAGTGGGGATTAGTATTCAACGCCGACGGAAGCATTAATATCCTACGATCTCCGTGCTTCGACGTA
This sequence comes from Dendrobium huoshanense, assembly GCA_016618105.1. Lineage (NCBI taxonomy): Eukaryota > Viridiplantae > Streptophyta > Magnoliopsida > Asparagales > Orchidaceae > Dendrobium > Dendrobium huoshanense. The sequence continues at coordinate 64,467,655 of CM028358.1, read as the reverse complement.
GGATTTGAAGACGACGCCACAGTCGAAGAATACTTGGAGCGAGTCGTCCCGATTCTTGTGAGCATCTTCGACCGACAGTTTCGAGACTACGCTTGGACGATCATCGGACGCCATCCACCACCACTTCCACCGGCGGCTACCTCTCCGGTAACGAAGTCCTTCGTATCCTTTTCCGTAGTGGTGCTCTCCATCTTCTTGTGGTCCTTTCTTCTCCGCTAGAGCCCAAGAGTGAACGAGTGAGAGGGTGCTCAAGGTGAACTTTTTCATTATTAATTGTGGGATTTTGTTATGAGCATTTAAGTAGTTCTTTTATCTTGAAATGTTATGAATTGTTTGGTGATCTCAAAGCAAATCTTCGTCTAAGCAAGTTGATTACTTAGAATAATTTTAATCCTTTATTTTATTGGTAATAAATTTGTATTGGCAAGTTTTAATTAACTCTTGTTTTAATTTTCGCACGCAATTCCTTCTTTGATTCACATCAGTTACCCTCTTTTTACTATATTTGAACTCAATTGCATGGAAGTATTTGGTTCATTGTAAATATTTGATGATAAATAGCCTTCGCAAAATGTTTTATCTTAGAGATGTCGTGATGTCATTTCTAGTTAGTATGACATTATCAACATAAACAACAAGGAAGACGGATCTCACAGGAGTATGTTTGATGATAGAGTGATATGTAATGTTATTTTGATGACTATCAGGCTTTGGCACAGTTGTCCCAACCAGGCATGTAGACCTTGTTTAAGGTCATATATAATCTTCTTGAGAAGACTTACGGTACTTCCCCTGAACCACATATTTAGAAGGTTACTTTATATAAGCAACTTCTTTATTACTTACCTTAAAGGAAGACATTACTTGCATCATTTGTAGTATAGTCCAACCCTAATTTATGGCCACTAACAAATGGATCTTGATGGAGCATATGCATATAACAAGGGAGAATGCTTCAAACTAGTTGACTCCATGAATGGAAATCATTTGAGCTTTATAGTGACGAATTGTGTACAACAATATCAAGCCTTTATCCCACTACGTGGGGTCGGCAAATAGTGACGAATTGTGTATCAAGATAAAATTTTCTATTGAACACCCACTGCCAGGCAATGAACAGGCTTCACCTCAGGAGAGGGGATGGAAGGTATGATGATTGAGAATAGCTCAATAGCATTCAATTTCCATAGCTTTTTTCTTACAAGGATGCTGCTACACATCTTGATATGTCCTAGGAATAGACAAGGATGACAGAGACAAGACATGGTGCAAGGGGCGGAACCAGTAATAATTTTCAGGGGGCAAACTTATAAGTAACTGTTGGTATATATGTCGGGGGTCCAGGGGATAGCGCCCCCTGGCTGGGTTCGTCCAATCGCCTAAAAATCATAGTATTTTATTTTATTTTATTTTTTTTTGTGGGGGGGGGGGGGGGGGGGGGTTGCAATTGCCTAAAGATTCTTGTAATAAAGAGTAAAAAAAACCTAGAGGGAGATAAATTACCTAAAAATCCATATAATAAACAAAATTTTAATTTTTTTAGGGGGGCAATTGCCTTCCGGGCACTTAAGGGTTCCGCCCCTGTATGGTGCTAAACAAGGTGGATATCAAATGCAATACAAGAGAATAAAATAAGTAATATGCTTCATTTTCCCCTGTTGGAGAGCAATAGGAAGGTTTAAGTCAGATGTATCATTAGGTGGTGGTTGCTGAATTGAATCCTACAATGTAGTGGGAGGTGTTGTCATGGTTGGAGGATGAGGGCGATGAGAGTATGCATATAGCGGTGTAGAGGTTAAAAGTGCAGATTTCGGTGGAAGAGGAACAAAGGTTGAGTAAGGCTTAGGGTCATAGGAGGTGAAAATAAAGGGGTAGTGAAAAATGGCAGAAGTATGCATGCATCCTGCAAATTAGCACCGATAACCTTTTTTGCTCTGTAGCAAAGAAGAAAAAATGTCTGAGAAACATTCATGATATCCCTATAACATTAATATGGTGGTTTTTTTTTTTTTTGCTTTCAATAATACCATTTTATTGAGATGATAAGAGTAGGAAATTGTTACCGGTCCAACCTAGACCGGGTTGGACCGGTTCAGGTTTACTGCTGCCGGCCTAGGGGGAGGACGGATCCAAGGGAGAATGGGGCAGATGGCCTAGTGGTCCCAAGCCATTAATGTAATGGGTGTTTAGGAGGGAAGTTTTTATTAGAGGGTTGTTTAGGGATTTTGTATGTCTCCTTTTGCTTTAATTATGGGCTAATGATAGAATTAGGGTTTTCATCTTGAATTTGAAAGGGATTGGAGATCTAGGGTTTGTGTTCTTGGGCTCTAGGCTTGGCTAGAGAATCAGAGAGTTGTTTCTTCCTCTCGAATTGAAGAAACGTGTATCTTTTGCTGTTTTCCTGCATCTACTAGTGGAATCCTTCGTTTTCTACCAGTTTTCTACTGTTTTCCCCAAGAAATCTGCTGTTCGTTGTTGTTTTACTTCTGTAAACAGCAGTTTTGCTCCATGTATTCACCAATTGCGATTATGTTTGCTTGCGAACTCACGTATTTCCCTTAAGGTTACTTGCGAACTCAAGTATTTCCTATCAGAAATCTGGAAAATAATACCATTAATAGAGCAAAAGGTGCAAAATTGAGATTACAAGAATTTTAAGGCATCATCAGTGCATATAATGCTTTGAAGAAAGCTAAAAATTAAACTTCTATTTCCTGAGAAAGATTGAAATGCATGAAGGACCTTAGATTGGCATTTAAGGACCGGGTTAGGAGTCTAAACGCTTTAATGAATTAACTCAAAGGGATGAGAATAAGGACCAATAGTGGAGGATAGAATGAACACATGATATTCTTTAACTACCTCTTATGCATGACAATTGAATTTGAGTTAATTCTTATAGTTTTCTAGGAGGATGACCTAGTTGACAGTGCCAATGAGAAGAAGTAATTCTGGAAGATAGAGCGGAAGAAACATAAGTAGAAGAACAAATCTTTTTTAACAACTTTGCCACTTGCCTTATTGGAGCTGAGATCTTCAAAGTCAGAATAAGATTGGTAGATATTTAAATACTTTCATGTTATATTTATAATTTTTATGCAATATTTAAAATTATGTTCTGAATATTCATTAATTGCAACCATGTAGATATGTAAATATATTGAAATTTATTAGCATGTATGTCATTCCCCCTTCAATTTAACTGTATTTTGTTATTTTTATTTCTGATAATTTATTTGTTCTCCTTACAGGTCCCCCCCTGAGGTCTGCAATCTGAGCTTTTATGTATCTTGAGGGGGCTTCTATTTTAAAACTGAGTGCTTCTCAGCAAATCATTACCTGTCAAAGGATCCGTTTGAAATATGTAAATCGAGTCTCACTTTTATTTCCTGTTTCATTAGTATTTTCTGAATGCTCCAAGTGAAAAAAATGGCTGATGAAGAGCTCAGAAACCTTCCTTTTGCTTATCTTAATTGTTATTGCAAGCTGGAAAAAATTACATATGGTTTATGTGAAGATAAGAAGACAAAGTAGTTTGGTGCTATAAAATTAGACGTCTAAGGCTTCATTCGGGACGGTTTTTTATTGCTTCATAAAACAGTTTTTTAGTTTAAAATTTAATATTTTTATACTAAAAAATTACTTTAAGAAGCAGTAAGAATGTCACCTCAAATGAAATTTAAGATTTCATTTGTGACAACTTTCTTACAACTTTCTAAAGCAGTTTTTTAAAACGAAAAATTTTTGTACTAAAAAACTGTTTTAGAAATCAATAAGAAAGTTGTACCAAATGAAATCTAAAATTTTTTTAGCACATAAAATTTATTCCCAATTGTTGCTTTCTTCTACTTATATTTTTCTTCTTGATTTATTTTTTAGCTTTTTATTGTGCCTTAGCTTGTGGTAAGAATATTTTCACTAATGTATGAATTTACATCTGTGCCATTATAGTAAGTCTGCTGTCTATGCTCAATTGTACCCTTTTTTTTTCAAATATTGTAAACTTATGGTGGTCACCATAGTGAAGTTAACAGGGTATTGTCCACAGTCCAGCTGGAATTATCAAATAAATGTGGAAAGTCTAATGCCAATTGCTAAGCCATTTCTGGTGAGATGGATAGGGATGCAGGTGGTGGAATATTTCCCTTTGAAGTCAAATATTCATTGGGTGGTGTGCATAAGTCACGAGTTAACTGTTGAATGTTCTCCTTCTGCTATTCCAAAAATTAGACTATTTTAATAACAAAATATTGTAATTCTTTTCAAACAAAATTTTTACATGCAAAAAAAAAACGTATCGCTTCAGTTTTTCATGCAAATATTTCATTAGAAATTAATGTTTTCCATAATAATATTACTAGTGTTATGAAAATTTTCCTTAGATTAAAATTTTCCATTTATTTTAAGTTATTTAATGTTAGTGATAATTAAAATATTATAAAGTTTTTATGTTATTTATTAGGATGCAATATTAGGGGTTGGTATAACAGAAATATGTATTTATAATGATTTTTGTGATATTTAATTATATGAATATAAAACTATTTAAAAGTAATATTGAAAATAGTACTCTTTGATGCAACACTATGAATCAACTGTTACGTCAATTAAGCTACAGAAACATTGGTACGGTTATCGCAAGGCGAGGGGGCCAATCAAGGATATGAACAATTGTTACGTACTCCGATCGGATGCAGAGGAGCATCCGGTCGTAGGCAAAAAAACTCGATACTGCGGTTAAAAAACTCGGTACACCTGCTAAAAAACTCGGTACACCTGCCTTCTTTTTGCCTAGGACATCCGGTCAACCGAACAAAATAAAAGCTCCAAGAATATGTAAGCCCCAAAGATATACATGGGGCCCATTTAAAGATAAGTACGAAGGCCCGCGAATGGGATGGCCCTCGGATGATGTATGCATGGTCGGTCATGCGAAGCATGGCATCCATGCCATGGCGTCTATTTTTTTCCCGCGCGAACATGAAGCCATTTCTCGGGAGTAGAAAAGGGAGGGAAAAGGAAGAGAGAGGAGAGAGACAGGGCAGAGGACTCTGAGCCGTGATCCAGGCAAATTCCTTCAACGATTTCCAAAACCCTAAAAGCCCTTTACGTTACGCCTCCCGCTATTGCCGGTGGCTCTGGCAAGCTGCTGTCTGTGGCTCGTACGAAGCCTGCAAAGATACTAGGGTTTGGAGGATATTCTGTCAATTGTTCTACGTGTCTTCTGTTCGTTTCAGAAGATTTTGAGAAATGGTATGGTAGATCGGGTAGGGTTAATGGCGAAAACAGGCTTGAGTGGTCTAGTCCCGTGTGTTTCGGGAATGGATGACGTTAAGCCGTCGATTTCCTCCTGTTCGGATGATGGAGATGCTCTGGAGGCTCGTTTTGCTAATTTGTGCAAGGTGTGAATTTTCTTTACTGTGATTTGTGCTTCTTTCCTCTCGTTTTGGTTCGCTTTTCGTTGCTTAAGTATTGATTTTGAATTGCAGAGTGGGCTTGCGCTTGATGAGAGCACAACGAGACAGGCAATGGTCTTGTTCAGAGAAAGTAAACACATTCTGCTGGCCAACATATCTACAATTGGAAGCGGAACTGTAAGTTGATTTCTTTTTGGACTGTATAGTTTGGAATTCGTAGGGACCATTGTTGAAATAAAAATCTCATTTTTAACAATATTAGCCTGGAGAGGTCGAGAGGTATTGGTCAGCATTTGTATTGTACTGCATTACAAGATTGGGTCAAAGTAAGGGAAGGAAGGAAAGTGGGCAGCATGGAGTTTCTCTATGTCAAATTTTGAGGGCTTCTAAGTTAAAGTAAGTTCTTCCCGTGTAATTATTTTGTTAAAGGAAATGGTATATTTACATTCCATATTTTGGGCATGATTTACACTCCAATTTATTGCTTTGTAGCATTGTTGACTTTTTCAAAGAGATGCCACAGTTCTCTCTGAAGGCTGGTTATATTCTTAGTGGTTTATATGGTTCAGATTGGGAGAAGAGGCTTGAGGTATCTGAGATTATTGCTGTATTTATGGTTTAGCAGTTCATTTGTGTCCAATGTTTAACAACAATTTGTTTTTTATACGTGTTTAGTTGAAGGAGTTGCAAGTGAATTTTGTTCATCTAAGCGCTTTAAGCAGGTAAATTTTAATATTTAATAGTATACTATTTTGTTGTTCAAGTTTTTTATTTTAACTCCTGAAAATATTTGACAGAGTATTGTTTAGACATGTATGAGCATAAGCTCTGTCCAGTGTTGATTAGGGTTGTCAAAAAGGCTTGTTATTTGAGTTTAATCATGTTTAGCTTGATAATTAGCTCAAGTTTGGTTAGTTTTAGTAACTTTGTTTATTTAATGATCCACCATATATGAACATGGCTTTATTTGATCAAGTTTAGCTAGTAGCTTGGTTATGTTTATGTATATTAAGTAAAATTTTTGTCCTTGAAACGCTCATCTTTGACTTTATTCATAGATGAGCCAAACACAAATATAAAATGTTGGCTCATTTGCTTAATGGTTCGAGTCAAAAAAACAGCTAGGCTTGTTCAAATTTGGCTTGTTTACACCTCAGTGCTGAGCTTCTATTTCCTACAACGTACTTAGTAATCTACTTGTTATACATTGACCAGTTTATACAGTCTATATTTTCTTCTTTGCTTTTTTACTCGTGCATCATTCACTTTGGAGGACATGCTTCAATAGGTTATCCTAATTGTATGCAAATATCAAATTTCTTTTTCCTTCTGGTTCCTCTATGCAAGCTAGCTAATTCTATAGGATTACATCTTCTAGTAATCTTCTAGAAGCCTAAACAAAGTGTTTGGCACTGGTATCATAGCTCCACTATCTAATCATAGGATAAGCTACCGTAGCAAAATATTATGTGCTATTGGCTTGGATAAACATGTACATCAGATTTTGAAATTTGCTCTTAGATACAAGTAGTATGACGTATGATGAACTTTCATGAATTAGAGGCAAGAGGATACAAATGTCTTTGCTCAATGGCATACATTTGATCCAAATTGCTTTGCTCAATGGCATAAAGTTTTACTTTTGAAGGTTATCAACAGATTGTTATTACTCTAAGCTAGGGGTGTAAACGAGTCGAGTTTTAACACTATCGAGCCCAGCTCGTCAATAGGAAAGCGAGCTCGAAATTGAGCTCGACTTGCAACATTGTATCGAGCTCATCGAGCTGCTCGATTTATCGCCTGTGTTAGTTTCGCGCTCGCCTATTTAAATTTTTCCGCCTGGTTTTCGCAGATTATCCCGCCCGGTTTTCCCATAGCTGCCATCTTGAAGAAGCTGAATTTTTTTTTAATTTGCAAATCTCAAAGCATAAATATTCATACTTTAAGATGATTCCTGTCAGGATTTAAAACATTCCTTTTTGATAATAAGTAAAGCTGCAAGCATAATGATATTTATTAATATTGACATTTGAAACTTATTTTATTAACTAAAATAGGCGGAAAATCAGGCAACGTTTAAAATTTGAACTAAAATTTTAAATAACTTTTAAACGTAATAAAAATATTAATAATTAAAAAAAATCAATTAGAAATTTGAGCTGGCTCGCAAGCTCACGATAAACGAGCTTGAGTTTGAGCTCAAGCTCGTTTACTAAACGAGCTTGAGTTTGAGCTCAAGCTCGACTCGTGAGCTCGATAAGCTCGGCTCGCGAGCCCATTAATGAGCCGAGCTCGGCTCACTTACACCCCTACTCTAAGCTTATAAGTTAGCTTTGAAAGCATGTTGTGGGCTGTGTTTTGCTGCAATAATTTATGATATACCATCTAGAATGGTTGTTGGATGGTTATTGTCAATGCAGGACTTTGAACCTTATTTATCATAGATGCCTTGCTATGGAATGCGGATTTACCATAGTTTTTTCAGATATCATATTTTCATCACTTTGTTTTCTTAATCTGCCAGAACCTTATTTTTGTGGAGGATTTCTCAAAATATGTGAGTTATAATTGTTCTGATATACTTAAGGAACCTTATGTGCCCTTTTATGTTTCTTAAGTTTTGTGCTGATGCTTTTTCACATGCGTTGATGCAATAATATGTTTGTTCAGAACATGCTTGTTCTAATGATCATTAACCATGTATTCTCTCCAGGCACTACAGGCGAGCATATCAAGAACTATTTTTGCTGGGTGATTCTAGCAGCCAACCTTCTGGTTTTTCCAGTAATACAGGGTACATTTCAGATTTCCACCGTTTTGGATGGTTATTATTCTTGGCTCTACGGGTGCATACATTCAGCCGTTTTAGGGATCTTGTGACCTGTACTAATGGATTAGTTTCAATATTGGTGGGTGTTTTTTTCCCATGGGGTTCTTGATTCATTCTGGAAGTATTGTAATTCATGAAGGGATTCCTTTACTAAGCTCACCATGTATTTTATGACAGGCCATACTTATTCTCCACGTTCCCATAAAATTTAGGAATTTCAATGTCACCAACTCTCGGCTATTTGGTAATTGACTTATGAAATTTCATGCTTCAATCATACACATCCTTGCTTTGTTATATTTTGTCTTATACGTTGCCTTAGTTTCTGGTAATTTCTTATATATGCAGTTATGTTCTATTCTTTTGTTTGGTTTTTTGCGTGACATATCGCTGGCTTCACAGGGAAGAAAAATGAAAAGGGTGTTGATCTTCTTGCTTCTCTGTGCGACATTTATCATACATCAGAAGATGAGCTGAAGATAACATTGGACAAAACTAATAAGTTAATTGTGGACATTTTAAACAAAAATCCTTGTCCAGCTTTAGAATGTAAAACACAAAACTTGGATTGCTTTAATACAGGTGCATTTTTATTCATTTGATTCTTTTTTTTAAAAGCTTTTATTGGTTCATTTTCTTTTCAGTTGATTGATTTTTTTTTAGATTTTTTTGAGTTCTTTGGTGTTTGACTGCTGGTAATCTAGTTTATTGAGGGAATCTTGTATCTTATTTGCTAGTTTGTTACTTTTTGTGTTAGATGGTTTGACGTTCTTTGAGGGCCTTTTGGAGGATGATTCATTGCAATCAATTCTTCATATTTTAGAGAAGGATTATGATGATGCAATTAACACTATTGGTGAATTGGATGAACGGGTGTTTTGTAGTGATGATGACAGTGTACTTGGAACTGGAAGCTTATCTGGAGGAGCCATTAACATATCAAGTAGAAAGGTATATCTAATGATTGTGCATGAATGTTTAAATCCTTTGAGTTTTTATGCATTATTTCATGCTCATGTTAATGCAGAGTAAACCGGACATGATAACTTCACCAGAAAAGACAATCAAAAGTCCTACTTCTATTATGCAATCTCCTACATCATCTGTCAATGGCAATCTTTTGGGTAACTCTAAGATGGTATTTGACACACCTGTTAGTACAGCAATGACAACTGCAAAATGGCTTCGAAATATCATCTCTCCACTACCTTCAAAACCTGATGGAGAACTTCGCCGCTTTCTCTCTTCATGTGATAAGGATGTGACCAATGACATTATAAGGAGGGCCAACATAATATTAGGGGCTATATTTCCGGTTAGTTCATTTGGAGAAAGATGTGTTCCGGGAAATCTGCAAGGTGCAAGCCTAATGGATAGCATATGGGCTGAGCAGAGAAAACTTGAGGCTTTGAAGTTGTACTATCGTGTTTTGGAGGCGATGTGTCGAGCAGAATCACAAAAACTGAATGGCAACAATCTTACTTCACTGTTAACAAATGAGCGTTTTCATCGCTGCATGCTTGCTTGTTCTGCTGAGCTTGTTTTAGCTACTCACAAAACGGTCACAATGATGTTTCCTGCTGTCCTGGAGAGAACTGGCATTACAGCTTTTGACTTGAGTAAGGTGATAGAAAGTTTTGTTAGACATGAAGAAACTCTCCCAAGGGAGTTAAAACGACATTTGAATTCATTGGAAGAACGACTTCTTGAAAGCATGGCCTGGGAAAAAGGTTCATCCATGTACAATTCCTTAATTGTAGCAAGGCCATCCCTTTCTGCTGACATAAACCGCGGAGGACTATTAGCAGAGCCAATGCTATCCCTGGATGCAATTTCAACATATTATAGCATTCCTACTGGAGGCTTGCCACCTCTCCCTTTTCACAAGCGTTGTGAGAACTTTTCAGGTATTAGTTTTTTTTTTTTTTGGTGAATGTATATGGTAACATTGTATTCCAGGGACATACAAAGGTGAAAGACTCCACATATCAAATCATCATAGATGATGTTATTTTTTCTCCTTTTAATTAACATTTTACTGCATATAAGCCTCTCTCAAGCTATTACTTGATCATCAGGTATCATATCAGAGCCCATTAGATCTTGTTAATTGAAACTTTCAATGTTAAGTTATATTCAGTTTCATATATTATTGTTATTATTATTATTCATGATTAGTATTTATCTTGACACTTCTCCAATATAAGCAACCTTTTCTTAACCACCTAGACTCTTAAACAACATCAATAGTCTCTCTTTGGCTTAAGTTATGCTGCAACTATATTGTATGCTTCGGTTCTTTTAACTTTTCATTTGTTCTATATTTCAATGCTTCTTACTGTTTCTCCATTGAAAATTGTCTATATATCTTTTCTTGCTAATTTAATTTCAGAATAATCAATGAAGTTTTACTTTTAAAAGAGAATTGTTTGAAATGCAGATCTAAATGGTGATGCTCCATCTCCGAAGAAGCAATGTACTGAATATAGGAATGTTCTGGTGGAGCGCTCTTCCTTTACTTCTCCCATCAAGGACCGAACACTGGCTACCAATAGTCCCAAATCTAAATTACCACCACTACAATCTGCTTTTGCTAGGTTAGCAGTTCTTTTTCAAATCTTTTGTTAGCAGCTTTGTTCGTTTACAAATACTTAAGGAACTTTCTATTTGATTCCTCTTTGAATATAATACCCCTGTTTACAGCCCAACACGTCCCAGCCCTTCAGGAGGTGGGGAAACCTGTGCTGAGATAAGTATTAATGTGTTCTTTAGTAAGGTAAAAGTCCTTAAATGATACTTCGTAATATTCCCTTGCTTATAAAGTATGCTTGATTGTGATGTACTTGTGATCTTTATTTGTGTTTTGCAGATTGTAAAGCTGAGTGCAATTAGAATCAGAAGCTTGTGTGAAAGATTGCAATTGTCACAGGAAGCACAAGAACGTGTTTATTGTCTCATTCAACAAATTCTTAGTCAGAAAACTAGTCTTTTTTTTAATCGGCACATAGACCAGATCATACTTTGCAGTTTCTATGGTGTTGCCAAGGTAAGACTGGCTACCTTTGATTATGCATTAATCTTGTTCAATATTGTAATAGTTCTTTCAAATTTTCTTCTCTGATTAACAGATATCACACATAGACTTGACATTTAAGGAGATTATTTACAACTACAGAAAGCAGCCACAGTGTAAACCACAGGTCTTTCGTAGTGTCTTTATTAATTGGCCATCAACAAGCCGCAATGGGGTAATGTATTTATCTTCTGTTCTTTAGATTGTCCATACATATTATACCTAAGTTGAACCAACTTTGTGCAGAAAAAAGGTCAAGAGCATGTTGATATCATTACGTTTTACAATGAGATATTTATTCCCTCTGTCAAGCCTTTGTTGGTGGAGCTAGGATCTGCTGCAGGCCATTCAAATTCTGAGAGGCCTTCTGAAGTTACTAGCAACATAGATGGTATACTCTTTTTTTTTTCTCTGCAACAGTATCATGGGTTTTGCATTTTACATCAAGCTTTGTTTGCTTTATAATGATATGGTAATTTTTAATCTGCTTTCATGTATCAACTGAAGGCCCAATTCCAGGATCACCTCAGCTATCTCGTTTTCCAAATCTTCCTGACATGTCTCCAAAGAAAGTTTCAGCTTCTCATAATGTTTATGTTTCTCCATTACGATCATCAAAGGTTTATTTCTCATCTAGTAATTTGACTTTACATGTTTTATTTGTTTTAAGCTTTTTTTTATTGTGTAGAAGTTTGTTCAACTTATATTTGTCTGTACTCGTTTAGCATATTATCCTTGAACGTAAAAGTATAATTACATGCATGAAAACTTTCTCTGTTTCTATCTTGTGAATTCGTTATTAAGCTTTATTTCTCTTATGTAGTAATCACTTCCCTTTGTTGTCTTCATAAGAATTTAAGAGTACTTGCTGTCACATTTGTATATGACTGTAATTTCTTAATTTATAAATTTTTTTGTGATGAGGAGTTTATCATAATCAGATTTATTAAAAATTGGTAATTATAAAAATTGTTATTTGATTTTCTTAAACAAAAATCATAATACTCATAGTAGCTTTTGACAATGAAGCCTTTCTTACAACAATTTTATAGATAATTGCAGTCACCCTAAATGAACCTTCTTTTAATCTAATTAATTGGCAAATAAGAATATTAAATATGGCAGCATTAAGTAATATTATTAAGCTCAAAGATGATGTAAACTATGATATTGAAGAGAAAGAATGAAGTGAGATTCATTTTCCCTCCCATTCGCCTATTTCTACATAATGAAAACAATCTAAACAGTGGGGTAAAACATATCGTGGATGCTTTTGTTAACTTCTCAAAAATCCTCTTTAATTTTTCTATGCTATAAAGATGTCATTCTTAGAATAATTATTTTCATGAGAGCTGATGTTTATCAGATGGATGCTTTACTTTCACCAAGCTCTAAGAGCTATTACGCTTGTGTTGGTGAGAGCACTCATGCTTATCAGAGTCCTTCCAAAGATCTATCCGCCATCAATAACCGCTTGAACAGGTATGCCGAAGAAATAGCACACCTTCCGAATGATTAAGGTTTTGGGACGGTTTTATTACTGTTTTTTAAAGTAGTTTTTTACTATAAAAAAATTAATTTTTGTATTAGAAAGCTGTTTTAAGAAGTAGTAAGAAAGCCGTCCTAAACAAAGCCTAAATAATGATATAATTATGTTATATTTATTTGTTGCGCTGCTTTGTTTCAGCAGCAGAAAAATAAGTGGTAGGCTCAACTTTGATATGGTCAGTGACTCAGTTGTGGCCGGGAGCCTTGGCCCTAACAACAGCAATTCAGATTCTCCTTCTGCCGCCGCCGCCGTCGCTGCAGCTGCTGCTTTAAAGAACCCTGTAAAGTGTGAGCCACCTGATTGCTAATTCCTATTCCTCTTATATATATGTTTGTGGGCTGTCTGTTCTAAAGTTAAGGACTGTGTGTGAGCAGAATGCTTATTTATAACAAATAATGTCATTCCCCTTTGACCGCCATGTTTTCTTGGGCTTCAGTTTAGCGATTTGTAAAAAGATGTTCCTATAGCATAGTTTTAATTATATTTTTTTCTTCTGTTACAAACTGTTTCTTTTACTTGGGGTGTATTAAGATTGGTTAATCTTAAAAGTATTAAGAAACTAGGACTGTATTAAGATTGGTTAATTAAACATGATCAGATTACGATTTTGTTTGTGATGATTTTTTATTGCTTATTAAAACAGCTATTTAGTACAAAAATTAAAATTTTTGTATTTGAAAACTGCTTTAAGAGGAAATAAGTGCGTTTGGGACGGCTTTCTTACTGCTTCTTAAGTATAAAAATTTTAAATTTTAAACTAAAAAGTTGTTTTAAGAAACAATAAAAAAGTCGTCCCAATTGAAGCCTACATTACTGGTGAGGTTACATAAGCCACCTTGATGAGAGTAGTCATCAAAGCTATAAATCTGACTATATTTATGAACTTCAAAGCTTCTCTCCTTATAATAAATAGCTCCATTGGGGCATTCCAAGAAATTTTATTGTTTCCCATTAACAAAATAAACCTCTGCTGCTTGTTTTAGCATTTTACAATTAACACCACAAATCAAACCTCCCCTCTCCAACCAAAAAAACAAAAGAAAGAAAAAAAAAAAACATCAACATAAAGCATTAATTGCACTATCTACACATTTTGTTCCTGAAGATTTGACAAGGCAAAACATTGAAGTATTTTCAGATATCTCAGGCACAGTCAATAGCCTCACAGGCTTCCCAGTTAGAAGTACTGAGATGGAGTTCAGAGCCTCCCTCATCCAATCATACCTGCAAAGCTTCCATGCCTCCCATACATTAAGCTGCTTAAATGAAAAGCATTAGAGAATGTTATAAGTAATTTTCTTAAGAAAATCATAAACAAAAGCATAGTTGCAAAGTTTGTTAAATGCATACCCATTTCCTATCATGGGAAGATTGCTCCGGCCAGAGCTCGAGCTCTTCGGTAACTTCGAGCGCAAATATGTAGCCTCTGCAAGCACCTTCTTGGCCTTTGAGGTTCTGTTTACTCTTGCTTTTGAATTCCCAAACTCCCAGTAGAGTATCCTAAAGAAAGAAATACAAGACCATTAATAAAATGCACCATGATCATGTCTTCTAACCTAGATTCTAGTTCAAAGAACTTGTATGTTTTTTCCATAATATTAGAGAATCAATAAATTAAGATAATTAAGATAAACTCATACACACATCACATACGCAGGCTTCGAACCCAATATTTTTTAGTTGGTAGTCAAAACTCTCAACCAACAGATCAAGATGAGTTGTAGCGAAGCTTATATGTGAAAAAAAAAACCAATATTAGCTTACATGAATAGTTCCTTGAACCCCTGCTTCCTCCAAAGCTTCGCGGCGTGCAGCTTGATCCACAGTCTCATCATTATCCCATCCACCCTGCATAGTGAGCAATTCGTCAGTCGATAATAACAGAAAATAATACTAAGAACATAACAAACATAGGGAAAGGATTGCTATACCTTTGGGAAGATAAGATCATGGCGATTTGGTGAAGTGATCATAAGAACCTCCAACTTACTCAATGAATCACCGGTCGGATTTTCTACATTTTGTTTCAGTCTATAAGGTATGCACCTAGTTCAATCACAAGAGGGCAAAGGTGAGGCAAATGTTGAAATTTCTACTGCTAATCTACATACAAATTCTAGCTTACAAGACCACACTTTTTCTTCTATCACCACAAATTCTAACTCAGAAGATTATAAGCTACTTGAATTTAAGATTTTTCATTATTTTGTAACCATGTTAGTTATAAATAAAGTCATGAAAAATAAATGAGCTAATTTTATTCCTCGTTGAATCCATCATTTAATTAAGGTTTCGTCTGGGACGATTTTCATTCTACTTTATAAAGCAGTTTTTTTAGTAAAAAATTTATTTTTTTACTAGAAAGTTGCTTTATGAAGCAGAAAGAAAGCCTTCCCAGACATAACATAAGACATCAAAATTGATTTCGAGCGACAAATCTTTTTTAAAATCAGTTAAATATTATGACTTATATTTTCACAATCAAAATGAGTAACACATATTTTATGTTTACAAACAATCAAATGAGCCCTTAGGTGATGACATATGCTACAAAAAATACTATTTAAACTACTTCATAAGGAGAACATAAGCACCTGCCAAAACCAAAAATAAAATAGCCTCATGATAGGTAGAGATTATTATATGTGGTCTCCGGACTGTCAGGAGGCGAATCCAAACGCGCCACATTACCCGGATGCACTGGGCCCCGGGTGACATGGTGCATCTGGATTCGCCTCCTAATAAATCCGGACACCGCACGTAATAATTTTCCCATGACTGGGGGACTTGGCTCTCATTGCTGAAGCAATAGCTTAAGCACATTAGCTGCTAACTTCTAACAATGGCGATTAAAGAACACCAAGAACTCATTTGATTACTTTTTGATGAAAAAACGCTTTAACAAAACGAAACCAATTCTTCTGCAGGATTTTAAAGCTGTTCACATATTCTAAAATCTATATTGTTGTTTGGCAACACTAACCAAAAGTAATTAAACTCATCATTTTCAAAAAAACATCATCCCATACCCTGCAACAAGCCGAAAGTGATTCTCATAACGCTGCAGTTCACGCCCAGTCCGAGCTTGCAGTGTAGTCGTCATGATTCAGAAGCAAAACTAAGCCTAATTTAAGAAACAAAACAAATATGAAATAGTTATTTCAACAAATAATATACATTAAAAAAAAAACTAAGTAAAACCAAGATAAAAGTACTCCATTTTACCTTTAAGAAATCACTAGCTCTTCCAAACAACAACACTACAGAATCTTCTATCTCTCTCTTCAATATCTATTCAAATTACTTCAAAGCTGCATTCCTTCTTCGAAAACAACTAAAAAAGCTCTCAACTTTTCCACCCAAAGCTTAATTGGAAGAAGAGTAAGGATTGAAACAGGGAAGAACCAAGACTAAATTCTTTCACTCAAATTCTATTTTCTTCTTCTCACCAAGCTCACTTACCACTTCTATATAAACAAAAAATCCACAAATTAAATAATAATACATGACAATTTTAACACTTGGACTTGAAAGAGATTGGGGGATAGTCATAGGCAGTCGAAAGCTGAGCTCTTTCATGGAAACAGAGCAGAGGAGGCAATACAACTAAAGAAAGCTACTAGAATTGGACCATATTAAATAAATATTATCAAATGGGTTGGAAACTTTGGGGATAAGAATATGAAGGAGGTATGATTTTAACATTCTCTTATATTAGTATTTTTTTATAATACATAAATAAAAATAATCTTAATCATTCATCATTGATAATATAAATAATATTTTTTTCAATATTGTCACTGTCCAATATGCTATGTGAAGAGCTGCTATTTTTTAAAAATACATTTAAAATTAGTGAATTTACATAAATAACACTAAATTTTATTTATTTATATATCTAATATCTAAATATTTATATTTATTTTTATAACATCTAAATAACATCACATACAAATATATATATGATTTAGGTATTAAAGTGCTATATAATTTAATATAAATTTTTTGATGTTAGATACTTATATATAATAATTACTAAGTATTTTGAATTGATTATGAAAAATATTTTGTTTAGTTTCTCCATATAATACATGTTTTTATTTTTTATATTAACCCATTTTGAAATCAATTTTGAATTTTGAAGTTCAAATTTGAGAGAATTAAAAAATCGACCGACTTAGTTAAAAAATAATCAAAATTTTATCAATTTTGAATCGATAAATTTGAAGTTTAGCTGAAATTTTTTAAACTTGACTTATTTGAGTCAATAAAATCCTTATAATTATAAATAATTTCTAAAGAGTTTGAAGGATAAGCTTTTTTTTTTTTAATTATAAATAAAATCCTTTTTATTGAAATATATTTTAAAAAGAGCTATTCATAAAAATATATTTCTCCCTTAAGCACGTGTTTTTTATTTTTATAATGTCTCACTTTGGAATGATTTTTAAGCTACTTTGAAATTGAGTGAATTAGAATTATCAAATTGACTCAACTCAAAAAATAATTTAATTTGTCAAATTTAAATTAAGCATACTTTGTTTAAATTTGTCTTATTGTTGGCTTTCTTGCTAAATATTACCATTATAATTAATTAAAATATTAAAGAAAATATTTTTTAATTATATAAATAAAATTTAATGCAATATAAGCTATTTTTTTTATTAATGTATTTTCCCACAAACATCTACTTTTATTTTTTATTAACAAAATTAATTTGTGTTTAATTTATTTAAAATTGTCTTATTGTAATCTTTTTGCTACTTAAAAATAATTTCTTAAAGTTAAACAAAATGTTTTTCTATTGAAATTTTGTATTTAAAATTTATTGGATTTTTTTTTTCTGGCAAGTTTAATTACAGGTGGGCTGAGAATGGACACGTGTCAAGATTTAGGCATATTTATATATTTTTTTATTAATTTAAAATGAAATTAGGGTAGCCAATAATCTAATCAAACTATTCAAAAATTTGTAAGATGATAACATTCACATTTTTCAAAGCATAGTGGCTCATCCAAGAAAGAGCGCAATACATGGTCCAATTCAGATAAATAATAACTACCTCCAATATTTCAGTCGTAAAAAACTGGTTTAAGAAGCAGTAAAAAAGCTGTAAGAAGCCTAAGTAGTCTTCTCCATTGGAGAGTTTGATGACTCTTTATAAAAGTATTCTTGGAAGTCATGTTGAAGTTTACACGTTTAGATACTAATGATTTTATCCTCCATCTCTCACCACACTCCACATTATTAATTATAAAAAAATATTGCAAAATGAGGCACAATTATGTGAGTAGAGACTACCACAATGAAGACACTCAATTGCTTTCATCCACTACTACATTTCTCCATGAACTATCTTTGTAGTTACTCATTGCATAATCTTATTAATTGTTAATGCCCCCCAAAGTACTCTTGCCAATCAACTTATTCAAATAGCAAGGAGAGCTTTGGGTTTTAATCAAATTATTGTATTAAGAAGGGTTGAGGGAGGCTAGGGTTAGTTTTTTATCTTTTATTTTTGCTAAAATTAGGGTTCTTATGTTCTTGAACGGGCTCTAACGACATCTAGAGATTTGGTAGAGACAAATCTTTCTCTCCAATAGAAGATTCATTGTATCTTGGTGTTTTTCTTCATCTACTTTCAATCCGAAGCTCAATTTCTAATTTTTCCTACAATATCTTTGCAATTTTTGTTTTACAAATTGCTGGAATTAAATCTCAGCAAGGGAATTTCTGAATTTCTACAAGCATTTTCTAACAAATTTGATGATGACAACTCTATCATCTCTCATCACTATGAAACTTATATATATTTGACATAATGTAGGCGCACTCATCATCATCATAGGAATCAAATTAATCATTTTATTTTTTAATCAATCATTCTCCTTAGATCATGATCATGTGATTGCTACAAGCTTGCACAACAAGATCAAGATCCAGATTAAGAAGAGAGTGAAGAGCAGGATAAAGGAATTTGTGCAACTATAATTTTTCTAACTGAGAAATAAAATATCGGAGTAGGAAAAATATCAAAGAAGATAACACTAAAACTATAAATACAAATCATTGGGGTTATTTTTTCTTGAATTTTCATGTATTTTTTTTATTTTAGCCTCGAATTTTCTAAATAAATGTGAGTAAATTAAGCTATCTTGCCATGATGACAAGATAAGCTTAATTATTGCAAATTTTCATTAAAAAAAGGATTATTACATGTCTAGCATAAGAAATAGAAAAAAACTTGCTTAATTACATGCAACGAATAATGACTAATAAGGAAGATGGCTATTTTTGGCTGAAATGAAGGAGCCAATTTAAGCTTTATTAGCCACCTATTAATCACTAACTTATGTGCTTATGCTTTAAACCATTCAAAACTATAATAAAAAAGTATATTAAGAAACTATAATCAAAATTATAATGAAAATTTTATACGTATATATTTTTGTCAAAATTTAATCAAATTTCTTAAAATAAATTAGCTAAAAAAATTATATATCTTTTTAAGAAAATGATTTTCTAATTAATTTTATAGTTATAGTCATCTCAAACTGAGCTAATTTCTAATTACAAAAATAAACTTACTCATGGAATATGTAATAAAGATAACTAAAATTTTTGCTTATTGAACCTCTTCTTACCCTTTAAGCTTACTAAAATAACATAACAAATGACAACCAATATATTACCAAGAAAAATTTACTCACTAGTATAACTAAGGCTTCATTTGGGACGACTTTTTTATTATTTCTTAAAACAATTTTTTAGTACAAAAATTAAAATTTATGTACTAAAAACCTGCTTTAAGAAGCAGATGAAGCCTGAGGCTTAGTTTTGGATAGCTTTCTTAATATTTTTTACAGCATTTTTTTAATTAAAAATATTTAGTTCAAAAAATTTTTTATACATGATACGTTATAATGAAATTATCTTGATTGGGCACGAATCTCGATGCAAAACCCAACCCGAAAACTTCAAAAATTAAATCCGGAAGCACCTGAACTCCGATTTCAGTGAGCTTATAGTTAAACTGAGCGTCTCGGAAATACGAACCCAACGACACCAAGTTCAACCCAATCCGAGCTCAAATGAGTCCGAATCAAGGACCCAAAGCGTTGTTAGAAGGTTCAAACTGCAATTTGAGTTATCAAACAGTCTCCAATTTTAACGAGCTTATACTCGAATCGAGCGGCTCGACGAGACAAATCCAACGAGCTTGAGATCACTGAATTCCGACATTATTAAGACCTCCAAATGTCCAACGAATGGTGCACGATTGAAGGGTTCAATATCGGCCGTCCATTCAAACCACTCCCTATTCTCCCATGATCTCACACATATTTACAAGTCATGCCACTCCAGAAAAACTATAAATAGAGCCCTCATTCTTCACAAATGGGACTCAAGTGAAGAAAGAGAAGAAGAAGAGAAGAATGAAGAGAAGGAAGAAGCTCCTCCTCGACCACCGCCGGAGTTCTTCTCGCCACCTGAAGACGCCGGAACTCTGCCAGATTTTTGGGAAACGACAGGAATTTGCAGAACTTTGTAACTTTGTGAGAAGTTGATTGTAAACTAATCATCTTGATTTGTAAGACGAATCAACCTTTGTATTTCAAATAAACACTAGTGGAACTTTACAACTGGGCGAGGCCCCGTGGTTTTTTCCCTCTTTCGGGTTTTTTATGTAAAAATCTTGGTGTTCATTTCTCTTTTCTGTTTGTGTGCTGAATATTCGTGCAACGCTCGGACGCGAATTCATAAACTCTACCGCCGCGTATATTCTAGCCCACAACAGTTTGACGCCGTCTGTGGGAAACACTATCTCACTACTTCAAGTAGTGCTACGATGGTCAACAGGCGCAGCAGTCGTATAGTTGGAGCTTCTCGCTCCAACTCTCATCAGTCCAGAAATCCGTCTATTAACCATAGGCGACCGATGTCAGCATCTTTTCATCTAGTGGGGCAGAATGCTGCCGGAGAAGGGACCTTGGAACCTTCTTTGGAAGAAAGAATCCGGAAGATGGAAGAATCATTTTTTCGCCCCAAAAACAATAAATCAGACAATTTTGGGATCCACGGACACGTTTTTCAACGTTTCAGACTCGATTTCGACACTTTTAGAGCTCAACGGGGCCTCTACAGTCAAGTTTGTGCAAGTGTTCAACTTTCAGAACACAATTTTTTGCGATTCGACGAATGTAAGATTTTGGAACAAATATTTTCGGACTCCTGGAGCTTCGACGTCCAAAAATAAGAGGGCAACTGATACGTTATAATGAAATTATCTTGATTGGGCACGAATCTCGATGCAAAATCCAACCCGAAAACTTCAAAAATTAAATCCAGAAGTACCCGAACTCCGATTTCAGCGAGCTTATAGCCAAACTGAGCGTCTCAGAAATACGAACCCAACGACACCAAGTTCAACCCAATCCGAGCCCAAATGAGTCTGAATCAAGGACCCAAAGCGCTGTTAGAAGAAGGTTCAAACTGCAATTTGAGTTATCAAACGGTCTCCGATTTTAACGAGCGGCTCGACGAGAAAAATACAATGAACCCAAGATCGCCGAATTCCGACATCATTAAGACCTCGAAATGTCCAACGAACGGTGCACGATCGAAGGGTTCAATATCGGCCGTCCAATCAAACCACTCCCTATTCGCCCATGATCTCACACCTTTTTACAAGCCTTGCCACTCCAGAAAAAACTATAAATAGAGCCCTCATTCTTCACAAAGGGGACTCAAGTGAAGAAAAAGAAGAAGAAGAGAAGAAGGAAGAGAAGGAAGAAGCTCTTCCTTGACCACTGCCGGAGTTCTTCTCGCCACCTGAAGACGCCGGAACTCTGCCGGATTTTCGGAAAACGACCGTAATTTGTAGAACTTTGTAACTTTGTAATTTTGTGAGAAGTTGATTTTAAACTGATCATCTTGATTTGTAAGATGAATCAACCTTTGTATTTCAAACAAACACTAGTAGAACTTTACAACTAGGCGAGACCCTATGATTTTTTCCCTCTTTCGGGTTTTCCACGTAAAAACCTTGGTGTTCATTTCTCTTTTCTGTTTGTGTGCTGAATATTCGTGCAACGCTCAGACGTGAATTCATAAATTCTACCGCCGCGTATATTCTAGCCCGCAACAATACAAAAAGCTAATTTTGGAAGCATTAATAAAGTTGTCCGAAACGAAGCGTAAGCCAACAAGAGTTAGATAATTTCAATGATGCGAGCTTAAGAAAATTAGTAGCCAAAGTGAATACATTTTTTTCCAATATTTGATATTGTTGCATCCTTTATGTGAATATTTTTAATTTGTTGTTCTTCAGTTTAGACACTTATTAAGACAAAAATTTGTTGACAATCTTGTCCTGTTGTAATTGCTCGTGATGGGATGATTTTGTATTGTATGTAGTACTTTATTCCTTATTTTTAAGTTTAATAATATATATATATATATATATATATATATATATATATATATATATATATATATATATATATATATATATATATATATATATATATATATATATATATATATATATATATATATATATATATATATATATTCTAAAGTTGGGGATGATGAATTTTGCTTTAAAAACAGGTCAATTTAAATCAAATGTCTTTCTTAAAAAAAATAAAAAAATAAATATCAAATTTTAAAAAAAATTAAAATTTTGAAATTATTATTTTTATATATTTTTAAGTTTATATATATATATATATATATATATATATATATATATCAAATTTTAAAAATTTTAAAATTTTGAAATTATTATTTTTATATATTTTTAATATATGCATATACAAGTCATTAAGGACTTTGGTGTATGTTTTTGTTGATAATAATATTCTTCACATTAATAAGACTAGAAATGAGTTGTTGAAAATCTTGAATTATAGAGGTCAGCTTTAGAGTCTAAAGGTTTTTGTTTGAATAGATCTAAAACTGAAAATATGGACTGTAGTTTTAGCTGTAATGGATCGATCGGTGACTTGCGATATTGGGTAATCAATTAATTAAAAAGAGTGCTCTATTGTTAAGATATCTCATGTTTATCATTCAAAATGATGGTAAAATATATGATATATTTTTATTAGAATTCAAGTTGGATGATTGAAGTCAAGGAATGCATCATGCCTATTATGTGATAGAAAAAGTGGTTTCTGATTCAATTGTAATGAAGACTTCATTTCGCACGATTTTTTAACTGCTTCTTAAATCAAATTTTTAGTACAAAAATTTTAAAATTTATATTAAAAAATTACTTTAAAATGCATTTAAAAAATCGTCCCAAATAAAGCCGAAATTAGATTCTGCTACTCTGATTGTTTGGCTGCCTGCTGATTCCATGATTTAAGTTAGGTAATGGAAAGTGATGGATTTGCCATTATAATTAATGAGAAATATATAAATGACAGGCTATTTAACACGAAAATTTCAGCCCAATTTTTTTTTATTTTTATTTTTTCATATTGGATATGTGTTGGATATTAACATGCAAAGCGATATCGATCGACGCACTAAAAATAATATATGATATATTTTCTTTTCAAAATTGGAATCGGATGTGATCGGCATGAAACACACTGATCATATGATTATGACACGCATAGATATTTCTGTGATACTTTTATTAATATATCAATATAAAGTTGCTTTAATTTAATCCATTGACTATACGAAATTGATCTAAAATGATCTTGTTGAGACTAAGGCCTCGTTTGGCAGTAGAAAGAGACGAGAGTTTTGGTGTGAAACGATGGTTTCAAAACTACCTTTTACCAACGGAGAAGCAAAAATAAAAAGCTTGGCAAATCAGTATGATAATGGAGGTTAATTGGAAAACACAGTTTTCTAAAATGTATGTATCCAAACAACAACTGATATCTTTTTTCACGTTTCAGAATGGAAATGACACTGATTACGCCCAACCAAACCAAGCTCAAGACTTCGTTTGAGATTGCTTTTTTATTGTTTCTTAAAACAGCTTTTTAGTACAAAATTAAAATTTTTATACTAGAAAACTACTTTAAAAGCAACAAGAAAGTTGTCCCAAACGAAGCCTAAATTGGGAACAATTTTATATCAAAATTATAATATATAAGGGACTATTTTGGATCAATTTTATATAGTCGAGGGATTAAAATTGAGGCAATAATGTGATACTCTATGACTAAATTGACTATACAATAAAATAAGTAGTCTTGGGACTATTTTGAGATTTTTTTTTTTATTATATTGCTAAGGCTTCATTTGAGACAGTTTTTTTGCTGTCTTCTAAAACAGATTTCTAGTACAAAAATTTCTTGAATTAGAATTTTTATACTAAAAACCGTTCTAGAAATCAATAAGGAAGTTGTTCCAAACGAAACCTAAGGCTTCGTTTGGGACGACGGCTTTCTTACTACTTTCTAAAGCATTTTTTTAGTATAAAAATATATAGTTTAAGAAATTTTCATACTAGAAAGCTACTTTTTAAAATGCAATAAGAAAGTTGTCCCGAATGAAGCCTAAGTCTTGATGCTTAGCATGTTTTTTATGTATAAGCTATGATGGTATTTAAAAACATATTTAAGATATATTATTTATATTATTTGCAAATGACATAATTGTAAAAGAATGAGAGTTTTACATTAGATGTATTTGATTCTAATTATATAATTAATAGATAATTTGAATTATTAAATTAAGCTCAAATCATTAGTTTAAGCTTTGTATCTATTTAAAGAACTTTTTTTTTTCTTATAAAAATAATTTAAATGTCTCATTAACTTGACGATGGTCAAAGTAAAAGCAGCTGTCGAATTGAACTAATTATAAACTCTTATTTCTTCATTAGCTGCTTTTGTAAAGAGAGATATAATTTTATTTATTTTGTACAATTTTTTATTTAAAATATTTAATTATAATATACTTTAGGTATATTTTATATTATTATTTTGAAATAAGTTAGCTCATGGGCTAAAGAATGAATCCAAACCAGCTCAAGTTTCGGCTTCATTTGGGACAGATTTTTCAGTTCATAATTATAGTTTCTGTTTGGTTATTATTTTTCATTGCTTTCAACAAATTTCTAGGCTAGGAAGTTGCTTTTTACAACAACTTTAAAAAATTTGCTTTCCCCACAACAGTTTTATAATCACTTTTATTAAAACTTACAACCATCTAAAGCAAACCCTTACTCATGAGCTTATCGAACTCATCTCGGCTGTCATTTATTGAGTTGAGCCCAAATATATATTTTTTTTTTTTAAAAGTGATATTTATACTAAAATATGAACAAATAAAACCTCAATATATATATTTATATAAATTGAAATTATTTGTACAGTTGGAAGAGGCAAGTATTGTAACTTAGCATGTGCAAGGCTGCAAGCCAATCAAGCAAATTGATATAAATATATTGTATATGGAAGACTGGCTTTTTCATAGATTGGCATTTTTGGTAGCTGTCTTTGACGTGATTGGCTATTTGGCCCTTTTCTTATTGGCAAGTAGGAAATACAGGAAGGCATTGTTCATTTGTGACAACGCAGCTTTGAAAGCTGCTTCTTGGATTTTGTTTGTGATGACTTTCTTATTATTTTTTAAAGTAAATTTTTAGTATAAAATTAATAAATTTGTTTTAAGAAGCAGTAAGAAATTAAAACCGTCCCAAACAAAACCTAGTGCTTTAAAATTTTCTCCTTTTTTTTTTCGTTTTGTTCTTTCAGCTCATTACAATTATGTCTTTGATTCATCTATTTGTTGTATATTTTTTTCATATATATATATACAGACACTTTGTTCTTTTGTTTATTACAAGTTTCCTCTTGTTTTTGAGTAAATTTACTCACAAAGAGATGTAATTATTTTGATTTTATTATTCAGTAGAAGATTGCAGATTCATTTTACTGAATTTTGTGGGAGAGAGGAGCTTACTTCCTTTGATAGAGACCAATGTGTCGGCAATCACTTGTGCAAGAAAGTAACAATTAATATATGATAATTTGAATAATATATAGGTGAGGAAAATTCTTTATGAGAGAAATCAGCACAAGGAATGAGATTCTTGTCGATAGTTTTTCTTCTGAAAATCATGAGAGGGAAGGTGATAAAGAAACTATCATGATTAGGATCAGAAGGGGAAGAGAAATATTTCTTTATCATATCTTATTTATATGACCATATCAATATTATTTCATGCATTAAATATTTATAGTAGAAATACGTGATAGTTATTATTATAACTATTACGAGCTAGAATATACTCGGGGGCGATAGAGTTAGAATTTTATGCCTCAGCGTTTTATGGATATATATATTCAGCACATAAATAGAGAATTTATAAACACAAGATTTTTACGTGGAAAACGTTGGAAAAATAAAAAAACTATAGGGTCACTCCCAATTAAAATGATTTCACTAGTATTTGAGTAGATTAAAAATGGCTAGTCTGCCTTATTGAGGATGATCATATTACAACAATCAAATGTTGGATTGAAATCTAGTCGCAAACAAAGATCGGACAGAAATCCAGCGATGTTCGATGGACGGGCGGAAAATAATATACATGAATCATTCCATCAGAATTGTCAAGCATCGATTGAGATATAATATTCATGCATTATTTGATATGATTAAGTTGGTCTTATATCTTTATTATATTATATTAAATAAAATAAATATATTTTCTCAAAATATTATATCATACAAGCCCTTGAACACATCTAAGAAAATAAATTATATTTAAAAAAAAATCCCTAATAAACCTCTTTGGAAGGTTAGGGATTTATTAGAAAGTGTCTTCCACTAATTATTTAGGGCCCCATTAATATTACATGATAAGTTATAATCATGATGAATTAAAGCTTTATCACTAATGAGATCAAAACTAGAGCAAAGGCAGCACCACCCCTAAGTGGCAATAATATTTTAAATATTCTGTTTTATGCTGAGGGTTATAGAGTTAATATTTTAATTAATAATTTAAATATTTATTTAATTTCTAGTAATATAAAATTTTATTTATTTACTTTTTCGTCCTCTAACTTTTGCATTATTATTTTTTATCCCTTCCTATTGTTGATTTTTAATTGTTAATAGTGCATGATCAAATTATTTAAATTTCTTGTTTGTAATTATTTTATCTAGCTAGTAGGTACTTCCACATCTCTTTGATGTATGTCTTTATTTTATTAATCTTGTTTGCATACGACAGATCTAAAATCTATTAAATTTATAATAAATATGTAATTTTTTTATTACACATAAGCTATATTTATTAACAATGTGTTTTTCTATTTTTAAGGTTTAGTTAATTGAATTGACTTGCTTGAAACAACTACTTCATAATAAAAATTGCTAAAGGTGGACTTTTTTTATTGGACTTTCTACCTTGGTCAACTCCCTCAAATTTAAACTTAAATATCATATATTTTGGGTTGTTGGGTTGTTGTATAAAAGGACTGCAATATATTTGAAATGTTTAAAATTAATTAGACGAGATGATTACTTTTTTATTTGGCTTTAAGTAAAAAAAAAAATGCAATATAAAAGCTCAAATATGGAAGTGGCTGGTGCCTGATGGGCTACAGCGGCAGGTGGTAGTAGCAACCGATGATGGTCAGCAGGGGTGGAACCGCCTTGAGCTTGGATGGGGGGGAATTGCCTCTCCTAAAAAAATAAATTTTTTTATTATATTATTCTTTAGGTAATTTGTCCCCATTCATCTATTTTTTAGTCTTTATTATAAGGCCCCCTCCCATAAAAGTTTTAAAATATTATGGTCTTTAGGCGATTGCCCCGAACAAATAGTAAAGAGAATTCATTATTTTATTTATTAATTTGAATTCCAAAAATATCATTATAACCAAACTTTGTTCCAAGCGCGCTCCTCACTTGTACCACCGACAGTTACTTATAAGTTTGCGCACCCCCCCCCCCCCCCCCCCCTGCGGCAAATTAAGGCTGGTTCCACCCATGTTGGTCAGTTTCACTCAATGGAGGCTGATGATGATCGACAGAGTTGGTAGATGTGCCTTGATCAACACATCATCTCACATGTACAATAAATAAAATATTAGCTTCAAATAGCATTTATTAGAGAGGCTTTTGTCATTAACAATGACTCTAACTTCAATCATAAATCTTTTTTTGGTTGACTCCTCCAATTAAGAAATCCATTAAAACCTCATCCTCCAAATACAACTTCATAGTTGACAACTTGGAATGACCTGTGAACGATTTCACAATACTTAGATAATTATTCCATGCATCTTGGTTCTCTTAAGCCAGAATTTTTCAACCTATCAAACTCTTTGGTCATCGATCTCGAAATATATTCTAAAACTAGTTTGTTATAATGAGAGGCACCAAAAGTTCATTTATGGGAGCATCATCAATTTGTAAATGTGTGCAATAAAATAAAACACATCAAAGAGAGAGAGGGAGAAAAAAAAAACATAAAGATATTAAGATTTAGGCTTCATTTGGGATGACTTTTTTGCTACTTCTTAAAATAATTTTTTAGTACAAAAAGTTTAATTTTTTGTATTAGAAAGTTGTTTTAAAAAGCAATAAGAAAGCCATCTCAAACGAAGCCTTACATGATTTAACTTCAACCAAGCCTCGACTATAGGAGATATGAATTATAAGATGAAAAAAAATTATAATTATTTTATCATGAATATAAATAAATCAATTTATTTACTTTAATATCTTTATTTTTTAAAGAATTATAAGCTAAGAAATACAAAATAAAAAAGTGCAATCTTTTATAGGTTGGAATGAATTAATTATGTGCATAAAAATGAAGGGAGTATTATGAGGATTGCACTCTGGAATTTATTTTTGATCGGTTATTCTATTGGTCAAAGACCTTACTATGAAAGGCTTCTTTCTTCTATGAAAAAGCTGTGGAAACTTAAGGGATCTCTCTCTCTTCTTTCCTTATCTGATGGTTTCTTCCTGTTAAAATTTAACAATATTGAAGACTATAACATGGTTTGGTTTGGAGGTCCTTGATTTCTCCTCGGAAAACCTTTTGTTCTTCAACAATGGTCCCCCAAATTTAAACCGAAGAGAGATGAATCTGCGGAAATCCCGATCTGGGTTAAGATAATGGAAGTGCCTCTTGCTCTTTGGACCCCTTCGGGCATATCTAAAATAGCCAGTTACATCGGTAAACCTATAACTGTGGATTCTCTCACTGCTAATAGAACCCGTCTCAACTTTGCTAGAATTTGTGTTCTTATTTCTAAGGATTCTATTTTACCGGAAGAAATACCTATTGAAATTGATGGTGAAGATTTTAACCTAAAGGTTGTGTATGATTGGAAGCCGATTCCCTGTGAATAGTGTGGTTCTCTTATACATCCTGCTAACCTCTGTCCTTCTAAACCTATGGAAAAACAACCTTTACCATCTAATAACCTTCAGATCTTAAGGGGAAGGAGCACTAGCAGACAACCTCGTTACAAACCTCGTTCTATCTCTAAACTTCCTCCTCTTCTTCCGACACCTTCTCATTTGGAGCCCATCAATAATCAAGTCTCTTCTAATCCTTCGGAACTCCCTATGAGTAAGGACCCCACAGAAGAAAAGTTACATAACTCCCTTCAAAAACAAAAGAATATCGTGGAGGTTGAACCGAATATTCCCAATCTTAATTTCTCCACTGAAGAGTTATCTTCTTCTGACACAAATCTGAACTGTAATAATTAGTTAGCCCTGGATATTCCTACTACTAATAAGTTCAACATCCTGAATGTGGATGTTCTTCCTGAGATGCAGCAAGATTCATACAATGAAGCTGTTTCCTCCCAGAGGATTGGAAATTCCTCTGATAATCTTTCTCTGAATAAGATCTCATCTCATATTCAGAAATCTCCTACTACCTTTAAACCTCCCCCATCTCCTCCTAAAAAGTCTAACAAAGCCAAAAATGCCAAAAAGGCAAAACCTTCTTCATCAAAATCCAAATGAATTATCCCCCCATAGCTTGTTGGAACGTGCGAGGTTTTAACAGGTCAGATAAGATTCTTGCCTGTAAAAATCTAATCAACTTGTACAAGCTTAAGATGTTATGTGTGATTGAAGCTAAGATTCTTAAGTCCTCCTTGGATGACCCGTGGTTTGTCAATTCTCACAAGCTTTTTGAGAATGAAAGTTATTGTCACAACTTTGACGTTTCCTCTCCTGGCAGAATCTGGGTTAAATGAGACTCCTCCAGTATCTCTTTTGACCCTATTATTATTAACTCTCAATTTATTCACGGGAAGATTTCCCTTAACTCTGCTACTTCTTTTTTTATTTCCATTATTTATGCTGCTAATTCTCATGAAGAAAGGAAGCTTCTTTGGGATCACATTCGTAATATGGCTAAGGATATCTCTCATCCCTGGATTCTTGCTGGGGATTACAACTGATGCAGGCAAGAGCAAGAAAAAATGGGCGGCTCCCCATTACTTCCTAGTGGGTATGGAGATTTTAATAACACTATTTTTGATTGTGAACTTACTGATTTAGCCTCGGTTGGATTGTATTATACTTGGTTTAACCAGCAGAAAGGAAATCCCATTTTCTATAAGCTTGATAGAGCTTTAATTAACACTGAGTGGCTGGAAAATTTTCCTAAATCTTTTTACAAAGTCGATCCTCCCCATTGCTCTAACCACTCTCCGATCTTGATTTATCTTGACAATAGCAAACATAAGCCGTCCAGGTTTATGTTTAAAAACTTCTGGTCTAGGCAGGAGGGTTTTAAAGAAGTTCTGTTGAATGCCTTTCTCTTAATTGTCCTCCCTCTAGTCCTATTGCTTCTCTTTATTCCAGTTTGCATATTTTAAAAAGGCTTATCAAAAAGGCTAACTGGAATTCTGATAGTTACATTTCTATGTCCATTAATGATCTTAAAGATATGCAACAGTACTACCTGCACGAAATTGAAAATAATCCTTTGGATGTTTTTCTCACTGCCAATTTAAAAGACATTAATGATCAGCTTACTAATTATCATATTTCCTGGTCCTCGTGGCTG
This sequence comes from Dendrobium huoshanense, assembly GCA_016618105.1. Classification (NCBI taxonomy): domain Eukaryota; kingdom Viridiplantae; phylum Streptophyta; class Magnoliopsida; order Asparagales; family Orchidaceae; genus Dendrobium; species Dendrobium huoshanense. The sequence continues at coordinate 64,436,751 of CM028358.1, read as the reverse complement.
ACTCAAAGAGCTAAAGTTAGGTGGTTTTCAGCTGGTGAAGAAGATTTGGGGTTTTTATATGCTAAGATCAGAAGTAGGAATAATATTAATCTTATTAAGGCTTTAAACACTTCTGACGGTATTCTTACTGCTCATAATGATATAGCTTGTGCTCTGATTAATCATTTTAGTACTTTGTTCAACACCCCGGTTCCTATCCATGCTAATACTTCTATTATTCCCACTAGTGCTACTCTTTCTCAAGATGCTGCTAACTTTCTGATTGGGTCCTTCTCTAATAAAGATATTAAGGAGGTGGTTTTTTCTTTTACCACTGGCTCCTCTCCTGGGCCCGATGGTTTTACTGCTGAGTTTTACAAAGACAATTGGGATGTGGTTGGGATCAAAGTTTGTAATGCTGTTAAAAATTTTATGAAATATGGCCATTTTCCCAAAGGGGTAAAAGCTACTGCTATCACTTTGATCCTTAAAAATTCTCATGCTAACAACATTTCTGACTACAGACCGATCTCTTTGTGTAATGTCTTTTATAAGATCGTGGCTAAGCTTCTTGCCAACAGACTTAAGCATGTTTTACCTCACATTATACATGAGAGCCAAGCTGGTTTTATTAAGGACAGGTCCTCTACGGACAATATTATACTGGCTAACAAAATTTTGAAGGATTTTAATAACTCTAAGCAAGGTTTCTGTGTTAAACTTGATATTCTTAAAGCCTTCGATTCAGTTTCCAGAGATTTTATTATTAACCGTATGAGAAATAAAGGTTTTCCTGAGAAGTTTATAAGCTGGATCAAAGGTTGTCTTTACAATATTAATTTTTCTATATGTTTAAATGGTTCTCTAGAGGGGTTTTTTAACTCCACATCTGGGCTTAGACAAGGTTGACCGCTTTCTCCTCTTCTTTTTAGCATTGTGATGGATGGCCTTTCTAATATGCTTCATGACAATAATCATTATCATTTTAAAGGCATCTTGTCTAATGGGCATATGTATACACACTTACTCTATGCAGATGATATTCTCATCTTTGGTAAGAATTCCACTATTAATATGAACAATCTCAAGTTAATTCTTGAGGATTTTGGTAATGCTTCTGCTCTACGGATTAATCTGCAAAAAAGCTCTATTATATTTCCGGCCCGGTTGAGTAATTATGAAGCTATTGGCAATATTTTGGGTATTAACAATTTTGCTCAATGCCTTAATTATCTAGGTTTGCCTATTTCTCCGAATAAGATCAATTCTTCCCACTTTCAACCTCTTATCAATAAAATTTCTGGACTTCTGGATGGTTGGAAAGTAAAGTTCTTGTCATTTGCTGGGAGAATTCAATTTCTCAAATTCTCTATTGCTAACTCTCTAGCATATTGGATAAGGAGTGCTATTATACCCAAGAATACTTGCAAAATTATTGAGAGGTTATGCTCCAGGTTTTTATTTCATGGCAACACAAAAGAGAAGAAATTGCAAACTATTTTCTGGTCTACTATTTGCACTCCCAAAATTAATGGGGGGCTTGGTTTACACTCTATTAAAGCTCTTTATCATAGTTTTACTTGCTCTCTTATTTGGAGAATTATGAAGAATGATAATGGCTTGGCTAAATGGTATAAAGGGAAATACTCTTCACCCTGGAAACCCCCTCCGGCGGAGGCTTCAAAAATGTGGAAATTAATTTGTGAGGTGGCTGGTAACATTAAGCATAATATTACTTTTAATATTACTGCTGACAGTAGTTTTTCTTTTTATTGGGATCCTTGGTGTAATGGTAAAGCTATTGCCAATATCATTTATCCCCCTACTGAGGATTTTATTCTGGTTAAGAATTTCATTTCTCTGAACACTTGGAATTTATATCCCGACACTCTGAGAATTGTGGTGGAAGAAATTATTAAGATTTAAATTGGTAAGCAACCGGCTATGCTTTGGGATGGCTTACCAAACCCGAAACATCATTCTTATATGGCTAGCTTTTATGACAATTTGACTACTGTTTCACAGCACAAATTTATCTGGTTAAAAAATCATGCACTCAGATTTTCGGTTTATTCTTGGATGGCTTTGATGGAAAAATTAAAAACAGCTGACATTCTTTTAAGAAGAAATTTAAATATTTTTCCATCTTGTAATTTTTGCCAAAATCACAATGAGAATCATAAGCACTTATTCTTTGAATGTGATTACTCTTTCACTATTGTTTCCTCCTTACTTCCTCATACTAGCAACTTCTATATGAGACCTACTTTAATTCAATTATTGGAACATTTTGATCTCACTCCAGATTTTACTTCTAAAGAGAAAATTTTCATTTACCTTGTTATCACTTCACTTGTTTACTTTCTTTGGACTGAAAGGAACACCATACGGTTTAATGGTAACTGAATTTCTCCTCAGACCTGCAGTTTACTTATTAGAAAAGCTATAAAATTGAAAGTGTCTAACTGGAAAAACTTTAAGGATCTTCAAAGAAAATTTTACTATATTCTTTGCTGATTCTTGTTTCCTTTTTATTTTGCATATTTTGGACTATATCTGGGCATAAACTATTGGAAAGAGACTTGGACACCATTAGATGGATTCAAAACCTGGAAGGAGATATTCTGAAGTTTGTGGTTTCTGGGATCTGAACTATTCTCCGACCTTGTCAAAGCATTTGAGAATTTACCGGGAGCTTGAACCAGATCTGCCTACCTTCTGCTGGGTGAAGAAAAGTTGCAGTCTGCTGTCTGCTTGACTTTTGTTTTTAAATTCATTAATCCTTTTCTATGTTTAGGTTTTATCTTGATTTGTATTTCCACATTCTATCTTTGTTATAGAATGCTGGTTATTGTTTGGTTTTCTTCTTGTTTCCTGCATTTGTCTGTTTTATATGTTGAACTTTATATTTGATTTTTAATAAAATGGGCTATGCCCCAAAATTACCCAAAAAAAAGTATTATGAGGATTTGTCAGGATCATATCATATCGTTCTACTGTATAACAAATATGTAGCTAAATGTTTTTCTCAATAAATATATGAAATTTGAAACAATACTAATACAACAACAACAAGCTTTTATCCCACCATATGGGGTCAACTACATGAATCATTTTTATCCATTGTACACGCCTTGTTAAAAGTTAATTTCTCGTTTAAATCAATAAAGAAATGTCTTTTCTAATATTTTCTAACCAAGCCTTTTTTATGTTTACCTCTACCTTTCTTAACATAAGTCAAATCTAATACATTTATTTTCCTAACTGGGTCATCATAAGGCCACCATTTTATGTGACCAAACAATCTAAGATGACTGTCTCTAATCTTATCTTCCAGTGGATCTACTCCACCTTTTCACATATATGCTAATTTCGTATCTTGCCTCTAAGAGTAAAACCACTCATCCACCTGAGCATCCTAGTCTCTACAACACTTCACGTAATATTATGCTTCTCTTTTAATGGCCAACATTCTACACCATAATGCATTAAAGGTCTAACCACCATCTTATGGAATTTTTTAATGAGTGGCTTTTCTATAACATAACAAGCCCGTTGCATTCCTCTGCTTCAACCATCCAACTTGAATTATACTAATAATTTCCCCATATATTTCACTATTACTTTGAACAATATACTCAAGATATCTAAAATTTGTACTCTTATTAATGACTTAATCACCCAAAGTCACAATCCTCTCACAAAAACTATTATTGCTAAAATTACACTCCATATATTCAGTTTGAGATCTACTCAAATGAAAAACTTTAGATTCTAAGGTTAACCTCCATAATTCATGTTTATCTTCAACTCCTCTAATCTTATCAGTAAGAAGAATATCATCAATAAAAAGCATACACCATGCTATAACCTCTTGCAAATGTTTAGTGAGAACATATATGACTAAAGCAAAGAAGATATGGGCTTAAGGTTGTTCCTTGATGTAATCCAACTGAAATAGGAAAATACTTGGTCAAACCACCTTGTGTCTGAACACAAGTAACAGCTCTTGCATACATATCCTTAATAACTTGAATATAAACATCATTAAATTCTTTCTTTTCTAGAACTTTCCAAAGCATTTCTCTTGAAACTTTATCATATGCTTTCTTTAAATCAATAAATAACATATGTAGATCCTCCTTATTCTCTCTAAACTTCTCCATCAAACCTCTCAATAAATGTATAGCTTCCATAATAGACCTACTTGGCATGAATACAAATTGATTTTGAGAAATATTAGTATCATACCACAACCTATGCTCTCTCTCTCTCTCTCTCTCTCTCTCTCTCTCTCTCTCTCTCTCTCTCTCTCTCTCTCTCTCTCTCTCTCACACACACACACACACACACACACACATAGTTTTAAAGTATGATACATTAACTTAATTGCTCTATAATTCACACAATCTCATGTATCACATATATTCTTAAAAATATGAATCAACAAACTCATTCTCCGCTCTTTTGTCATCTTTTTAGTCTTCAAAATAATATTAAAAAATTTAGTAAACCAAGAAATTCCTTTAACTCCTAAGCATTTTCACACCTCTATTGGAATATCATTACGTTTAATAGCTTTTTCACACTTCATTTTTCTTAAAACCTCTCTAACTTTGATTTTACTAATACGCCGATAAAAATAAATATCATTAGTTTCATTTATGATGCTAAAGTTGCTAAAGTCAATCATATTATCATAATCTTCATTGAAAAGTTTATAAAAATATCTCATCCACATTTGTTGAATATCCTCTTCTAATTAAAGTACTTTTTGATATTCATCCTTAATACATTTCACTTGAACTAAATTCTTATTACTCTTATCTCTATGCTTAGCTAATTTATACATATATCTTTTATCATCCTTAATATCTAATATATTATATAAATCATTAAAAGCTAAAATCTTTGCATAACATACTATTTTTTAGACTCCTTACTGACATCTTTATATCTTTCTTAATTATCAAAATTTTTACATTTAAATCAATTTTTATAACAAATATTTTTATTTTTTTATTTTTTCTTGCACATTTTGATTCCACCACCAACTTTTTTTACTATTATAAGTTTTTCCCTTTAATATTCTAAGCACATCTTTTGAAACATTTTTAATATCACCAGTAATTGTTTTTCACATAATATTAGCTTCTTCATGCACAGATAAAATCTTAAGATCTAATATCTTACTCTCAAAATATTTTTGTTAATATTCTTTAAATACTCTCATCTAATCCTAGAATTTTTTTTTTGCTCTTCATCTTAAATTCCAAAAATAATAAGTAATGTTGATTACATAAACTTTCGCAATAAAATTATAATTTACCATGATATATAATTATGTGTTATGCAATATTTTATGCTTACTATGTATATAATTTACCAGCATTTAATAATTATGGGTTATGCAATAAAAAAAAAGTTCGCAATTTTTTTGCAATAAATCATGTAAAATGGGCCTAAGGTTTCCCTCCATGTGGGTTGGATCTTGATACCCAACTGCATCCAAATTAATAAATACAGTAAGACAGCTGTGTTGCACTTGTATGTAACTAATGACAACCAGGAGAGCAAAGTTCTCCAGTTTTAACATAGAAGTTTTAATCATAGAAGAATACCAACCAGCTCATTTTTTAATCCAAAACTAACAGTCCTGATAAGAAGATAATTGAAGTAGGTGGAGAGTGGAGAAGAGGCAGCTCAAACATAGAGGTAGCCGTTATTTCCCCCCTCTCTCTCCTCTCTCTCTCTCTCTCTCTCACTTCTCAGTTTATATCTGATTTTTTTTTTTTTCATTTTAATTTTGGTAGGAACAACGTCAACATAGCTGTCTTATTGTGCTAACAACCCCACAGCTTTCCATAGCAAACATTCTACTCATTTCCGCCATTGCCCTTTGTAAATTTCTTGTTTCTTCTTTCCTTCGTTTCATCCTTCCTTTGCTCTCTTAAACCCTACTTTGATTTCTTGATGGCTATTCTTTAAAGATGCCAAGGACTAATAAGGGATGAAAAAGATGAAAAAGAAATGTGCAGAATGACATAAAATCGCCAACTTGCAGTACCGGACAACTCTTTAAGAATGCTTTACAGCCCACAAATCAGATACCTCCCTCCCTCCCTCCCTCTCTCTCTCTCTCTCTCTCTCTCTCTCTCTCTCTCTCTCTCTCTCTCTCTCTCTCTCAAAAACTGTTCTTTTTTGCGTTCGCCAGTTCATACCTGCCACTATATTTTGTTTTTTTTTTCCTTCCTAATGGTTTGTAATGCAACATTCTGCTGAAAGGAGGGGGCTTTTGCTCTGCTGGTTTGTATTAAAGGGGGGAGGATGATGAGAATAGGGAATGAAGAAGAAAAGTTACAGAAGAAGGTGAAAAAAGAAAAAAAATTGAATCTTTTTCTTAAGTATCCTATAGTGTCGGCGCTGTGTCGCTTTCAGCCGGCATTTTAAGCTTTTGGAAGGATGATCCATTTGTGTGGGTTGCCGGTAAATTATTGGTTGATATAAATACAGGGCTACCCTTGCGGCGCTGGAAGATTGGGAAGCTTGGCTTGGATTTTTCCGTTTCGATTGGATTTCTGATTTATTCCTCTTTACCTGGTCAATTCATTGTTTCTCTGTATAATTGGTGAGGAGAAACCCTCATACAGATCTGAGAAAGTCAAGATGCGTAGTAGAACAGCTGTTTTTGTGTCTTGTCTGTCTGGGAGTTGTAATTTTCTCTGACGATTAGTCAAGGCTGTCTCAAGCCAGGATAGTTTTATCATAAGTTTCTGCAGGTAATGGATTGATGGCAATTTAAATTTTTTACAGGTTTTCTGTGTTGATTTTCAACTGGAATTCCTGATTTGTTTCTCAGATTTTGAAGTTTTTTAGTGTGTATTTTTATGTGGCGTTAATATGATAAATGTGATATAAATGCAGATTTTGATAATTGCATTTTTATATTGCTATTGAGGATGCATGTCTTCTAGTTTATCATGGACTTCTCTACTGTTAAGTTTTAAAAGATTTGGAAATCTGCTTGTGAACCGAGGATTTTGTCTAGATTTTGAGTTGCCTTGTTTATTTAATATAGTTGTGCATGTCATTTTACAGTGTCATTTAATACAATCATTAGCCTTTTAGCATTTATTTGGTGTCAACTTTGAGCTTTAAGAATTCTCCTTTGTTCTTTTCAGTTTATTGCACCTTTTGCCACAACTTCTAGCCATGTCACATTCTTAGCTTTCATCTGCCCATTTTCCTTTCGGATCCTTCCACACTATCATCAATACTTTCCGTGGAGATGAATCTTCTGTCTTATTTGTATGCCCAAATGGTCGAAGACAACTTCACATTATATAGAGTTCAGTGGTTATTTTTGCTTTCTTTCATTCATGCTTGTAGTTATGAGAATATAACTTAAAAGGCTTCGTTTGGGACGGCTTTCTTACTGCTTCGTAAAGCATCTTTTTAGTATAAAAATTTTATTTGATGTACTAGAAAGCTGCTTTTAGAAGCAGTAAGAAAGCCGTCCCAAACGATGCCTAAGTTGCAACCCAATGCATGAAGCTTTTGGCTTTTGCTAATACAAAACCTAGGGTGGAGTTAATTTACTCAACCTTAACCTTATATTTGTGTAATGATTTTCTCCATTACTCAAACTCATCAGCTTTGTATCACAAAAAAGGCAATCCAACCACTGCTACAGACCCAAACCCTCTACTGAACATATCATGCACAGTTATCACTAACTCAGTGGCTAATATGTTCTATACAATCTTTTCTGAACTAAAATTTTGTTTTGTCTTCACTCTGAAGTATGTAACTGAAGCAAGCATGCTTGTTTGTTCTTTGTTAAAATAAAGAATATATTTCTAGTTTTCATTTACTAATAAGGTTGGTTGTTAATGAAGAACTTGTTCATTTTTCTTTCAGGAAAAATGTATAGAATCTCATAATTTGGAAGGACTGTTCTGTAGTATTAAGGTGGATCTGAGACCAGATGTCAATGACTCTTGCAGCAGCTCTTGGAAGTGCTGCAGGAGCCTTGGCATTGGTCGGGATATTGATTTTTGTTGTAAGGTACTGCATTTTGCGTCGAAGTACTTCAAGAACATCAGAAAGTAACTCATCCGAACCATCTATGCAAGGTAGAAAATGTCTTTCAGGAGGTTTTTTTTGTGCATTGATGGTCTTATTTATGATAATGGATGTTCTTCTCATTTCAATATGTTTCAGCTGGACAAAGTGTTGAATTAGTTCAAGAAAGTACTTCATACCTACCCGGAGTGCAAGGATCATCACGACGTTTTGGGCTAGAAGAACTCAATCTTGCGACAAAGAACTTTAATGATATTAATCTAATTGGACATGGACTATTTGGAGAAGTATACAAAGGTCTGCTTCAAGATGGAATGATTGTTGCTATTAAAAGAAGACCAGCTGCTCCCAGCCAGGATTTTATTGAAGAGGTTGGTTTCTTATGAATTTAACTCTTTTGGTGCTCTATTTATGGAGATTTAATCATTAAAGAGACTTGCTTGAATATACAGGAGAAACTAGTCCGTTTTAGAAGTTAATTAAGATTTCGTTTGGGATGGCTTTTTTATTGCTTCTTAAAGTAGCTTTCTAGTATAAAATTTTTAATTTTTGTATCAGAAAGCTGATTTAAGAAACAGTAAAAGAGTTAAATTCTAGCATTATATTTTGATTCCAGCCTCCTCTCTCATGCTTATTAAGTAGAAGTGTAGAACTCTGCATTTCCTTAAAGATTTTTTATGAAACAATTGAAATGAATTTTAACTTTTACTTTAATCTTGTTTGGCTCTCATATTTAGATTTAATGTTTTTTTCTGTTTCATATTGAAAGATATTGTTCTAATTTTATCAAATGGACTGTCAGGTACGATACTTGTCATCAATTCGGCATAAGAATTTGGTGAGTCTACTGGGTTACTGCCAGGAAAGTGATTTGCAAATGCTAATCTATGAGTACATACCAAATGGGAGTGTTTCTGCACACTTATATGGTCTCCTTCTCTTTCTCTCTAATTTTATAGAATTTTTGGATAATAAAAATGAGTAACACCATTTATTTCCTCTCGTTTGCTTTCGCAGGAGCAAGTCAGGCCTCAACTAAAAGGCTAGAAGAGTTCAAGAACAGGCTTTCCATTGCTCATGGTGTAGCCACAGGTGATGATTTGCAAAACCAGTGGCATTCATGGTTAAGCTGGTATTGGTTTCTTTTCCTAGAGTTGCAAAAATGTAATCCAACCTAATTTGGAGAAACCTTGTTTGTTAAGTCATATTGTTATAAGACTTTTGGCTTGAATTCTATCATCCATTGTTTTGGACTTTGGAAACTAATTCTGATTTCTAGTACTATTTCTGTTGAGCAGGCTTGGATCATTTGCATGCTCTTAATCCCCCTCTGGTGCATATGAACTTTAAAACAGGAAATGTTTTAGTTGACGAGGATTTCATTCCAAAAGTAGCAGATGCTGGGCTTCGAATCTTGCTATATCGAGTAGATGGCGTTGGATCGTCTCAAATTACACTAGATGATCCTTTCCTTGATCCTGAGTAAGAAGAGAACTTTATCTGACCATTAAAGGCTTGTTTCGGACGGCTTTCTTACTGCTTCTTAAAGCAGCTTTTTAGAATAAAAAATAAAAAATTTATACTAAAAAACTGTTTTAAGAAGTAGTAAAAAAGCCGTCCCAAACGAAGCATAAGTTTTACCTAATTCACAACAATTATGTCCCTTTTTATAGATAAGGCTATTAGTACTTTTATTGACAAATGCAACTGTGACACAATTTATTCTTACCAATCCTTATTTGTTTTCATGTAGGGTGAGGGAGTTTGGAAGATTTTCAGTAAAGAGTGATGTATATAGCTTTGGAGTGTTTCTTATGGAGTTAGTTAGTGGAAAGGAAGCCAGATCCGAGCAAAGCATCAGAAAATGGGTATTTAATTTATGTTAATGCATTTTACAGCAGATTTCATTGAAATATTATGAAGAAATTTATATTCTTTATTTACATATTTATATCCGTGCATATGAAGGTTAGGCAATCTATTCTTATTCCATTTTGCCTTTTTATTTGATTTAATGGTATAATTTTCACTTTTCTAATACTATGTTCTTGACACTTTTTCTTGAAGTTGCTTATATTTTCAGTAGTTTTGACATTGAGGTAAATATGGAAAGGAGGAACTTGTTTGGTTTGAAGGAATTGAAAGAGGTGAAATGAAAAGAAAATGGACAATGGACAATGGACAATGAAAATGACAATGGAATTGAATTGAATTAGTTTTCATCAATTGTTTGAGTTAGGAGAAAGTGAGTGAAAAATATTTTAAATTTCTTATTTGGTTGATGTGAAATTGAGTTTTTATAAGATGTTGGTGAGACCAACAATGTCTTATGGCACAAAATGTTGTCATTAAAAGAAAAACATACAATTAAGTTAAGTGTTGCATAAATGAGGATGCTCAGGTGGATGAGTGGTTTTACTCTTAGAGATAAAAAGTGAAATGAGCAATAACGTGAAAAGGTTGGAGTAGCTCCAATGGCATATAAGATTAGAGAGAGTTTCTTTAGATGGTTTGGTTACATAAAATGTCGGCCTTCTGATGGCTCAGTTTGGAGAGTAGATGTATTAGATTTGACCTATGTTAAGAGAGGTAGATGTAAACCTAGAAAGACTTGATTAGAAAATATTAGAATTAACTTCTTTTTATTTGATTTAAATGAGAATTTGACTCTTAACATAACACAATGGAGAAAAAATGATTCATGCAGCCGATCTCACTTAGTGAGATAAAGGCTTGATGTTATTGTTGTTTAAAAGGGATATGTTAGTCAAATCAATTACAGCGTAAATTTTTCGTCTCTTTTCTCTGTTTTTTTTTTCCTAGAGTTGGGTAGAGTTTTTATGAGAAATGCATTTGTTCATATTTCCAAGGTAAATTGAATTACTTGTTAATTGCCTTGTAACCCAACACCAAATGTGAAATTGTGAAATAAAATGAATCTATGTTCCCTCTAATTCCATCAAACTTAAACATAGCTGAGAAGAAAATGAACTTCATATGGTAGGGTAAGGCTTCATTTGGAACGGCTTTCTTATTGTTTCTTAAAGCAGCTTTTTAGTTAAAAAATTATAATTTTTGCACTAAAAAGTTACTTTAAGAAGCAATAAGAAAGTCATCCTAAACGAAGCCTAAGACTCACTAAAGAGCTCTTTATAGTACCTCTAAAATGCGGTGGCCCACACAAATGTGTGGCTCAAATCAAAAACTGGCATAGGAATCTATCATTTGACTGATGACTTGTTGCAATGTAAGTTCATGTAATGCTTTTCCGATTTGCCAATCCCTTGCAAATAATAAAAACATGTAGCAATATCAGCAGAAATGCTTTTGATAATCTTTCTTTCTCACTCCTGAGGTTCCTGCCATTATAGTCTGGAGAGATTTATGTACCCTTACAATGCATATAAAATAATTTTACTCCATTTATGGCTGTTTCATATGAAGGTTCAGAAGTGTCAGGATGTGAGTGATATTACCAGCCTTGTGGACCAAAGAATGAGCAGCAGCTTCACTTCTGAAGGCATAAGAGAATTTGTGCAGCTAATAGTTTGGTGTTTGAACCCGATCGGCGAGAGACGCCCTCTATCGAGTTATTTGGTATCTGAACTTGATCGAATTCGAGAGAAAGAAATGAACCTAACAACCATCAGAGGTGAAGGAACAACTACTGTGCTCCTTGGCAGCCAGTTGTTCCAGTAGTAATTATGGATCTCCTGGACTCCATGCGAGTTTTATCAGCATGGCCTTGAAGCTTGTAAAGGAAATTACTAGTAAAAGAATACATGTACAGATCGAAATCTATCTGTAATATTCTTTTATGTTTTTATCTCCATTGTGTATGTGAAATCATAAATGTATAAAAAATTTGTTCTCTGTATTTCATTGAATGGTATTATTGGCGTGTTGAGTGAACTTAAAAGTGTACAAATTTCTATCTATATGTCATCTTGTTTTCAGGTTTTGGAGGGAACTTTTGAAGCTTTTCTTTGCTGCACCATTCATGTCGTTCTCCTTGGTGCGCCTCAAGGTTTTTGGAACTTCTTGCAAGGTTTTCTAATTTAGGCTTCTTTTGGAACGAATTTCCTATTGCTTCTTAAAACAGTTTTTTAGTATAAAATTTTTAATTTTTATACTAAAAAACTACTTTACGCAACAGTAAAAAAGCAATCCCGAACAAAGCCCTAATCCATTGTTGCCAATTAAGGAATGTACTAAAAAATCAAATAGAATATGTTTCAAGTAGCTATTTCACAGTATATCATTTGCATGTGAATTTAATAAGCATGACTTTTTTTTTATTTAATAAGCATGTTGCATGTTGATTAAAGTTTCGTTTATGACGGCTTTTTTATTGCTTCATAAAGAAGCTTTCTCGTACAAAAAATTTAATTTTTTATATGAAAGCTGCTTTACTCCTTTAAGAAACATTAAGAAAGTCGTCTCATATGAAGCCTAACTTTGCTAATGATTCCCATAAGAGTCATCAATCAAAAAATATTGTTATTAAAATGGCATCTCTCTTGAAGATTCACCACACAAAATACTGAAAAAAAAAAAAAAAAAAATTGTTTGCAAGGAGATCTACTGCACTATCTGATAGGAGTCAGATTTTGGAGCTGCAAATAGAAATTCAGATATGATATTAATATAATTGTACACAGAACTAATATATATATATATATATATATATATATATATATATAATTCTGCACGGTTTTCATTCCAAAATAAAATAAAAGAAATTACTAAATAGGAGGATAAAAAGAAAGGAAAACTTTCACTAACAAAATATCCTTTCAAGAGAAAAATAAAAATAAAAAATTTGTATAAATACACTTGTTCATAAATTTATGCACATTCATAAGCTTTGCTTCCAAGGGCTTGTCAATCATAAGGCTCACCCTTAAGCATTGCCTGTCAAGAGATAGTTTCCAGCCTAAAATGACATTTTTGCTATTGGTGCCAATGCCTCATAAATGGCTTCATGGCAGATTCTTGAAGAGTTGGGGGGTTCTGATGGGTGTAATTAACACGCATCAAGTCTACTGAAGGAATAGGAGCAGAGGTAAGACCTGTGGAGCTACTCACTTGAGTTGGGATGAATGGTTCAGCCATGCTCATACCAATATAGTTTGGAGGCCGCAACAGTTGGTCCGAACCAGCGGCGTCAAAAGGCGATCGGAAAGGCAAATTTCTGAATTCAGGCAAGACACTGAAGAGACTCCCATCACCACTGCCACTTTGAACTCCACTTCCAGAAGAATCAATTCCAGACCAAACATTATGCGACTGATGTTCATTAGGAAACCAATTTTGCCTCCCTAATCTATCAGTAACACAGGATTGCAAAGTACATCTTGAACTCGAAGATGGATAGCATCCTAGCTGATTTTCGTACCTGATCTTGTTGCAGAAGTTCTTGTCAATCATGTTTTGCAGGTAAAGTTCTTTCTCACAAGAATGTCTTTCATTGATGGGTTCGTGGTTATCCTCGAGAAGAGGGAACCGATCGATTTCTCGCAAGTTTCCATCATTCATCAATAACTGTAGTCCGGGATGGCTCAAATTATTCATGTGTGATGAAAGTAAATCTGATGCCATTGGAAAAGTTGGAATCACCTCATCATGGCTTTGGATATAAGAACCGAACAATTGTGAAGTAGTTCCGACACTAAAAGATGAAGGAAGAAGCCGCCCAGCAACCTGTTCCATGCTTTCTCTTTCTAAATTGATTATCGGTGTTGCTTGAACTTGAAAATGTTGGCATTGGTTGAGCGGTACATCAGAAGATGCAAACAAATGGGTTTGTGAAGGTTTCTGATAGTTTGAATCCTCACAATTAGTAGAAATCCAGGTGCTCTTCAATGGTGAGATGAGAGCTTTTAGTTCCTCGACCATCTGACTGGAATCCATTTTATCAACAGATTGTGAGGGAGAAAGTGTATTTTTTGCAGGTTTCAGTGTATTTTCATTTCTTGTTTCTTGATCCGAAATGGAAGGGTTGAGCTCTCGAACACTGTTGAGAGAAGGTATTCGCTCCAACGTATGATCATGAGCAGAGACAGAACGGGAACGAGAATCTTCTTCATCAGTTGAAACAATGGAATGACCAGGTGAGTTCCCCAGAACCGATTCCTCAGCCTGATAAAACGATTACGACTTCAACACAACAATTTTCTACTTGAATAGCGGAAGGAAAAGGCTTCAGTAAAGACAAAAAGATGGAAAATCAAGAGCAGTTAAGGACAACACTATGAATCAGACAACCGAATTTTGATTATGATGTGAAACATTCAAGAATTGCACATGAAATTCATTAAGAATCACAAAGTTTACCAAAGTAAGATTAGGCCTTTCGTAAATTAAGATTCAAGCATTTTCCATTGATGAAATGTTATGATAAACAGTTTCAAGCTAGTATTTAGGCACAATTAATGATGAATCTCCAAAAGTTCACAACAAAGCAAATGCGAAAAATTAATAAAATCCCACGACTAATGTTTAGAAATTTCACAATGAGTACCTTGATCACTCACACTCAATTCGGGTTAGCGGGAGAAGGCCTTTAGCAAACTCAACGATGCCACGAAGATGGTGGCCACACCAATGGCCTTTAGCCACGGAGAGGTTGACGGTGACGAGGAGGGCGTGAATGCTTGGCTTTCGAGGCTCCAAGTGTGTTTCGAAAGTTGTCGGTCGTAGATGCTTGCAAGGATCGGGACGACTCTCTCCAAGTACTCTTCCACGATGGTTTCGTCTTCAAATCCTACGTCGAAGCACGGAGACCGTAGAATGTTAATGCTTCCGTCGGCGTTGAAGACTAATCCCCACTCAAACTCCGGATCCGCCATACATACTTGATGTAGAGGAATTCTTCCGATGGGAAGGGAGCTAGGAGGCGGTGAGGGAGAGTCCTTGAGTTGAAAGGAGGAGGAGGAGGTGGGGAGGGGAGCCGGCGGGATTTCCAAGGGGAAAAGGGGAGTTCGGCCACGGTTGGGATAGGGGGTGATGTATGGTGGAGAGGAATTTAGGTAGGGTGAATGAAGCAAGAGATTTACTAGAATCTAAAATTAATTTCAGGTTTTAGTAAATTTGGAGGGAATTACTTGAAGAGAATTTCAAATTCAAACAAAGTAATTAGGGCTTTAATGAGCCATTAATGGGGCTCATCAAAGGGGGTGGCCGGTGGCTATTATAGGGAGAGAGGGGTTTTAAAATTTTTAAAACTGAAAGTTAATTTCAGTTTTAAGTAAATGAGGAGGGAAAGATTTTGAAATCAAATTATGATTTCAAAAACGGTCATGGCATTAACTACGCCATTAATGGGAATTTCTCCATGGGTGGCCGGCGGCTTGCATAGGGGAAGGGGGAGAGGAATTCAAGGGAGAAGGGTTCCAAATTAGGGTGATGATGTGGCAAGTGACCTCATAATTCCAATCCAAATTAAATTGAAACTAAATCTCCTCATGAAAACATTCCTAAATTGGATTTCCAAATTAGGAAAGAGTTCGAAATTTCAAACTTCAAATTTCAAATTTGAACCTTGTGGATGGAAGGGGTCGGGTGGGTGAAGGGGGCGTCACCGGCAAGGTGGCCGGCCGGAATTTGGGTGGCGGTCGGCGACGGGTTCCTCACAGGGGCGGCGGCAATATGGGGAGAAGGATTTCTTGTGGAGGAGAGGGAAAGGAGATGGATGGGAACACGATCGAGAAGATAGAAAATTCTAACCACGAATCGAGGACTCTTCCAACGATTGGTGGGCCTTGCGATTTGCTCCCCTTGGAGCTCTCTCTCTCTCTCTCTTCTTCAAGCTCTCATGCAAGAAGACAAAGAAGAACAAAATAGATTTTCATTTCAATCATCATTAACCATAATACAACATGAAATGACCTATATATAGGTCCATCACAAAAGAAAATACAATGACTCTATTGCCCTCGGGGCTACACTAATGACTCAGCTTATACTAAGGGTACAATAGGAAATAAAAGAAAAATGCATAAAAGAAATACATAAATAACTAGAAATATAAACTCTGAATCGTGGCCGTCGATCTGCGCTGTCTACGGCGATACACGTGTCTGAACCTCTGGTCGATGTCCACATCAAATTAAGAATGAACATTAGTTCAAAGGTAATAATATGAAATGCTGAACTTAGAGGGGTATAATATACCCTTTTACATCAATTGTTTAATCTTACTAAACTGTTCACACCAGCTTCCTTGGCCTACTCGGCAAGTGCTAGAATTACTCAGTAATAAAAAGATATGGAATAGCAGTAAAGCAGATTATAAGTTCGATGATCATAGAAGAAATCAGCATGAAATCTTCACAATCAGAAATTCAAAAGACAAAGGGAGGAAAAAAAATGGAGTAAAAGATAGTTCTGATAGCATCTATGAAAATTTTATGGAATATGTTATTAAAAAAAAACTTTCTACAAATGCACAATTTGAAACAATAACAATCATCGAACCTTATCATGAATCAATGTTCTTGATTCAGCAAGCTCTTTCTCCAAGCATTCCATCCGTTGCATTTTCAGGAACTTCCTCTTATTGTACTTTTCAAAAGCTGCAAGGGTATCTTTAGTCACCTGCATCCTGTGGGAACAAAATGATTTGATCACTCAAATTCAAGGCAAGGTGAAAGCTATATTGATTAAAATGCTAACCAATGTTCTCGAAGCCTATTATTTTCCTCATCCTCATACAATTTATATGGATATACATGAAAGTTTTTGATGTCACCAAGCACATGGCTAATGGATTTGGACTGAATGTGATCACCAGAATGTTTTAGCTCTTTTAGCATTTTGAATTGCTTCTTATTTACCTGTAAATACAAGAAGCCATCAACTTCACGCCACAGAAGGTCACATTACCTTTGTGAACTTAATATTAAGCGGAAAACCAGTTTCTATTGAACAAAGGCTTATGATAATCTTTTATCTACTTTACATGCATAAATGAGGATTAAGCAAGCAAAATACAATCAAGCAAAAGTAGGAGTGTGCACCTTATTCTATGCTATTCCCAGGAGAAGTGAACTACCACACTGAACAAAACCATAGAGAATGCAAAATTAAGTGCACCAGAAATATCAAATCAGGGAATTTTAGATGCGGGTAATTTTAGATAGTCATTTATGTCATTTGTTGAAGATTAGAGGTGTATTTGCAAATTTGCGGGCATTAAGGTCTCTTAGTTGATCCAAGATAAATATTGTAGATGGTATAAAAAAAGGGATCAACCACAACATTTATGAAAAAAGTCATGAAAGCATCCAACTTCAAGCCAAGAATGAAGCAAGACTTTCGACAAATAATGAAGTCTTTAAACTTCATGCTTCCATCTCTCCTCATACTTCCGACTAGGGGTGTCATTATTTAACCCAACCTAAAACCTGACCCGAGCCCGACTCAAAAAATTTCTGGTTCTGGTCAACCCCTTTGACAAACAGGTCGGATTCGGATTTCCGAACTGATTTTAATTTGACCCGTTTTTAAAATTAGGTCAGATTCGGGTTGACCCAAAAGCCATAAGTTGACCTGGATCTGCAAGCCAATCTCATGCTATAGGTCCTGCATCACATTGAATGGCTCCTCCTGCTGTCTGCATGACTGCGTGGTATGCATCCCACACTCCAGCCCGCAGGGTTGCACCGATGCAGGCGGTGCACCACGTCACGCCTGTGTCCTGTATTGGCACCCGCACACCTGCGGCTCGTGGCCTGCCCCTCACGCTTGAGTGCTTGACCCCAAGGCCCGCTCAAGCATTGCTAGACTCATACCCCCCTCGGCTGCGGTTCACACCCACTAGCGACCCCACGCCCTACTCGCGAGTCGCGAACCTGTCGCCACACCCGACCCCTTCCCCCTAGTGCAACCCACAGCCCGCAGCACACCCTAGCTCACCTGATCTGCACCCGAGTCAGAGTGTCGGGTGGGGTTGACCCAAGTTCGGAGTGTGTCGGGTTTGGGTTCAGATTTCTGACCGTTTCTAGAATCAGGTTGGCTCAAATAATAACGGGTCATTTTTGGATTGGATCCAAAACCCGACTCAAAACCCCATTTTGACATCCCTACTTCCAGCAATGATATTGACAATCTTAGACTATCAAACCTTTTCTATAATAACCACAAGATTCAACCCATCAAGCACCACAATCCAAGGAGAGTAGAGTGTGCGCATACCATTCCCTGTAGAAGTATACCACCACACTAGACAAAACCAAGGATGGGAAACTAAATGCACAAGAAAAATCGAAACAGCGAATTTCAATTGTCGTTTTATGTCATTTGTTAAAGCTTAGTGGTGTATTTGCAAATATGATGGTGTTAAGTTGACTAGTTGATATTGGACAAATCTTGTATGTGAATAACATTTTGGAAAAACATCCAACTTCAAGCCAAGAATAAAGTAGGAGTTTCATGGAATAAAAAAAGCCTTCAAACTTCATTCTTCTATCTCACCTCACCCCCCTTTTTTTTATCTCACCTCACCCTTCTGGCAATGATAGTGAGGATCTTAGGGTTTCAAACCTTTCATATAATAGCCAACTTTCAACTCAGCAAGCACCAGAAGGCACTAGTTCCCTCAATCAAAAAGAAATGCATGGCTTCCATATTAAAAAGTGCTGGACCAAAGTCTAATCACCAACAAAGCTGCATGCAACCAGTACCTTGATATAAGACATATATTTAGCCTCATCCACATAGCGATTAGATATTTTCAGTGGCAGTTCTTCCTTCTTTATGAAATAATCATGAGGCTTTTCTGAACCCTCGCTGCTGTCATTCAGAGTGGACAGCTTCCTGCGAACACAAATAGAATGCATTCTTGATTAGAAGTCTCATTCTTCTATAGGCCGCATTTGCCAAAAAGTACTTGAAAAGCATAAAAACCAACACATTGAAAAAAGATAGGCAGCAAAACCTATGTTACCATGCTGTGGATTTCAAGCGCAGCAAAAGAAGGGTGAATGAGCATACAGTTTATAATAAAATATTATGTAACTCATTATAGTTTTCATGTTATTCCTTCCTTCTGGTAGTACCGGGCAAAATATTTCCCAAATTAGACTTGGGCCACTATTCTAGTTTAAATTGAAACAAACTCCATGGATGGACTTGGATTAAAGTCCAAATATCACCAAAATCGGCTAATGAAACATGAAGCTCTAATATTTTAATGACCTCAATATACGGACGATGAATATTAAAAGCAACAAAAATTAAAACAGCCAGCCACAGAGCACGAATGAAAATAAATGAGGGTCAAGCAACAACGAATACACTTTTTCCTTCTATCAAGTTATGAACCAACTCACTAAATCACTTGTGCTTGTGCCAGCAAATATTTGATCTTTTGTTTTCAGAATGGTTCAGACCAAAAACTTCGGTGACACTAGTAAGGCTCTTAGCCAGCCCAACCATGCACAGTAGATACCATAGTGGTGTCTTCACTTCACAATTTTGATACAGTTTAGAGACAAAAAATTGGATGCTTGGCATGAAGCAACACGTAAAAGATGGTTCAAGAGAAGTTATTCGGCTTCGAAGCTCAAGAAAAGTCCTCTATACATTTACAAATCTGATAGCCTAAACTACTTTATATTCAAATCATATAGACAAAATCAAATCATTTTAAATTCTTTGGGCAAAGTTTCAAGAGAAGTGCTCTGGAGAGTTCTAGAAAAGAAAGAGATTAATAATACTTATATTCAAGTCCATAAGGATATATATGCAAGAGCTATTACTAGCATTCAAATACAAGGAGGTTTGGCCAAGTATTTTTCTATTTCAGTTGGATAACATCAAGGATCAACTTTAAGCCCATATCTTTTTGCTTTAGTCATGATGTTCTTACTAGATATTGCAAATCACAAACTCCAGGCATAGTGGTGACTAATATATAAACAAAACAAAAGGCTCGTTTGGAGAAAGGAACAAGAGTTGCAATATTTTTCATTCAGCAGAAGATATAAAGTGCACCATAATCAATCCATTGCATACTACAAGCAGAACATCATTCATGAGGTTCGTGAGCACAGCAAACAACAAATTACAGCGAGGAATTTTTAAAAAAGAGGAAATTTTTTCTTCACTGGATAAAAAACCAATCCCACTTAAGAAACTGCATAAAATAACAAACATATATGTAAAAGAGAAGAGCAATGCAGTGAAGCTTCTTATACTTGAATGAAGTTGTAGTCAAGTCCCATACAAGTAATTTTCTATAAAGATATAGGAGTGAATTATTATAATTGTTGAGTTGAAGTCATCAAGATGAGTTTTATAAATTATCTCCAGATATATTAAACAAAAGAAATAACCAAACAAATAAACAACCTCCACAACTTCTCTGGATCCTCACAAGTTTCTGATTTCTCCTTCAACATCCTGAGCACCGCAACCATGCTGTCACAAACACAAAATTCATGTATGAAATAGTTGAAAGTTACAAGAAGGTTAAGCTAAATCAATACAAAAATATAACATACTTAGTATGGTACTTATTTATCTCCAAGTTATATTGTTTCTTACTGACTCTGGTGTGTCGTTCCTTCTGAAGAAGAACATCAGGATGTAGATCACTGGAGCAAAGTAAGGTAGACCTGACAATTTACATACAATGGTTTAGTCAATGGTAATATATTGAGTAAACGAGAAAAAATCTTGTAGGTGTTAATACGCAACCAACAGCTTCAAAGATGGAAGGAATAATGGAAGAACAAGCAAATCAAGAAAGTTTAAAGACAAGTAAAAGTAATATAGAACTCAACAAGTGCAACTTAATATGTAAAGTTTGATACATGTAGTACTTTGTAGTAAGGATAGGATCAGAGAACATAACAAATATTAGAGTGGAGCAGCATGAGCCTTTACTGATTACTGAAATAAACTCCTAAATGAAAAAAAATGTTAGTAAGAACAAAATATTATTTCAACATATTTAAAAAAAAAATTGAATAAAAAATGATGATGAAATAAACATGGCAAAAAAGAGAAAAGAAAAAAAATAAGGAAAAAATGAAAGGGAGTCCAGAAAAATATGAAAACAAGCTAGGAAATTACAAAAATTCAGGTAATTTTAGAAGATACTTTGGGTTTTCTTGAATTTTTCTTGTGCTCATCTTGATAAGGACTTCTATTTTATTGCTCAAAAAAAGTAAAATGGTCCATTAAATTTAAGAAAATAATAAAAAAGAGTGTAAATATCAAGAAAATAAGAATTTCATAGGTTTTTTACAAAATAAGAGAAATGGAGCATACATGGCCTGCAGCCTGACAATTATCCAAATTGCAAATGAAAAATAATAATAATCAATAATGAAATGCTCTCAACCCAGGTAGAACCAATCTTCTTTTCCAAGGACTTGGATGTGCCTATTGGGTCAATCAGGTGGTGAAAGCGAAGTTCTCCATTCAATCACAAAAAAATGCAATGAATGCTAAGTTCATCAACACTGAAAAAGAAAGCTTAGGAATATAAATACAAAACATAGAGGTATGTGTGCAAGCACTGCTCGCCTCGTTTTACATGCAAACACCTTTGATCTCCCTATGTGCAATCCAAGACATTTTTCCCTGCGTTGGATATGATTATCATAAATCATACCCAGAGGGAACCCTCATTACAACCACACCTCCAAGATTGAAAGACATACTTAGCGCATCTTCCAACTTGATGATGAATTCAATTACTGCAAAGCTTATTAGGATGGGTATATCAATGTCATATAAGTTTCCTATCTTAAAGGCAAGCATGCTTCAAGCTTTAACTGTTATGATGGGTATGATTGTGTTAGACCGGTCCAGCCGGTCCGCACAGGACCGGCCCAGCGCAACAGAGGCGGAAATCTTCCGCCTCTTCGGTAGCCGTTCATACTGCAAGAGCCAGCCGAACATTTTAGGAAGAATTTTTTAAGGTTTTGGAGGGAAATTTGAATGCAGGGATTGTTTAGAGATTTCCTTTTGATTTATATGCATTAAATAGTTCGTTTTCCTAGGGTTAGGGCATCTTGAATTTGGCTGAAATTTGAGATCTCTTAGATTTATGTTTTCTTTTAGCTCTAGCGGTGTCTAGAGATTTGGTAGAGATCGATCCTCCTCTCGAATAGAGAATCAATTGTATCTTGCTATTTTTTGTTTCCCTTTTCTCAAATAATACAAATTACCTACTGCTTTCGTGATTTTGTGCAGATTTTTGTGGAGAAAACTCGCTGTTTTCCGAAGATTGATAGGAAATACTCGAGATCTACAAGTACTTCCTATCAAATTGGTATCATAGCACATCGATCGAAGGGGAATCAATGGCCGGAAGGAAAGTGGAAATTTTGGAGAGAGAACTTGGGCAACTCAAAGCAAATTTTGAGGAGAAGATCACTGATTTTCAAAATCAGATTGCATCCGTCAATGAAAGGATGGAAAAGTTCGTCATGGTGGAAGACATGTCGAAGAAATTGCTTGACACCAATATCAAACCGGTGACATCGGAAACAAAGGAAACTACCAGCGGCCATGGAAGAGATGGAAACCCTGACATGTTTAGGGGAAGGGAAAATCCAAAAGTGGATATCCTGGAGGGAGAAGACAGAATGCCTCCTCTAGAACCACTTTTTAGAGAGGAGATGAGCATTGGCTACGCAAGAAGGGATGCTGAATTTGTAAGGAGAGGGGATGATTTCGATCATCAGGGTGCTGATTTTGAAAGAAGATAAGGGGATGAATGTTTTGGGTATGATCACCGAAGGGAAGATCGTGACAATTAGAGAGCACATCCGCTTCGAGGAATGGGAGGTAATGGAGGATTTAGAAGAAATGGGTGTGAACTGAGGGTGAGGAAACTAAAGATGTCAATCTTTGAGGGAAAGGAAGTGCACGGGTGGATTTACAAGGTAGAAATATATTTCGCTGTCAATGGGCTGACAGAGAAGAAGAGACTAACGGCAGCGGGCCTATGTTTAGAAGGGAAGGCTTTGTCTTGGTATCAGTTGAGGGACATGCAACATCCCATACGGAGTTGGAAAGAGTTCAAGGATTATTTGGTAGAACGTTTTAGAACTGGCAGGGGAGGAAACTTCTACGACCAGTTCTTCGCCTTGACACAAGAGAGTTCAGTAACAGAGTACCGGGAGAGATTCGAGTACCTTGCTAGCCGATTGGACCGCCTTCTTGAGATAGTGCTAAAGGGAAATTTCATGAAGGGGCTGACACCAGAGATTCGGGCAGCGGTTAGAGTAATGAGGCCTCGTGACTTGGGAGAGGCCATGGAACTAGCTCAGTTAGTGGAGGATCAGAGGCACCTAGAGAGAGAAACTAGAGCCAGTATGTCAGTAGGCTCGTACAAGATGACCACCATCTTATTGGCATCCAAGGAGCCAACATTGGATACTCTTCGAGGAACTTCACAGGAAAAGACTGCAGGAGGAAGATCTGGGTAGAACGTCAAGAAGCTCACGGAAACAGAATTACAAGAAGAGGGCGAAGGGTTTCTATTTCAGATGCGACGAGAAGTATACTCCGGAGCACAGGTGTAAGGACCGAACTCTTCAAGTTCTTACTGTTTGTGAAGAAGAAGGAATGGAGGAGGGTGTCATATTTTCACCTTGCGGACAAGGTGGATCTTTGAGAGAAGAGTAATGTTAGACCAGTCCAGCCGATCCATACGGGACTGGCCCAGTGCAATAGAGGTGGAAATCATTTGCCTCTTCGGTAGTCGTTCGAACCACAAGAGCCAACCAAACATTTTAGGAATGATTTTTTAGGATTTTGGGAGGAAAATTTGAATGTAGGGACTGTTTAGGGATTTCTTTTTTATTTGAATGCATTAAATAGTTTATTTTTCTAGGGTTAGGGCATCTTGAATTTGAATGAAATTTGAGATATCTTAGATTTAGGTTTTCTTTTGGGCTCTACGGCGTTTAGAGATTTGGGAGAGATCGATAATCCTCTCAAATAGAGGATCAATTGTATCTTGTTATTTTTCGTTTCCCTTTTATCAAATAATACAAATTATCTACTGTTTTTGTGATTTTGTGCAGATTTTTGTGGAGAAAGCTCACTGTTTTCCAAAGATTGATAGGAAATACTAGAGATCTATAAGTACTTCCTATCATATTGATGTGTATCATATATCATAACCAAGGAGCTTCCATGTAAAACCTTTATTATCAATACCCTCAATTTCAAATCAAGCAAAACATTTGAAATCATTTGCCATGCAAAAAATTATTTTAATTATCAGAATGTTATAATTGAAATGATTCTTTATCAAAACTAAACTCATGACCACAAAGAAAAGCATACTTTGAACATTTCCCCGGTGATGTTTTCAGTCATTAGAAACTCATAACTGAAAAAATTCACATCATAAAAATGCCAACTCAATCTAAGATAAATATGCTTTGGGCTTTCTTGGCAAAAGACTGGCGCATATTGACAAAAAAAAAAAAAAACCTTATTTGTGGAATCCACACCATCCAGTACACAAACCACTTCGTGCATGTCACCACCCATGCCATGCACAATCCTCACAAATCCCCCTCACCTACCCACTCGCTCACTCTCAATCTCTCCTTCACCTAACTCTCTCAAATCCTCAAAAATCTTTGCTTGCCTCAGTCGTTGACATAACCGTCATCGGCCTCTCTCTCTCTCTCTCTCTCTCTCTCTCTCTCTCTCTCTCTCTCTCTCTCTCTCTCTCTCTCTCAATATTCCTCTCCCACTCTAAAAAGAGAGGCAAATAAAAAAAAAGATAAAAAAAAATCAATGTTCAAATGATAAAATAAAATATTAAAATATCTCAATAATAGCCGTGTTAAAAGTAAATTTCTACCGGAAGGGACTATATTTTTAAAATGCCCGCAAACCTTTGTACAAACTATTTTGGGCTCAAACTCAAGTAAAATGTGAAGTATCGAAAAAAATTATAAAATTTTAAGTATTTTAAGAGAAATTAATCCCCTAAAACTTAAAGCAAAATCTATTCACCTTCCATAATTATTTGCCCAAAGTGATAAATTTAAGAATAATCATAACTCAATGCTCAATGTCTTGTCAAGCCTATCACTACGATTCATTCCCAAATGATCTCTCACCAGGAAGTACGTGGCATCAACTAACCAGTAATTTTCTCATCAAATGACACCGCATGTAAGTGGTTATGACTAGAGCCCTCTAACTGGGTTAATTTTTCCACAAAATTACACCATAAATTGTGATCATCAACACAATTAGCAAATTCCCGGATGACTAAAAACCTTTTGTAAATTATATGGTGCACTTAATGAGACAAAGTTCTCAATTAGCTCAGCTCAACTAACATTTTTCTCATTATACAAACGTACACCTCAACTCTACAAAGTTCCTTTTGGACAAAACAATCTATGCTTATCAACAAAAATCATTTGGTCAGAATAGGTCAACCTCCTCCTCGGGCTGAGTAACCTAAGGTCTATGATAACTCAAGACGACGAAATCATAAAATCTTGATCGAATTTGTCATCATTCACCTCACCATCGACTTTAATGTAAGTTGGTAAATTTCAAACTTTATACCATATTGATGGTACTATATGTCAAGCACTTTGTATCTGTCTAACAACTATTCTTAATCAAAAATTATTTCTTATCATCCGGATGAATAATTAAACATAGGGACTTGCACTTATGAAAAATCTGGAATAAGATCATAAAGTCCTCTCAAAATAAAGGTGAATCTATGGATAGTGTCTTATATTCAATATAATATACCTTATAAATTTGATCCGGAAAACACCAAGACTCTCATGGAAAAGGATAGGGTGTGAATTTTGAAAGCCCGTTGTGCAATCAAGTAAATACTAACCATAAAAAAGTTCATCAAAATCTAATAAAAAAAAAAGATATATATATATATATATATTTGATATATATACACCATCCACACTAATTTGCTAGGATTGATAAATTTAAGTATAATCGAAACTTATAATTAGCCAATTAAATATCCAGTGCATTTATAAGATTACATTAAAAAATCTCACAACAATGAATACATGCCAGACTCTCTTTGGACTGCATGGGTGTGTTCAAAATAAACTTCTAAACAACATTAATCAAATCAAGGGCCAAGCTCAAATGTTCCTTAATAGATAAATATATAAGTTGTGAGATATAAGACACGCTCAATAGGGCATGAAACTCAATATTAGTCATGGTCATACATGAAATTAGCCCTTTGACAATTTTTTTTTAAATTCTACAAGGTACCCGTAAACGATGCAACACATGGTTGCTAATAAAGATCCTCTAATTAGTTGGGTCAACTACATCCATTGGCTAAGTAGAGCAACATCCATAATAACCCAAGGTGATAAAACTATAGGATTTTGATCAAATTTGTCATCATTTTCCCCCACCATTTGCTTAGAGTCCATAGCGATATATCCCTCTCCCAAAATCCAACTGAAGAAAAATAACATAGAACCTATAGAGTAGTCTTAATCAAAATTTCTTTCACAATAGGGAGTTCTAACTATATCTTTTTTTTTTCCAGAGCCCACAAAAAACAGCAAAAGAAATAAAAAAAGAACTATGGTGCAATAAAAAAAACATACAAAAGATTATTGTTCCACACAGTGAAGAAACAGGATAGACACAAGAATGGGTTACGTATGATGAAGTTAACCACAGCCATGCAATATTTATTTCCAAAAGGACATGTTCTGTTAGATCGGCGGTCAAGCGGTGGTCAAGCGTACATAACAAGTTCAGAGTTCAAACCTGAGTGTAGTTAACGAATAGAATGCAAAATGCAGTTACAGTTTAAAAATTATGTGCTATATATACATATAAGCACCCATAATGTCACTTGATAAATCATGCACTTACACATAAAACCATGAAACTATGATATGTACTCTGTGACAACTTAACAATTTTTCAAGACCAGCAATGCAGAGGGAAAAAAAATTAGAATGTACCACCACTTGTTTATTCAAACATCCATTGGCTAAGCCACCATTATATCGTAATTCTTATTGAGTTGCTACATTATCATGCTCTAACAAAAATAATGGTGTGAGCATAAAAATGCTTTTAATCTAAGCACATCTACTTTAACAATACCATCAACAGCCTCCAAGTTTTAGAATATCTAACTAAAGCTTCATTTGGGACGGTTTATTTACTGTTTCTTAAAGCAGCATTTTAGCAAAAAAATTTAAATAAAAAATTTAACTAAAAATCTGCTTTAAGAAGCAAGAAGAAAGTTGTCCCAAACGAAGCCTAAGTCTGAATAAGTTGTTTTTTTTATGTCCACGCCACTAGTATGGGCTCAAATAGTCACGTTTAAGTGGTTTAACTACAAGACCGTTCCACAAATGGTTCAAAAGATTAATCTAAAATTCTAATGTTCATAGCACACTTCTCATGACTGGAAACTTCACAAAAATCAGAAACATCACGTGTCAGTATAAAATTTATAGCATGGAACGTGAAAACATCTCAAAACAGAAAGATAACACTCACAGTTAAAAATGAATTAAGATCCACAATACTTGCCATTTAAGGAAAGGATTTCCAAAATGAAGGTTTTCCCCAGTAAGCAATGACTGAACTGCTTCTTCAGGAAAAGCGCAACTAGGAAGGAACTGCATGAGAAGCTTTCTTTCAGACACTGACAGACAAGTCAACCAGACCTATCAAAAATATATCAAATGTTTCAGCCCAGATGTAAAAGAAGGAACCCATTAGGTGGGTCTAGCTCAGTCATATCAAAGGGGAAGAATTAAAACTGAAAGTTCTAGCTACCTCATGAGAAAGCACCTCCATTAGATTATCCAAATCGAATACTTCTTTTGGGAAAGAAAAGACATCAGCTAAACCGGAATGAATCTTAGGCACGGAATCAACATAGGGAGACAAGTCTTTCCATGTTATCCCAATTTGCTCCCTTTTTGCCAGTACTCTCTTTTGAACCTCATCCCATTGTAAATGTACATGTGATCTCAAGTTCAAAATATAATCTGATGAGTCGAGCCTCTTTTTCTTCTTTCCTTTTAGTTCGTGCAAATTGGAACTTGCAAGGCGCTTCCTTTGTTGACCAGCAGCCATTTATCAGTACAAAAAATGTTAATCGCCAGAAGAGCAGAGCTCAGCTATCTGGTTTTTGGCTGCTACTGCAACCCATGCATTTTTGTCCGGTAGAAAACCATGCCTGTGACAAAAGAAAGGGTATGCCATCCACACCCAAAAAGCTATGAGAAAATCGGCTTTGTAATTGATATCTCCTAAATTGGAAAAAATAAAAACGTGAAGAGAAACTAAAGCAGCATGAACTGCAGTTGTAATGTGAGGGTGGTGTATTTTATTTGTATCATCTGTTACAAAGCTGTTGGATGATAATTATTGTGAAAAACAGAAGAGGTTACTCAGCTGAAGCTTTTTTTGCTAATATATCATAATAAGCATAAACAAACTCTTCAAAAGAATTATAAAAAATAGCGCATAACAAAAGAGGAAATAACTTCAAGCGGCGAAGATTAACACAGTACTATACTTCGATATGTAATACCATTCAGGCAACTACATTACACCATGATCTCAAAGTAAGGTGAATACAGTATTGTGATCTCATCTAGAAAAACTTCATTTATTAGGAGAGATCCAAGAGATTATAGCTTGATCTAAGCTTTGATTATCTACATTTCCGCCTTTTAAACATTGACATAAAGATGTGTCTTATCCATTAACTTAATTTGGTTTACTGCAATCCATAATTTAAATGAATGTTGGATATTAAAAAGGTTTCCTAAATATGAATCCGCTAGTATTTTTCTATAAATAGGAGGCCTTAGGATGTCACATTTTAAGCTTGAAACTAGTAGGTCATCAATTTTATTCTCAATCTCTCACCAAGGTTATAGCCATGGTTCCCATTGAGCCTTTCTCTCTCCCTCTTCTCCATTGGGCATGCATTCCAAGGCAACATCCAAACACTACATGGGTTTCAAAGCAGGAGACTAATTCTTTCACTCTACTCTCGGTTTGCTATGGG
Source organism: Dendrobium huoshanense (assembly GCA_016618105.1). Lineage (NCBI taxonomy): Eukaryota > Viridiplantae > Streptophyta > Magnoliopsida > Asparagales > Orchidaceae > Dendrobium > Dendrobium huoshanense. The sequence continues at coordinate 64,407,641 of CM028358.1, read as the reverse complement.
AAGAATCCCATCATCTCTCAATTCCTCCATAAGAGATGATTCCTATGAATTCCGATAGACTTCCACACCATAATTACAAATTATTTTTTATATTAGAGCACTAATTCCAACATACAATAAAATTTTCATTGTTACACTAAGGACTCGTAAAAATACACTAGGTGATTGGAAACTAAGATATATGACTATACAAAGAGATTACAAACAATCGACGAGTCTAATCAGCCAAAATGGGCAAATGGGAGATCAGATAACTACAATGATAGCTGTCAATGAAGCTCATAAAAATACACTAGGTGATTGGAAACTAAGATATATGACTATACAAAGAGATTACAAACAAGTGATGAGTCTGATCAGCCAAAATGAGCAAACGGGAGATCAGATAACTACAATGTAGCTGTCAATGAAGCTCATACTGCCCAAGGAGAAACCACCAACACCATCATCTCCTTTGGTACAAGCTATTCATACAGAAGAGACATCCACTAAGAGATAATTTGCAAAGAAGAATCCATCAACAAAGAGAGTAACTAAAAATAATAGTTTCAAGCAATGAATATTGTTAATATGATCTCATAGACAAGGCCAAAAAACCCTACACTTATGCTATTGTTTCTTGAAACCTTAGCAATACTACCAGGGTTTCTCTTGAAGTCCTAAGATATTACTAGGGCTTGTCATGAAATTTGATATAACATCATACTACAGTTTCATAACAAACCCTTGTACTTAGGGCTGCAAGCGAATCAAATGTTTGACGAGCTACTCGTTGCTTTGTTCGATTAAAGCTCGTTTGTGATCGTTTAACTAACTAAACAAACAAATTTGAACAACATTTGTAATACTCGATCCTTAAATAAACAAGCATGAACACTAATGTGTTCGGTTCATTTATGTTCATGAACAACATCATTTGAAGCTCGTGAACAAGCTTGACATTAAGCTCGATTCGTGTTCGATTTTGAACTCGTGAATAAGCTGGATAAATATATTCATATAGATTAATCATATTTTCATTTTAAATGGACAATTGCTTTTATTATAATATTTATTTCATTTTACTTTATACCTTCAATAAAATGAATTTGTTCATGAACAAGAGATATTTCACATTGGTCAATGTTTGCTAGATTGTTTGTTTAAGATGTTCATGAACAAATATAAGATGAATTATAGATCGTTTAGTCGTAAACAAACTCATTTGGTAGCTCGAAAATACTAGTTATGTATATGTTCATAATCTTGCTCATTTGATAGTTTAAGAATAATCATTAGATTTGTTCATAAACATGCTTGTTTGATAGTATAAAAAAATTCGCTAAATATGTTAACGAACATAGCTCGTTAAGGCTTGTTTGTTTAAAGCTCGATAAGCATTAAACGAATCGAACATGAACCAAACATGAACACCATTAATTTAAACGAATCAAACATGCACACAAACAATAAAGCTTGAATCAAACACGAACCGAGCTTGAACAAGCTAATAATAAACGAACTCAAATATGAACACTCACATACTCGGCTCGGCTTAGTTCATTTGCAACCCTACTTGTACTAATTTGAGGATTTCATATCGTCGTCATAATCATCATCACCATCATTACCCTTATCTTAACTATATAATGATTGTGAATCATCATCTTCCATTCATTCCAACAAAGTGTTACCTAAGGTGTGAAATATATTCTTCATAAATCAGTTTTAAACATCTCCTATCCAAGTTAGCATAAGCATATATCTTCTTCTTCATAATCCTCTAACATTTATTTTATACGCACCTCTAATGGATACATTTTCAAGCCCCTATAATACATGTCCAAACCACCTAAGTATGTTTTCAATTGCTTTTAACTACAATAAAATTCACTCTAATTGTTAATCTAATATAATAATTACTTAATTTATCATTCTTAATTATATAAGATAGTCATCTTAACATTATCCTTTATGGCATACTTAACTTGGATATCAACAACTTTTTATTACCAAACATTTGAATCCATACAACATCATCTGTCTGATTGTAGTTTTATTTAAATTTACCTCCATGCCTCTGATGATAACCACTTATAGCATAAAACTCTTTTTTTTTTTTAATTCATTTTACCACTCAAGCTATATCTTTATTGTCATGTACAATGGATTCAAGATACCCAAACACATCACATGTCACTATCACTTTATATTCTAGCAATATTGACCAATGACGTAATAGCATGCATGCTGAACTTTTATATCGTATCCTTTGTTTTTATTTTGCTAATTCTAATAATTATGTCTTATGAACATTTATCTATTTTTATTATTTTCACTTTTTTTTTTAATGTTTCGCTTATTAGAATCATGACATCAATAAAAAGCATACACTAAAGCATATCACTTTGCTTTTACAAGGATTTCAAAACAAACCCTAATCACTGTTTCAAGAAACCCTAGTTTAAAGTCAATGTATTCTTTTTTCTTGAAAAGTCTTGTAACTTTTTTTTTTAACAAAAAATCAAGACCACAAGGAGTTGTATACAAATTACCCTATTATATAAGACAGTTATTGTAAATAGAGAATAAGGCCAGTGATTTGGAGAGTTTTCTCCCAGTCACGGTCCGCCCTTGAACGTGCTAACACACTAACTACTGGCTTCTGTGATTACATTCAAATAGCACTCAAAAAAAAAAAAATCTGCTCTTCTTCACTGCACCAAAAACTATAAAAGCTGGTTCTTTCCAATCATCTCAGTGGGCCAATTCATCTACTACTTAAAACAATTAAAATTAAAAAACAAAAAAATAACTGCAACAACAATCACTTGAAGTTTTTCAAAAGTCTCCCTGAGCAACCTTAAAATTTTAAGAGCCTGCATTGATTTTACCAAAAAGTGCCTGGATTTGAGTGGTTCCAATACAACTCTAGATACAAGAAGTATTTTGCGATAGTTTTTTCTTGCAAAGGCCTCGGTGAAATTCAAAATCCCACCTTATTCATCTTACGGAAACTCGCTACAGAGATAGGCACGTGGCTAACTTTAATCGACTCCAAAAACTAAAACATAGAAACGGCACGATAAATAATAGAAAATCCGTCGCACTTTTCTTCATTAAACCCCAACTCCAGGCCCGGAAGGACAAGTGCCATTCCAACTGAGATAAGCTTACCTCACGCATTCGAGGAGAGGAAGCTCGGGAAATTTGGGATCTTCTGACAGATGCAGCAGATAAAAGGAGAATTCTTTGCGATCAGAGTTTCAGGTCTCCGCACCTTTGGCTTTGGGGATTTCCAAAGGTCTTGCGAGCGAAGCAATGGCGATAGAATTGTAGCTTCGGAATTCGGAAATTAGGGGTTGTTTCGGACGAACTCGCGAGAAACTGAATTTGGTATATTATTATTAATTATTATTATTATTAAGGGATTTAAATTATTTCTATTTTATATCATCATATTTATATATTTAAAATTTAAATTTTAAATATATATCATTTTATATTATTTTAATATCAAATATATAAGTTATATTTACTTATTATCACTCATATTTGATATGAAAATAAACTATGAGTGAAATATATATATATATATAAATATGTATGTAAATAGTTTTTATTATTATTATGTATGATGAATTTTTCATTAATTAATTTTTTCTATAGAGAAATTGGATTTTATATCACTAATATTACCATTATTATGTAGGATGAATTATTTCTTAATTTTCTTTTTTTAAATATATTTTACAAGGGTATATTTGGGTAGCATTTAGGACAATTTTTATTTAAAGCTTTTTATGGATTTATCCAACAGTATCCACTAAGATAATTGCCTATTATATTTTTATTATGCTATAAATTTTTTGAATTTTTTGGCGAGCAAACTTTTCATAACTCAATAGGTAGCTATAAGAAATTATTGTCTTTTTTTTTTTTCTTAATGAAAACATATATAATTTTAAAAATGTATTTCTATCACAACAATTGTGAATAATTGTATAGTAGTCATAATCCTCTCAAATAAGAGAAATTATTAAGTGCAGAGTCGGGATGCATCCAGATTGAATAAGCCACGGGACTTGATTTCATTGGAGTTTGGATATGAGCTATGTTCTGACTCCGCATGTAATAACTTCTCCCCAAACAGAACCTAAATTGATCATAACCCTCTATTACTATAATAAAAAACCATGTTGCATATGAAGGCATTGTTACTACTTAATTCAATGTCGTTTGACATGGAATCTTGATCTAATTTTATTTTGTTTTGTAATCTCTCAAGCAGAATACAATCCCGAAAACCCGAAAATTGAGACAAAATGTTCTCATCAGTATCATCTAAGCTTTATGTATGAGTGGATGGAAGTAAGTGACAGTTGTCCGATTTGCTGGAATGTATTGGATTATATATTTTAGGCTTCATTTGAGACAACTTTTTTAATATTTTTTAAAATAGTTTTTTTGTACTAAAAAGTTGTTTTAAAAAACAGCAAAAAACTATCTCAAATAAAAGCAAAAAAAAAAACCGTTTTAAAAAATAGAAAAAAAATAGTCACAAATGAAGCCTTAGTTATTAGTTACCTGCTTTTTGTTTAGAAGTACTAATCTTTTTTGAATCATTCATTTGTTCTTCCATTGTTGCATGTATTGTAGACTGAGAATCTTTATTGTGCTATTCAAGATGTTGTTGGTCTTGTTTTATACAATGAAAATTGAGTGTTCTGTAAATATGCAGCATTTGAGATGGAGTTCTGTGAAAGCCCTTGACAAAGGCTTTTCTAGCAAAAAAAGCTCCATGGAGTACGGTTAAAAGCATCAAATACTGGAAATAAAATATGTAAATAGCATTATCAGAGCTGCGGCCGGAAAATAATCATTAATCAGCCAATGCGGCAGGTACCTTCAAATATATCTGCACAACATCTGGCAATCTTGTTTCAAGATTTTAATTTGCTGTACAGAGCATTTCATGAGCTGAAAATGTGTTTTGCACTGAATATCTGTATCTAAATTGCAATGTTGAAGGCCTTGTTGATGCTGCTCTGTTGTGTATTTTTTTTTTTAAATGAGCTTGAAATTGCACTTTCAGAGATGTTTGTGGATCACAAAGTTAGAATAGCGAAGAAACAGAACAGAGTTAAAACACTTATAACACAATAAAGCGAGTCAGACATCTCACCCTCTAACACAAAAACAGCTTATGATCTTACAGCAAAGATCAGCTATTACAAATTTGGGAATCAAATCCTACCTTCCCAAAGGCATTCCAGCTTGGGATTTGATCCCGACAAGCTTCGGAGAAGATTTCCGATTTCCGGTGGTGGATTAAGTCCCATAGAGCACGCCCGCTCCCAGCGCTCGAGCCTACTGAGCCCGACAAAGGGCCCGTACCTCATCTCCATGTCGAATTGCCTCAGTTTCCCATCACCATTGTTAGCGCATATACTACTTAGAGTTATCCGGCACCCATTCTATTTACTGTTGTACCCAACTAAGCCTATATTAAGGCTGCTGTATCAAGAAGTTCGAGCGTCTTTTGCAGTGGTCTCCGTGATGACATACGGCAATATGGTAGGCGAGCTCGTTGAGAACAGCGCTGAAATCAACGTGCTGTCAATGAGCATCCAAGAACCGTGAGCCGGAGATGTGGTATCTTGCGGTGGCTGGATTGTGCCATTGAGATGGCCAACGTAGCCGGTAGCTGTGAATTGTTGTAGAATTTGAATTCTCCAAATTGCATAGTTATCAGTTGTGAGAGGGTGAGGTAGGAGGGTTTTGATGTTTGAGATAAGGAATTTGAGTGGAGCTGGGATGGATGGCTCGGCGGTATTGGTGCCGGTGAGGTTAGTGGAGGTGGGTGGGAGAGAAGAAGATGATTCTTGATCCCCCATAGATGGCTCTTGATATCATGTGAGAAAGAACAAGAAGAGGAAGAGAGAGCAGAACAGAGAAATGGAAAAGGAAAATATAATCTCACGTATATTCCGAATGAAGATACAGCAGCCTTAATATAATCTCACATATTGCCGTATGTCATCACGGAGACCACTGCAAAAGACGTCTGGACTACGCTCGAACTTCGTATGTCATCCGGCACCCATTCTATTTACTGCTAGCCGCTCGCGCGTAATTCAGCTCAATAACGAGCTTCACCACATACAAATGAAGAATTCAACGATGCAACAATACCTCACTCAAGTTAAGACCATAGTTGACAACATAGCTGCATCAGGATCTCAAGTCGATCCAGAGGACATCATCCTCTACATACTCAACGGCCTACCATCATCCTACAACTCCTTTAAGACATATATTCGCAACTTCCCCCTACCGGCGGACCTCGACTCTCTCTACTCGCTCCTCTGCAGCGAAGAGATACATGTGAACCAAGAACTCCTCAAAGAGTCGTCCAACGAACACTCGGCATTGTACGCCTCCTCCTACAACCAGAACAGAGGACGGACACAACGTCGCCCTCCCAAGAACACCAAGAACCAAAGTTTCACTCAAAACCAACCGGCCCACAACGCTACTCCTGTAAGCAACACAGGAAACGCACGCCCAACCTGCCAAATTTGCAGAAAGATCGGTCATATGGCCATCAACTCCTGGCATCAATGTAATTTTAAGTACGCACCAACTACTGCACCTCCTCCGCGAGCTATGCTAGCTCAAACCACCGGGCCAAACATTAAGGATTGGGTTCTCGACATCGGAGCTTCCATACACCTAACTCCGGACACCAACAACATTCAACAACCCCACGCCTACCACGGTACAGATTGTCACGACCCGACCCGAGACGAGACGGATCCCATTCGCACCGGGCCGCGACGGAGAAGCACTAACCAGGATCTAGCTTTGGAATTTGGTTCGGAACTGAATCTTCCAAATATTTCAAACAAAACAGACAAACACAGAGCTACTAAAAACATCAAATGCAGCGGAACAAAACATCTATCTTTTCTTTTCCTCCAAAACAATCATCTACAAATACAGTACATGGCTTTTAGACAGAAAGAAAGACAGAACAGAAAAGCCATGACTGTACAAAAAATCAAAAGTACAAAAGTACCTATACTGATCAGACTCTGAAATCTATTCCTGAACTTCCTTCCCTTTCCCAGAACCTGAAAACCACCAGAAAGCAAGGGTGAGCTCAACAGCTCAGCAAAGCAACAAACCTCCAATCAAAATACTCAGAATCGCAAAACCAACACATCAGACAAATCCGTATATAAATCAGAACGGAATCGGACAGATATCAAATCAAATCAAAACTGTACGGATACAGGAGTCGTATCAAATCAGAAACAGAACAAATCAGACATATCAGATCAACAGAATCAGAATCGTACATATCATATCGAAACAGAACAAATCGTATCAGAATCATATCAGAATCATATATCAGATATTTAATTAATAGCTAAATTCCCTGACACTGGCTGAATCTCATAGGATTCAGGCCCCTTATGCCTCCCTTTGTGCTCACGGCACCAGAACAGATCAGATGTGCTTATTGCACCAGAATACATAAATAGTGCATATAGCACCTAAACAGATTTTTTTCCTCGGATCCGGAACAGAACAGATATCAGATTTCATATTGAGCTCATTTCAGAATTCCCAGACACTAACTGAATCTTATTGGATCCAGGCCCCTTATAACTCCCTTTTTATAGCATATACAAATAGCATATCAAATCAGAATAATTCCGGACAAATCAGAAATTACCCAAAAATCGGGCAGCAACGGCAGTATACAGAATTTACATAATTTTCCTGAAAATCAAAATTCACCAAATTCGCACAGAATATAGATATCAACATTTCAGAACATTTATTCTACTGCACAAAGAATTTCCAAGTTCACAGAAAAATCCAGTCGACTAAAAATACAGTCGAATAAAAAATACCCGGACAAAAATCTTCAGAAAATAACCAAAATGTGCACACTCGGCACGTCAACAATATACAGAAACTTACGCGGTAAAAACTGAACCAATCAAAAGATACGGACGAAAATCACGAACAAAAATCAATTCCGGACAGATAATATCGCCAAACTCGACGGTTCTGAAAATTGAGAAAGGTAGATTGTGCCTTACCTCGTGCACAGCAATATCCTCAACAGTCTCTTCGAACGAAAACGACTCTGCGTCTTCCCGAAATCAACTTTTCCAATTTTTTTCTTTTTCTCTCTCCTCAGATCGAAAATCAGATATTTTTATAAAATATTTCTCTCTCCTCAAAACGACTGATTTTTCTTAAATCATACACAGATCGGCCTGGCCGATCGTCTCGATCGTCCTGGACGATCAGACCAAACCACCTCACCCTGGCCGATACTCCAGGGCGATGATCCGGCCGATGCTTATGAACAGTGCCATCGGCCTGGCCGATGTCCTCAATCGGCCTGGACGATACCTAAAGGAAATCACATGGAGCAAATCTGGGCAAATTCTGGAGCAGTTTTCCAACTGATCGTCCCAGGACGATCCCAGATCGTCCTGGACGATCCTGGAGCAGATCTTGCTATTACAATCTCCCCAACTCAGAAAAATGTCGTCCCCGACATTATCCAATCCAAACTCAGTCAAAACAAGTACGGGTACGACTGTCTCATATCAGACTCCTTTTCCCAAGTCGCTTCCCGTGCAGTCCGGTGCTTCAACTGGACTTTAACCATCGGAATCTGTTTATTTCTTAACTTCCGGACGTCGTACGCCAAAATCAACTCTGGCTCTTCCTTGTACGCCAGATTCTCCTGAATCTCAACCTCATCAGTAGATACCTTCTTCCCAGAGTCGGATACCCACTTCCTCAGAGTGGATACGTGAAACACGTTATGCACATCAGGCATAGAATCCGAAAGCAATAATCTGTAAGCAGCTTTTCCAATCCTTTCCAAAATTTCAAAATGACCAACATACCTTGGACTAAGCTTGCTCACCTGACCAAATCTGCTCACACCTTTCATCGGGCTGACTTTGACATACACAAAGTCACCAATCTGAAACTCAACAAACCTGTGCTTCTGATTATAATACTTCTGCTGACGATCTTGAGCAGCTTTCAATCTCTCTCTTATCAAACTGATCTTCTGAGCAGTTTCATCAGCAAAAGTGGCTCCCAAAGCCTGTCTATCTCCGACCTCCGTCAGAGTCAAAGGAGTACGGCACTTCCTGCCATACAGAGCCTCGTACGGTGCCATACCGATACTGGACTGAAAACTGTTGTTATAGGCAAACTCAATCAGCGGAATATGATCTTCCCAGCTTCCGCCAAAATCCAGAACACAAAGCCTTAACATATCTTCCAGTACCTGAATAGTCCTCTCAGACTGTCCATCGGTCTGAGGATGAAAGGCTGTACTGAAATGCAGTTTCGTACCCAAGACTTGCTGAATGCCTTTCCAAAGTCTGGAAGTAAAACGTCCATCTCGATCAAAAACAATCACGCGAGGCACACCGTGCAATCTGACTATCTCCTTCACATAAACCTGTGCCAAACGATCAACTGAATCCGTCTGTCTGATCGAAAGAAAATGGGCGGACTTCGTCAATCGATCTACAACCACCCAAATGGCGTCGTGCCCTTGTCTAGATCGAGGAAAACCCATCGCAAAGTCCATCGTTACCTCCTCCCATTTCCACTCAGGGATAGGCAACGACTGCAACAGTCCACCTGGTCGCTGATGCTCTGCCTTCACCAACTGACAGGCTTCGCATCTCGACACAAACTCTGCCACATCTTTCTTCATTCCAGGCCACCAAAACAAAAGTTTCATATCAGCATACATCTTACCATTGCCTGGATGTACAGTGTAGCCTGAATGATGAGATTCGTACAGAATCTCCTGCCTCAAAGCTCCAAACACAGGTACCCACAACCTGTTCTTACAGAAAATAGCACCAAAATCAGAAATTCGAAGTTCAGGAGTCTTACCAGATCCAATCTGTGCAATCAACTTCGAATAATCAGAATCTGACTTCTGGGCTTCCTGAATTCTTGTCTCCAAAGAATACTGAATACTCATCTGAGCCAACTCCAAACCACTGGAGGAAATCACCTCCAACTGCAATCGTTCCATATCACGAATCAGAAACTCATCACAAGTAAGCTGAATACCTGATAATCCAGAAGACTTCCTGCTCAAAGCATCTACTATCACATTCGCCTTACCAGGCTGATACTGAATAGTCAAATCATAGTCTTTGATCAACTCGAGCCATCTTCTCTGTCTCAAATTCAGATCCTTCTGAGTAAAAATATACTTCAGGCTCTTATGATCAGTAAAGATCTCACATCTGACGCCATACAGGTAATGACGTCAAATCTTCAAAGCAAAAACTACTGCAGCTAACTCCAAGTCATGTGTCGGGTAATTCTTCTCATGTGGTTTCAACTGTCTTGAAGCATAAGCAATTACCTGACCATGCTGCATCAGGACACAACCCAGTTCTTTCAGTGAAGCATCACTGAACACCTGAAAACCTTCCGTACCTGACGGAAGTGCTAGTACCGGAGCTGAAGTCAGACAATCCTTCAATCTCTAAAAACTCATCTCACACTCCGGTGTCCAAACAAAAGGTACTGACTTCTGAGTCAGTCTCGTCAGAGGAGTCGAAATCTGTGAAAATCCTTTCACAAATTTCCTGTAATACCCGACCATGCCCAAGAAACTACGTACCTCAAATACCGTAGTCGGCCTTGGCCAATCAGCAACTGCCTGAATCTTCTGGGCATCTACAGAAATGCCTTCTCCGCTAATCACATGCCCCAGAAAAGAAATGCTCTTCAACCAGAATTCACACTTAGAGAACTTGGCATATAGTTGATGCCTCCTCAAAGTCTCCAACACAATCCTCAAATGTCTGGCATGATCATCCTCAGATGCAGAATATACCAGAATATCGTCAATGAAGACGATCACAAACTCATCCAAATACTTCCTGAATACTCGGTTCATCAGATCCATGAAAATAGCAGGCGCGTTGGTTACCCCAAAAGGCATAACAAAAAACTCAAAGTGCCCGTACCGAGTACTGAAAGCTGTCTTCACCACATCAACTTCCTTTACCTTCACTTGATAATATCCGGATCTCAAATCAATCTTCGAAAATACCGAAGATCCGGAAAGCTGATCAAACAAGTCGTCAATCCGAGGCAAAGGATACTTGTTCTTGATCGTGACCTTGTTCAAATCTCTGTAATCAATACACATACGGAGTGTACCGTCCTTCTTCTTCACAAACAAAACAGGTGCTCCCCAGGGCGAAATACTAGGACGTACAAAACCTCTGTCAACCAACTCCTGAAGCTGAACTTTCAACTCAGAAAGTTCTTTCGGTGCCATCCTGTACGGAACTTTTGATATCGGAGCGATACCCGGAAAAACATCGATAGAGAACTCCACATCTCTATCCGGAGATAAACCAACCAATTTCTCAGGAAAAACATCAACAAACTCCCGTACCACAGGGATCTCAGAAACAGAACCAACCTCCAGGTTCAGATCCCGCACCGAAGCCAAAAAGACTGGACATCCCTTCTTCCACATCCTGCTCACTTCCAACACAGAAATCAGACTGGAGAGAACACCTCGTAATCCCTGAAATACAACTCTCTCTCCAGCCACAAGCAAACTCACTTGCTTCTTCAGACAGTCTATCTGGGCTTCATACTGACTCAACCAATCAATGCTCAGAATCACATCATACGATGAAATCGGCAACCGAATCAAACTTGATTTCCACTTCTTGCCAGAGATCTCAATCTCACACAAACAAAACTGTCGAGCAATCAAAGGATTCCCAGCCGGTAAAATCACAGACAAAGAAATCGAAAGCAAAAACGAGTCCAAATGCAAAATCTCAAAACAGTGCTCGGACAGAAAAGAATGACTCGCTCCAGAGTCAAACAAAACACGATAGGGCTGATCAGAAATGTAAATCGTACATGTCACAACATCGGGAGCATCACGAGCCTCCTGCTGACTCAGACTGTAAACTCGTGGCTGAACTGGAACAGGAGCTGAAGCAACAGAACTACTCTGTTCTCTCTGAATCGTAGGTGGTCTCCGTTGTCCAGAATTAGATCCACCACCTCTACCAGCAAATCCCTCATGGCGTGGAGGAACAGTCATCGGTCTTCCTGCTGCTGAACCGGCAGGTCTGACAAAGCCCTCAGATCGGAACTCCGAACGCTGATCAAATCCCATCTGTGGACACTCTGCAATCCGATGTCCTGACTGACCACATCGAAAGCACAGACCAGCCATCCTGTAGCACTGGCCCAAGTGTCGTCGTCCACAACTCTGGCACACAGGTGCCGTACTGACTAATCCAGAACTCGTCGTACTGGTAACAGTACCAGACGACCCTCCGCTCCTTCTGGAATCTCCAGATCCAGAACCAGAAACGAATCTCTTCTTCCCAGAGGAACCACTGCCAGATGCCTCACCTCCAAATCTCTTCCTACTCGCAGTCCAACTCTGCTGAGTAGCCATCAGATCGTTCTCTATCAGACGAGCTCGCTCCACAAGCTCAGCGAAATCGATGATCCGGAACGGTATCAGGGGCTGCCTCAAGGTATCTCGCAATCCCCTCAGAAATCTGTAACACCTCTCAGCAGAAGTGCTAACCAGCTGCGGAGCGTACCTGGCTAATGCAGTAAACTCAGCCTCGTACTGCATCACAGTCTTGCTCCCCTGAACAAGCCTCAGAAAATTCTCCTGCATCTGCTGTCGTGCAGAAGGAGGAACAAACCAGTCTCGGAATACCTCAGTGAACTCTTCCCAAGTAATCAAAGAGTTCAGTCTGCCCTGAAATCTGGCTGCCTGCTGGCCTTCCCACCAGTGCTCAGCCTCTCCGTCCAACAGAAAAACAGCTAACGGAACATTCCTATCTGACGGACACTGCATCCCGTCAAAGGTCTTCTCCAATCTCCTCAGCCACTCCTCAGCAGCTCTGGGCTCAACAGCGCCCTCAAACCTCGGAGGTTTCAACCTCAGAAACAACTGCAAATGTCTGTCAAGATCATCAGATCGGACAGTAGAAGCTCTGCTCTGAGTCTCGCTCATCATCTGAGCAACGAGTGAAGCAAACTGAGAAAGCGTGTCAGCACCGACTACTGGGGCTGTACTCCCCACTGGTGCTGCCTGATCGGCACTCTGCCCATCTGTCATGTCTGGGTCTGGCTGATCCATACAGAAAAATCCAGAAAATCCAGAAAACTATCACAAAAACAACACAATAAAAAGACGAACAAATCAAAACTACCCCCCAGACAGACTTACTGATCACTTCATATAGCTCTGTTTCACACAATTCCCAAATTCCAAAACCATTGCTCTGATACCAAAAAAGCTTGTCACGACCCGACCCGAGACGAGACGGATCCCGTTCGCACCGGGCCGCGACGAAGAAGCACTAACCAGGATCTAGCTTTGGAATTTGGTTCGGAACTGAATCTTCCAAATATTTTAAACAAAACAGACAAACACAGAGCTACTAAAAACATCAAATGCAGCGGAACAAAACATCTATCTTTTCTTTTCCTCCAAAACAATCATCTACAAATACAGTACATGGCTTTTAGACAGAAAGAAAGACATAACAGAAAAGCCATGACTGTACAAAAAATCAAAAGTACAAAAGTACCTATACTGATCAGACTCTGAAATCTATTCCTGAATTAGTTTCCCTTTCCCAGAACCTGAAAACCACCAGAAAGCAAGGGTGAGTTTAACAGCTCAGCAAAGCAACAAACCTCCAATCAAAATCCTCAGAATCGCAAAACCAACACATCAGACAAATCCGTACATAAATCAGAACGGAATCGGACAGATATCAAATCAAATCAAAACTGTACGGATACAGGAGTCGTATCAAATCAGAAACAGAACAGATCAGACATATCAGATCAACAGAATCAGAATCGTACAGATCATATCGAAATAGAACAAATCGTATCAGAATCATATCAGAATCATATATCAGATATTTAATTAATAGCTAAATTCCCTGACACTGACTGAATCTCATAGGATTCAGGCCCCTTATGCCTCCCTTTGTGCTCACGGCACCAGAACAGATCAGATGTGCTTATTGCACCAGAATACATAAATAGTGCATATAGCACTTAAACAGATTTTTTTCCTCGGATCCGGAACAGAACAGATATCAGATTTCATATTGAGCTCATTTCAGAATTCTCAGACACTAACTGAATCTCATAGGATCCAGGCCCCTTATAACTCCCTTTTTATAGCATATACAGATAGCATATCAAATCAGAATAATTCCGGACAAATCAGAAATTATCCAAAAATCGGGCAGCACAACGGCAGTATACAGAATTTACACAATTTTCCTGAAAATCAAAATTCATCAAATTCGCACAGAATATAGATATCAACATTTCAGAACATTTATTTTACTGCACAAAGAATTTCCAAGTTCACAGAAAAATCCAGTCGACTAAAAATACAGTCGAATCAAAAATACCCGGACAAAAATCTTCAAAAAATAACCAAAATGTGCACACTCGGCACGTCAACAATATACAGAAACTTACGCGGTAAAAACTGAACCAATCAAAAGATACGGACGAAAATCACGAACAAAAATCAATTCCGGACAGATAATACCGCCAAACTCGACGGTTCTGAAAATTGAGAAAGGTGGATTGTGCCTTACCTCGTGCACAGCAATATCCTCAACAGTCTCTTCGAACGAAAACGACTCTGCGTCTTCCCGAAATCAACTTTTCCAATTTTCTTCTTTTTCTCTCTCCTCAGATCGAAAATCAGATATTTTTATAAAATATTTCTCTCTCCTCAAAACGACTGATTTTCCTTAAATCATACACAGATCGGCCTGGCCGATCGTCTCGATCGTCCTGGACGATCAGACCAAACCACCTCACCCTGGCCGATACTCCAGGGCGATGATCCGGCCGATGCTTATGAACAGTGCTATCGGCCTAGTGCCATCGGCCTGGCCGATGTCCTCAATCGGCCTGGACGATACCTACAGGAAATCACCTGGAGCAAATCTGGGCAAATTCTGGAGCAGTTTCCCAACTGATCGTCCCAGGACGATCCCAGATCGTCCTGGACGATCCTGGAGCAGATCTTGCTATTACACAGATACTGTCTCGGTAGCTAACGGATCCTCCATGCCCATTCATAACTCCGGGCAAGGACTACTCCCGCTACCAGACATGCCTCGTAAGCTACGCTTATGCAATCTTCTTCATGTTTCGTCCCTTACACATAATTTAATTTCTGTTTCTAAACTAACGGCTGACAATTCTATCTCAATCACATTTGACGCTAATGGCTTTGAAATGAAGGATTCTCAGGATCATCGCCTGCTACTTCGTGGTCGTCTTCATAAGGGACTGTATCACATTACTACTGCACCAGCCGGTCATTTCGCTGCACTCAACACCACCGTCTCAACCTCAAACCTCTGGCACGCAAGGCTAGGACACCCCAACAATCGGATTCTTGCCACCTTAGCTTAAAATATTCCAATTTCTCATTTCTCTCATAAGAAATTTTCTTGTAATTCTTGCAATGTAGCAAAGAGACACAAGCTCTGTTTTAATAAAAGAACATATGTTTCTTGTTTCCCGTTTGAATTACTGCACACTGACGTATGGGGTCCGCCGGTCCGGTCCGGCACCGACCACCTCAACAACAGGGTTCCGCAATTACGTCATCTTCATAGACGATTTTACAAGATTCACATGGATTTATTTTATGCAATCAAAACAAGAAACTTTCTCTAAATTTAAACTACTCTGCAATCTTCTCAAAACCCAATTCGGTCAAGTTCTAAAACAACTCCAATCCGACGGAGGAGGCGAATACACTAGCAATGCCTTCAAACTATACCTTCAAGAACAAGGAATTCAACAGCGTTTCACTTGCCCGCACACTCTGGAACAGAAACGGAATAGCAGAGCGCAAGCATCGCCATATACTGGAGCTCACCAGAACACTGTTCCATTCATCCAACATACCAACCCAGTTCTGGCCCGAAGTCGTCTCAACCGCAACTTACCTTATTAATCGCCTTCCTTCGACATCCATGAGTCTTCAATCACCCTACCAACGTTTATATCAAAAAGAACCCAACTATGATCACCTCCGTGTATTCAGATGCTTATGCCACCCGTGGTCACAACCTTACAGCCCATATAAGTTCTCACCCCGCTCTCACGACAGCGTATTTCTTGGCTACTCTCCCACGCACAAAGGCTATACATGTTACAATCCTGTCACTCAAAAGATACATATATCACGTCACGTGGTGTTCCAAGAAACGGTCTTTCCCTATCACCAGAAGACTTCCAGCACCCAAATTAGTTCCTCAACCACATTGGCTCAAACTAATCTTCTTCTACTTATACCCACATCCACCATAACACACCAACCCAAACCTGTTCAACTACCACCGAGACCTCAACCTCATCTCACCCAACTCAGTCAACCCGAGCCACCTACAAATAATGATAACTCCTCCAATAATTCAACTGTAGCCTCCGCTCAGAACAATGACAACCTTCGCCCCACTCACCATATGCAGACCCGCTCTAAATCAGGGATAATCAAACCGAATCCGCACTATTCTCTTCTTAGCAAAACAGTTGCCAATGACACCCTATCACATTCAAACAGGCTTGTACGCAAAAACACTGGCAATCGACTATGGAAGCCGAATTCAAAGCGCTTTAGCAACAGAAGACATGGACTCTAGTCCCCGCACCCGCCAACAAACGTATACTAGGATGCAAGTGGACCTTCAAAACCAAGACTCTTCCCAACGATCAAATCGACCGTTACAAGGCTCGGCTTGTCGCCTTAGGCAACGAACAACGGTATGGTGAAAGCTACAGTGAAACATTCAGTCCAGTAGCAAAGATGCCAACCATCCGATTACTTCTTGCTTTGGCCATCAATCGGAAATGGCCGGTCCTCCAACTCGACGTGTCCAATGCTTTCCTACACGACGATCTACCTGACGATATCTATATGCGCCAACCACAGGGTTTCATCGACACAAACAATCCCAATACCGTCTGCAAACTGCTCAAATCACTCTATGGACTCAAACAAGCTCCCCGACAGTGGTTTCAAAAACTTACAAACTTCTTACATGAATGAGGATTTCAATTTAGCCGATCCGACACATCCTTACTTATTTTTAATAAATCTCATATTCATATTTACTTACTAATTTATGTCGATGATATCTTGATCACAGGAAACGACCAAACAGCAATTCAAGATCTTCTTCACGTCTTACATTCTCACTTTGCTCTCAAACAACTAGGAGAGATGTCTCTCTTTCTCGGCATTCAAATTCAGAAAACCGAACACGGTTTCCTACTGTCCCAGACACATTACGCCCGCAAAATCCTACAAGAAGCCGGTTTTGCGAACTGCAAGGCTACTCCGACTCCGATCACGCTGACACCGAAACAAATCTCTCAAGACAATACACCATTTTCTAATCCCTCTCTTTATCGTCGCATTGCAGGTTCACTTCAATACCTCTCAATCATAAGGCCAGACATCGCCTACGCAACGAATCGAGCATGTTAGCACATGTCAAACCCAACCATCCAAGACTACAAGAACCTCACCAGACTGCTTCGCTACATCAAAGGATCAATCACCTTTGGACTACCACTCACCTCCGGCAATCTTCAATTACACACTTACACAGATGCAGACTGGGCCTCAGACACCTCCGACCGGAAGTCCATATCCGGTTTCTGCACATTCTTAGGTCCCAACCTCATCTCATGGTCCGTAAAGAAACAGGTCACGGTGGCCAAATCCTCCACGGAAGCTGAGTACCGAGCCCTATCAGCGACCTCCTCGGACGTTCTCTGGCTACGAAGACTGGCCGCCGAACTTCAGCTCGAACAAAACTCACCAACCCCAATCTACTGCGATAACATATCGGCGATCGCAATAGCAAAGAATCCAGTATTTCATGCCCGGACAAAACACATAGAGATTGATTATCAGTTTATACGACAACACATCGCTACACGAAACATTGTAATACATCATATACCCTCCGCCGAACAAGTAGCAGATATATTCACTAAGGCATTCTCGCCTTCTTGCTTCAACATTCTACGCTCCAAACTATCCATTCATGACACGAATGCATAGTTTGTGGGAGGATGTTAGCGCATATACTACTTAGAGTTATCCGGCACCCATTATATTTACTGTTGTACCCAACTAAGCCTATATTAAGGCTGCTGTATCTTCATTCGGAATATACATGAGATTATATTTTCCTTTTCCATTTCTCTGTTCTGCTCTCTCTTCCTCTTCTTGTTATTTCTCACAACCATCCCCTTTGAAATTTTCCGAATCTGTATGCTGTGAGATGCCGAAATCGATGGAAAACATGAAAGAAGAAATAATTACCTTGGAGATCAAACTTGCCATGGGCGATGAGGGCTGGGGTGTCTGTGGGCTCCGGCAAACAGATTGTGCCAATGCTTGACTTGCCGGAATTCTTCCTGGAGGAGGATGTGAGTTTCTTGGAAACGCCTCTCTTCTTCTGCCGGAAGAAATCCTTGATGTCGGCTGAAGCGATCCGTGTGTGTGTGATTTCAAAAAAAAATAAAAAAAAGAGTTGTTTCGGAGGAAGATCAGGAAATTTCAGTTTATATATGTAGATATAGCTGGGATTGGAGTGGTCGGTGATGGGTTCGTCCATGTAATTTGTTATTATTTTTTATTGCTTTTTTAAAAAATTTGTATCAAAAGTTGTTATGAAAAATAGTAAAATAATTGCCGAAATGAAGTCTTATTTGAATTTATTTATAGATGATATAATATAACATCATGCAACAAGGCCCTCAAGAAATTCTTATATTGCTATCCAATCATAAACCTTAGGTTAGTAATTATCACATCAATTTATCTTAAAATTAGAATAGCAAAAGCTAAATTGAAAGATATTTGCTCAATCATGATTGAACATTAATAGATGTTATATTGTAAGCTTTTAAAATTATATTAAATATAAGATTATGGGTTTATTTGGAACAGCTTTTTTATTAGTTCTTAAAATAACTTTCTAATTTAAAAATTAAAGTTTTTATACTAAAAAGTTGCTTTAAGATACAGTAATGAGTCCCAAACAAAGCCTCTATCACGAATTTTTATTGCGTCCTCCCACCTAACGTAGAGATACGTCCTCCCTCCGTAAAAAAATTCTGTTTTTGCTCGATATTGCTAGGTATTATTTGATAATAACGAGGAATATCATCATGTGAAGACCAATACCGAGTTATACCGAGCTATACCGAGCAATACCGAACAATACAAAAAAATACCGAGTTTTTTCTAGGAAAAACTATGTATTTTTTTGTATTGCTCGGTATTGCTCGGTATAGCTCGGTATAACTCACTATTGGTCTTCACATGATGATATTCCTCGTTATTGTTTGGTATTGCTCGGTATTTACTCGGTATTTCTCATTTTTTAGCGCGATTTTAGTTCTGGGAGGACGTATCTCTACATCAGGTGGGAGGACGCAATAAAAATTCCTCTATCACCTTACCAAAATGAAAGTAATTTTCACAAAATTATTTATATAAATAAATAAAGTCTGTTTCTGTTATATAATTATATATAATTATTCAAATAAATATGTATAATTTAATTTAAATATTTGAATAATTAATTTAAATTTTCTTATACTTTAATTAAGAGATATAATGCATTAGTTGTAAAATTAAGAGAGATATTTTTTACATTTAGGATAGAAAATGTTAAATATAAGATTATCAAATAATTTTGTGAGTATAACTAAGCCGAGCACGGCACTATCGCATCCTAATAGATCTAGGGTTTATTTGTCGCTGCCGGCGCGCACCGTGAACGCGTGGTGATTTGGGCGGCGGCTCGAGATTTCTTCAGCGGAGATGGCGGTGGACGTAGGTCGAGCGCCGGCAAGCAAGCTCCGATGGGGAGAACTGGAAGAAGATGATGCTGAGGAGATGGATTTCTTTCTTCCGCCGAGGATCGTAATTGGGCCTGATGAGAACGGCTTGAAGAAGGTGATCGAGTACAAGTTCAACGATGATGGAAAAAAGGTAAAGGTAACGACCACCATACAAATCCGCAAACTTGCGCGCGCGAGGCTTAGCAAGCGTGCTCTGGAGCGCCGGACATGGGCCAAGTTCGGGGACGCCGTACACGAGGATACCAGCAGCCGCCTTACTATGGTATCCACGGAGGAAATTATCCTTGAGAGGCCTAGGGCTCCAGGTTTGATTCTGGAACTTGATGCTTATGTTTATTGATTAAATGCTTATACATTATAGTGCATACTTTTCATAAAGAAGAAAGGCATAGCAGGTTATACCAAAAGCAAAGAGAAGCATGAAACTAGTAAATGAGTATTCATCTCTCTCAGAACAGTGAGTACAGGTTTATATAAAGCTGAGAATGAAAAGGTATTCAAAGCAGAGTAAGCATCCAACGGTTACAAATAAATGAGTTAGTTGTAGAGGCTGAGATGATGAACATAGAGGTACTATGGCAGGACTCAGAGGTGGTGGAGTGTTCCATGTTCAGGCAGTTGAGTTGATATGCAGTAACTAGTGTTGGTGGAGAGATTATTGCCTTTAACAGCCCCTAACAAATTGACAGTCCAAGGTTGGAGGGTCAATTTGTCACGAAGTAGAAAGAACTTACTATTAGGAACTATGATGCACAGACACAAACACAAAGACACAGATATGACACGGATATGGGATATGTCAATTATTAAAAGTATAGGACAAATATACAATATTATAATTTTTATATTTTAAAAGTAGCATAAAAAATTGATAAGTATAATATTGAAAATAATTTAAAAATAATAAGTCATTTAATTAGAATTTGTGCTTAAAATGATTAATATTTGGATGTTGAGAGTCGACTGTCGATGTCATGTATCGGACAACGAGAGAGGAGACGACAATGCTATCAATAGTCGGGCATCAATGTTATGCAGTAAGTATCGGACGTTGATTTTAAGAGGGCGTTTGTCGTCGATGTTGCGAGGGCGTTGATCGTCAATGTTAAGCTACGATGCACCGACACACCTCTTGAAGAGAGAATGCAGTGTCGGACACGGACATGTGCCCGATACGGGTTGGGACACGTGTTAGCACGGCAGACACGTGTTTGATTAAAATAATGTTTAAATTTAACCCGACACGACTGGGACACGTTTTAGACATGACTGAGACACGTGTCAGACACGGCTATGACACGTTTGCCCTAATTTTTTATGATAAAATTATTTTAATTATAAATAGATGATATTCAATGAACTATTATGAGAGAGAACTAGAGAAGTATAGAAGTAAATAGATATATTCTTTGTGATTTAGATTAGAGGATAAAAACATATTATGGGAGAAAACTAGCGAACTAGAGAAGTAAATAGATGTAAAGAAGAACCAACTTTCATTATATGATATCCAATGAACTATTGCAAATCTTTCTCTTGATGAAACAAAGTTGGAAGCAATGATATTCAATGATGATGATCTTGAAGGTCAAAAACAAACCTCTGAAGCTAATCCTAGTAGTTGAAGCTTGAATGCTTGATGTTGTGGCAAGTGGTTATTTGCTTATATTTTTGTGGTTGTGCTAGATATTTTGTACTAAATATTTTATATTATAAGCTAGACAAGTTATCATGACATTCATTTATTATTTGATGCAGGACTACATATGAATGCGATCAATTCATTTGGAATTTGCACAATTCTTAATTGGAATAAAATAAAAGAAAAGTAGTAGCAGTTTAGAACAATGAAATAAAACGAATAAGGGGTCACACCCACTTAGGCTAAATTACATAACTAGAGAGTTGGAAAAGTTTTCAAAACAATTAGTAAATTACTTAATGTCGTATTAGTAGCTTCAATACAATCCCTAATCTAACAATGAAAATTAGCAAGCTTGAAGGCATGCTCAAAATCCTACGTTTATTAAGCTTAGCAATAACGGAGAGAGTCGTCCTTTGTGACTACAATCAAGCACAAGATCCAGTTAGACTAAAGAAATACAATGAAAAGGAGAAAGGAGAACCTCGCGTCAAGGAGTAGTGGAGATCCTCCACTCGATGCCTTCGAAGTGCTCGTCAATTGCTTCCACTAAGGTGTCCAGAATGCGCTCCAAATAGTTCTCGACGGTATGATCAATCCTTGGATTGACGTCGAAGAAGGTTGATCGTAGGATATCGGTGAAGCCGTCCTCGTCCCACATTAAACAATATTTAGTCTCCGGATCCGCCATTCATGGGTGATTGAAGACAAAATCTCCTAGTACTTGATACGACTCTTGAGTGCTAGCAAAGAGAAAGAAGTTTCTCTTACAAGTGGAGAGGAAACAAGTCCCAAATTTCCTTCCCAAAAACTTGAGAATAGTTTCAGAATTTGATCCAAAATCTGAGAGAAATTTCATATTTTCTATGAATAGGAGTTGGGGAATTGGTGGGAGAAAATAAGGCTTCAATTCAATTGGTGTATTAATGTGGGAAAGAGGAGATCAGAGAGAGAGAGAGAAGAGGCGGTTAGGGAGAGAGGGGCGGCGGGATGATGAGGAGGGATGGGGGGGGTTTATTTCCTAATCAATTACTTTGATTAGGAAATAATTTGAGGAATTATGGGAGTTGGATTTTCGGCCAAGTGGGGGAAATATGACTTGGAAATATTTCCTAAATATAGACTTGGGTTTAGGAAATAATTAAGGAGCATTAATGGGCTAGGAGAGAGGGGAGGTCGGCGACATGCATGGGCAAGGGCCAAGTAATGAAGGCAATTTATGACTTCCTAATTTAAGTTTTGATTTTAGGAAAGGTTCAATTTAAATCCTCATGAATTGAAAATTCAAAATTTGATTGAAGTTAGGCACTTTCCTAAAATAGGATAATTAATTTAGGAAAGATTTTGAACTCAAATTTTAATGGATTTGAATTTCAAAATTATCCTCAATTAGCCCCAACCTAATTTAGGAAACCAAGGGGAATGGGAGTGAAGGAGGTGGCCGGCGGCTATGAGCCTAAGGCCGGCAGCAAAGGGGTTCGGGTAAGGGGATTTGGCCGTGGGGGAGATGAGCTAGGGTGAGGTGGGGGAAAACCAGCGGCTAGACGAAGGTGGAGGAGAAGGGAAGAAAAGAAAATGAGATACACGAAGGGAACCACGAACGCGACTTATCTAGGTTGGTGGGTATTGCGCCAATCTCCCTCTCCTTGGGATCTCTCCAAGTTCTCTTTAGGAGCTCTCAAACACAAGCATAGGAAAATTTTATCATAATCATTCATTAACTTCAAAACATAAGACATGAGGCTATAAACAGCCACGTACAATGACTCAAGAAAATAAAAGGCAATCTTGCCATTCGGGCTTACATACGATATTCCCCACTAAAAGGGTACAACTGGAAAAATAATAAAAACAAATACATGACACGAAAAAAAAAATACATGAATAGGAAAATAACATAAATAACTCAGAAATATAAAGACTAGATCGTGGCCGTAGATTGGCGGCCACGTCTCTGATAAACCTTCCACGAGTTGATGTCCCTATCATTATTGTTTGTCATTTTTAATATAATTTTTCATTAATATCTATATATTATATAAAAAAAATGTAATGTCATGTCCGCACCGTACCCGTGTCCTATATTTTAAAAAAAAATCGTGTCCATGTCGTGTCGTGTCTGTGTCGACGTGATCGTGTCCGTGCATCATAGATGTTAAGACTATGTCGAACAAAGATGAGCTGTCAAGTTGTGGTTGTAGAGATTGCTAGCGTCGAGTATCAATGTCAAGATAGTGGACTTTGATGTTGAGATGGTTTTGAAATGTCAATGTTGTAACAAGGTTTAAAATTGCGTAACTGCGCCTCGAGGCGGTTTTCGTCCGTGAGGCGAGGCGTAAGCCTCGAGGCGGTCTGAGGCGTAAGCCTCAAGGAGACAGAATTGCGTAAATGAAAAATTAAGGGTTTTTGCAGGATAATAATGGCAATATTGTATCTTACAATAAAAACATCTAAATGATATATGAAATATTTGAAAGGAAGAAAGTAGATGCAACAAAATCATGTCCCAAAGTTGAAAATCACAAAATATTAGTTCAACAAAACTCCCAAAGTACAAAAAACATATAAAATGCAATTATATCCCATCACTAAATGGGTCTTCAAGTGAATCTTCTTCTCCAATTGTATCTATGAATGTCATGTCATCTTCATCTTCAACATGACTCACTTTTCTCTTCCATGTTCATTAAGATAAAAGATCATTATCATGTATTCATGTTCATTGCTCACTTGACATAAATGTAATGTAATAGCATATAAGAAGTTGTGGAATACCTTTACTTGAGTGTTGTGCTGCAGAGCTAGTGGATGTGCCAACTACAGTACTAGTGGATGTGCCAACTTGATCTGCTTCGCCCCTCAAGACATCCACACTTAGATCTTCTAACTGTAAGTCTGATAATGGCAAATCTGTCTCATCATCTATGAACCACTCATTATCAGACGACACATCATCACACACTAATGGGTCCTCATCATCCTTCGACCCCTTATTCCTCAACCTCTTATTGTGCATAATATATACCAGAGAGTTCATTCTGAGTGTTGATAGCCGATTTCTTCTCTTTGTTTGCACTTGGCTATATGTACTCCAGTTTCGCTCACACCCAGAAGAAGAACAAGTGAGGCCCAACACTCTTACAGCAAAACTCTGTAACTCAGGGGTGGAATCACCAAATTGGATCCACCATTCAACTGTTTTCAAGAAAAAACATAATCAGAACTGAATAAAGTGTTTTGCATTTACCAAAAAAATTATACCTGGAGATCGTTTAGAAATGGTTGCTTTCGCTGCATTCAATCCAAAAAAACCTCTTTATTCCGGAACTGAACAAGCTGTAAATCTGCAAGCTCCCTATCTGCCTGTTCCGGTATTAATCTTTCCATACAATGATATAATCCAAGCTTCACCTCAGGATTTGAAGATTTCTTCTCTGAATATTGAAATTGAGGGTTGAGATAATATGCCGCTGCATGTAGATGTCGGTGTAACTGCACCTCCCACCGAGCATCAACGATATCCCAAATCTCCCTATAACTTGCCTCCTCTCCTCCCAAGTTGTGAGCAATCATCTCCTTGGCCTCATCCATAGCATTATAAATAAAACCCATAGCTGGTTTCTTCTCTGCATCCACTAAGCGTAGAACTTGCACTAAGGGTCTCGTGCTCAAAATGACATAGGTTACAGTAGCCCAAAATTTATCATTTAGAATTATCTTTCTTATCTCCTTTCCCTCACTCTTCTTCCCCCAAGCAGAGTTAAGCCATTCAGTTGATGTAAACATGGCTTCCAAAGGTTGCCTCACCTCCATCAAGCTCTGTAGTGTCAAATAGGAGGTGGCAAACCTATAGATTCACAGTGCACAAATGTAAGAACTATGAACATACAGTAGGAATGATTTGCAATGTACAAAATTAAGAACATACCTAGTGGTTGCAGGTCGAATGATTTCTTTCTTTGAAAATTTTCTCATTAAGCTTAAGACCCAAGAGTGATTGTAGATGAATTTTGTAATCTTCTTCGCCCTAGCAAGAGCACTCTTGTGCTGAGGTAAGTCACCAAGATCCTCCAATATGAGATCAATACAATGTGCTGCGCAAGGTGTCCAATAGAGGTGTGTCCTCTTCTCCATCAACATCTGACCAGCTGCTTTGTATGCACTGGCATTATCAGTCACTACCTGGACAACCAACTGCTCTCCAATCTCCTCAATAACTCCATCAAGTAAATTGAAAATGAATGTAGCATTCTTCACCTCATCAGAAGCTTCAACAGATCTTAAGGACACTGTACCATAGGGATTGTTGACAAGGATGTTTATCAAACTCCTACTCTTCATGTCAGACCATCCATCTGACATTATAGTCACACCTGTCTCAATCCATGTCCTTTTAATCTCATCAATAGTTCGCTCGGTGTTCTGCAACTCCTCTTTTAAAATCCAAGTGCGCAACTCATACATAGAAGGTGCTTTCAACCCTCTTCCATACAATCCTACAGACCGCATCATACTGAAGTAGGCAGGCGATGTAGCAACATTAAATGGTATTGCATTTTCAAAAAAGAACCTCCCAATGTCCATGCAAACCTGTCGCCGACCCTCTCTAGTACCAGCTGCAGGCATCATCTCTGCTTCTCCTCTATCTGCTCCTGGAGTAGTCATGTACTGATCCATAGGAACCCGTGCACCTCTATTATGTATAGTGGAGGAAGAGCCCTTTCCACTATCGCTCCCAAAATAAGCACCTTGGTCGACCCTTTCATCAAATTGCTGCTGTTGTAAGTGTTTGACAGTGGTAATTTTCTTCATGTAAGCACTTATTTCTTTCTTCACATTGTCCGACACTTTTGCACAATGTGCTACGTTCTTGTGAGAGCATGATAAGTGCTCCTTCATGCGGGTTACTCCGCCCTTCACAACTTTCTCACAAAAGTTGCACTTTAAATAGACATAGCTCTTCTCTCCGCCGCCAATGTCAACTTGTACACTATACTTCCAAGAAGGGTCCCTCCGCAATGACGTATTCGTCTTTTCTTTACCTCTAACCATGTCTCCTAAAGCAAAAAATCAAATACACTCAAAAAAAATAAAAAAAACTAAACCCTAATTTCTCTTAAACTTGCAAAATATATCCCTAAACTTAATAAAAATACCTAAAATCCAATGTGGAGTACTGCTAGAGGGTGGCCGGAAGTTTCCACTTCGCCGGAGAGGGGCGGCGCCGGCGGGAGGAGCGGCAGGAAGCAAGGCCGACGGCGTGCGTAAGCTGTTTTCGCGACCTGGAGCGTGCGGGAGGGAGAAAAAATCGGGTTTGGCTGAAGGAGACGGGTGAAAGAGATAAAAAGACCTCATTTTAAGTGAGTGGACCCTACCCAGAATTGCGTACGCCTCACAAGGAATTGTGCAATTGCGCCTCTGAGGCGCGCCTCAGCCCCTGTGAGGCGTACGCCTCTTGCAAGACCAGAATTGCGTAGGCTATGAGGCGTTTTTGGGAGGAATTACGCAAAGGCGCGCCTCTCATTGCGCAATTTTAAACAGTGTTGTAATAATGTTAGACGCCCATGTTGAGATAACATCGGTCATTGTTGTGAAACCAAAGTCATGATCTATTAAAGAGAAATGAAAATGAGATTATTCGATGAATGAGATATTGAGTGCAAGCGATTGATTTGATGTTATAGATAGGAAATAAGAAATTTAGTTTTATATTTTAAATAAAAAAAATTAAATACAAGAAATTATATTTAAAATGTTATAAAATATTTAAGATACGCGTGTCCAATTTGTATTTAATATTTTTTTAATCAAACACATTTTTGATAAGTTCGACACATATCAGAGGCGTGTCATATATGCGTCAGATATTGCATGGCTTTTTGAGAAAAAGTGTCGATGCATTATAGGTTAGGAAGAGTTTTCGTAAATATGTCGGCAATATGATCAATGGTGGAAATGTGACGAACAATGACTTTTTTAGGCTTGATACGCTCCCAAATGAAATGATAATCAAGTTCTATATGTTTGGTACGCCCATGAAAGACCGGATTGTGCGCAAGGGAGATTGCGAAGAATAGATAGGAGTTCATTGTATGGAAGGAATTTGAAAATCTTTTAGCAACCTTTGAAGCCAAATGAGTTTAGTTGCAAGTGTAGTTAATCCACGGTATCCAACTTCAGTAGAGAATCGCGCAATAGTAGCTTGCTTCTTGGTTGCCCAAGACATTATATAATTTAACTATTTGATTCTTTTGTAAACATCCTAACATTACCACCTTATGTTTTGTGGATATGACATCATTACATTTTTTGCATAAGTATTTTTTTTTTCCGTTAGTTTAAACAAAATCTAAATGTGATTGAGTAGCTCACTTCTTTAAACATATTTTAAGTTTTATTCTTGTTCCTTAAGTTTTGTGCTCTTATTTCTTAGATCATTTGCTATTGTAAATTCAGTTATAATAGTTATGAATTTCATCTTCTAATTGATGTCTATCATGGATTCTCTCATATGGCATTGTACTAGACCCTACATATCCATTCTCCGATATGTATCAAATGAAAGTTTAAAACAGTCCGAGGGCTGATCAATATCCTAATGCTCTAGCAGAAGTCTGATTAAATTGCAGCCCTCAATGCAAATAACAAAGGAAGACATCATTGCATACCAAAGGGGACTTGTTGCGATATTTCTCAAATCTTAGGCTGAATTGCCTTTTTAATTTTTTATAGTAAAAGATTATATAGAAATTTATCAGAATGCATGAAAATCTCCTTTTTTTGTCATGGAATCATCTCAACGCAGGTAGTAAAGCGGAAGAACCAAAGTCTGCCGGAGACCCACTTGCTGCGATGGTGAAATCTGGAGCTTCCCTCATGGTTTGCAGAACTTGTGGGAAAAAGGGCGATCACTGGACTGCGAAATGCCCTTACAAGGATCTGGCCCAGCCGATGGACTCCACCATTGATAAGCCTCCCGCTGCAGAAACTTCTACAGGTGCTGCTGGCAAGACCACATATGTTCCTCCTGGCATGAGGGCAGGTGCCGCCGATAAGGGTGGAAGCGAGATGCGGCGGAGGAATGACGAAAATTCCGTCCGTGTTACCAATCTATCGGAGGATACTCGCGAGCCTGACCTTCATGAACTCTTCCGCACATTTGGCCCTGTAAGCCGCGTCTATGTGGCTGTAGATCAGAAAACTGGAGTTAGCCGCGGCTTTGGCTTTGTGAACTTTGTTCATAGAGAAGATGCTGAGAAGGCGATCAACAAGCTCAATGGCTATGGTTACGATAATCTTATTCTTAGAGTTGAGTGGGCTACTCCTAGGCCTAATTAAGTTGGTTCACATGTGGATTATTCTGCTTATTTTATTTCGAACTGTGTTTTCTCGCTTTTATTTGTTAGCGATATGTTGCAGAAACCCTTAAAATGGGAGTAAATCATATAGTTGTTGCAAACATGATGAACATTCTTGATTGGATAATGAGCATTTTGATTGTCAGCTTTTTCTTATTCTGAACAATTATTAGAGAACAGCAATTATTTCCTTCAACAATTTTTACTCAAGCAGGCAGGTGATTTATTATTTGATCTTTGGGATTTTTACATACATAATACATATTTAACATTCAAACTTTTATATTTATTAATATAACACCTAAATTCAATCTTTTAATCTATTCTATCACTCCGTTGTAACCCCTGTACTCTCTCGGCTGTAAGGTCCGATGGCATTTTGCTATGGACGATGAAGAGAAGGGGATTCCTCATTAAGCCCACTTTGATCCCTTCTCCCAATTCCTATTACACATTTCCTCACCAAAGTTCCAGGCGCGTAGTAAGCTTCCGCCGCCTTCACGAGATGAATGATGATGGTGAGTCTCTTGTAGTAGAATTTTTACTGTTCATATTCTTCCTTCTCTGTTCTATTTGATCTCTGGGAAGGAGAAGGTGGTTTCAGGGCCTCTCTCGAATCAGCCTTTATGGCTTCCAGATCCATGATATGCATATTCAGTTATCGAGATCTTGGTTCGAAGTACTTGCTACAAGTACGCCACGATCCCTCTGTTTGACAAATAGGGGCATAGTTCACAACAAATGCTCTTTATATACCTTACATTAACTAAGAGTCGATATAGAAATTCAAATAAAAAATCAACGATGCATTCAAATTAATCTTTATCTGCAACTAATCAATAGTACTGATTGCCGGTGGAAAGGGGAGAGCGTCTGCTTGAGTCATCAACTCGAATAACACGTAGTTGGATGACCCACCAGTGCCGTTCGAAGAGAATGGGGTGGCAAAGGTGAAAAGGACATGTTTGGGGAAAGGTGTCGCCTTTGCAGAGCTAAGGGAGGTGGCCATGGCTATTGTATGGGAGTTCATGCTGGAGATTGTGGAGGGCCATGTTGTGTAGCCTAATTTATCGATCATCAACTTGCTCGACAATATCACCCGACAGTGAATCGAGCGAGAAGTTCCCAGTTTCACAAAGGCATGAACTTGAATTTAATGTGGTCATCGTTAGACATCATTCCTGGAATATTTGTCATGTTTGTTGATGTAGAAGACATGGGCTCTAAAACAACAAAAAGCAAATTGAAATCATCGATTTCTGATGTTGTTGGCATGTCCGCAAGGAGTAGTTGTGAATGATGGCTCTGGCGGTGCCAATAACCATTAGCATGTAGTCCAGCCAATCGGTAAATCGGAATAGCTCAAAGAAACTCATTGTCGGTAGCGTTGGCGCAGGCTTATCATGCCTTCCAGTCCTCCAACACGCTATGCTCGGCTCAGTGAATGCCGTCGGCGATAGCTGAGAGTGACGTGATGTAACGGAGTGGTAGTATAGATGAGAGGAAGAGTTTTTAGGTGGTAGCTAAGTAAATATTAATGTTTAGGTGTTAGATATGTAAATATAATAGTTTTAAGCGTTATGTATGTAAAAATCCCTTGATCTTTTCTTTAATTCGAACTATTATATAATTAACTATTTTCTTCTTCTTATGTGTTGCATTACTTCATTTATGTCAAAAATTAAATTCTCAATTTTTTTTTTTAATTTCAAAAACACAATTTATTTTGAAAAACACCCCCTAAAAAAAAAAAAAAAACAGCACAGATGTTTGTAGATTGTTAGATTGGCAAATAAACAGAACAGTGTTAAACACTTATAACACAATAGAGCGAGTCAGAAATCTCACCTACTAATACAAAAACAGCTTAGGATCTTACAGCAAAGATCAGCTATTACAAATTTGTGAATCAAACCCTGCCTTCCCAAAGGCATTCCAGCTTGGGATTTGAACTCGACAAGCTTCGGAGAAGATTTCCGATCTCCGGTGGTGGATTAAGCCCCATAGAGCACGCCCTCTCCCAGCGCTCGAGCCTACTGAGCCCGACACAGGGCCCGTACCTCATCTCCATGTCGAATTGCTTCAGTTTCTCGTCCCCATCCCCGTATTCATCTATTAGGGCAAGCCCATTTTTAAGATTTGTCGAATCCGTATGCTGTGAGCAAGCAAGCGAAATCGACGGAAAACATGAAAGAAGAAACAATTACCTTGGCGATCAACCTTTCCGTGGGCCATGAGGGCTGGGGTTTCTGCGGGCTCCGGTAGACAGATCGTGCCGACGCTTGACTTGCCGGACTTCTTCCTGGAGGAGGAAGCAGGTTTCTTGGACACGCCTCCCTTCTTCTGCCGGAAGAAACCCTTGATGTCGGCGGAAGCCATCCCACTCTCCCTGTGATTTCAAAATTCAAAATCGGAGCTATTTAGAAGTGGAACCAGAGGAAGACCAGGAAATATCAGTTTATATAGATGGGATTGGATATGGATTGTAGTCAGTGATGGGTTCGTCCATGGGCTCTTTGTTTTTGGGCGGGCCAGCCGACCCAAGCCCGTTAATCTAATAATGACATCTGAGGTATGTATCAGCTCAATAAAAAAATTGTCACAAATAAATCCTAAATCATTTGTGATAAAAAATGAATTAATTTGAATTAATTTTAATATGATATAATATAAATTTCATTTATATAATTATTTTTAAAATAAATTCAAGATCATAATAAATTTTTGGCCACTACTTTTTTAATAATTAAAAAAAAAACTATATATTAGAAAGTAATAAAAAGTTGTTTTAAAGTCTCACTCTCTTTCTTTTTTTTTTTTTGGAACATGAAGAGTTAAATTTCTACAGTAAAATTTAATTAATATTTTCCTTATAAATAATGAAAATTTAAATTTAACGCACATTTTATATATATATATATATATATATATATATACTTTTAGCTAATATAGTTTTCTTATTTTTTTTCATAAGTAACACTTAAAAGGAAAATACCAATTGTGTGTTCACATACTAATTAGCTTTTATGATGTTGATTGAGAACATCCATGAAAGGCTCCATTTGGAGAGAGATTATTACTTGCAGAGACCGAATAGAGAAAATCATCTAGTTATGTTCCTGTGAATGATAAAAGCGCAGTTACTGTTTATCATTGTGTTTTTACTGTTTGTCGCTGCGCTTTTAATATTCACAGAGACAAAATCCGCACGTAATAATCTCTCCCGTTTGGGATATCTGAAAATTTCTTGTAAAAAAAAAAAAAATTAACATTAAAATCAAATAAGATTAAATTGAATAAGATAGAAATTGAGGCTTCAGCTTTATTTGGAACAGCTTTCTTACTACTTCCTAAAACAACTAATTTTTTACTAAAAATTTATTTTAAGAAGCAGTAAGAAAACCGTCCCAAACAAAACCTGAACGTACTTAAATAAAAACACAAAAATGCAAATATGCAAAAACTAGAAAATATTAAATGAGAAGCAAATATTTAATGAAAATCAGAATAAAAAACCTATAAAACAACGCATATGCAATGTTTTATTCTCAACCACAACTTACATCAAACAAATAGCAATAACAAAAGTTATGAACATAAGATGGCAATTATGTACTGAATTGTAGATAGCAGTAACAATGTAGAGAGAGAGAGACAGAGAGATTGTCAAACAAATTCACTGAAGAGCAAAAATGTACACTTAAAACTGAAGAAGCCGCTTCAGCAAAAGTAAGTGACTTCCACTACCAAGGTTTCAGGTCGCCAGAAGGGCCAGCAGTCCAGTTCAAGAGCTTCTCTCCATCTCTCATGTACACATTCTCATCATGTGGAAGCTTCCTTGCAAGTCCATTCAATATCTGGTGGAAGGCATCACCTGCTTGAGCTGGCTGAGGAAATAACATTGCTTGCTTCATTGAAGGATTTGCAAGCAACCTTTGCTTTCTTAGTATGACTTCAAGAGGTATTGAAGTGAGAATAGTATCTAGTTTCTGAACATCTTCCTCTGCTACAAAAACACCTATTTCTTCCCACGGTATCGCATCGGCGAAGGGGAGCACTATTTCGTCGGCTATGATCACCGGAATGCAGCCAAACACCACTGCCTCCACCAATCTTGGGCTCCATGGAGCCCAACCAAGAGGGCACAAGCAGAAGACAGACCTTTGCATGTCTTCATAGTAAGTTATTGGATGCTGCGAGGATATGTCAAAGAGAGGATTGTTCTTGAAGTTCTCCCAAACTGAAGCCCGGGCACCTCTGCATGTAGATTTAAAGGTGGAAACAAGAAGAGCTGTCAGATGATTGATTAAAGTTTCGTTTGAGACGGTTTTCTTATTGCTTCTTAAAGCAGCTTTTTAGTACAAAATTAAAATTTTTTGGATTAAAAAGCTGCTTTAAGAAGCAAAAAAAAAAAGCCGTCCCAAACGAAGCCTAAGATAACTTTGTAATCTCTTTCTTTCTGCATTTTTTGTAAATTCTGTGTTAGAAACTGAATTTCTTTTGGGTTAAGTGTTTGCTTTCAGAAGAAAGATCCGTAGGTTTGCTTCTTAACTAATATTGGGGGAAGGGAGGTGGCACATATTATGGTCAAATTCAAAGCCAATATTGTGATTTGGTTGATAGAGCATAAATTCTTCTATCAACCTCAACAAGTATCTGAAATGGCTACTCAAATTAGCTTTCACTCTAGGTATATAAAGTTCCATTGAACACAACCCATTGTTGCCCACTAAGATCCTATAAATACCTTCAGTGGTTCTAGTTCTATTCGTGTGATAATTGCATTATATTGTGATAGCTTCTGAGAATAGTAACTTTGCTTGTAGATGTTACAAGGAACACATTATTATCTATATAATTTTAACACTTAAATAGCTTTTTATAAGAGAGAAAATCCATCTTCATCAGATTCTGAAAGGCCATTCTTCATGAATTTAGGTGGATTTCAGAGCAATTACCTTGCGTAGTATCCACCTTGAGGATCATTACTATCATCATAAAATAAGCCACGGAAGTAAACAAAAATGGAACGAGGAGTTTCAGGAGGAACCAAGTGAGCTTGCATCTTCTGTGGAGGAGCATATGGGGGAATAGTGATGGATCCCTCCTTCAAACATACATGATTCATTTGTCCAAAAGTCTGAACTAAAGTGGCTCGTCGAAGCAAGGGAAGAATTCCTCGTTCTATGGCCTTTGCTTCCTAAAAGCATAGGCACATTCATGTCATTACAAAGAGGTGGAAATTTGCAGAATTTATGTGAGGTTAATATGAGTTCGTTTAAGGCTCTTCTTATTCTTATTTTATTCAAATTTGGCTCGTGTTCGATTTTATTTGTAATATTATCTTCGTGTTCGATCTATTCTAGCTCCAACGAGCTTGATTAGCTTGTGTTCAGCTCGAATTCGACTTGAATTATAATTTTAACATAATTGCACACTACCATTGGATTAGAATCCAATGATTATTATTCACTTACACCAACTAAAATAATTAGTATCAATTTAAAATGTGTGCATATATTACTTTTCAAGAACAAATAATGAGCCGAACAAGATCAAACAAAGTTCATTAACGAGTTCAAAATATATGTTCAAGTTTGACTTACTTCCATAATGGGAGAGTCGAACACGAGCTTCTTAGTGAGCTAAACATGAGTTAATTCATGAATAAGAGCTTTTTGATAGACCTAATTAAAATGATAACACAATGGTTGATAACAAAAGATCTATGAGGTTACCTGGTAATGGAAACATGCACCAAAATCATGAGGAACGACGAAAAAGTGATCGGCACCTTCTGTTCTGTTCCAGTAAGGCCACCTTGATGAGATCAACTGAATGGCACTTCTCACCATTCTTGGGGATTTAAATGGCAAGGGAAGACCATTCGGAGTTAAGTCGCAGGTAGCATAAACTGGTGTATAGAACCAATCAGCTTCCTCAGGATCTAGAGTTCGAACCGGACTAGATATTAGGAAGCGGTGCATGAAAATTTCAGCGGCGAACATGTGATTTAGGCATCGTGGATCCTTCTCAACTAGCTTCTTGTTGTATTTGCTTGGTAGATCATAAACAAAAACCTTCAATCTTCCAACAGGGTTGTCTTCAAGCACATCACCAGCACTCCCTACATGTTGAAAATGATAAGTGGAGAGGGAAGGAGTAACGGTAACATTGATTTAGCAAAAGCATTCAGTCAGTAACAAGAAATGTGATATATATATAAGATTCAAGCAGAAGCCTCACGAGCAATCAGATTAAGCTTTGTTTGGGACGACTTTCTTATTGCTTCTTAAATCAACTTTTTAGTATAAAAATTAATTTTTTTATACTAGAAAGCTGCTTTAAGAAGCACTAATAAAGCCGTCCCAAACAAAATCTTAGACTTGTATTTTATTTTATTTTTGGACTTAAAATTGGTAAATGTTACCTGCTGGGTAATTGCTTAGCTATTCAATTTTTCTTATTTGAAGGAAATAATGTTTTGGTAAATAAGTTTACCTGATTATTGGTAAGAAGTTTATTTAACTTAAAGGCCAAGCAAGATCATGTGGTAGACTGAATCTACAAGTACCACTAGGAAGATTCCGGGGGTTAAAGAAGATTGGGACCATACCGGGAAGGAGCGGGCTTATTCAAGCATTGGCTCAACTATTTCAGGCATTCATAGACTCAAATCATCCAAAATTTGTATAGAGGTTTGCATATTACTTGGGCACTGGTTCATTCAAATTAAGTTCCATCAAACATTCAAGTCATTTTATGCAATTGAATTTCATTGTCACTTTTATTTTTTGTTAAGGTTATTTTAGTTGATGTTATTAAGCTTGTATGAAGTTTATTATTTCTACCACAATTATAAAGGTGATATTTTGAGTTATGTAAAACATTATCTGGTACGAATAAAATCCTTATTTTTGATATTAATACCCTTTACCATCAACTCTGAGATTTTGATCCCCGAATATGTGTAAGATTAAAAACCTTCCAAGAGAAATGATCTCCTTTATCAAGCATAGGACTCACTTATATGTTTCCATGTAATTCCTCTTTCCTCTTTAGTTTTATCCAATTTTCCACCATTTAATCTTTTTCTAATTCTTCCATAATCTTCATATATCAAGTATGAATAGTATGTATAGAGAGTTAAAAGAGAAAATTGACATCAATAGAGTTAATGAGAGGGTTGTAACTATTAAGTTTATTTTTGTTAATGGAATTATAATTGTTATTTGTGTTATGTTCCTTAGGTACAATAGAAGGAAGTTTGAAAACTAATTTGGGAAGAAATAGATGAACTACTACAATGTACTTGAAGAGGAGAGGATATCTGTGAAGAATATTTTTTTTAAAGGGACAGACAGTTCCTCATCCCTAAAAAACCTAGCAAGTACTTCTTAAACAGAAAACAGCACCAAAATTTACAGATCAAAACCCTAATACTAAACATGAAGAACAGTACATTCCAAACTCAGATTAAAAGTAAAATCAATTCAATGCATAACATTACAGAAGAAAAGGAATCTGCAGTGAGTAAAGAGAGAGAAAAAAGCAAACCCACCTGATATTCGTTCAGCAGTACTGTGTCTCCTTTCCATCTCCAAAGCTTCATTACTCAAAATAAAATGAGCGAAAAATAGAAGAAAAATAACCTTTCTTCCCAATTCAATCTCCCTCGCCATTACCCGACTCCCAATGGCTGAAAAATGGAGGTCTCGGCCTGAAATGGAAAATAAAAAGCTCCTTTTTTTCCCTTAAAAGAGCGATTTTTCTTCTGTTTTGGTTAAGGGAAGGGGAAACAAAGGAGGGCTGGTGGCAGTGGAGAGAAAGTGAGTAATTTTGAGTTTAATAGAAAGAAAAATAAAAGAGGCAGTTGGTTACTTGTTTTCCTCGTGAGCTTTGCTTAAAGAAATGGAGAAAGAGGTTGGCTTTGCTTATTTTATTTGTGATGTTTTAACGCATGAAATTATTTTATTTTACATGCAATTTTTTGTAACAAAAAAAAATAAATTTTTAATAAAATTGTTTGAATGTGAGTGAGAGTGACATGATTCTAATTTTGATAAATAAAAAACTTTTTTTTTTAATATGAGATTTATCATTTCTTTAATACAGATCATAATAATGGTCTATCCTTTCTCATGCATAGATATATATTTATTTCATTTGATTGTGAATAATTATTTTAATTTAAAAAAAATAGCTAATTTTAAATAAAAAAAGATTGAAGAAATTTGTGAAGTAAACTGAGCTCAATCAAGTTCTCTCCTCCAAGTGTTGATGGGAGGTCAGCCTCATGCTGCTACACTGCAGCTATTAAGTTTCTTTCAACCACCCTACTCTCCTTTCACCGACCCTTAACCAAGTTTTTCTATAATTTATTTCTTTAAACTTATTAAATTTTAATTTTAATAGCTCTGTTAGCTTTCTATATTATATTATTATTAGTTTGGTAAATATGCTGAATTTTTATTATGGTCTCTTGAAAATAATATATATGATTTTGTATGAAATTCTCATAAAATAAAAGAGGATTCTTAATTTTAAATAAAAAAAATTCCATTTATTTTTAATAATAACTCGGTTTACTATTAAATTTATAAATTCAATGACCGTAAAATTCATTTTTTATAAGTTATGAGAAATGAGAATGTGGATTCGATGGCTCAAAATAAATTAGTAAAAATCGAAGACTTTTTTTTAATAAAAATAAAATTCACATTTTTGACGCCCCATGAATTCATAATATCATGTTTTAATTATTTTAAATAATTATTATTCATTTATGGGATGATCAAAAACTTGAATGCTAATGATTTTAAAATTTCTATCAATGATAAACTTTTGATGATTTTAACATACATCAAAATTTCTAATATGAATCATGATGCTATTGATCTAATCATAGATTCTAAGGATACCAATAAATAGCGTGGCAAACCGGGTCACAATCGGATCTCCGGGTTGACCCGAACCCAATCCTAATTTTTAGAGGGTTCAAAAATAGTTACCAAACCTGACCTGTTTAGAAACCAGGTTGACTTGAACCCAAAAATATCGGGTCGGGTTCAAATCGTATTTTCGTATCGTGTCAATTATTGACACCCCTAGATACCACCGAAATTTTTAGATTCCTTGACTAATTTTGACAAACTAAAGTTTACATCTCCTATACCCATTTGAATTTACAGGGAACGTATATAACAAAAATCTTTACTGTTTATTTATCATGATAATTCCTCCTCACTAAGCAAATTTTATATTGTTTTCAAGTACTCTATAAACATATATATGCTTCTACTCAACGATTCAATAGAAATCAATTTCACCTATTCTCTATTACATTCTGAAGCAAAAAAAATCCAGATTTCTTCCAGATATGCTATGATTTTGAATGCCTGCTAGAGAGAAAAGGAAATAAACCATTAAGAAAGCTCGAATACAACATGCTGTATTGATACCAAGGTTTTGTTTGGGATGACTTTCTTATTACTTCTTAAGTTTGGGATGACTTTCTTATTGATTCTTAAAGCAGCTTTTTAGCACAAAATTTTTAATTTTTCTACTAAAAAGTTGCTTTAAGAAATAGTAAAAAAGCTGTCCCAAACGGAAGCCTAAGTGCAAGAAATTGCAAGGTGAAACATGTATGACAAGCATAGATCCCTCTGATTAAAGCAACACTCCGGAAATACATGAGAAAGTTGAAATCCAGCAAAAAACTTGTTCGTAATAAAGGCTTGGTTTCTATTATTGGCTTGCCTTCCTCTTCCAGCATCTGCACTAAATCAATAAAATTAAATAGTGGTGTACAACATGTTTCCATGAAATTGAAAATAATTGGATTGCAAGACTGCTGATAAGGAAAATAAACGGTCATGTTCTCATGTGAGGTGCATAGAAAAACTTAGCCTCCTTTTTTTCTTTGATTCAGTTTAAGATTTTGGATTTGTTATGAGCGCACTTAGTAGTGAAGCAAATATGATGACTATATATGTGAATAACAAAAAAACCAAACGCCATGAAAAGGATTTATTATTATGTGCGGAGTCCGGAGGGTGTCCGAAGATTAATAAAAATGTGTCACATCATCCCAAAAATGTACCGCGCTCGGTACTGAGCACTTTACCGAATAGGAGAACTGTCCGGTGTCCGCATAGAATAATAGCTCCATGAAAAGACACTAAGTTTTATGTTGTTTGGCGAAAATAACCTTCCGTCCAAGACGAAAAAGAAAAGGAATTGATCCAGAGAAGCCATGTAAGTTTATGAATGAAGCAAGAAACTAGAAAACACTTTTCTAAACCCAAGAAAACCCAATCTCACTAGGAGAAAGAAATTCAAATCTCTAAAAAATAAAAGACAACAAAAAAGAAGAAAGTAAACAAAAAAAGATTTAACTACTACAAAATAATCACCACTTGAATGCACCACGAAAAGATACCTTCACTAGTGTGTATAAACTCACCGTACTTCTAACACTACGGTGCTTTCACTGTCTAGATGACACTACACCATCACATAAAAAACTTTTTTTCTTCTTTCTGTTTTTCCTCTCTTCTCTTGTTTTCTACTTCTCTGTCTCTTCGTGCTCTTCTTTCCAAAAGAAAGCAAAAACAATTGGATGCCACTTTCTCTTCTTATTTATGTTCAACTCAAAAATAGTACAATTAAATATGGACAAGCACGCCATTGGCATCTTATACACTCTTTACAAGATTTTAAGGGAATGATTTGAAATTTAAATATGGTGAAAATTTTGATTGACCATCAACCACAAGAGTATAGGTAATTTTAATTTCGTGCATATGTATTTCATTCTATTTTATTTTAGCAAAAAAATACTATTAGATCGGACTACAGGGGGACTGTGCGTAGGATCAAAGAGGTCCCAATAGGTAATATAAAATTCTATCATAATGAAATTGATGGACTGAAAGACACCCAAGTTCAAAAATATAATTATTTGATTTTCTGTTTCTATAAATTTTAATTTTTATGGCAAATTTTAGTGTAGTTCACAATCCCTATAGGTTATATGAACCCCTTAAAACAACTAATATTTCTTGATTGCATTATTTTAGGCAATTTGATGGTCAATCACAGGTAGATGTCGAGTTAATGGATCCATCTTTCAAGTTAAGTGGATGCTAGAGGCAAGGCAAACATCGATTTGAAAGACTATCATTGTTCGAGAATTGTTCTCTGAAATCATAGGTTGGCTTACGCTGTAGAGTCCATTATTAATCAAAATATTAATTGTATAATTGCTCGTTACTTGCAATAATAAAACTATAAATCATGGGCTTCACTCTATCTACTTCAAGTTGAACTCCAACATTCAAACTTACTATCATATGGCTTCAATTGAACGATTTTACATAAGTGACATGCATGCATGCTTGAATTTTTCATTAATCTTATGTTATCGCACGCATAAAATAAGCATATGAAGAGGCACTTGATCGAATAGAGAGTATATTCCAACTATTTTATGACATTGATGGAAGAGATACAAGTGAGATAATACTTGCTATCGCCCAAAATTATGAAATATGGTGCAATATGCCACTTTCAGAGAGCTTGCAAATAAGACTAGAGGTGACACAGAAGAAGTCTAATATGCTACGCAGTAAAGCCCGTGGAATGCAGTTTCATTAATGTCAGGTCCAATTTTAACTCTCATGCATCACGGTTATCAATGGTCATCATTTAATATTGAATGGGATCAACAATTAGGTGCTTAAATCATTCCACAGTGTATCTCATTTCCTTCCTCCGAAGTACGAATACACAACCTCCAATCTAATGGAACAATCTATAATAAGAGTACTTCTCTCTTGACAAGTCATTAATAAGACTACATGTTATATATCTCGAATCTATTGTTCAAAATAATGGTGAAATAGATGCGAAAATTATTAGTAAAATTCAAGTTGGATGGTTGAAGTGGAGAAATGCATCGGGCTTGTTGTGTGACAGAAAAGCACCCCTCAAACTTAAGGAAAAATTCTATAAGATGGTGGTGAGACTTGCAATGCTTTATGACGCAAAATATTGACCATTAAAAAAGAAACATATAATTTAGTTAAGTGTTGCAGAGAAGAGAATGGTTAGATGGATGAGTGGCTTCATTCTTAGGGACATAATGCAAAACGAGTATATACATGACAAGGTTGGAGTAGCTCTAGTGTCAAATAAGATTAGTGAGAGTGGCCTTAGATGATTTGTACACATAAAATGTTAGCATTCTAATGACCAAGTTTGAAGAGTAAATGTATTAGATTTGATCTATGTTAAGAAATATAGAGAGAGGCCTAAAAAAACTTGGTTAGAAAATATTAGAAATGATATTTTTTATTAAATTTGACTCTTAACATAACACAATTGAGAAGAAGGATTCATGTAGCCAACCCCAGAATGGGATAAAGGTTTGATGTTGTTGTTATTGTATTGACAATCTGTTACGCTTGGAGCCCAGCTGGACCGGTCCGGTTCTACATCCGGCAGCTCAAAGCCGGCGGAACCACGCAGTAGGAACGGCAGAAGAAGGGGGTGGGGGCACAAGCAAGCATTAAGCGTTTCGTTGGAGGGAATTTTTGAATGAGGGTGTTTAGGTAATTTGTATCTTTCCTTTTGCTTTAATTAGGGAGTAATGAGGGAATTAGGGGGTATCTTGAATTTGAATCTTATTTGAGTCTAGTCACCCGTGCAATAGGTGATTAGCCCCTTTTAAATCCCATTAGCTAACCACCACCCTTCTTTGGACCATCACAATTAATGAACCGCATCGAAATACTTGACTTTATGAACTCTTGGTCAAATAGATTAAAAACTTGCTTCTTTATCATTTCATTCACCGACACTTCTTTATCACTTCATTCACCGACACCAAATTTCTTCACATCTCGTTATTAGGCATTGAATATG
Organism: Dendrobium huoshanense; assembly: GCA_016618105.1. Taxonomy (NCBI): domain Eukaryota; kingdom Viridiplantae; phylum Streptophyta; class Magnoliopsida; order Asparagales; family Orchidaceae; genus Dendrobium; species Dendrobium huoshanense. Next base: position 64,365,710 of record CM028358.1, on the reverse strand, counting down.
GTGATGAATTGATACATGTAATCGCAAGCTATAAAGATATGATGCTAAATTCAATGCCAAAATCATAGACTATTGGGTCATGTTACACAATCAGCAATCTTCTTGGCTTCGAAGTTACTCATCTCTAGGATGCCGTTTGTTGGAAATCAGCATATGGTTGTCAAGGGGCATCCCTAAACCCTTCTTGAAGTCCTCCTCACCACAACTTCTCCAAAATCAATACTTTCGGCATGGGTTCCTCTCGATAACATCAAAGATTCTCTCTAGAGGTCCCTTAGCTTCAAAATCCTCTCCACTTTCCCTATGTCATAGAGTTTATTTATCTCTTGATCACCTTCCTAACCAACAATATTTCAACCTACTTTTCATCTCTTATATCCTCAAGCTTAGCAATTATAAAAAGAATTTTATTTTAAGAATCACCAAAATAATTGCATCTCCACCATCCAATATGACCACATGATTGTGATAGAAAACACTTGAAGATTTAAATTAATTCCTATTAATGTCGGGAAAACAACAAGAAAAACTCTTCCGAACTCAACAAAAACCAGAAAAACAATAATTTTTATTGCATTAATCAAAGATATGGATGTAAAATACCAATATACAATTGATCCTCTATTCGAGAGGAGAATCTTTCTCTCCCAAATCTCTAGACGCCGCTAGAGCCCAAAGAAACTAAGAGATCTCAAATTTCAGCCAAATTCAAGATGCCATAGCCCTAGGAAAACAAACTATTTAATGCAAACAATCCAAAAGGAAATTTCTAAGCAGTCCTTACATTCAAATTTCCCTCCTAACTCTCTCAAAAATCCTTCATAAATAGTTTTTTTCTGGATCCTGCGGCTTGTGCGGCTCGCACAGGAGGCTGAAGAGAGTTCCTCCTCCGTTACGTGAGCCGATCTCGTATGGACCGGTCGGACCGATCCATCATATTGGTTGTATGAGGAAGGTAAATAATAAATATCATTAATCATTATATTAATATTCCTCAAATCTTTAATGATTAAAGTAAACTCATTAAAGGAGATATATTTAGTGCGCATTCTTGCATTAGAAGCAAGAATAGTATTTATGTCTAATATGTTCATTAAAGAGCCTTTTTGTTATGCAATAAAACTCCAACTTGAGCTACAACCCATTTATGATTGTTTACTACAAAGCTCCATCAAGACCTTAATTAACAAACATAGTCGGAGCAATTAAAGGGCTTTTTCATCTATCTCTACTTTCAATTTTTTACTGAAAGTCTTAGGCTTATCTCAACACTCTATGGGGTGCCTTCACAAAATCAGATTAACATGCCTCAAACCAAGAATTTCCAAAGCGTAAAATACTTTGAGCCAATAAACTTCTCAGTTTTATACTTTATCACCACCAATTTTTTTTTATACTGTATCGCCACCATATTCAATATTAGATACTGATACTAGGTATTAGAAAAACACCTAACTTTTATGTAGAAATATCTACCAAGAATGAATGCAATGAATATAAATTAATAACAAAGAGACTAAGCACTACAAGAAGATATCAAGATTTATATGATTCAGCAACATTAAGTCTAAACCCACAATAGAGGAGAAATGATTCAATCACTGATCACCATACGGAAACCACTAAGGTACCAATAAAATGGAGCAAAAATAATAATCTATCTCAAATCTCATTTGATGAACAAAAAAATCTCAAATCAACCAAAAGAAGAAAAAAATTAATTTTAACTGCAGTAAATTCTCCACTTGACGTTCCACAAAAGGGTACATCTCGTATGTCAATGGAACCATCACAATATCTCTATCATGCTCTGACCATAGCAAGATAATACTAAATGACTAAATAAATATTTTTTTCCTTCTTTTCATTTCTTTCTCTCCCTAAAATTCATTGGTTTTTTTTTTTTTTTGACTGCCCGGCTGCTACTTTCACTTCCAGTTTGTCCACATCTTATTTCTCTCCAACACAAAATCAGTAAACCTAAAGCTCAGAACCCGCAAGCATATACACAAGCACCCAATCGATCTCCCCATCTTAGACCTTATTTCTAAGGATTTAAGGCGATAGTTATAAATCTGAATCAGGTTCAAGTTTTTGCTAAGAGCTATTCAAAATAATAAATTCTTCAAGAGACTTCTAAATCTAACTTCGAAGAAAAACAAAAGTAAAATTATAATTATCACAAAATCATTCATTCTAAATCTTGTGCTTTTTCTTTAAAAAAAAAATTGAGTTAAAATTCTAAAAAGAGTTTGTTTAAGTATGATTTGCCAGGTTTTGAAAAAAATATATCCTTTTGTATTATTTTTTTCCATATTCAGGTTCAACTACAACTGAAAAACCAATATGGCAATATCTTGGAGTTTTTGGAAAATACCTGGCATCAGTTTTAAGAGGAGGGGGAGGAACCTCCTGCCCCTCTATTCCCACTGCAGCAGTAAAAGTGTGGCAGTTTAACTCGGCCGCAACTCCTATAAAGAGTTACAATTTCCATTAATAAAATAGTTTAAAATGTCAAATTAAAAAAAGAATATAAGAAGATCTTCCACTGTTTCTCATTACACGCAGAGAAAAGGCAATATTAAATGACATCCGTGGCAGTGCATTTATCATGCATTGATGGGGTGCCTCAGCCTATTGTAGCTAACAAATTTGGTAAAGTATCCGTACCGGTTCTGAAGAACATTAAACCAGCACTTTATATCCTGTTGCTAATTTATTGCCACAATGAACAATGAGCATCAAGGTGGGTGTAAACATAAACACTGGGAGCTTCAGAGACAATATTAGAACGGAAGTCCCACAGCTTAATTAAAGATAATCAACATTAGCCTAGTTATTCACTTATCCATATTGTGTGCTACATGAATGTTAAATCTTTTATGCATAAATCATTTTGAACAACTTCTATAGTTCTATCTATATTCTTAAGATTTATCTATTTTCTTTTTAATCCCATAATACTAATTTTATCTAGACATCTAATGATTCATTATGCATGTTGAAATCATCTAAATTTATTCTCTGCTATATTATCTTTAATATATGTCACTCCAATCATTCATCCAATATAGTAATGTATTGATTTATCTATCCTAATTTTTCCAGACATTCACAGTAATATTCTCATTTCCAACATACTCAACTTAGCTATCAAAAACTTGTTCATTGCCCAAACTCAAATATATACACATATTGACTTAATTACAAATTTATTAAATTTACCTTTAAAATATTTATGATAACCTCTTATCAGATGACATTCATGAGGCAAAAGACATAAATTTTTATTCTTGATATACTAAACTTGCTATATAAATTTGTCTAACATATATGAAAATAAATCTCACAAATTTTGCCAAAAAGGAGAAGCATGTGACAAGAATTATGGATAATTGGTTGGTGTTGGGGAAAGTACAACCATGCAGTGAAACAACAAGAAATAGAAAATGCAATGGAAAAGAAAGAACAACATAATTTATGATGTAGAACTAAATGCGTAGGTAAGTATGAAATGTTTGAAATTGCACTCCTTTTAAATTAGAACAACAATAATTCAGTTAACTTTTAGCGATTTTAAACAAATCTTGAAAACAAGCAAGATGTGATTTAAGCTTAAGGTCAAATTACACGATAAGCGTTTGAATCATGAATAATCAATCTCAATCAAGCTTAGCATAGCATGGGAGATTTTCAAAGGAAATCACTAAATTAACATTTAGATTATGCAATATTTGGATCCACTCACTCACACTCTTAATGTCTGGCTAAGCGGAAACAAGTTGCACAGCCTTTATGATGCAACAATTTAAAGGGGAAAGGCAAAGACTTGGAGGAGAATTTACGTTTATTAGGATTTGGAAACGATTTGCCACTGAATGGGAGGAAGTTGTTCGTTGATTGCGGCGACGAGGGAGAAGATGATCCTTTCGACGTAGTCTTCAACAGTATAGTTGATCTCCAAGTTAATGTCGAAGAACGGAGATTTGAGGATGTCAATTTGCCCTTGATCATTGTAAACAAAACCGTGATCAAGTTCTGGATACACCATACATGAGGGGGCAGTGGACTAGGAGTTGGGGAAACTTCTGGACAACAAACAGAGCCTTTTCGGGTGGCTGAACAGCAATGAAAAACCTTGGAGAGATGGCAATAGCAGCAAATAAGGGATTAGGAGGGGTAATGGAGGTGGAGGGAGGAGGGGAAGGGGTTGGCCATATAGAAGAGGGAAAGGGCTTCTATTTCCAGATTTGGGATATTATTTAAGGAAGGGAAGTGATCCCAAAATCTGAATTTTAATTTCAGATTTAATGGGAGAGGTGATTGGGAGGATTTGAAATTCAAATTCCCAAAACAAAAGGGGAAAGGAGGGAGAAGCCTGCAGCTATGAGAGGAGGGGAGGATTGGGGAGCTTTAATTGCTTGCCAATTCAAGCAATTTAAGTTAGGAAAGAGGATTTAAATCTAATCCTCTTATAAATTCTGATTTAAATAATGGGAGACTTGAATTAAAACATTCCTAATACATGTCATCTTATTTTAGGAAAGCAATCTCAAATCAAATTGATTTAAAATTTGAAATTTGAAAAACCTTCCTAATTTAAGATGTTGCCAATAAGGAAAGTCATAATTGCTTGGTTTAAAACTTGGAGGGAAGGGGGGAAGGGGAAGTGGCCGGCGGCTAGGGCTTAGACTACCGGGGGTGGTATTGTGGTCGACGGCATGGAGGGGGAGACAGGGCTTGCGGTCGGCGGTTAGAAAGGGGGAGTGGGGTTTTCTTCCTAGTGCGTGGGTGGGGGTTAGGCTAAGGGAGAGAAAGGAGGGATAGGGATTTCTTGGGTCGGCGGCTAGGAGGGGTGGAGGGAGGAGGCCGACGGTTTGAGGTGGGGGAAAAGGAGATGGTGGCCGACTACTTGTGGAGAAGAGAGGGAAGGAAATTGGTGGAGAAGATGGACCATGAACCCGGACACTTCCTGCAATTGTTGGATAGTACTTTGACCTTACCTAGGAACTTCAAACACTCTCAAACGCTTTCAACTCTCCAAGACACAATGCAGGAAAATTTTCATCATATTCATCATTACCCTCAAAAGATGAGGAGGGGGGGGGGGGGGGGGGGTGCTTTAAATAACCAATATATAATGAAGAAAAACAAAAGACCAACATGCCCCTAGGGCTTACATAGGAGTACTCCCTCAAGTGAGGGTACAAATTAAAAATATGTAATAATAAACTCAATACAAACATAATAATAAATCTAATACAAATAATAACTCAAAAGTAAAGCGATGCAATTGTGGTCGACGATCGTCGGTTCCGTCTCTGGTAAACTCTCCATGGTCGGATGTCCTCATCAGTTTAACATCGAAAAATCTGAAATCGAAAAAAACTACAGAGCAATACGACACCAAGAAATCTACCATAAAAATTGGAAGAAATAGTACATATCTCTTGTCTCTATCACTCTCTCCTTGCTTCCCTTCACCCTTGCATCGTTCTCATACAAGAACATACAAAGAGATACAATATAACCAGCAAGGGATGCAACCCTTAATAAAAAATGAGAAATAAAAATGCCAAGCAAGCGAAGCAGCACTGCAACGCCAAGTTGCAGCGCCCCGGTGCTTTTACTCTCTGATTTCAGCTTGCACGACAGCGTCGCAGTGCAGAGTCTGGAACATCGCAGCACCGTAGCGCCTGGGATTGTAGCTGTCTTTTTCCACCAAATTATGCAGCACCAGGGCGCTCGTGTGCATAGTGTCAGGGGGTTGTACGAAGAAAAAAAAAATATCGGGTGCAAAGAAGCAAGGGCCCCTGCAACCCCTCAACGAGTTCAATTGACTAAATTAAAGATAAAGGCATCAATACAACCCAATTGATCAAACACAATCAGATTCCACACAGAACTAATAGTAAGAATCATCATCAGCCAAAAGTAATTATGAATGACTTAAGAGCTAGTATATAAAAAGTTAATAAAATCTTATGCTCCTACTTCTCCTTCCGTTGATCCCAAATTAAAAAAACATAAACAATCAAAATGTAAAATATTCGCAAGATATTTCACATTCCTGAATTTTCATTAACCTTTAAATAACCATAAAATATTTGTTAAGCGTCTATAATTATGCAAGCATAGTCTAATCAAAGTTATGCAAAGTATACCAAAATACAATAATTTTGAGAGTAAATCCCTTAAACTAGTCAAAAACTTTAAAAATTAGGAAAATGGAACTATAAGCTGAACTGAAAAAAGTGAGATAAAGATCAATTCACTGACCAAGGGCATAATGAGATAAAGATGATTACTTTAATAATTGCTGGCAACCTTCCTCGCCAACAAGTTAAAAGATAACCGCAAGGCAAGCCCCCACTCAAAAATCTTCATGCTTAAGCTAATATTTTATAGTTTCTCCAATTTGATGAGCCTCCACAGCACAAACTAAATAGAACTTGCCAATAGCCAAAAAATCTATGAATGAACTTAAGTCATAAACCCAATAGGGCCTCCACTTCTGTTCTAAGACCCTTTAACCTTTACCAATACAAATGATTGTCACAAATCATGATCAAAGGGTTTCATTAACAAATAATCACCCACAATTATAAAGATAAATTAAAAAAAAATCAAAACTCACTCTCCCCTATAATAGGTTTAGTTATTACAAATCTTAACCGGGGTTTACCAAATTCATCAATGTTTTCAAATATAAAAATAAATATATTTCGAGCCAAATCCCCTTTAATAGGTATGATTACCATAAATTGAAATTGAAAGATATCATCCTCATAAAAGTGGCCACTTAAATGATAAGACAAATCTCCAAGGGGCCTGTTTCCCCACTTATGGGCACAAATCAAGCAAATCTCAATCGAGGAACACCATCTAAAGTCAAGTCATACAGTAATCAAAGGTAATTCCACTAATAATGAATACAATGACGTGAAGAACACCCAAATAAACAACACAAATAAATAACATATACTTACCATAAAAAAAAAAAAAAACTTTCCAAAACACCAGTTTGCACAAAGATTTATAATTTTTTTGGTTTTGAATTGGGGCATTATACACACCAAACAAAAAGTTCAGCCAATAAATATAGCTATTGGCTCTAATATGCCATTAAAAGTGTACACATATGTTGCACAATAAAAAAACTTTGATTAGAATAATCAGAAGGGATACTGATAGACCGACTGGACCGGTCCGGTCCAGACCGGTCCAGCTCTACTCCAGGCGGGCGAAATCAGCGACCGCGACGGGCGGAAGTCGCGCCAGCGGCCCGAGCGAGCGTGGGAAGGAAGTTTAGGAGGGAAATTTTGAATATTAGGGCTGTTTTAGTAATTCCAATTAGTCCTTTTTCTTTATTTAGGGGATTTGGGGAGAAAAGAAAACTACCTTGCATTTTAAACAAAGAGTGGTGTTCTAGGTTTTCTTGCTTGGGCTCTAGGCGTTGCCGGAGATTGTAGGAGAGTTGTTCTTCCTCTAGAATCGAAGAACATTGTATCTTGCTTTGGTTGTGATCGTCTATAAGTGGAATACAATCGTTTGCTATTGTTTTCCACGTTTTTCTCCCAAGATTCGCTGTTTTTGTGCTGTTGGTGCGCCGATTTTGGTTAGGTTTGCTTGCGAACTCAAGTATTACCTTAGGGTTACTTGCGAACTCAAGTATTTCCTATCAGATACTTGACCACATTTCTTTAAGAATTTTAATGTTCAATGTGAAACATCGAGATTTATTTATAAGAAAGAAGAGGAAATGTTGTTTCTACGAAGAAGTCTTTCGATAAAGGTGCACCAAGTAACATGCGCCTTTCCTTTCAATTTTAATTTTATTCCTTCTTTCAGCTATTACATTTTGTTGTGGAGTATTTATCACCTAAAAATACCTTCATTTATGTAGCAATCTTCAAAGGCATCTGAACAAATTCCAAAACCATTATGCTTTCTAGTTCTTGTAATTTATTTCCTTATAAGCCTTTTAAAAGTGTTTCCCACTATCTAAAATGATGAAAATTTCGTATTCATGCATTAGAAAGAATATCCACATCTTTTTAGAGTAATCATTAATGCAGTCAGCAAGTATCAAACACTACTTTTCAAGGGAACAAATGAGGGACCTCATATATTTGAATGGATATAATTCAAAGTTCCTTCTGTTATATGGATGCCAGTAACAAAGCTAACTCTCTTTTGCTTTCCAACTACACAATATTTACAAATATCTAATTTGCCTGTGCTCTAAAGGCATTTTGCACTCATATGGTCCAATAGCATGTGCTAAAATTTGGGTGTTGCTAGATCTCGCTCCTTAGTAAGGAGTCCCTACAATTGCACTATCCTGTAATTGAAATAAATTTTTCTTTCATCATCACCATGTAATGTAAACCATAACTCCGCCTTCAAATGAGTACTTATAACCTTTTGCATCTAAAGTTCTCAAATAGATAAGGTTATTTTTCAAGAATAATATGCCTTATTTCAGTTGACTCTTGAATTAATCCATTATGCATCTTAATTTAAGTTGTTCCTATAAATACAATTTTATAGGGTGCATTGTCTCCTAACAAAAACAACTCCACTTTGAGCTAGTATATAGGCACATAACCAATCCTTACTATAAAATATATGATAGGAAGTTAAAGACATGTTGAATGCATAACCCAATCACAAAGAAAACCATCATCATTTGAGGTGGCAAGTACATTATGTAAGTAATTATTGACATATCCAAAAACAATAGCTCCAGCTGACTTATTGTACCATTTGTACAAAGATGCATAAAACTCTCTCTCATTTTCTTTTTAAATTTCGAACAATCATCAATGACATGTTCTTTATTCCTATTGTATTTGCAAAAAATATTTTTACACTTGAGTTTGGGAGATCCGTTAGACTAGTGACCAGTCCATTGGACTGGTCCAGCCGGTCCGACGGGACCGGCTTACGGAAAATAGACGGAACTCTCTGCCCTCCTATAAGCGTCGAATGCCTGCCACAAGTTTTCGGGGGCTATTTTTTGAAGGATTTTTTAGGGTTTTGGGAGGGAAATTTGAATGTAGGGACTGTTTAGAGATTTCCTTCTGAATTATATGCATTAAATAGTTTTGTTTTCCTAGGGTTAGGACATCTTGAATTTGGCTGAAATCTGATCTTTCTTAGGTTTAGGTTTCTTTTAGGATCTAGCGGCGTCTAAAGATTTAGGAGAGATTGGTCCTCCTCTCGAATAGAGGATCAATTGTACCTTATTGTTTTTCTTCTTCTAATAGTGAATTTGAAGTATTTTCTCTCAGATTTCCTACAATTTTGTGGGAAATATTGTTGTTTATTGCAGATTTTTGCTCTGTTTTACATTATTTTGAGTTGTTCCTATCAAATTGGTATCATAGCAGTTTTGGGGGCCTTTGGTGGCTGTTTTGGTGAATGTCAACGGTTGTTCATGGGATTTCGAAGAAGAAAGTTGTTGTTTTTGAAGGTCGAAGTCCAAATCTTTATTTCTACAAAAATTCGGGCATCAATGGCGGCCAATAAAATGGATGCGTTGGAGGAATGCCTCGAAGTGGAGATTGGACAAATGAAATATGATATTTCAGGTCTCCAAACTCAAGTTTCAGATTTAAAGAAAGATATTTCAGCCATCCATGATAAGTTCGATTCGAGATTTTCTATCCTAGAGGAGATGTTGAATAAAGTGTTCGAGGACCAAACCAAAATATCGCCGTCGGAGGTGAGGAAAGGCGTCGACCGCCACAAAGATGGGAAAACCCTAAGCCAATCAGGCAAATGGGAGATCAAAAGGTGGAGACTCGAAAGGGAGAAGAGAAAATACCTCTCATAGAGCCTATTTCTAGGGAGGAGCCGCGCAAAGGATATGATGAGAGGCGTGAGGAGGTAGGGCAAGAACGAAGATGTGCTGATTTGGAGAGGAGAGGGACGAGATTGAAAAGGGAAATGGGTAATTATGATCAAAGGGGGGCTGAATTTGAAAGGGGAAGAGTTTGTTATGATCCAAGGGGTGTTGAATTTGAGAGAAAAATGTGGGAATTTGATGAAAGGTTTGAGTATGAATGTAAAAGGGATGATTGAGATACTTGGGGAGGACCGCCACCTTGGGAATGGAAAATTATGGAGGGAACAAAGGGAATGGAGGTGATCCGAGGGTGAGGAAATTGAAGATGTCAACCTTTGAGGGGGAGGATGCGCACATGTGGATCTACAAGGTTGAAAGATATTTCACCGTCAATGGGTTGACGAAAGAGAAGAGATTGATGGCAGCAGACCTATGTTTGGAAGGGAAAGCTTTGGCTTAGTACCAATTGAGGGGCATGCGACGGCCCATACGGAGTTGGAAGGAGTTCAAGGATTGTTTGATAGAATGTTTTCGAAAATGCAAGAGAGGAGACTTCTACGCGCAGTTCTTCTCCTTGGAATATGATGGTTCAGTGATGGAGTACCGGGAGAGGTTCAAGTACCTTGCTAGTCGATTGGACCACCTTTCTGAGACAGTGTTAGAGGGAAACTTCAAGAAGGGATTGACACCAGAGATTCGGGCAGCGGTTAGAGTAATGAGGCCTCGTGACTTAGGAGAGGCTATGGAGCTAGCTCAATTGGTAGAAGATCATAAGCACCTGGAGAGAGAAACTGGATGCAGTAGCTCAGGAGACCCATATAGAGATAGGAAATGCGAGATAGGAAATTTGCACAAAATATTTAAAGAACAACTTTGGATTTCTCGTTATTAACCACTAAAACCACGAAATAAAACTATTAAGCGGTCACGTCTGTTTAGGCTAAGCTACGCGAGAGACTAGGCAAAGTCAAAATATTTAAGAAAATTAAAGCAATGTGTACAAAGTAGCTTTCATCATAACCTTGATCTAACAAGAGGTCTAAAAGTAACAATCCTACATTACTAATGGATGGTGACAGTGGAACAAAATCTCTTGCTTGAACAATCTCTCTACGAAGTAGTAGAATAGGAAAGTACACGAATCAATGAAGAATATCACCTTTGCGGAGAATCGTCTTGATACACTTCTCGAATGGTAGAAAAAGAAAGAATCTTCTCTTATAAGCGGAGAGAGGTTAAGTCCCAAATCTTCTCCCAAAGTCCAGAAAAGAATTTCAGATTTTGGAACCAAAATCTGAGTCCAAAATCTGAGAAGACTTTCAGTTTTCTATGCTCAGGAGTAAAGGAAATTGGAAGGAGAACTCTAGCATCTGTCAAGCAAGGTATGAACGTGAGAGAGAGGGGTTTGGAGAGAGAGAGGAGGGAGACAGGTGGGAGAGAGGTGGCTGGCGGGATTTAGAAGGAGGTGGGGAATTTTCTTTCCAAATTCCAATTTCTGGTTTTAGGAAATAAATTAGAGCTTGGGACTTGGGAAAATTTCGGTTAAGAGGAGATTTGGGGAATTTGAAATATTTCCAAAAGAGAGACTTAGCTTTAAGGAAATAAATCTAAATCCAAGCCAATGAAGGGGGCCGGCGACATTAATGGGCAAGAGGGAATTTGGGGTGAGGTATCATGCTTGCATAAATTAAATTTAGGATTAGGAAGGTAATTAGCCAAATCCAATTGAATTTGAAATTCAAAAGAATTGATTTAAGAACTTTCCAAAAATAGATTGACAAATTAGGAAAGATTTCAAATTCAAATTAGTTGGATTTGAATTTTGAAAATCTGTCCAAAATTAAATCACCCAAATTAGGCAAGGATTTCAATGGGGATGAGGAGGTGGATGGTGGCCGACGGCTAGAGAGTTGGGCCGGCGGTATGGAGTGTCGGGTGGGGTGTTGGCCGTGGGTTGAGGGAGGAGGAGGGTCGGGTGAGGTGACCGGTAGCTTATGGTGGCGAAGGTGGGGGAAAGTTCGATTGGGAGGCGACGATGGCTTGGAGATGGGGAAGAGTTTGGGTGTAAAGATGTCCGGTGGTGGTGGTGGAAGGAGGAAAAACAAAGATAAAGAAAGACCACGAACCCGGCCGTCTCCAAGGTTGGTGGGTGATCCGATCTCCCTTTCCTAGGGATTTCTCCAAAGTTCTCTCCAAGAACTCTCAAACACTCTCAACACACAAGGGCAAGAAATTTCTCATAATAATCACTCCTCACCTCAAAATAACAAGATGAAGGCTATAAATAGCCTCATACAATGACTTAAAGCAAAAAGGACTCAAATAGCCTCAATGGGCTACAATACTCAATTCCTCAAGCAAGGGTAAAAACGGAAAATGCTGAAATAAAAAGATTACATCAATAAGTAAGCAATAATAAAATCAAAAGTACATCGGGTAAATCGTGGCCGTTGATTTACGGCCACGTCGACGGTAGACTTTCCAACTGATGTCCTCCTCACCACCTCATTGAAATCCAAGGAGCCAACACAGGGTACTCTTCGGAGGACTTCGAAGGAAAAGACTACATGAGGAAGACTTAGAGACCACTTCAAGAAGCTCACAAAAACAGAATTACATGAGAAGAGGGTGAAGGGGCTCTGTTTCAGATGCGACGAGAGGTATACGTCGCCCCACGGGTGTAAGGACCGAACTCTATAGGTTCTTACCATTTGTGAGGAAGAAGGAATGGAGGAGGGTGTCGTTTTTCCACCATGCGGACAAGGTAGATCTTTGGGAGGGGAGTATTCTTAGACCGGTCCAGTCGGTCCGGCGGGACCGGCTTACGCAAAACAGGCGGAACTCTCCGCCCTCCTATAAGCGTCGAACACCTGCCGCAAATTTTTGGGGGCTATTTTTGGAAAAAAAATTTGAAGGGTTTTGGGAGGGAAATTTGAATGTAGAGACTGTTTAGAGATTTCCTTTTGAATTGTATGCATTAAATAGTTTGTTTTATTAGGGTTAGGGCATCTTGAATTTGGCTGAAATTTGAGATATCTTAGGTTTAGATTTCTTTTGGGCTCTAGCGGCGTCTAGAAATTTGGAAGAGATCGATCATCTTCTCGAATAGAGGATCAATTGTATCTTGCTATTTTTCTTCTTCTACTAGTGAATTTCAAGTGTTTTCTCTCAGTTTTCCTACAGTTTTGTGGGAAAAACTATTGTAGTATTGTTTACTGCAGATTTTTGCTTTGTTTTCCATTATTTTGGGTTGTTTCCTATCAAGATCGCTTGAATTCAGCAAAAGAATTTGCCTTTACTAAATAGTATAGTTTCTCTTAGATGCATAAATGACAGTGGCAATGAACTAAGGAGTATAAGAGCTTGGCCATCTTTATCTCAGTAGAGCCTAAATCTATACTATCATATATGAAGTCATCTGCATGATGTTTAAAGAGATGACAATTTATCCCACAGATTCTTTGTGATTTTCCCCACTCATCTCTAATCATCTGTCACGGTGATTAGCTTTACCTCCTCAATCTCTTCAATCCTCTCTGAATCCCAAATATTAAAGCGACCAGTGCCGTCAATTTTCTCAGTGACCATAGATGGTGTAAGGCCATCACAACTTATGAGAAGCTACTGAAGCCAATACACGAGCACATGAAAGGCACCGACAAAGGTATGCAAGGAGTAAGAGAAAATTAAATCACACTCAAATCAGTAAATATTATCAATCATAATATAATTTTGAAGTTAATTAAGATTTTCCATTTGCATGTCCCCTACAAACACACAATTATGTGAAGGAAGACAAAATAATTCCAGAATTAAAGAACAGAACTGGATTGCGAGTCTCTGATACCATATGATAAATGAAATTAGTGAATCAAAACAAAGGTTCGGGAAGTTAAATACGAATGTAAGAGATATTTAAGTGGCTCAGCTCACAAAGGAGCCTACAGCCACTGGAGAAGGGAACAACAGCAGGGATTTTAGTTATTTTCATGTTATGTATGTAATTGCCCCAGACTAAACCCACTTACACTTCAATGTTGTAATGTTTTAATTCATAAGCAAATTACTGGAAAAAAACACTCCAAATAACAAATCAGCTGAATTCTTACTTGCACCGAACAATCACTGGGACTGGTTTCAGAGCCCTAGGACCATTCCTCAGCCCTTTCTTATGAGGCGAAACCTGAAATACAAAATCAAAATCAACAAAAAGTAAACAAAAAATTATAAGCATCTATCAAATTCTAAGCCAAAGAACTTCGAAAAACGGATTTTTCTGGTTAGCAGATTCATAGATTGAAAGCCATGGTTCAATACCATGAAATGCTGTAAGAAGAGCACATATAAAACGACGATCGACTACGAAGAAAATAATTTCGGCCCTTCTAAGTCGTTAGAGCGATAACACAAAATCTCTATATGTAAGATAAAGAAAAAGCAATAGCAATATATATGAATAAACATGTACCTTCTTCTTGGGAACGGCCATGAGCTCCATGGAAGACCCGAACGAGAAGCGGGGCACTGAAGGAACGGTTGTTGAGGAGCTCTCTGGAAGGAATGCCCGAGAAAAAACTAGACCGAGGTTCGAAGAAGCTCGCCGAAGCAGCGACGCCGCCATGGACTGCTATAGCTTGCTGGGAGAAGAAATGAAAGAAAAAGCCCTTCATTACTGTTTGGAATATTTTTAAGAGAGGTTTACATGCATACCACTTTATACTATTTTATTTATATATTTAACACCTAAAATTTTAACATTACATACATACCACCCATAGTTCATTTTCATATCAAATATGAGCGGTAAAAATGAAATATATAAGTGGTAGCAAAGAAATATGAGTGGTATATTTGATATTAAAATAATATAGGGTGGTATATATGTAATATTAAAATTTTAATTGTTAGATATGTAAATAGGATATTATAAAGTAGTATGTATGTAAATTTCCCTATTTTTAAACGTAGCGCTGATTGTATTAATTCTATATAATACTTATCTTAAATATGAGAAATTAGCCATTTCTTACTCTCCTTCACAAATTAGTTTCTTAGTACAAAAATTTTTAATTATAAATTTTTATACCATAAAATTACCTTAGAAAGTAATAAGAATAATGTCTCAAATGAAGTCTTAGGTTGAGTTTGTTGAGGCTCATTGAATCAACTAAGCTTACAAACAGAGAACAAAACAAAGGAAGAAGATGAACAATGATCATTACATTAAAACCATATGTGTTGATACACTATCTATACTATTATATAATGTAAGAGTATATAACTGTAATTACTAAACTAGCCATGTTAGTTATATAAAGTGCCCAATTGGCAAGCAGTAGTGGCGACAAGCACAATTTGTTAGCTGACCTATGGTTTAGTTGTTGTAGGAATGTAGTGGAGTTGTAATACTTCTTTCACCGTCCCTCAAGTTGATGGTCGGGATGACCAGTAACTTGGTTCATAGATCAACCATCCTGGAAGAGGAGAGAGGCTTGGTAAAGATGTTCGCAATTTGATCGATTGTAGAGACATGTTGGATTGCAATATGTTTGGCGTGAATACAATCTCGAATAAAATGGCGATCAATCTCAATGCACTTGGTGCGTGCGTGAAAGATAGGATTGCACGGATTGACATGGCGGAGATGTTGTCGCAGAAGAGCGGAGTCGTTTGCAGTAACATAAAAAAGTCTTCACAGAGACGTTGCGTCGAGATGATGTCCGCAGTGGTAGTGTCACGCCCCAAGATCTAACTTGGAAAGAATTTCAATCAAACCATCAATATTTTACCAGAGCTATCTATAACAATCAAATCAAACATTCTAGCAAAATTCTATAACATTTAAAACATCAATAAACGATACTATTCATATCTCAAAAGATCATATACAATACTCAGGAACTACACCAAAAACACATGAACTGAAATATATCATGTCCTGAGTACAAAAGAATCACTACAATCAAATTGGATTTATTGAATAGCATGTGTTCGGCATTGACTCGTTCAGTAAGACTATTGTATTGAAATGCATGTGTTCGGCATTGACTCGTATTGGAATTATTGCTTATTTGATTTGGATTTACTAACGGATTTACGGACTTACTGTTATCGTATGATTTCATTGATACCTTCATTCTTTCACTGTGCATTGCTACTGTTATAGAATACGGACATTGATACTATTGCTGTTGCATTGTATTGAATTGCTGTATTTGATTCATTGCTAGTATAGACGGGACTGTATTGTTTTGATTGATTCGATTTGATACGATTGATTTGACTGATCGCTGATTCTTTCTACTATTTATTGATTCTTCTACTACTGCATTGATTACTGATTTGATATCCGCTGCATTGATTCACTGATCATGTGTAATTGACTGTTATTGTTTCGACTGATTGACATGCATATTATTTCCAGTATTGTGCTTTGATTTCAGTTGTAGGTATTATGTGACCTGCTGGGCTTTTTGAAGCTCATTATATGTGGTTAATATTTTCAGGTCAGGGCAAGGGAGCAGGTGATTGAGGTTGATCAGGATCTCCAGGTTTCTGTTCTTTTTTATTGTAGTGATTCTTTTGTACTGGGGACAGGATAGATTTCAGTTCATGTGTTTTTGGTGTAGTTCCTGAGTATTGTATATAATCTTTTGAGATATGAATAGTATCGTTTATTGATGTTTTAAATGTTATAGAATTTTGCTAGACCGTTTGATTTGATTGTTATAGATAGCTATGGTAAAATGTTGATGATTTGATTGAAATTCTTTCCAAGTTAGATCTTGGGGTGTTACAATCTGGTCGTCGGAAATGGCGACGCTGTTACCGGCGGAACATGTGTGACGAAAACTTTACGACGGTCTTTCCGGCAGCCGACACGCAGCAAACTCACCGGCGGAGAATGCACGGGTCATGCGCATGTTTTATAACTTTACCGGCGCATAGTCCACCAGTCAATACCAGCGGACGTACCGGCGTCTTTTGCGTTAGACTAACTTAAACAAGACGAAATTAAACTGGCGGATTTAGTGTCGGTAATCGTACTGTCGGAACTTCCGCCATAAAGCCGCTGGTAATTATCATATATCGGGCGAGCCCTAGGGCTACCTTCTCATTTCTCTGTTTCGTTAATTTTCACTCTGTGCCTCCTCCCTTTCGCCGTTGTTCGACTTCGCTCCGTTCTCCTTCAAATCTATTCGACTTCACTCCCTGGCTGTTCGACTTCGCTCCGACGGCACTGTTCGACTTCGTTGGCTATTCGACTTTGCTCAGACGCCTCTCGACTCGCTCCTTCATCGCGGTTCGACTTGCTCCTTCGACGGTGTTCGACTTCGCTCCTTGGTCGGCGTTCGACTATGCTGTTCGACTTAGCTCCTTCGCTCCTTCCACTGCGATTCGACTTGCTCCTTCGACTGTGTTCGACTTCGCTCCTTCGACCGTGTTCAGGTAACTTTCTCTCTTTCGTGCTATTTGACTCCGCTACTTCAATGACCTATCTTACACATTAACACTCGACGACCAAGCTTCCACATTAATGCTTGCTCATTTGCTATGTAAGTAACTTGTTCGACTTCGCTTGCTGGATCGGCTGTTACGACATTTTAAGGGGAGATCGCTTGTTGTGCATGTAACTTTCTTTCTTTCTCTTGTAACATTGCGCTTGCAATAATCATCATCATTCGTTATAAAAGAAATGAGCATATACATTAAAATGTTGGATTAGCTCCAGTGGAAGATAAGATAGGAGGAATGCAGCACGACAGAGTATACGAGTTAGGCTCGCAAGCTTATGCATATGAATGACAGACATCTAGTGGCTCCAGTTTTTCATCTAGTACACATGACTCTTTATATACCCAACAGATAGATGCCCTTACAACCGAGATAGAACAGATAAGGAAAGCATAAACTGATTGGCATATGCAAATGCAGCAGCAGCAGATGCATATGCAGCAACAACAAGCTCAAATGTTAGAAGAAATACGAAAGATGAGGGAGCAGCTGAGTAGTGGGAGGAGTACAACATTAGGTAAGGATGGAATTGAATCAGAGTATATGTTATTTATCTATTTTACTGATGTGGACATCTATTTCTATATGTTTTATGTCATGTTTATATATGTGTTGTTTGAACATCTTTGTTTATTTTTATTGTGTACATGTTTAGTTAATTGTTGTTTGGACATATTTGATTATGTAATTGGTGATGTTCTTGATCAGAATTTGATGTATAAATGCAAATTGTGTTGATGAAAATTGTGTTGTTTATATGTGTTCTTTTATGCAGGTTTTTTTTTGTGGAAATCACTTTTTTTTTAAAAAAAAGTAAGGTTTTTTTTTATTTATGTTCCAGGTTTCCGGCGGAATATCCGCCGACAACTCTGTCGGTACGAATAGTCTTTTCCGGCGAATATTATTCGACGGTTACGAATCGTCTTATCAACGACGGAAGATCTACCGATAATTTTGACGGAACGGACGACAAAAAATGAAAACCAAGAGACGTCAAGATTTACATATATTCCGTCTGAAATACCACCAGAAAATGTTTCTAGCACAAATTGTGCGTTGGCAAAAATTTTCGACTCACGATAAACCGGCAGAGAGTTTTTCGCCGGAAATCCGCCGGAAAGTGCCAATTTTCGGCGCATTTTCGTTGATACCGGCGGATTTAGTCTGCCGGTATAAGCTTGTTTTCCTGTAGTTGTAGAGATATTAAATTTGACTTATGTTAAGAAAGGTAGATGTAAACCCAAAAAGACTTGGTTATAGAATATTAAAAATGATCTTTCTTTACTTGATTTAAACGAGAATTTGATTTTTAACAGAACACAATGGAGAAAAAAGATTCATGTAGCTGACCCCAGATAGTGGGACAAAGGCTTGATGTTGTTGTCGAAAGCTTCGTTTGAGACGACTTTTTTATTGCTTCTTAAAACAAAGTTCGTTCAAATCAAAACCTTAATATTAACTCTTGAAGAAATGTAGGTAAGTGCCACTAATTCCTATAATAATATAATTAGGTGTTATATTAATTATTAGAACAATATAATTGAGTGTTACATTAATAATTGTTTATACTACTGTATGTTTTAATGCTTGCCATTATAATGCTTGTATATTGTTTATCTTAAATTACATAAGATCTAAGGCTTGTAAAGCTTATTTGTTGTAAGAGGTTCTTGTTTGGATAAAGTTTAATATCTTTTTGAAGAATATGTGAACATGATCTAAATTTTATTGAAGATTTGTTTGGGACGCCTTTTTTTATTGATTTTTAAAATGGTTTTTTGTGCACAAATTTCTAATTCACAAAATTTTTGTACTAAAAAGCTGTTTTAGAAGACAGCAAAAAACTGTTCAAACAAAACATAAATCTAACCTAAAATTCTAAATAAAATGTTTTTAAAGAATGACTGTAATTAGATAGCTTTATTACTGATTTATGAAGCAACTTTCTTGTATAAAAATTTTCTGAACTTGAAAATTTTTTAACAAAAAAGTTGACTTTCTAAAGCTGTAAAAAAAAGTTGTCCCAAATAAAGTCTTAGGGTTCGTTTGAGACGGCTTTTTTATTGCTTTCTAAAACGGAGTTTTAGTACAAATTTTTTTATTTTTGTACTAAAACTCCGTTTTTAAAAGCAATAAAAAAACCGTCCCAAACGAAGCCTTAGTCTTTATTTAACAAGACCGCCAAAGTTATATCTATCTTTATGTTATTTAATAAAAAATATATTTGTTTGAAAGATCATTTATAAGCCTTTTATGTTAATGAACAATTATCTTTAATAGTATTATGTGCTTAATATACTTTACCTCTAAATAATATAAAATGCGTAGACTAAAAAAAGATGGGTGAGGGCGTAAAAAGCACAGATTCTGAAATTATAAATTAAAATTAAAATAAAATTTATGCAAAATATTCTTATATCTTTTTTAATACTTATATTTAATACTAAAACTTTTGTTTAGTTGGCCGTCTTAGCTCAGCTGGTAGAGCGCATGGCTTTTAACCATGTGGTCGTGGGTTCGATTCCCACAGACGGCGATTTACGAATTTTAATTATTTGAAAATATAAATTAGTTATTGTTTTTTGTTATAAACTAATTATTTATAATTATGCTTTTGAGGATTAAATTCCACATAATGTTTGGTAGCTTTTTTAGCTAAAAATAATTTGAAAATGGTTCGGTTTTATTCTATAATATATTTTTCTATTTTAGCTTTAATTTAATCCATATAAACTCCTTTATCGAATAATAATTTATTTAATGAACATTTTTAATCATTTTAGGATGTTTTATTTATATTTTTATGTTTTTTTTGTTGTTTAATAAACAACTAATTCAAATTTTAATAAACTATTACTTTAATGATTTAAATATGTATTTGATACCTTGTTATTGATTTTAAATTATTTTTATTATTTATATAATGCAAATATTAAGCTAGTAGCTCTAATCATTTAAATTAAAATTATTTTTATAAATAGTCCAATTTCATCTAGCAATACAAATAGCATTTAATTATAGGAAAATTTATTATTTTTTCATACAAACAAACAAAGAGTAGCTTTTATTGTCCTCCAAATAAAAAAAAAATGTTATTATTAAATTCAAAATTATTTATGAAAGTTTGGGCCAACCATCTTACTTTTTTTATTTTTAAAATTGAAATCATAATTTTGCTTTGGCCACTATTTTTTCACTTCTTTAAATAAAATTTGATGCGAGAAAGCTACTTTCTATATCATATTTTAAGAAAGCTATTTTCTTCCAAGTAGCAGTACGACCACCTTCATACAAAGCTGCATCCTTCCCAAACGAGCTCTTGATTTAAATTTTTAGTGATTTTAAGCTATATTCAAAATTATACGAGTTTATGTTTGTTTTGTTCATCAAGGCTTCGTTCCGGACAGCTTTTAACAACAACTTTTTTACTGCTTTTAATAATTTTTTGTGATAGAAAGCTACAGCAAAAAACAATAAGATGACTGTCCCAAACAAGGCACGAGTTAGTCAAATTTCATAAAATAATAAATGCTCCACAAACAATGAATTAGGACTACTTCTTAGTGGGTAAACCTTAACAAAATAAAAAAATTTAACATATTTATTTGACAATTAATAGAACCCTAAGTGATTTAACAATTTTAGTGTAATCACATCAGCTTCTTTATAAAGTCAATATGTGCATTAAAACATCATGTATTTGTGGCATAAAGTCGAATGAAACAATAAATATTTGTTGCCCCCAACAAGTTTTCATTTGAATTTTCACACACTTCGGTTTGCTTGTCATTATATGAGACTATTTTTTATAATAGTTTAGGCTACCTCACGAATGATCATAGTTTTCTACCTAATCTTTTATGTTTTGCTATGAAAAAATATGAATAATGTGCCACCAACTAGATATTAAATTAGAATTCTATTTGGCTATATTTGAATGAGGCACCAACTAACTATTAATTTCTATGAATTTTAATGATGTCCTTACATGTATGTGATTGCCTCCACTTATTTTGAATAAGCACAATCATAGCTCTAATATTTCAAAATTAGCTTTGATTGAGCTTATAGAAATGGCTCATAACCAATTTATTTGGTGAATTTTGGTTGAAAATAAGAGAGAGGGATCTAAATGATGAATAAATAGTTACTTGTTAGAGTCTTTCTCTATGTTATGGTCGCAATTCATAATTTATATTGTCATTTGTTGACTTTCTTTAACTCTGCTTCCTTTCTATATGGTGGAAAATGAAAGCTATTCAAGATATCAAAGATCAAGAGGGTGTGAGGTTATACAAGTTAATTAGATTTGAGCTCAGCTCAATTTGTTTATACCCTTAGTCACAAAATAAGAACATATAGAAGTCATATGAATTGTGCGCAAATATCAAAACAAACTTACACATCGTTATCACTCGTAATAGATGATGATATGTCAAATGTCTGGTTAGACGGCCCTCCCTCATGATTGCCAGAGAGGAGACGATGAGACCAATTGCTGCAATAATACAAATAGTCTATATAACACCCAATAGAGGGTGTGATGACGGAGGTGGAAGGCCCGAGCCAATCCAGCTAAGATTCAACCGTTCTTATTATCAAAATCAGCATGATTCGATGATTGCACCAATTATAAACTTATACAATTAAAACCCTAAAATCAAATTTGGAACTTATCAATTCAAACTTTTATGTCTGCTTTGAAATATGAATCAAAATTTTATACCATATCAATGTTGATAGCACATCAACAATAATATTTTCTAAATGTGCATTTTCTAAGATTTGACCATAAGATTTTGAAATTATATTAAAATAATTATGGATAAAAAGTAGGCTCTCATACTAGAAAATTGAGTAATGACTCACCACCAAAACACAACTAAGCTGGCATTGAATTTGAGTTCTTCCAACCTCAGCTTTTAAGGAGTTTAGCAGAGACTTTCATAACAGATAATAATATCCCCATTACAGAGAAAATAATGGGAAAGCAAAGTAAACCAAATTAGGGAAGAGATGAGGATATTCCATTCTTCTCACAATAAATTATTATTCCTTATGCGTGAAGGCTGCGTTATCTCTTGCCCTTGAAATCAAATGATAAACTATTTTATATGTAAAGTCTAATTTAGAGAAAAAAAAATTTGGGTCGGCATATCCCGACATAAATTTGATATGAATAGTTTTATTTATTCATTGAATTTGCACTTAAAAAAATAAAAGTAGGCATAATCGTCTGTTTAATGAGCGATTAACAAAGCATAAGAAAGTCACCCATTAAATGGGCAATTCACATACTCATAGCTAATCTTCTGTTAAACGGGTGATTTACATACTCCTAGCTAATCACTCGTTTAACGGACGATTTTGCATAGTTTTAAATTTTTTTATGCGTGCATAATCAATTAATTATGTTACGGATGATGCTTAATGTAAAAAATTGGCCAAATCTAAACTGCACTACGATATCTCTTCATAAATTTTATGCCTTTTTATACAATTATTTTGATATTAAACAAAATAAATTCATTGTCGTCTACCATTAAAATCATGAAGGATATGATTAATCAAAATATATATATTTCTAAAATAATTTTAAAAAAATTATACGAATTTATAATGAAATCAATGAATTAGCTTTAATTTTTCTTAAAAAATAAAAAGAAAATTATCTCTTAGCATGATAATGATTAATGGGTGCTTATATATTAGTGGGCGGTTCTATCTTATGTATTAATATAAGTTTTAGATTGGTCGGCATTAATTTAATTTTAATGTGTCAATATTAAGGATAAAAATAATAATTTATAATTAAATTGTAAAATAAATTAATATTTATAAATTAGAACACTGAGTTCAAATTAAATATAGATGTAATAATCCTAAATTTCAAGGCTACAATTGGCATGAAATTTATTCGCTGCAATTAAAATATTAATGCGTTTTTTGAATTAAATTATTAAAAAGATAAAGCGCGTTTGAGTAATTAATTGGATAATTAAGCTTATCTTAGCCAAAGATAATTATCCTTTGCGGTAGGTATAATGTCACTAATGGCGTTTTATTAATACTAATTAATCACACCTATCATTATCCCATGATTACAACACTAATGTTCACTTATCTTCCGACAACAATGAAAGGAACTTTTTTGTCTTTTACTCCAAGTGTTAATAATTATTTCGATATTTATTTATTTTTAATTTTTAGGAGGATTGTTATATTTAAGATAGAAAAATAAATTTATGTTGAATTCCTTTATTTAAAAAAGAAATAAAATGCCTATCTTACTATGAAAATGAAAATATGAGAAATGCAATTAGGCTAAAATTAATTTAAAAATATTAATTGGAGATCATGCGAGCAATTAAATTGTACGATTTGAATGATCGGAAATGTCATGATGAGCTAAATAATATAAAATTGGCCTAACTTGGATTGACTTGATTTGAGTTGGCTGTCATTTTTCTTATGTGTAAATTCTCGAGTATATAAGGAAGGGGGTGTAGGTTCTCTATGCATGAGGAAGAGAAGATGATGGTGAATTTGCCCGTCTAGGTTCCTCTTCGAATCTCTCTAGCAAGAAAAACATCTTGTTAAAATTCTCATATATGAAGCTCGTGTCTTGAACATTACGTTAGTCTGTTTCTTCTCTCATTATGTTCAACAATATATATTAACTTTATTAATAAAGTACTTATGTAAATTAAATTATAAATTTTAAGTGATAAATATATAAACCATAATATTTTGATTTTGGGTGTTATGTTTGTAGATCTCACTATTTTCTATTATTAATTAAATTCAATACTGCTCTTAAATTTAAAAATAAATAATGTGCATCCTTTCGGCCCGGTCCAGTTCTGTACTAGGATATGGTATAATAATCTGCTGCTGATTATGCGGGAGGATCCGGCCGTTGATCTCTGTCCGCACGTGACGGGGTTAGTAGATGAGCGGTGTGGGTGGTTGCACGTGGGAGAGCGCACGTGGGAAGTCGGTCTGCGGTTGAGGGATCAAGAGGGCATGGCGGCTTGGGGACTTCTGTCGGATCGGGCCGGGCTTGTCCCGTGGGCCGGCGCCGCGGGGACCAGGCCACGAGGACCAGCCACTGCCGGCTGTGCAGGCTACACATGCGGGTCCCACATCTGGAGCCCATGTCACGCGCCACGTTTTCGCTGCTTTCACCCTCAGCAGAAGATAATCTGAATAAAAATTAAAAATAGTTAAAAATAAAAATATAATTATAGTAAATATTTGAATTATGAGATTCTTGAATGGATTAAAAGGTATCAAATTAACCGCATAGAAATTTAAACTCATAGAAAATCAGTTTTTTTTTTTTTTAATTTAGAAATTCAGTTTTGTTTGGGCATTTTTTCATAATTATTATCAAATTTTTTTTAAAAAATTTACATTAAATTTTTATTTGAAATTGCTTTCTTACTTATACCTCATTTTATTTGTCCTTTTCTACTACTTTCTGCGTCTTATTTGCAACGATGAAGCAGTAAAAAATTAATTATTTGACAAAACTATATTTCTTAAACACGTTTATAATACCGTTGTTTTATGTCAAAATGTAAATGTGAGAACTGAGCAGCTTTTTCAGAAAGGTCTATGATATGCTATTGTGTTTTTTCTATTTTGTCATCAAGAATTCAGAAGCCACTACGCCTCATTCACCACCACTACAATTTCAATGAGAGCTGAACATCACATCCCATTGACGCGGCCAGAAATCAACTCAGAAATTTGTTCAATATTCTTGTACAACACCTTCCAGCACCTCCTCCTGCATGGTTTGTTCTTTTCTGCCTTTACCCACCCGCTTAGGCCCGCAAATACAACTCAACCCCCACTAAGGCATAAGCAATAAAGCTATTCGAAATAAAATTTAAGTTTCAAGAATTCATCCACGTACCAGATAAATAATTAAATATAAGTTTTTTTTACAGTTTAAAATTTTATAAAATTTAAATTTTAATATATATATATATATATTAAAAAAGACATATTTTATATAATAAATATTAAACATATAGTAGAATGTCCTCTAAATAATAACTATTCAATTAGTATCTACAGTAAAATCGATATAGAATGGATTTAAACTGAGTACCTTAACAATGATTTTTAAAATATTTAACAATTAAACTAAGGATGATAGGCTCACAAATCGAGAACTTGGAATAAAATTGCCAGCCCTAGTACGTTCTCTATCTCTCTCTCCTCTCTACAGCTCCTTTCAGGCTTTCCACTAGCGAGCAGAAGATTGGCGATTTCGAGCGATTTAGAGTGGAAAAGTGAAGCGGACGATCAAATCCGGTGACATTGCGTTGTCAAAATCCGACCTTTCTTGATCTATACTGCCTTTCTACTGTCTTTCTCTTAACCGATCCGACTTCTGTGGTTTGCGGTACCGAAAATCGGGAGATCCAAGACCTCTTGTTTTCAACCTAGTGGATGTGAGATATCAAGCTTTTCCCGCAAGATGGCGTCGTCAGACGCCTCCGTGAAGCTTGCCGGCAGCGGAAATGGCGGAAAGGACAACATTTCGTCTTCCTGCAGTGACCTCTCCGGCCAGCCGCCCGCCGTAAAAGGTCTGCGTCTCTTGTACTTCCCCAAAGCTGCCGGCGTCCAGTCGGCTGCTCTATCTCTCGATCTATGGCATCCTATCGGGAAATTGGACTAATATATTTTGATTATGGCCTCAGAGATGGAAGACGAACTCTACAACGAGCTCTGGTATGCTTGCGCCGGTCCTCTGGTAACTGTTCCTCGTACGGGGGAGCTGGTGTTCTATTTCCCGCAGGGTCACATCGAGCAGGTTGCTTCGGTTCTTCTCTATTCGATTTCTGTTCCTTCTTCTCGACTTTCGCGAAATTTATTTTAGCTTCGCGGCTTTGCAGATGGAGGCTTCTACGAATCAGATGGTTGAACAGCAGATGCCTATCTACGACCTCCCGTCCAAGATCCTTTGCCGCGTGGTTAATGTCGATTTGAAGGTATCTAATCCTTCTGCAAATTCCTCTTTTTGTCTTCAAAAAATTATCTGAGTTAATGAGGGCTTTTGTTGATGAAGGCTGAGCGGGATACTGATGAGGTTTTTGCTCAGATAACTCTATTTCCTGAGCCCAATGTAAGGGTTTGGATTCACATCTATCTGTTCCCGTTTGATTTTAGAGCTTATGTAGTTCAAATACATGTAGACTGTGTGTAAGCTGATGAAATTACTTGTTATTAATTTGGTTTTTGGCGAGCTTTCAGCAAGATGAAAAAGCTGTGGATAAGGAGCCATTGCCGCTGCCTCCTCCAAGATCTAATGTCCATTCATTTTGCAAGACTCTTACTGCTTCGGATACCAGTACGCATGGAGGTTTCTCTGTATTAAGACGCCATGCTGATGAGTGTCTTCCTCCCTTGGTTCGATCCTTTAACTGTGATACCTTGGATGATATTGATCATACTATATCAATTGATGTTTATTCTTTTAATCTATTGATAAATATTTTGAATGCTTATCAGGATATGAGTGGACAGCCTCCAAGCCAGGAGCTTGTGGCCTATGATTTGCATGGGGTTGAGTGGCGTTTCCGCCATATTTTTCGCGGTAATTCCTTCAATTATGTGCTCATTCTTGTATAATTTTCTTAGGAGTTCTTATGGCCCTTTGAAGCTTGCTTCAATTGGATGACTTTTTCATGTTTGGCAGTTCAAATTTTTGATCTTTCTAGTCTAACTTTTTATCTGCAACATTGATTTTTAGCAATTTTCTGGAAGCTTGTCTTGTTGATCATAAAGACATGGTAGATGGTCTGAGTTCCTCTTTTAGATCTTATTTATAAAATGTTAGAAACTTATAAATATAAAGAAGACTATTAATAAGTTTTGGCAATTTATTAGAACAAATCAATAGTAAATCAGAGTATCTGTTCCTTGCTCCGGATATCAATATTATATAGTTTTAATTTTATTTTATTTTTTGAAAAAAAAAAAACAGGGCAGCCGAAAAGACATCTGCTGCAGAGTGGTTGGAGCGTCTTTGTTAGTTCTAAAGGGCTTGTTGCTGGTGATGCTTTCATTTTCCTGAGGTCAGCTATTAATTTATACAATTCAGGAACGTCGTTGTAAATCATGCCTGATATGGTTGTGTTCTAAGTAAGTTGTGTATTATTTTAGAGGCGAAAATGGAGAACTTCGGGTGGGAGTGAAAAGAGCAATGAGGCAACAGACCAATATTTCATCCTCAGTCATCTCTAGCCATAGTATGCATCTTGGGGTCCTTGCAACTGCCTGGCATGCTGTTACTACTGGAGCGATGTTTACTGTTTACTACAAACCAAGGTTAGCATATTAAGATGTAAAACTTAATCAAAATATGATTTTTGATGCTTTAACCCACCGAGGCTTAGGGCCGTTGGTGGGCGAGCACGGTTGGGTATCCCCCATCCCGGATTCAAATCCCCTCCACTACGGCCTCGCCTCTTCAGTGGGGCAAAGCAAGTGTGGGCCCGATGCTGGTGGGTGGCCTCGCTAGGTTCCACCGAGGAATTAGTCACGCCGCCAAGCGCTCCCTTTGGAGTGGCAGCAAGTTGATGCCCCCGTTCCAAAAAAAATTTACTTCAGCTTGTCATGTGATCATTATACTTTGCTCTTCTGCATTTGAAACAATGTAACAGGACAAGCCCTTGTAATTTCATCATTCCTTTTGATCAATTTATGGATTCTCTCAAAAAAGAACATTCAATTGGAATGAGGTTCAGGATGAAGTTTGAAGGAGAAGAGGCCCCGGAGCAGAGGTACTAAATCTCATGTGACTGATAAATAAATGTATTCAAATTGCCTATAATGAATCCCAAGAGTGACAAGAGATATCCTTTCTCCAATTTTCTTTTTCGTAGGTGCACTGGTACCATAGTTGGCATAGGAAGCTTGGATTCCAGCAATTGGACCGGATCAAAATGGAGATGCCTAAAGGTAGTTTTTTCTTTTCTTTTCTGTTTTTGAACATTCTGTTACTTTGTTAATTAAACAGATCGATCCTTCCTGTGATTTTAGGTGCGATGGGATGAAACTTCTTCTGTTACTCGTCCTGAGAGAGTTTCCCCCTGGCAGATAGAGCCTGGTGTGAGTCCTCCTCCAGTTAGGCCCTTACCATCATCTAAACCCAAGAGACCTCGAGCAAATGCCATGCCGCCTTCTACAGATTCGTCAGTTCTCACAAGAGAGGGTGGTATGTACAATTACTACATTAATACCTATACAAAAGATTCAATTATCCAAAAAAGTTGCATTTTTTACTAATTATCCATAAAAAAAACTTTTAACTTTTTTAAGGGGCGTTTAAGGCCAATGCAGAGCCTTCACAAACATATGGGATTGCAAAGAAAATGGAAGGAAACGATGCTGTGAATCTTAGGAACAATTCCTCTGGTTCAAAAATCAGTTTTGAGCCTTCATCTCATGAAAATGAGAGAAATCAGGGTTCTGTTCAGATGCTAACAGGTTGTCAAGAGTCCGACGATTTGAATTGTTATGGTATGCCGTACTTTGGAAATTGTTTTGATGGTTTGACTTCTCCCAAGAACTATTTTCCCAATCAAGAAGGTGAATTTAACCTGCTTTCGAACCATCTCTCTTTGATCCCTTCTCATTCATACTTGAATTTGGAAGCAAATATGCCAACACAGACCACTGAGCTCTGCTGTCATAACCATAAAAATGATCAATTTTGTGGGATTGGAGGACACACATCAAGCTGGTTGACACATTCATTACCGACTTCTGGAGCAGGAAATTCAACACAGACAATTTTTTCAACTTTACAGTCATTCAATGCAGACCATAACGAAGTCTCAAAGCCCAAAGAAAATGGAAATTACAAGCTCTTTGGTTTTGATCTCAATGATAACCCTATGGATTCCAATCCTGTCATGCCTCATGTGAACACCTGTGAAGAGGCAGGGTTGTTTAGTGAAATAACGGCTAGATTGCCTTATCCACATGTTCTTGACGCCGGCCCCACCGACCTTCCTGGGCACTCTGAAGTTAGAAAATCCATGGACTCTGCCTCTTCTCTTGCTGTGCATGAGAAATGTCTTCAATCTTGTCCACAATCCGCTATAGACGTGCAAAAGAAGCTTGCAACTAGATCAATGAGAAGCTGCACTAAGGTTTGTTTACTGTTTTTTGTTATATCATATGCTCCACATTTTCGAAGTAAATTTTGTCAGGATATCCTCATTAAAAAGATTTCCCAATTTATCCTCAGATTTCTAGGCTCACTTTCTTTTTTAATCATTTCAGGTTCATAAACAAGGAATGGCACTTGGGAGATCAGTAGATCTTACAAGGTTTACTGAGTATAATGAGCTCTTTGCAGAGCTAGATAAGATGTTTGATTTTGGAGGTGAATTGATGGCTTCCAATCAAAACTGGATGATTGTTTATGCTGACAATGAGGGTGATATAATGCTTGTTGGAGATGATCCTTGGCAGTAAGTGTATTCTCTCCTTGGAAAAACCAGTAATGCCTTAAATGAGTCAATAATAACCTATGATTCACCTAAACTTCTTCTCAAAGAGGCGTGTAATGTTCGACATGACATGCGTCTGACACGTGTCGAATATATCGAAAATGTGTCTGATTAAGAAAAGATTAAATATAAATTGGACACGTGTTCGGCATGCGTGTCCTAAATATTTTATGAATTTTTTAAATATGATTTTTTGTATTTAAAATTTTTATTTATTTAAAATATTAAAGCTTTCTTATATCCTATCCAAACTCAATGCTCCATTCATCGAATATTCTCATTTTTATTTCTCTTTGGTGGGTCGTGAATTTGGTTTTATAACAATGTACGATGTCGAACATTGACGTTAGACGTCGTTACAACATCGACATTTCAAAACTATCTCAACATCAAAGTTGGACAATGCCTAGACATTGATGCACAACACTAGCAATTTCTACACCCACAATTTGATAACTCATCTTTGTGCAACGTCTTCTTAACATGGACGACCAACGCTCTCTCAACATTGATGACAGACGTCATCTTGACATTGACGTCTGATACTTACTGCATTACATCAATGTCCGACTCTCGATAGTATTGCCGTATGCTCTCTCGATGCCTGATACATGACATCGATGCCAAACTCTTGGCATCCTAATGTTAATCATTTTAAACATAAACTCTTATTAAATAATTTGTTATTTCTAATTTTATTTTAATATTATACTTATTCAATTTTATACTCTATTATAATAAAAAATTATAATATCGCGTCCAATCCATATACGTGTCCTAGATTTTCAATAAATTACGTGTCCCGTATCCGTGTCGTGTCGTATCTGTATCGCCGTGTTCGTGTATGTGCATCATAGATAATAACCTTCAATATCATATCAAATACTCGAATAATATCTGATTGCTGTTTGCACTCAAAACACATTTTAAATTTTGAATCTTATATTCAGGGAGTTCTGTAACATTGTTCGCAAGATTTATATATACACTAAAGAAGAGGTTCAGAAGATGAATCCTGGAACCTTCAATCCTCGAGTTGAAGACTTATCTGCATCAAGCTCTGGATCTAAGAATCAGGAGAACAGATGAAAACCAATCTCCTTGGTCTTCAATCCTGATCAGCTCCAGCTTGAGGGTGAAGCTCATTGATCATTGCAACAACGGCTCTCTTGTCTTTGCAGGTCTTCATTGGTTTCAAACTCACCTTTTAAATGTTAGTCATGCTTCGTTATTTTTTTTGTTCCTTCTTCACACAAAGCCTCCTTATTCAGCTAACTTCTTAGAGGTATATAAGTGTTTGTGATTGCTTAACAAAGCTATGGACCTGGTTGTATTTCTGCTGGCAACTTTGTAAATAGCTTATATCAGTGTCAATACATGATATAATACTAGTCTTTTAAAATGTCTACTAGTCTCCGTTTCTTTCTTTTTTTTCGCCTTTTTTTCTTTCTTCATATGTTGATGGCAGTAGGGGATTATAGTAGACTGGTCAAGAGGTGAAATTATTCTATGAGGATGCTGAACGTTGTTTAGAGACCAACCATAATACTCCATGTCACCCCCTGCACGGTATCCGGTTCGGTACTGTTCGGTACCGCTCGATACTCCTGATTGATCTCCGGACGGTAAGCTGTGTTTGACATCCGCATAGAATAATTTCTCGGGCAAGAGGGAGTGAGTACATATCGTGATCTTCGTATATAAACTACAAGAGGAAATTTAGCTTCAGTTGAGACAACTTTGACCACTGTTTTTTGGCCATTTAAAAAAAAGTTTATACTAACAAATTATTTAATAAAATACTAATGAAATTGTCCCAAACAAAACCTTTAGTCTCAATTTTTGGTGAAAGCTCATTTATCATTTGGACCGAATGGCTAGTGGTTTAAAAGAGAATATTATTTTTTTAATGTAATATATTAAAATTAATATAATTTATTATATTATATTGTTAAATCTCAACCTTACGATCCCGAAGACATCCACGGCTGTGAACAGTAATCCGTGGGAGGACTACAAGGATTGCATTAATTCCTCCCATTGATTTAGGAATAATTATATTCATATTATTATAAGAGTTATTTGTTTCCTTATTGATATACCTTGTATAGATCTATAAATAGGGAGTAGATTGCTTAATAAAATTCAAGCTTTTTCTCTCAAACTCTCCGATTTAACATGGTATCAGAGCCGATCGAGAGGCCTTCATTGCCGAACGATCCAACCTTCTGACGTTGCAAGAGGCCGACGCAGAAGTGCGAATTCCGCAGAAGAGCCGATCAAGAGGTTGTCGCAGACGGACGCCTCGACTCCGTCAGAGCGGTCGTCGAAGGAGCATCCACGAAGGAGACGATCATACCCGTCTGAAAACATCCGTGCGGAAGACACTTCCGAAGCTGATCGGAAGCCTGTGCCTTCGCTGCCGATCGAGGGAGAGAGATCACGTCCGAGAGACATCGCACGAGCGAGCTCCCGTCCCGTCGCTGCTGGTCGAGCGAGATCGCGTCTAAGAGAGAAGGAGATACGTCACGAACGAGCCAAAGGAGCCACGCGACCAATCGCTAGCCTCCATCTACTCCAACGACCGAACCCGTCGTGCCCTAGAAGCACCGATTACCTATGCGTGTTTCCTCCCAGACGTCGGAGCCTCCAGCGAACTCCTTCGTCGGCCGATCCGAAGCTCGCCGGTCTCCTGCTCCCGTCGACCTCGCAGCCTTGCGAAGGATCCCGTCTGGTCTCCGTCCCGACCTAAGCCTGATCGGGCTTCCGTGATCGCCTGCGAGATCAAGCATAGAGATTGCGCGCGTGGTCGAGCGGCTGCCTAGTTCAATCCGAGTTTTTTTTTAAGATTCGGCCGGTTCGGCTTATTTTCAAGAAAAAAAAAAAAAAAAAAAAAAAATCTCTTACCTTTCGACCTTTATTGTCAAACAAAGAAATTTCTAGAAAGCCTTAATTGCTTTCCAATGTCAGAAATTAACTCCTCCCAAAGCGTTGAGCAAAATGAGGAGTCGATGGTGCACCAAGGACGAGGTGACCTTCAAAGCATACAACCTTCCTATCGTCTAAATGGGAAGAACTACCTAAAGTGGTCTCAATTTGTGAAGACCTACTTGAAGGGGAAAGGTAAAATACATCATCTCCTTGGAGGAGGACCGAAAGAAGGAGATCCCAAATTTGGGGCATGGGATGAAGCAGACTCCATGATTATGTCATGGTTGTGGAATTCCATGACTCCAGAAATAAGTGATACTTTTATGTTCCTTTCGACAGCAAAGGACATATGGGATGCTGCCAGACAAACATACTCAAAAGCTCGTGATGCAGCCCAAATCTTTGAAGTTAAAGTCAAAGTTGGAAGCACGAAGCAGGGGAGTAAGACGGTGACGGAATATGCCACCATTCTACAAAATCTGTGGCAAGAACTTGATCACTATAGGTGCATTGAAACCAGATGTCCGGAGGATGCTGCGATCCTAAAGAACTTCATTGAAAAAGATAGAGTTTATGATTTTCTTGCAGGTCTTAATGCAGAATTTGACCAAGTTAGAGTTCAGATCCTCGGCAAGGAAGAGACGCCATCACTCAACGAAACCATTTCTCTCATTCGCGCAGAAGAAAGTCGACGAGGAGTAATGTTAGAACCAAAGACAGTTGAAAGCTCAGCAATGGTGATGAACAAAGAATCGTCATGGAAGGAGAAGGGAAAAGATCCTTCAAAGTTCAAAGACAAGGACTCACTTTGGTGCAGCTATTGCAAAAAGTCAAGACACACAAAGGAAACGTGCTTGGTATCAGAGCTGGAAAATACATGGTAAACCCCCCAGCAAGGAGTGGAATCAAAAGGGTGAACCAAGGAGCACATCACATGCCAACAACACTACAAGTAAGCCAGAAGCACGGTCCAATCTTGGAGAATTCAACAAAGAAGATATTGACAAATTAAAACAACTCCTGGTATCTCTTGAAAAACCAAATGCTTCTTCTTCACTTGCACTCTCAGGTAAGACTCCAATTTCTTTCAGTTTAAGTGCTTCTAGAAATCATCTAAAGGAATTATGGATAATTGATTCAGGAGCCACAGATCACATGACCCACTCATCTACCCACCTCATAAACTACACTCCTTGCCCAAACAATAAGAAAATCATCACTGCTGATGGTTCTCTTACCACGGTAGCTGGTCAAGGAGACATCATATTATCTCCCTTACTCACCCTGAAAAACGTCCTCCACGTACCACAATTATCCACAAATCTAATATCAATACAAAAACTTACCAATGATCATAATTGTCAAGCCTTATTTAACCCTACTTATTGCTTATTTCAGGACCAGAGATCGGGGAAGAAGATTGGACTTGCTAAGGAGAAAGCTGGATTGTACTACCTGGAAGAACCAAACCAATTTAGTAATAATTACTCCATGTTATCCCTAGTAGATAGGAATTCCACTATTTGGCTTCATCATTATAGACTAGGACATCCGTCTTTTGATATCCTAAGACATATGTATCCACAACTGTTTCAGAAAATAGAAACTAAAAATTTTCATTGTGAAACTTGTGAGTTAGCTAAACATAAAAGAACCTCATTCCCAAACAAAAGTGAGAGATGTAACACTCCTTTCTACCTTATTCATAGTGATATATGGGGACCCTCAAAAATCCCCAATATCTCTGGGGCACGCTGGTTTGTGTCTTTTATTGATGATTGCACTAGAGTCTCTTGGATCTATCTCCTTAAAAATAAATCTGATGTTAGCACCATTCTTCCCGTCTTTCATTCCATGATCCAAAATCAATTTGGGGTAAAAATACGGAGATTCCGCTCTGATAATGCCAAAGATTATTTCAACCAAACCCTTTTCTCATACTTCCAGAATGAAGGGATCATCCATGAGTCCTCATGTGTTCACACCCCACAACAAAATGGGGTTGCAGAGAGGAAAAATGGTCACCTTCTAGCCACCACTCGAGCCTTCCTATTTCACTACAATACACCCAAATCCTATTGGGGGGAAGCTCTTTTAACTGCAACCTATCTCATAAACCGATTACCTTCAACTACTTTAGGCCTCAAATCTCCAATGGAGACCTTGTCCTCTTTTTACCCAGAGTTTCGAACCCATCATAATATTGCACCCAAAGTCTTTGGATGCACTGCCTATGTTCATATCCACAGCCATGAGCGAGGAAAATTAGATCCAAGAGCACTCAAATGCATCTTTGTTGGTTATTCAGCAACCCAAAAAGGTTATAAGTGTTATCATCCTCCCACAAGAAAAACCTTTGTTTCTATTGATGTTACCTTTGATGAGAAAAATTCCTATTTCTCAAAAACTCATCTTCAGGGGGAGACTGAACTTGAGGAAGATGAGGAAATTGAACTAGCACCTCTTGACATTCCTCCACCACCTCAAAATAATCCACCTGAAACCCATGACAACGTTATTAGATTTGGAAAGGTTTACTCCAGACGTACAAGCTCAAGCTGTACTCCAAAGCAGATCCAAGAATCTGAACCATCCCCTGGAAATAAGGTAAGCTCACCACCTCCCTTATACCCTATAAACAACTCTATATCTTTCAACAATTTTTCATCGTCACACCAAATTTTCTTGTTTCATTAGAAGATATCCGTATTCCTAAAGATGTTTTTGAGGCCTTATCTGATAAAAATTGGAGAAATGCCATGAAAGATGAAATGCAGGCTCTGGAGAAGAACGAAACATGGGAGATCGTCAATCTACCGATAGGGAAAAAATCGGTTGGCTGCAAATGGGTGTTCTCAGTAAAATACAAAGCTGACGGCACACTGGAGAGATATAAGGCAAGACTAGTGGCAAAAGGGTTTACTCAAACGTATGGCATTGACTACCAAGAAACGTTTGCACCTGTGGCCAAGATGAATACTGTCCGAATACTACTCTCACTAGCAGCCAAGTACAATTGGCACCTGGAACAACTGGATGTGAAAAATGCATTCCTACATGGAGACTTAGAAGAAGAGATATTTATGGAAATACCACCAGGCTTTAAAGGGAAATCTGAAGGTAACAAGGTGTGCAAACTAAAAAAGGCTCTATATGGGCTCAAACAATCACCAAGGGCATGGTTCGGAAAATTCTCCAAATTCATGCTCTTGAATGGATATCAACAGAGTCAAGGAGATCATACACTATTCTTCAAACACTCAGACTCAGGGGGAGTCACAATATTATTAGTGTATGTTGATGATATTATTTTGACTGGAAGTAATGAAGAGGAGAAAGCCAGTTTAAGGAAAAATCTGGCTAAGGAATTTGACATCAAAGAACTTGGTAGACTAAAATATTTTCTCGGAATTGAAGTAGCTCACTCCAGCAAAGGAATCTTCATTTCACAACAGAAATACATCAAAGATCTTCTAAAAGAAACAGGTAAACTTGCCTGTAAACCAGCACCAACACCAGTAGAACCTAATCTTAAACTGGGAGAAGCTAAAGAAGATCCAGATGTAGATAAAGGAGCCTACCAGAGACTTGTAGGGAAATTGATCTACCTCTCTCACACTAGACCGGACATAGCATTTGCTGTAAGCATGGTCAGTCAGTTTATGCAGAATCCAAAGCAGATTCACATGCAAGCAGTAGACAGGATATTGCACTACCTTAAAGGGAGACCAGGAAAAGGAATTCTCTTTAAGAGAGATCACGGAATGATCCTAGAAGTATACACGGATGCTGACTACGCAGGATCACCTGTTGATAGAAGATCTACTTCTGGGTATTGCACATTTCTTGGAGGAAACCTTATTACATGGAGAAGCAAGAAACAGAATGTGGTGGCAAGATCCAGTGCAGAAGCAGAATATCGAGCTATGGCCTTGGGAATATGTGAGCTACTATGGATCAAAATAATCCTAGAAGACCTAAAAGTTAAGTGGGATGAGCCCATGAAACTACACTGTGACAACAAATCAGCAATCAGCATAGCCCACAATCCAGTCCAGCATGACAGGACCAAGCACATAGAAGTGGACAGACATTTTATTAAAGAAAAACTAGACAGTGGTCTAGTAAGTGTTGACCATGTATCATCAAAGGATCAACTTGCAGATTTTCTCACTAAAGGATTGGACAGTTCTATCTTCCTCCAAATGATTGACAAGCTGGGAATGACGGATCCATATTTCCCAGCTTGAGGGGGAGTGTTAAATCTCAACCTTACGATCCCGAAGACATCCACGGCTGTGAACAGTAATCCGTGGGAGGACTACAAGGATTGCATTAATTCCTCCCATTGATTTAGGAATAATTATATTCATATTATTATAAGAGTTATTTGTTTCCTTATTGATATACCTTGTATAGATCTATAAATAGGGAGTAGATTGCTTAATAAAATTCAAGCTTTTTCTCTCAAACTCTCCGATTTAACATATATATAAGTATTAAACATGGTATAAACATAAGATATCCTTGCATAATTTTTATGGCCTAGAGTTTGATGATAGCTTTTGGGATTTGTTTGAGATAGTTTGTTTAATGTTTTTGGAAATAAATTTTTAGTATAAAAAAATTTATATTATAAAATTACTTTAAAAAAGTAAGAAAAATTTTATCACAAATAAGAAAAATTATTACATGCGGATGTCGAATATGTCATGATGCCAATCTGAAACCTCCATGTCACTTAATGTATAGTGTATTGCGTGATGTGGTGGCTTTTTATTAGCTTCCGAACGCATTCGACCTCCGCACGTAAAAATATCTCTACAAATAAAGCCTTAGCATATCTGAAAGATTAATTATTCTGTGCGGATGCCGAACATCGTCCGAAAATTAATCAGAATGCTCCACTTCACCCACTCGTTTGGTACCGTGGCTCGATATCGCTGACGTGGTGCATTCTAATTAGTCTCCGAACAACCTGAGATGATAATTTCTCGTCGGGGAGTGGGAACTTCCAAGTTTCTATCTACGAAGTTTGACCAGCCACATCTTATTATAACAAGCCAGTTGCGGGTCAAATCGTGTACATGAAAAAATGAAGAAAATTGAACCAGTAATTGAGAACTCTATTTTTTTAAATGAAATAGTTATTGTGGCCGCAGTGAGCAGACAATTTGGTCTCGTCTTTATTTCCTAACGAGGATATTATATTTAAATATTTAAATATATATATAAAAGACAATTTGGTCTTTTTTTATTGTTTATTGTGTTTTTTAGATATATAAAATAATTGACGAAAATATGTTAATTATGTAATAGATGGAAAATATTGATTTTTAATTCATCAAATTTTAATTAATTAACATATTTTTTTTTAATGAAATGTTCTATTCTTAAGATTACTGCCCATGCTTGGCATGAACACCTTACAAGAGATTTAAATCAGAAATTAAATTTAAATACTATAACTTAAAAAATAATATTTAAAAATAAATATTATGTGTTCCTTTGAAAATGGGCATTTGGTTTGCAAAACTTGTACACAAGTCTTTGACCAATGGGGCTTTCTTGAGTGCTTGTCTTTTATAACTATTTGGACTTACCAAAATTGCAAGTTCATTTCAACCTCTACAATTGAATATCTTTTTTTTTTTTTTATTCTAATTTTATTGTATTTTTTTCATCAACTAATAATATGGTTTTGTTTATGATTATTTTTTTATTGATTTTTAAAATAAATTTTTAGTACACTATTTTCTTAGGCTTTGTTTAGGACGACTTTCTTATTGCTTTAAGAAGCAGTAAAAAAGTTACCCCAAATGAAGCCTTATGCTTCATTTGAGATAGCTTTATTACTACTTACTGAAGCAATTTTTTAGAATAAAAATTTCTTATCCAAAAAAAAAATTCACTAAAAAACTGCTTCAAAAAATAATAACAAAACTGTGCCAAATAAAGTCTTAATTTTTAAAAAAATATATTAAAAAGCTATTTTAGAAAATAATAAGAAAATCGTCCTAAATGAAGCCTAAAATATAATAAATATATATATAATATTAAGATTTATATAATTTTACTTCAATCAAATCTATGTTATTAGAGAGAAAAAAAAGCTTTTGATATGCAATTTATATAAAATAGATTTTCAATTTTATGTATGAATAGATATGAAGCTTTAAATTAAGGGAGTACATTGTAGAAGCCTCTAAGCCTTAAAAAATATAGAATATATATATATATATATATATGGCTAGAAAACGCTATCATATCTGGTTGTGAAAAGCAACTTATTATTATTATTATTATTTTAAAGTAATAAAAAATAACAAATAAATACGGTCTAAAAAAGGTAAAATATTAAGAAAGCTGGCTCAAATAAATCCAAAATGTATAGTTCTTATTTGAATAGTTTTACAGTTCGTGTAATGTAAAATTTCATTTATTAATTATATTTTATATTTATTTGAAAATAAATTTAATTATTTAATTTGATATTTTTTTAATGAGTATACAGAGGTTTTTTTTTTTTCTTAGGGATATTATTCTCTCAATTTAAATATATTATCTTGATTGGACACAAATCTTGAGGTAAAATCAAGTTGGAAATTTAAAAAATTAATTCGGAAATCATTTGAACTCAGATTTTAGCAAACTTGCAGTCGAACTGAACATCTTGAAAATATAAACCCAACGACACAAAATTCGACTCAGTCCGAGCCCAAATGAGTCCAAATCAAAGACCCGGAGCTCATTTGAAAGGTTAAAACCATAATTTGGATTACCACACAGTCTTGAAACGTGACATGCTTATAATCAAATCAAGCAGATCAATGAGAAGAATCCAACTAGCCCAAGATTGCCAATATTGATATCATTAATACAATCAAATGCCTAATAAACGGTCCATGATCGAGGGAATCAATATCGGCCGTTCACTCAAACTAATCCCAATTAACCCTTTGTTCTTCCTCCTATTTATTGGCAATATCACTCTCAAAAAATTATAAATAGACTCCTCATTTCTCATGGAAAGATAGAGGAAGGAGGGTCCCCTAAGCAAGGAGGAAAAGAAGAGAGAAAAGGAAGAGAAATCATAGATTTTTTCTTGCCTCCAAGCTCCTCCACGACCACCTACTAGCCACCGATCGGAGCTGGACTTCCTCGTGTCGTCATATTTTTACCTGACGTCGGACTTCCTCTTGTCGTCGAACTTCCGCCCATCGCCAAACTTCTGCCTGCAGTCGGACTTTCGTCGAATTTCACCCGAAAACAGACTTGTGTCCGTCGCTGGACTTTCGTTGGGCTTCTATCCGACGTTGAACTTCTGTCCATCATGGAATTTATACCCAATGTCGGACTTTAGCCCGTCGTAGGAGTTCTACCAGTCACCAGAATTTTGTATGGTTTCTATCGGACACCAGACTTTTATCCATTGCCAGACTTCTACCCCGACGCCAGACTTCCACCTGTCTTAGGACTTCTGCCAATCGCGAGACTTTCGTCGGACTTCTACTCGATGCCAAACTTCTGCTTGTTGCCGGATTTCTACACGACTTCGGACTTCCATCGGTCTCCAGATTTCTACCCTACACTGGACTTCTGCTAGTCGTCGGACTTCTATCTAACGTCGGACTTCCGTCCATCGTTGAACTTCTATTTGAAGTCAAACTTCTGCCCACCGCTAGACTTCCAACCTCCTTCGCTAGCCGACTACGATCCATCCGACCTCCTTCATGAGAAAATAATCTTTCTAACCACTATCGCTCATCGACTATGGTTAGGGGTGTCAATTCGTGTCAACGGATTGGGTTTGAGTCGAACCCGGAACTGACCTGACACTATTTGGGTCAACTCGAACCCGACCCATTTTTAAAATGGGTCAGGTTCTCAGACCCAAACCCGACCCAACACGAATGACCCGAGGTTGACCCAAAATTACTAGTTTTCAGGTAAAAAATCGAGTCAATCTTTGATTTTCAGGTAAAAAACGGGACAATCTAGAGTTTTCGGATCTAATATGAGTTTTCGTGTCAATTTTCGGGTTGCTAGGTCAACCCGAACTAGACCCGATTTTTAAAAGGGTTGATTTGTTTAACCTGAATCGACCCGTTTCGGGTCTGGGATGACCCTAACTCAAATTTTTTAGGGTTGAGTTCGGGTCGTGCCAAAAATTGACACCCCTAACTATGGTCCTTCCGACATCCGTCGCCAAACAATGGTCTTTATGACCATCGTCGTCCGCAGACTACGATCCTTCCGACCTCCATGACTAGATTGTGGTCCTTCCAACCTTCGTTGCTAGACAACGATCTTAACTGACCACAGTGACCCCCCTAGACTATAATCCCTCCGAGCATCGTCTCCAAACTACGGCCATTCTGACCTCTGTTACTCATTGACTATGGTTATACCGACCAAAAAATATATAAATAGTGATTCTTTCAAGTCCCATCATGTAATGCATTTTATATGATGTATATTTATTACATCAAGCCAATGCCTTTCCCCAATGAAGGGCCTAATTTGTAATTGACTGCAAATAATAGTTGATTCATTCAAAATGGGCCAAGCCCAGTAGTTTTTCCCGTTTTAAGGGTTTTCTACATAAAAATCTTGGTATTTATTTTGAATACTACCCTCTTTCTTTCATTTGTTTGTGTGATGAATTTTCATACAAAGCAAAGACGTTAAACTATATATTTCTCTACCGCCGCGAATATTCCATGCACAATAATATCATTATAATATTGGAGCCTCTATAAATCTACATCTTTGACCTCCTTTTTCTTGGAGCATAAAGCCTATAAGGGATTCCAAAGAAAAAAATAATAATAAATCTCATATAGTGCATTAAGATTAGTGTTTCTTATATACTGAAACAATTTATTGTAATTGAATGATTTTAAACTCATTTACTTTGAAATTAGCATGTTTTATATTGCACTAATTTAAAATCAAATTCAGCCACTTATAAAGCCCTCCTAATACAATTTATATGAAGATCAGCCCGAAACCAATTGAATTTTCTTTTAGTTAATAGAAATATTTATTAATATAACAATGAAAAGTATCAATTTATAAAAAAAAAAAATTTATGAATAAAAAAGATTTTGATATTCTATTTTTAAATATCTCAGAACTTTAATGACAGTAATTTACTTAATAAATTTTTTTATTGATATACATTTATAAAACTATTACTGCAGCAATTAACGAGCGGTGGGTGACGACCAATTGGTCAATGGAAGCTCTTAAGTTGTAATTATGATGCATGTGTGCCACGTGGCAATTATTAGTATTTATAATGACCATGAAATTATTAATGAATTATTGATTATAATTCTTCTTCATTTGAAATTAATGCTTCATGCATAGAGATATAATATGAAATGAGTACATACGTGAAAATTTTGGAATAGTTATAGTGACATATAAAATTAAAGAGCTAACTTACGGTCGATATTTCAATGATCCGATTAGGAGAGTAAATGTGTTAGATTTAATCTATATTAAAAAAGACAGATATGAACATAAAAAAAATTGGAAATGATATTTTTTATTTATTTTAAATGTAAATTTCAATATTAATAGAACAAAATGAAGAAAAAATGATTTATGTAGTCGATCTCAAGTTGTAGAATAAAGACTTGTTGTTATTATTGTTTGAGTAAATATTTTGTTTGTAGCTCGGACGAGCGTTCACTTGAATTGCAAATGAAAACTTTTTTATTTTTTTCTCATATGTGAATAATGTAATATTAATAATGAAGTCGCACTATTCAACTGAACATCATTCGCAATATTGTCGCTCTCCTTAGATGAATTACTATTTGATGTGTTTGTTACTTAGGGGTGCAACCGAGTTATGCCGGCTCAGGTTCGACGAGTCAAGCTTATTGAGCTCGGCAGCTTAAAAAGTCCTAGTTCGAACACTCTGCTGCTCGACTCGATAGCTCGTCGAGTAGCTCATGTAAGAGGAGCGGAATTCGTCGCGGGAGCGAGAATCAAATTTCGTAAGCGGAAGCGGGCTTTGACGCATGAGTGAGATTCGACCACGGGAGCAAGATTCGCAACAGGAGCGTGATTTGCCACTGGATCAGGATTCACTAATGACGTAGGAGCTCGACGAGCCAATCGACTCGACTCGTTTCATGAGACGAGTCGAGCTCGAGCTCATCTTCTGAGCTCAACTCGAGCTCGACTTGAACACCCCCAAACTCGAGTTCGACTCGACTCATTTACACCCCTATTGAAGGTGTGTTCTTGAAGTAAAACAATTGATTTTTTGATATTGGAGATGCCCTGAGAGCCATTCTATGGTTGTGGCTAATTATGATCCTGATACGTCATGCAAAAATTATCTTGATCGGGCACGAATCTCGAGGCAAAAATCAAGTTGGAAACTTCAAAAATTAAATCCGGGATCACATGAACTCCGATTTCAGCAAACTTATAGTCAAACCGAGTGTCTCGGAAATACGAACCCAACAACACCAAATTCAACCCAATCTGAGCCCAAATGGGTCTGTATCAGGGACCCGAAGCATTGTTGGAAGGTTCAAATCGCAATTTGAGTTACCAAACGGTCTCCGATTTCAACAAGCTTATACTCGAATCGAGCGGCTCGACGAAACGAATCCAGATCGTCAAATTCCGACATCATTAAAGCCTTCAAATGTCCAATGAACGGTGCATGATCAAAGGATTCAATACCGGTCGTCCATTCAGACCACTCCCAATTCGCCCATGATCTCACGCCTATTTACGGGCTATGCCACTCCAGAAAAACTATAAATAGAGCCATCATTCTGCACCAAGGGGACTCAAGTGAAGAGAGAGAAGAAGAAGAATAGAAGAAGGAAAAGGGGAAAAGGCGATTCCTCTCCTCCTCGACCACCGCCAAAGCTCTTCCCGCCGCCTGAATACGCCGCAACTCTGCCGGATTTTTGAAAAACGCCGGGATTTTACAGAACTTTGTCACTTTGTGAGAAGTTGATTGTAAATTGATCGTCTTAATTTGTAAGACGGATCAACCTTTGTACTTCAAACAAATACTAGTGGATTTTTGCAACTGGGCGAGGCCCCGTGGTTTTTTCCATCTTTCGGGTTTTTCATGTAAAAACCTTGGTGTTCACTTCTCTTTTCTGCTTGTGTGTTAAATTTACGTGCAACGCTCGGACGCGAATCTACAAACTCTATCGTCGCGTATTTTCTAACACGCAACAGTTTGACGCCGTCTGTGGGAACGTGGTTCCTGACTGGGGGGACAACTTTTACTCCAATCTCAAAAGATCGCTCTTATCAACTTCCTGACATCAGTCATTGTTGCATCAGATGCGGACTGGGAGGCAACTTCGACCCCAATTCTGGTCAAAAAGATCCTCCGATGCTTTCTATATCAAGATGATATTTCAGGAAAAT
Source organism: Dendrobium huoshanense (assembly GCA_016618105.1). NCBI lineage: Eukaryota > Viridiplantae > Streptophyta > Magnoliopsida > Asparagales > Orchidaceae > Dendrobium > Dendrobium huoshanense. The sequence continues at coordinate 64,321,451 of CM028358.1, read as the reverse complement.
CCCAGCGACATACAAGGATACTTCCAATCAATTACAAGTCTTATACAGTCAATTGTTGAACTTTTACTTCTTGGGCAATGTCTTAATCTTGACCTTAAAAAGGCATTAACGGTCTAAAGATAGACCATTCTTCGTCTTTGATTCGGGATATACGCGGCGTTCTCCCCCTACCAATCAAAGCAAAATCGATCCCAGGGGGATTCGATTCGACCTCTTCCACACAGGTTAACGTCGTCGAGAAAAAGCTTCGACATACAACCTCGGATAGGTCTTACATCCTTGGTGGATTCTCTCGACCTCTTCCATACAGGTTAACGTCGACGAGCAAAGGCTCCGACATACAACCTCGGAAAGGTCTAACATCATTGGTGGATTCTCTCGACCTCTTCCACACAGGTTAACGTCATCGAGCAAAGGCTCCGACATACAACCTCGGAAAGGTCTCACATCATTGGTGGATTCTCCTGACCTCATCCACATAGGTTAACGTCATCGAGCAAAGGCTCCGACATACAACATTGGAAAGGTCTCACATCATTGGTGGATTCTCCTGACCTCATCCACACAGGTTAACGTCGTCGAGCAGGGCTCCGACATACAACCTCGGATAGGTCTTACATCCTTGGTGGATTCTCTCGACCTTTTCCACAGGTTAATGTCATCGAATAAATGTTCAGACATACAACCTCGGATAGATCTTACATCCTTGGTGGATTATCCTGACCTCATCCACACAGGTTAACGTTGTCGAGCAGGGCTCCGACATACAACCTCAGATAGGTCTTACATCCTTGGTGGATTCTCTCGACATTTTCCACACAGGTTAATGTCATCAAACAAATGTTCTGACATACAACCTCAGATAGGTCTTACATCCTTGGTGGATTCTCTCGACCTCTTCCACACAGGTTAACGTCGTCGAGCAAAGGCTCCGACATACAACCTCGAAAAGGTCTCACATCTTTGATGGATTCTCTCGACCTCTTCCACACATGTTAACGTCGTCGAGCAAAGGCTCCGACATACAACCTTGGAAAGGTCTTACATCCTTGGTGGATTCTCCTGATCTCATCCACACAGGTTAACGTCGTCGAGCAGGGCTCTGACATACAACCTCGGATAGGTTTTACATCCTTGGTGGATTCTCTCGACATTTTCCACACAAGTTAATGTCATCGAACAAATGTTCTGACATACACCCTCGGATAGGTCTTACATCCTTGATGATTTCTCTCGACCTCATCCACACAGGTTAACGTCGTCGAGTAAAGGCTCCGACATACAACCTCAGATAGGTCTTACATCATTGGTGGATTCTCTCGTCATCTTCCACACAGGTTAATGTCATCGAACAAATGTTCTGACATACAACCTCGAATAGGTCTCACATCCTTGGTGGATTCTCCTGACCTCATCCATACAGATTAACATCATCGAGCAGGGCTCTGACATACAACCTCGGATAGGTCTTACATCCTTAGTGGATTCTCTCGACCTCTTCTACACAGGTTAATGTCATCGAACAAATGTTCTGATATACAACCTCAGATAGGTCTTCTACCCGACGTCAGACTCCTGCTCTTTGTCGGACTTCTGCTCGTTGACGAACTTTCGTCAATCTTTTACTCGACGTTGAACTTCTACCCGACATCGAACTTCTTCCTCTCGTCGGACTTCTGCTCGTCAGCGGATTCCTACTCGTCGTCGGACTTCTGCTCGTCGACGAACTTTCATCGGTCTTCTACCCGACGTTGAACTTCTTCTCGACGTCAGACTTCCCCTTCTCGTCGGACTTCTGCTCGTCAGCAGACTTCTACTTGTCATCGGACTTCTGTTCGTCAGCGAACTTCTACTCGTCGTTGGACTTCTGCCTGTCGACGAGCTTTCATCAGTCTTCCGCCCGAGGCCGTAACTCTACTCATCGTTAAACTTCTGCCCGTCGACAAACTTTCATCAGTATTCTACCCAAGACCGTACTTCAACCCGACGTCGGACTTCTTCTTATCGTCGGACTTCTGCTCGTCAGCGGACTACTACTTGTCATCGGCTTCTCGCTCGACTGCTACTTGCAACGCACCCTCGAACTCTCTCCTTTGGCTCCACACTCGATCGTTGACTGCTAATGGGCTTCAACTTGATCGTCCATCGCCAGCAAACTTCCGCTCAAATGGCAAAGAAATCTCGTAAGCTTCTGCACGCGAGGAGGGGCGCTAATTCGAGCAGAGAAAAATTTCCCACTCGGCGGAAGCCTCAACCGTTAGAAAGTCGGAGGGAGGGGAAGAAATCCCGTAAGCTTCTGCACGTGAGGAGGGGCGCTAATTCGAGCAGTAAAAAATTCCCACTCGCAAATAGCGGAAGCATCAACTGTTAGAAAGCCGTGGTGGAAGAAAGAGAAATCCCGTAACTCCTACACGCGAGGAGGGGCGCTAATTCGAGCAGGGGAAATTTCCCGCTCGCAAATAGCGGAAGCCTCAACCGTCAGAAAGCCGTGGGGGAAGAAAGAGAAATCCCGTAACTCCTGTACGCGAGGAGGGGCGCTAATTCGAGCAGGGGAAGTTTCCCACTCAAAAATAGTGGAAGCCTAAGCCGCCAGAGAGCCAGATGGAGAGAAAGAAGAAGGTGCAAATTTTTCTATTTATACTTTTTTGGAGAGAAGGGGGAAGTTTCCAGAGTCCTTTAGAAATTTTGAATTTTTGAATTTTTCAGAATTTTTTTGGAATTTTTTATAAATTTTATGGGATTTTTTCGGGATTTTTCAGATTTTAAAAAAGCCATGTGGGGCCCACCAAAAAAAAATTTCAAAATAGTAACCGCACGCGGCTACTGCGCGGACGCGCCTGTTGGCGCGCGGCGCTGGTGCCGCTGCCGGCGGCGGTTGACCGACCGGCCGGCCGGTCGGCCGCCTACACGTGTCCGGGCCCGATTTTCGGCCCGGACAGTCCGATTTGGACATTTTTGGGGTCCCGGACACGTTTTTCGACGTTTCGGACTCGATTTTGACACTTTCGGAGTTCAACGGGGCATCTACAAACAAGTTTGTGCAAATGTTCAACTTTGGAACGCAATTTTTTACGATTCGGCCAAAGTAAAATTTTGGAACAAGTATTTTCGGACTTCTGGAGCTTCGACGTCCGAAAATAGGGGGGCAACTGATACGTCATGCAAAAATTATCTTGACCGGGCACGAATCTCGAGGCAAAAATTAAGTTGGAAACTTTAAAAATTAAATCCGGGAGCACATGAACTCCGATTTTAGCAAACTTACAGTCAAACTAAGCGTTTCGGAAATACAAACTCAACGACACCAAATTCAACCCAATCTGAGCCCAAATGGGTCTCAATCAAGGACCCGAAGCGCTGTTGGAAGGTTCAAATCGCAATTTGAGTTGCCAAACGGTCTTTGATTTCAGCGAGCTTATACTCGAATCGAGCGGCTCAACGAGACGAATCCAATGAGCCCAAGATCGCCAAATTCTTGACATCATTAAGGCCTTCAAATGTCCAACGAACGATGCATGATCAAAAGATTCGATATCGGCCGTCCATTCAGACCACTCCCAATTTGCCAATGATCTCACGCCTATTTACGGGCTATGCCACTCCAGAAAAACTATAAATAGAGCCCTCATTCTACACCAAGGGGACTTAAGTGAAGAGAGAGAAGAAGAAGAGAAGAAGGAAAGAGGAAAAGACGATTCCTCTCATCCTCGACCATCGTCGGAGCTCTTCCCGCCGCCTGAATATGCCGGAACTCTGTCGGATTTTCGGGAAACGCCGGGAATTTGCAGAACTTTGTAACTTTGTGAGAAGTTGATTGTAAACTGATCGTCTTGATTTGTAAGACGGATCAGCCTTTGTACTTCAAACAAATACTAGTAGATTTTTGCAACTGGGCGAGGCCCCGTGGTTTTTTCCCTCTTTCGGGTTTTCATGTAAAAACCTTGGTGTTCACTTCTCTTTTCTGCTTGTGTGTTAAATTTACGTGCAACGCTCGGGCGCGAATCTACAAACTCTACCGCCGCGTATTTTCTAACACGCAATAGATCCTATTATGTTTTAATATTTAATAAAAAATAATATATTTTAAAGATATTAAATATATTTAAATTTATTTTAAAAAAATATATATAAAAATTAAATAAAAAGAAAAAAAATACAAACCTGATCCATGAAATAAATAAAATCGCGAAGAATAGAAGACAAAGGAAACTATGCGACTTATCCTCATCCACGTCTTCCATTTGGGTCACATCTCGCCATTGGAAGAAATCCGACGCTCTCTCCTTCTACTGTCTTCCTTCCATCTCTTCTCCGTTATTACTTCGGGGAGGAGGAAGATCAGGTTTCTGCTAAACCTGCTTCTCAGTCGTACCGGTGCGCAATCACTTTACCTTTTAGCTTTTCTTTTCGTGATTAGTTGATCTTCTTGAGTTGTCTGTTGAAGGTTTTCTGGTTCTGTGCCGTATATATATATATTTCTTCCATTGGATCTCAGGTAGTCTTAGGTTTTTAGCTTTCATTATTTGAGGTCGCTAAAATAGATGTGTTTGTGATATCTTATGATTTAGTTTTGAGCTATATGGATCTGATATGGAGATCTGATGCATGTTTGGGGATCTTGTGATTAGGTCTTGTTTTTGAGGTCTGCATGCGCTGTGGAATGTTAGCTGCTTTTTCTCTTCACTGTTTTTAATTGTTGGGGGAAGGGAGAAGCATATTAGGGTTCACTCTTTACTTATTCAAATTTAACTTTGGAAGAATTAAAGGAGATGCGGTTCTACGGAGTTTCAATTTGTGTAAGGGCACTTTTTGTGGTTCGACTATGCTCTCTGATAGTTCATGTTATCTCTGTTGCACTTGGTTTTGGTTTTTCTGTTATTAGGTTCTTTTTAGTGCGAAGTGCTAGGGTTATGCTTATGTTCCACGCCAGTAAATTTTGTGGACTGGATTAGCTACCTGATGCAGATGTTGTGCTATTGCAAGGGCTGATTTTGTTTTCTATAACTGCTAAAGTTGTACTGTTTTTGGTTAGGGCTCATTAAGTTGACAGGTTAGAAACTGTAGACAATAAGAAGGCAAAGGAAAGTCCTTATATGACTCACACAAGAATCGTATATTGTGTGTTCAATCTTTTTTCTGCTAATTATAATCCACATCTTTTGAACTTTTTTGATTGTTCGAACTAATCTATTTTGACTTGTATGTTCCTGCGTAGAACTATGTCATCTTGAAAAAGCATACATCAACATAGTATTAATTTATGTATCTTCAAAAAGAGGGTTGGGAGTGGGAGATGGTGGATGATTATGGCTGAGGGATGGGTGGAAGGTTGTCTACGATTTTTGGCTGATTGATTTAGCAGGCATGCCATTGTTGTTTAGGCTATCTAATGAATTGCAGGTATTTTATAAAATAATTGCTGTTATGTGTTATGTAATGCACTTATAATTGAATAACTGCATTCATATTTACATAGTAGGTGAGATACTATCGGTTTTTCATATATATTTTATTGCTTAGTTGGAATTAGGATTAATACAGCCAAAATGCATGGTGAATTTATCTATATATCTTGAAGCTTGAATAACAATTCTATATGAGTGAATGCTTGCTTATCCACCATCAATTCTAATGTATGTTTTTTGCTTTCTTACTTTTGTTCTTAAAATTTGTTAATGCCTAAATATCTTTTGCTTATTCTTCTTTTTATTTCTTTTCTATGTTGCCTTTTTCTTGAGTTCCTGATCTATTCTATCTTGGATTAAATTTCAGTAGTGAGTCACCTCATTGACATTTAACATCTTAAGTTCTGAACGTTCTATCAGATGTTAGGAGTTCGCTCATGTTGTATGTGCATGTGCTTGTTTGCAAGTGAGGGATAGAGGGTTTCATTCTTTTGGAATACTGTTGGGAAAACATGGCTAGAGCAAAAATGAGGACACAAAAATGTTACGAAGGTTTGACCATGAAGAAACAAATTAATGCAGTTCAATGAAGTTGTTTTGCATCTATGATTGTACAAAAAATATATACTTTATAATTGAGAATGATACATCATAATTTCTCTTCCAACACTGTAAATATAGGGATATGTATAATAAAGAACTAAATAACGAAGTATGAGACTAGGAGTAATAGGTATCAAATTCCTTGACTTGTATTTCCTTTTCACAATTATAAAATATTTTTTTGTGCCACCATAATCGCCTTTGACATCACTATGGTTTTTCCACATTCTTGCACTTTCCTTCAGCATTACTATACATGGCTACACCACCATCATACTTACCGTGACACCATTACAGTTGCAGCACGTTGAAGCAATTAACCATAACCATAAAAAATAACAAAATGTTTTTTCTCTTTTAATTTCACTCAACCTGTGACTGCTTTTCTCCATTTTGTTCTTTCCTGACTTAATTTCCTTTCATTTTTTGTATTTTTATGGCCCATTGCCTCTACTTTTTCCAACTCATAGATTCTCCCTCTTCGCATATGTTACAAGAGCAACAAACACTATTTCTTCTTATATATTTATCCAAATTTGCGAAAGCATTGGAGAACAAATATACAACAACATCAAGCCTTTATCCCACTATCTGGGGTCGACTACATGAATCCCTTTTCACCATTGGTCATTGTTAAAAGTTAAATTCTCATTTAAATCTAATAAAGAAAGTTCATTTCTAATATTTTCTAACTAAGTCTTGTTAGGTCTACCTCTACCTTTCTTAACATAAGTCAAATCTAATACATCTACCTTCATAACCGGGTCATCGGAAGGCCGCCGTTTTATGTGACCAAACCATCTAAGGTGACTCTCTCTTATCTTACCTTTCACTGGAGCTACTCCAACCTTTTCACGTATATGCTCATTTCGTATCTTGTCTCTAAGAGTAAGGCCACTCATCCACCTGAGCATCCTCATCTCTGCATCCTTAACTTAATATTATGCTTTTATTTTAATGACCAACATTCTGCATCATAAAGCATTGTGCATCATCTATTTTCTATGAGAGTTTTTGACCTGTCTATATGCATGAAACATATATTAAATATTACATTTTTTACTCATGAAGTAATGTTCCATAGATATAGGGTCCAACTTCTCTTTGCCAATAGAATCCACATGCACGCAAGAAAGACAAAAAAAAATTTCAAATGAGAAAGGTTTACCTTTTTGTTAATCCATGCTTCTACTGGTAGTTGATAACATAATGGAACAAAGGATCCTTTATTGATCAAATAAACAACAATTCTTATAACTTTTTCATTCAGATTCTTATTCAGTTGCCTAGGCAATTATATTATGCTATGTTGTTTTAAATCATCTGTTTTTTTGTTTTGTTTTAAATCATCCTATTTATATTGATCAACTTGTTGTGTAACACTCTTGAACTTCTTGCCCTCACTCCTTTATTGGATCATGCCCATTAATTTTCCACTAGGCTCATATTCTGTCAAGTTCATTAATCTTCTAAAAATATTAAAGACCTCACATTTATTATTCTAAAAATAAACCAATGGTATTTTTTTAGGTAAAGTCATTGACAAAGGTTACAAGATAAAATGAACCATTAAAGGGCACCGCTGAGGATGGTCCTTAAGCAGTGATGCATATGAGTTCCAACTTAAAGACCTCACATTTTTATGCTAAAAATAAACCAAAATTTTTTATTTAGGTAAAGTCATTGACAAAGTTTACATGATTAAAAGAACCATCAAAGGGTGCCACTTAGGATGATACCTAAGCATTGATGTTTACAAGTTCCAACTTATAAGTTTCAGATTCCCTTGTTTTCAAATTAGAATCCAAAAACTTCAAATTTGAAACTTTATGTTTCGAAAGTTAAATTCTGACCTCATTCTCAATTGTAAGTGCCAATTTTGATGCCATGTGTATCAATCAATGTTTGAGTCAGATGATTCTCCCAATGTTCTACTCTTCAAAGTCATATGTGATGTGTCATTTTTGCTACCTTGTTCTATTAGCATAGAGAACCTTTTGATATCTTCCAAGGCTGGTATTAAAGTTCAAATTATTCCTTTCATCAAGCTGTCTAAATAACTACCACGTTTGAACTAGAATGAAGCAGCTCACCCTGGCCATATTCAAAAAGAGCCTTGCAATTATCCTCTATTTTCACTCATAGCATATTTCTTTTTTCCTCCCTCCTTTTCTCATCTCTCGCTCAAAATTTTTAAAACTTACTGCCTCTGCTTTTTACCAAGTTCTCATCTCTCTCTCTCTCTCTCTCTCTCTCTCTCTCTCTCTCTCTCTCTCTCTCTCTCTCTCTCATGTTTCACAAGTCACAACAACAGCCTGCACATTATCTCTTCCTATATAATCTCATATAATGTATCTATCTGATTTCTCACAGGTCACAACAACAGCTGACGTATAATTTCTTCTTATTTATAATACATTTGGTGAAGAATGGATGGGAAACAAGCATATGGAACTATTTTTTTTTAACTTAATGCTAAAATCCAGAATCACAAATTAAACAAGAAAAAAATTGAGCTTTTTTTTTTTTTTTCAGTAACAAACATGATTCATTTAAGAAAGGTAGAGGTAGACCTAAAAAGACTGTTAAAAATATTAGAAATTATCTTTATTTATTAGATTTAAATGAGAATTTGACTCTTAACATGACATAATGGAGAAAAATGATTCATGTAGCCGACCTCATGTAGTGGGATAAATGTTTGATGTTATTGTTGTTGTTGTAAACGTGATTCATTTAAATTTGTGTATGCCCCATAAAATCATCTAGTTTGAATTTTCTGCTCATCCTAAAAAAAAAAAACCAGAGCTCCACCTCAACAATTATCAGTAATGATAGCCAAGTTTTAACATTTTGCTTATCCCAAGGCCATTTAGTGGGTATAATACCATGTATTTCTTGTCCTCAATTATGTCATTTTCATCTTTCACAGTGAAAGTGCTCAGATGACACTAGAAAGTGCTTTGATACCACTTGAAAGTTTGTTAGGGATGTTAGCCCCTTATGAGCTGTCCCAAGGCTAAAAAGAGAGAGGTGAATTGGTTATTAAAGATCTTTTAAAATAAAACTACAAACCAAAATCACCACGAAGAAATCAACGATGCGGAAATTAAATGCGGAAGTAATAAAGGAAAGAACACACCAGATTTATAGTGGTTTGGTCAAACCTTGACCTACGTCCACTCATTGGAAGCACCCTCCAAGTATTGCACTAAACTAAGTGTCACTCATTTAGTTCCCACAGCTAGGCGGAGAAGCCCTTACAAAATCACTTCCACCTTCCCTGGTGCGGCGGAGTCGCCGGGTCCTTTGACACCAAAGAGATCTTCTTCTTTGGTGAACTTCCCTCGAGACAAGCCTTGAATCCGACGGTATTCATGTGCGAGCTTGCTGGAGCAACCGTGTGGAACCTCCTCCACACTCCCTTGAGTCCCCCCTCACGGGATCTCCTCTCTCAAACTCCACCATTTCCTCACTCCCTTTCAAGCTCTCTCTTCAAATTTCACCCAAAAGAACGAAGCTACAATGGCTACCAAAGACACTTATCAAGTGTCATGTCATAGCTTAAATAGAAGATCTCAAAACAAGCTCATTAATGCAAGTTGCCGACAATATCGTCCAGGACGATACTAATATCGTCATGTACGATCAATACAATTTAAGCCCAATCAGCCGGGACGATTTGAGACGATCATAAGAAATTTGTTCATATCGTCCAGGACGATATATTATCGTCCTGGACGATCAGTACAAATCGTGGAATATCGTCCTGAACATTGCCCTAAAAAATAGCTGTCTGATGTCCAATCGTTCAGCGTATCGGCCTGGACGATTTGATCGTGCAATCAAGTCACAATTGCTTTCCTTAAATTCTAGAGAAATTTTGAAAAAATTGTCCTGGATCGTCCTGGACGATATTTTATAGTCCTGGACGATCCACCTGGACGATGTCCAAAAATAAGTAATTCATATATAGATCTGGCGGCAGATTCTTTCTGTTTTGAGCCTATCGTCCTGTCCGATACAAAATCGTCCAGGACGATGTGTTTTGCATAATGACGGCTGCTTTAATGAGGATGCCCTAATCAGGGTTTCTGCTTTTGAACAGATCATCCAGGCCGATATAAATATCATCCCGGACGATGTTACCAAAAACAATAAACTCTAGGGAACAGTCAGAAAATCTTCCAAGTTATAAATCATCAGGTGCCACAGCAAAATACAATAGACTCAAGAAAGGAAAAAGAGTACAAACAGACTCAGATCTAGTCTAACCAATCTTGAGCTGGTTCCAAATTGCAGTCTGATCATGTGGACCTGAAATGTTAGTAAATAAGGCCGTCGTAGAGAAATAGGAGTATTTGCTATCATCAAAATCATAAATCATGAAAACAGATCCGCAACACACAGTACATGGAAAGCTGATAAATCTCACAGTTCTGTAGAAGTGGATTTAGCTAAAGAAATGGCTTCTACTGCCAATACTGATCGTGTAATTCGTGCTAATGATTTGATTGTACCTTTTTGTCTTACTGGTGTATTTTTTTGTTTTCTCTATTTAGTGGGAGGCATGCTATAGATGAAATAAATCATTCTCAGATAACATTTTTTCGTTAAGAAGTAGAAAGTCAATATCAATTAATCTTGTTTAAGGAATTGTTTTGTGATATTCATGCTTTTTCTGATCTCAGGTACATAACTGTAAACCCAGTCATATCCAGCAAGCAAGATGGCTGGGGCGTGCGTTCAGTCTGTCACTCTTCCAGCCGGTGTGGCTAGCATTAGCCGCAGTCGATTTAGAGGCTCTAGGGGGTCCAGAAGAGCTGTCAGGATGATTTGTGATCCGCGGTCTCATCCCCTTAGGCTGCAAGGATATTCTGGATTGCGGTTTTCTAATATATTAGATTGTAATTCCAAGTCTGGATATGATTTTCATTCAATGGTTGCGTCTTATATCTCTGCTCCAAAGGGCAAAGCTATACGTGGAGTTGCCGTTGCTATGTTTGAGCGTTTCACAGAGAAGGCGATTAAAGTTATCATGCTTGCACAGGAAGAAGCTAGAAGGCTAGGCCACAACTTTGTAGGAACCGAACAGATCTTGCTGGGTCTTATTGGTGAAGGGACTGGAATTGCAGCCAAAGTTTTGAAATCCATGGGTATCAATCTCAAAGATGCTCGTGTAGAAGTGGAAAAGATTATTGGAAGAGGCAGTGGGTTTGTTGCTGTTGAGATACCCTTCACTCCTCGTGCAAAACGTGTTCTAGAACTCTCCCTGGAGGAAGCCCGTCAGCTAGGTATTTTATTGAATCTTTTCTGATCCCACACATCATTTATTATCCTCGTTTTTAAATTGGGGAATTTATATGAAACTCCCTATTGCTTGGATGTGTATAAAAAACATAAGGGTCTGAAAATTTTATAAATTATTAAATAAGGTCGATTTTTTATCCTATTTTGTAAAGCAGTGCAATTAGTTTTGGCATACATGTTAGGATTTCTTAAAGCTTAGCATTTATGCTTTAGTTTGTTGAAATCTTGGTATTCCTATTAAAGTTGATGCAATGCCATTAAAATCGTCTATTCATTACCAAAATATCCCACCCACTTCTATCTTCTCATTCTCCTAGGCCAATCATAATTAGTCTAACTAGACTACGTAAGAGTTGAATCGAATCAATTTTAAAATTTTTTTCGACTCTTTTCACAAATTTTTTTAGTATTTATTTTCATTTTTGATTGTATTAAATGTTATAAAAATCAAGGGTTATATCATCTGTAATTTAGACTTTTCTTTTACTTCATATGTAGAACTCATGTATAGAAAATTATGAATGAATGGTGAACAAATTTTGATTGCTTGTTGAGGCCATCGATTACTTCTTTCACATTAATAATATAAATTGTGTATGTGGATCGCTCTAAGTTATTTATGCAGAGTTCTTCATGCTCTCTCCAAATTTCTTAGGCAGTGTCCTTTATTAGTTATTAAACATTTAATCTCTTCTTCATTTCTTTCCTCAAGAATTCTCAAGCTCCCCTTTTTCTTTACATAATCTCCAAACTCATCAAACCGTAGTCTCGCTCATGTGTGCAAGAAGAGAAATTCAATAACATCTTTATCTATTCTAGTATTATAGTGAATTTCCTCTTAATTCAAAAACCTCTTATCAATTTTAGGGTTAGAGTGAATTTCCTGTTACCCGCCCTCATTCAAATGTATTTGTGTTTTACTCCTTGCTCTCTTTACCTTGTGCCATGTCTGGTGTTAGGAGGGAGAGAATAAAGAGAAATTAGAGACCTAAAGTAAAGAACATTTTATACTAGAATTGATGTAGGTGTTATGGGATTTTCTTTTTCTAGTCCAATTGGTCAAAGAGCCAGGTATGAGGTCTTTATGGAGTTTTAAGAGTGGGAATGTACTTTAAAATTCTTGAAGTAGGAATTAATTATCTAATTAATTAAACACAAAAATCTTGAGATAAAGAACTCTTCATACACAATTTAAAGAGAACTACACAGACAAAACTTGGATCAATTGAGAAGAAGCAATCAACAGTCTCAACAGGCGATCAAATTTCGTTTATCAATCATCCATGATGTCCATGCAACAGTTCTAAACATAAATGAAAAGCAAACCCTAAAGTAAGTGTGATGTTATCCTTATCCTTATTATATTTTATTTCATACTATTTATATATATCTAACACCTAAAACTTTAATATTACATGCCTACCATCCATAGAATAAAAATGGGTGCATTGAATGAAATATTAAAGTTTATAGGGTGGTATGGGTGGTAAGAATGAAATATATGAGTGATATATTTGATATTAAAGTTTTATATGAGTAGTAAGAATGTAATATTAAAGTTTTGGGTGTTAGATATGTAAACAACATGAAATAAAGTGGTATGTATGTAAATTCCCCTACATTTGTGGGATTTACATTCCTACCATTTTATTTCATACTATTTATATATCTAACACCTACATCTTTAATATTACATGCCTACCATCCATAGAATAAAAATGGGTGCATGAAATGAAATATTAAAGTTTATAGGGTGGTATGGGTGGTAAGAGTGAAATATATGAGTGATATATTTGATATTAAAATTTTATATGAGAAGTAAGAATGTAATATTAAAGTTTTGGGTGTTACCAAATGAAATAAATGTTACCAAATTATTAAATTCCTAGTATTACTTTCAGAGTTTAGGTCTTTGGTTTTGTGACAAACTCTAGCGTTATTATGAGTGTTTCCAAAGCCCAAACATGTATACTAGGGTTGAAAGAATATTCTACATATATGCCAGGATTAGTTGTTATTACTTATATTCTTGTATACTCAATTGTATTTTTTGGTGAATAAGGATGAAACACAAATACTGCCTACCTACCTTAGTAAAGTGGCTGTATTATTAAATATAAAATTGTTCCATGGTAGGTCATAACTACATAGGTTCAGAGCATCTACTCCTTGGATTGCTTCGGGAGGGTGAAGGTGTGGCAGCCCGTGTGTTGGAGAGCCTTGGAGCTGACCCAAGCAATATTCGGACACAGGTATGTTTTGATTTTATAAGTGGTCAGTGTTCAACACAATTTTTTAAAGGATTCATGTCATGATTATTCGACATGTTTTACGCTGGTTACAAGTGGTCAGTGTTGATGCAAGAAAATTGTCTAATTATTTGTCCTGGAAATAGGTTATTCGGATGGTTGGTGAGAGCACAGAAGCTGTTGGTGCTGGAGTGGGAGGGGGAAGCAGTGGAAATAAGATGCCAACACTTGAGGAGTATGGCACTAATCTTACTAAGCTGGCCGAGGAGGTATATCTTTTTATTAATATTTTTGCTTCATGTGATTGTTCACATAGTTGCCTGGTACCTGAGCTGACCATTTTGTTTTCTCTGCAGGGTAAGCTTGATCCTGTTGTAGGAAGGCAGCAGCAAATAGAGAGGGTTACCCAGATTTTAGGTAGGCGAACCAAAAATAATCCCTGCCTAATTGGAGAGCCTGGTGTTGGTAAAACAGCCATTGCCGAAGGGCTAGCTCAACGCATTGCAACTGGTGATGTCCCAGAAACAATTGAAGGAAAGAAGGTATGCACGTCCTTATCTTAACTAATTTTCACCTTTTGGCCTTCATTGCCTTGTTGCAGATTTTTTCATTTATTTTTCCTAGAACATATATATATATATATATATATATATATATATATATATATATATATATATATATATATATATCAATTATTTGCAGCGTTCAAAACTTTTCAACTAGTTCGTGCCTTTTTCTCATATGTATTCGACTGTGTACTGAATTTTTTATCTTCTTTGCCGGTATCATTTAGGTGATCACTCTTGATATGGGCCTTCTTGTTGCTGGCACAAAATATCGTGGAGAATTTGAAGAAAGGTTAAAGAAACTGATGGAGGAAATCAAACAAAGTGATGAGATTATACTATTTATTGATGAGGTCCATACATTAATTGGAGCAGGAGCTGCGGAGGGTGCAATTGACGCTGCAAATATCTTGAAACCTGCCCTTTCTAGAGGTGAACTGCAGGTAATATAGAGTTTATAAATCCCACAACTCTTTATGTGTAAAATACGCTCGGTTCTTGTGAATCTTGACACTATATGCATTAGATCTTTTCTTCTATTATATGGGAACTTGCCTCTTTTTATTTTATTTTAATGATATTGGATTTAATTTGTTCTTTATGTCAGTGTATTGGAGCCACAACCCTGGATGAGTATCGAAAGCATATTGAGAAAGATCCGGCATTGGAAAGGAGGTTCCAACCTGTGAGAGTACCTGAGCCAACCGTTGACGAAACAATTCAAATTCTGAAGGGGCTTCGGGAACGTTATGAAATTCACCACAAACTTCGTTACACAGATGAGGCTCTCGTTGCTGCTGCGCAGCTATCTTACCAGTATATCAGGTTTGTTCATATTTTTGTCTCTCGCCTCTCTTAATGCCAATGCCTCATTATGCCCTTTTTTATAGCTAATTTAATCTGGGTATTATGGCATACAATCATTTGTTTGCTACTCTTGTTTGTTCTGCATTTCTCTTGTGCAAAGCTTATTTGTTCCTTGGCTTTCAAGAATTATTAGCCTCATGAAATAGTCATTCACAAGGAATCCTAAATAAACATCACAGTACATCTACCAAAGAGCAACACCCACCATCTAGGATAGAAACATTAAGGGCATCTCCAACCGAAAATCTCATTTTTCACTCCAAAATGCCGTGAAACTAAAAAATGCCATGATTCATCTCCAATCGAACTCCATCTTGCCCCCTTTTGCGAAGGTAACGGTCGTTAACTTCTTTTGCGTGTTTCTTCGACATGTTTGGTAGAGACAGAAAAATGGCGAAGATGAACACTGCAACGCCGATAATGGCGTCCTACTGTTCACCCGCAACCAAATAGTGGAAGTTTTACCGTTCGGCTGGAGCTCGCGAGCGACGCCATTCAAGCGTTTGGAGTTCGGTTGGAGATGCCCTAAGAACCTCTGTTGGAAAAACTATAAAACGACCTATAATAGGATATAACAATCTTTGCTGGGATAGATCCGCAGGACAAAGCTTCAACGAATTAGATAATGATCTCATAGGTAAAATAAGAATTAATTCCTCCCACAAGTAACAGCAGCTAGCGATTTCAGAAATTTAAGAGCAAGAAATAAGAACTGAAATGGAGCTTTCTTCCTTTTTATGTATAATCAATCCATTTCCCTATATAGTTGGGAGAAATCTCACTTCGATTCTTACTAACGATTTCTATTGTTGTGATTTCTCAAGTTGCATATCTATACATGCAGAATTAGACCATACGATATCCTTGTATTAAATCTGATGAATTACTATGTACTGTCAGTGATCGTTTCCTACCTGATAAAGCAATTGATTTGATTGATGAGGCTGGTTCCCGTGTCCGGCTTCGACATGCTCAGGTATGTACTTTAAGATATCACCTAAAAATTTTATCAGTCGGTCTTAACGTTGTTTTCCTGCTCCACCCACAGCTCCCTGAGGAGGCCAGAGAACTCGACAAGGAGCTCAGACAGATCACCAAAGATAAGAATGAGGCTGTTCGCAGCCAGGACTTCGAGAAGGTTCTATGGTTTCTCCAGTAATTCATTTAGCCATCTCTTCTTTGAATGACTGGCCATTATCATCTTAGATACTTTTTTTTTTTTTTGCCCATTTTGCAGGCAGGTGAGTTGAGAGATAGAGAGATGGAGCTGAAAGCCCAAATTTCTACTCTCATTGACAAGGGCAAGGAAGTGAGCAAAGCTGAGAGTGAGGCTGGCGACTCGGGCCCTATTGTCACAGAAGTAGACATTCAACACATCGTCTCTTCATGGACTGGAATACCTGTGGAGAAGGTCTCCAGTGATGAATCTGACCGTCTTCTTAAAATGGAGGAAACACTTCACCAGCGTGTTATTGGCCAGGATGAGGCTGTCAAGGCCATTAGCCGTGCCATTCGCCGTGCTCGTGTTGGCTTAAAGAACCCTAACCGCCCGATTGCTAGTTTCATCTTCTCAGGTCCCACTGGTGTTGGCAAGTCTGAGCTTGCCAAGGCCCTCGCCGCCTACTACTTCGGTTCTGAGGATGCCATGATCCGACTCGATATGAGCGAATTCATGGAAAGGCACACAGTCTCTAAGCTCATTGGCTCGCCGCCAGGCTACGTTGGCTACACGGAAGGTGGACAACTAACCGAAGCTGTTCGCCGGCGGCCATACACTGTTGTCCTTTTCGATGAGATCGAAAAGGCTCACCCAGATGTCTTCAATATGATGCTCCAGATCCTTGAGGATGGCCGACTCACCGATAGCAAGGGCCGAACTGTTGATTTCAAGAACACCCTTCTCATAATGACTTCCAATGTTGGAAGCAGTGTGATCGAGAAAGGTGGACGGAGAATAGGCTTTGATCTCGACTACGATGAGAAGGACAGCAGCTATAACCGAATCAAGAGCCTCGTCACGGAGGAGTTGAAGCAGTACTTCCGGCCGGAGTTCCTGAACCGGCTCGATGAAATGATTGTGTTCCGGCAACTCACCAAGCTGGAAGTGAAGGATATTGCAGATATAATGTTGAAGGAGGTATTTGAGAGACTGAAGGCAAAGGACATTGAGCTTCAGGTCACGGAAAGGTTCAGGGATAGGGTTGTTGACGAAGGGTACAGTCCCAGTTATGGGGCAAGGCCCTTAAGAAGGGCTATTATGAGGCTTTTGGAGGATAGTTTGGCTGAGAAGATGCTTTCTGGAGAGATAAAGGATGGGGACTCTGCGATTGTGGATGTCGATTCTGATGGGAACATTACAGTTCTTAATGGGAGCAGCGGCACGCCGGAGCCTTTGACTCCGGCGATACCTGTTTGATATGGTGGAGGTTTCCGGCCGGATATTTCAGGTTTTATATTTCTATTGTAGAATGTACTGTGGTGTATGTGTTTTTAGACTTTGATTGACTGTAAAGGAAGGCTCTTATGTAGGAGAGCTGAATTCTAGCATCCGGTTTAAAGAGGTTTCAATGGAATAATAATCCAATTACTCAGTTCTGAGAGGGAAGACTGTCCTGTAGGGCTCTTAGTTCAAGCATTAATAATATTAAGGGAAATTTACATACATACCACTTTATTTTATACTATTTACATATCTAACATTTAATATATCATTCTTATAATTCATTTATATCATTCATATAATCATATAAATTTTAATATTCCATTTCATGCATCCAAATTTATTATATAGTTGGTAGTCATGTAATATTAATGTTTTGGGTCTTAGATATTTTATGTGGCATGCATGTAATATTAAATCAGTGAAAATAAATCTTATGTTCTCTCTAAAAAAAGAAAATTATGGCTTAAAATGCTGGTCGTCTTTTTTAATATTTTGGTTTCCTGTTAAAAAAATGTGCATTTAAATAATTATCAATATTAGCCTTATGTTTTTTTTTAATAATTATTTTTTTATGGCTTTATTATAAGTTTTCGTGTTCATGTTTTCAAAATGTATTTATCATAAAAAGCAACTTTAATGTATTTATTTTTATTTAATGTTGTGTTAAACTAGAAATTTATAGATAAAATAACTAACATTTGACATAAATCAATATAAATATTTTTATTTTTTTTTCTTACAAATTTTGGGTTAAATTTAAATACGTGAGATCATGTTGCCCTGTTCATAACTTGAAAAAAAAAAATATTTTTTAATGGTTGATGTGCAGCATTTCTTAAATATTCTCCTACCTTCTTTAATTGTCTATTAAACACAGATTTAATGACATCTTTATGTTTATTTTAACCCGCGGTTTAGCTTACTAAAATGTAAAATTGTTATGCTTGTTTGCTAGAAATATAAATTAGCATATTTTTACTACAGATTTATCTGATCTCTATAGGAACAATTTCTTACAGGACCGCTACGAGTAAATTCTATACTGATTATCGTTTCTATCATTGATGGTAAGATTTTTGGCTTAATTGGAACCTGCTTTTGAGCCTAGAAAGAGAACGATGGGGTTATAGAGGCACCGGTTAGAACCAGCCGGTTGGACCGGACCATGTAGGCTTAGCTATATTTTACTGTGCACCAGGCTGACGTTATTTAATAAGATATTTTTTACTCATATCTTCTACATGTAATTATTTCTTCTATATTTATAATTTTATATGTCGAATATTACATCCTCGATAAGTTCTTTCGATCGCTTCGGTTTGCTCTTAGAAATAGCCAGTAACAGAAGAAGTAAATGATCTTTAAGAAAATCAGATTATCTACAAATACAGGGCCTAAACTCCAGAAAACATTTTGCCGCAAGCTTTAAGCCCTCTACAGGCCGCTAAAAAAACAAGCACTCAACGGTTAGGTGATTGAGACATTCAACAAACAAACGATATTCTTTTGTTAATAACTAAAAACTAATATAGAGAGATGATTAAATGACATTACATGAGCTGTTTGTGTTCAGGAGCTTTGATCCATCTCACTACGAGAAGCTTCCCACAGACGCTGTTCAATGGCCAGTTTCCTTAGCTCTAACAGACCTCTTTCAACTGCAAAGGAAAGGGGAAAGATCGACTGAAACATGTTACACAACTGTAATTCAATGGTATTCTTATTGTAGCAAAGAGGCCACCAGTTTTTCGACAAATCATACATATATTTTTAATAATAAATGATATATAAATTATATAACAAATTAATATTCTTTTTAATGCACGAATCTATTCACATGCAATAGTGTTTATGATACAATTATTTCTACTAAACTCATATGCAATGAAAAGAAATCAATATGCATGCTAAAATAGACTTGTATCTATCTATACGACCTTTTATGAAAAAAATGCTCTTAAAGGACATAAACTTCTAAGTACCATATGCTTCATTACTTTACTTTTAATATATAGATATCATATATACATCCGTACCGGAGTATCCATATTATACTGATCAGGTACAATTTCATATCAGCCATACATCATCATTTTGATTCGAAGAGCTCTATTGTGCTAATGCACCGCATTAATACTCCGCCTCAAAATGCACAAACCCGCATATCATTTCAATATCATATTATACGTGATTTGACATATCAACCATGCATATCTTCAATCCAATAAATGCATTTCTTTCTTCACCATCATATGTAAGACTATATGTGAATTTATGTACGATTACAAGTGAAGAATTTTCATAACATGTGAATGAAGAAAAATGCATAATTTAATCAAGAGTTTTCATTCTAAATATGAACATTTGTAAAACTACATGTGAAGAGAGTTTTCTAAGCACACAAACATATGTAGAGTTTTCTAAACATGTAAACATTATACTTTATGAAAAGCTAAAGCTATATGCTACATAAATATACTTAACATCTTAAAGAATAATGCAACATAATACACTTAACATCTTAAAAGAGCAATAAGAACATGAATTTAGAGAGTAAATTGTCACTTACAAATAAGCACGTTAACTTGACAAACCTCCTTGAACAAACACTTTCCTATGTTTAGCACCTAGGGAAACAAATACTTAATTAATACAATGCATTTCTCATTTTCAAGGTTCTTCATTAGTTTTAACATTATCCTAATTTGGATTTGCCATTTTAATAAAATTATTTTCAGATTTTATTTACTCCTAATTTTTGTAAGGTTTAAATTTTATATTTTTTCTTTCTAATTACTTTATAATTAAGTAATTTAAGGTAATTTAACAAGAAATTTGGTTTTCATTAAAACCCTAATTTTGGGAACATAAATTTTTCATATTTTCTTCCATTTACATGTTAAAATATTTCCCTTAACCTAAATTATAATTAAACATAATAATTTTTCGGATTATTTAAATTTAAAAATTAGGGAAATGATATTTTTTTATAAAAATTTTAATTTTTCATCAATAGAACCTTCCTAAGACCTATAGGAACAATCTTTGTTAATAATTTTTCACAAAATTTCAACCTTAGGAAAAACCCTAATTTGTTAAACTTAAAAATCTTAGAAAAAAGGGGAAAAATTCCAATTTCATGCTTAAAATCAATTTGAGAGCTTCCCTAATACTTTCTCTAAAGAAAATTTAAGTTTCCCTAAAACCCTAATTTGGAAACCTAAAAATTTTTTGAGAAAATTTTATATTTTCATGTTTAGAGACATTCCCTAATCTTCCCCTATCATTTTTCTTTAAAAATCTCAAGTTTTGGACAAACCCTAGAAATCTCTCTCAAAGAAATCTTCTCAAAAAATTTAGAAATTTTTAGATTAAAAAATACCTTAACCTTTCCCTTAGTATTCCTCTTGAATTTTACCCAAGGATGTTGCCGGAAAACCACCACCGCAGTCACCGAAATCGTGGAGCTCCCAACATCCCTTTCTCCTCTATCTCGTGTATGGCCGAAGTAAGCAAGAGGGACCTAATGATTTCAATCCCTTAGGCATTAGGACTTCAGGAAATATTTAAATGACTAATTATGCATGTGCCCTTGGTTCTAACATTTCTCTTAAGAGCCATGAGAGTTATTTGGTCATTTATGCTTCTTGTACTTAAGTTAACTTCGCTGAATTTAAATTTTAAATTCGTGCGAAATTAGATATAAGTTTTTTTATATCATTTCAATTGAAATTTCATGTAGAATTTAAAAAAATTAATTGCGTCGAATTCTGATGACTTTGAAATTTTGCCTAATTTCATCACGGCGCATCGAAATATGTGCGACGCCTACGATTGATATTTTTTGGGTTTCACATATATGAGGCGTGGAACCTAATTATATTAGAATACATATTAACAAGTTTGAATGAGACCTCGGTGAAGTTGCCAATTAAGTAGAGTGAATGCTTGCAAGTACTCTCTAAGCTTGAACGAATATGCTAGAGTGAGTGCACCTAAGCTTGGGTGAGTAAACCGAGTGAACCGTGAGGTGAACTTACCATGATTATAGCATGTTCATGCTAGCCTTGGCTAGTTACTTTGAATCATGTCATCAAGCTCACGAGATACTTGGATGTACATAATCCAAGCTTATTAAAATACAAATTTATCAAGAAAGATCTGAACTCTTAGCTTGTAGATTAAAAAAAGAAAATACGAGCTCTAACAATCAGGCAATGTCATAGAGAAGGCAGTCTTTAGCTAGCTCAGATAAAGGGCACATTTTAAGGGTTTTATAATGAAAACTCACCATCGACCGCATCATGAGAAGTTGGGGACTGACCAGAACGGCCAATCCAAAACTGTAGCCTCTCATCAGCAATCTCTTCTTCCACACCATGGGATTTGGCTCTTCTCCAAAAATATGTAAGCCATGCCTGTATAAGGTGCAGGAAGATATATATTATAGTTAAACAAACATAAGCGAAAAGAAAACAAACTGAAACATTCATTGTTTGCATTTAAAGAATTTTGAAATAAAAACCGTTGATCAATATGCATTAATATGTCTGTAATACAAAGGCCAATCGTTGTGCCTTTGAAAAAAACTGCACATATACGACTCAAAAATTGAAGTCAAGAAAGTAGGTAGCAATTCAGTTTTGCTAGATTGGCCACTTGAAAGCAATTTTCCTAGTTTCTAGACTTAAATTGTTCCTTCTCTTTGTTTAAAGCTGCTAGTATAACATCTGATGGAGTGCCAACCCTCTACAACGAGCAAATAATGAGACACAAAAGATGCGGGTTCAGATTATCTTTGAACAGGCTAATGGTTGAAGTTGGGGTTCCATTTCAGCGAGCTGAAATAGCTTCTTACTGAGTTTAGGCTGACCCAGTAATTTGAATCCAGCCTAGAATTAATAAGAAAAGACCATACGCTTTATGCTAGAATTAATAAGGGTGGATCATACGTTTTAGGCTAAGATGCTAAAATGAAATTCCCATAAATAACTAATCCATCTTTTGGGATAATATTAAATCTTAAGGTTTGTTTTTTCTGAAATTTTACCTTTTGGAATCTTAATTATCTACTTATAACAAATCAAGGCACGAATATGGACAACCTACAAAGGAAAGAGCGAACGGGAATAGGTGGGATCATGCATTGCAGTTTCTCTCGCAGATGAACACGCTAGGATTACAAAATGGAGCGTTGCAGTTACTGATATGCACAAACAGGTGGGCGGCGGCTCCCTGGGTTCGCGAAGAGCAAAAAGGGATCTACAGCTCTAGGATAAGAGAAAAAAAGGGCTTCTGCTGGTCAGAAAATTGAAGGAAAGATAAAGAGAGATTTATTATTGTTATGTTCTTGGAGGTTTATTGAGAGGAATAACTACACTCTATTCTTTGGCTTGCTCTAAAGAAACTTTGGCCCAAAAATCGGTGAGATCTACCACACTCCTCTCTATCACTCATCTAAAAAATAAGTGTATAATCAATGCCCTTATTAATACTCCTAGATTTATATTGGTTAATGGATTTAGGTAATCTTGAATAAACCACATAAATTTGAAGTCATCTTGTTTTTGTGTAATTTTCTTCATTTACTCATATATTGCATGTCGTGTTATCATATAATTGTTCATAGGTTGATCCTACATTTTATGCCTCACTTACACATAGGAGAGGGCAATATCCTATCACTTATTCTATTCTTAGAGTCTTTAGTTGTCCTACTTATGGTCAAGTTAAGAAGCGTAATTTGAATCCAAGAGCTAACATATTTAATGGGTATACATATGAGGTTAAGGGATAAAGGCTTTTGCATACATGACCTCTATCACTTGGTTTAGTGATCTACAGAAATGCCAACCTTAATAAATCAATTGTGCTTCAACAAATGTTCTAACAAATTGATGATTTGAGAGGACAACACAAAGTAAATAGGCATGCCACATTTGAGGTTAAGTAATAATATGTTAATGATAGCTCAAAAAAACTACCTAAATAGACCAGATCTTACGATGAGGTGACACCACTACAACAAGAAAAGAGCATTGCTTCTCATAGGTCTAAAGCACATTAGAGTACCTCAAAGATATAGTTACGAGGACTTCTCTTATTCTCATATTGTAGCTTATGCTTGAGCATTGTAGAGTCTATTAGTGATATCGAAATATTTACTTATTAAGTTGTCATTAAAAATTATAGAAATAGTGAATCACAACTATAATGGAGTTGGAATGTCTATATAAGAATGAGAATTGAAATTTGGCTCAACTTCTAACAGCAAAATAGCTATTAGTAGTAAATGTACCTTCAAATGCAAAGAACAAACCAAAGTAAAATTCTAACAGATGTAAGAGACAATTAATTGCAAAGGAAAATAAAAAGGGACTGTGGACTTAAAGGAAGTCCACAGTCAAGCATAGCTCCATCCTTGTCATATGTATATAGGCAGTAGTTGCAAATGACAAGAATAGAACTAGGACAATTGGATATCAAAATAATTTTTTTCCATGATGGTTATATAGAAAATACTTGAGTTCGCAAGTAACCCTAAGGGAATACTTGAGTTCGCAAGCAAACCTATCACTAATTGGAAGAAAAACAGCGAGAATAGCATAAAATCTGGGCGAAATCAGCTCCAAAATGATAGTTTGCAATCAACGAAATAAAGCAAAACACACACGAAAGCAAGATACAAGCGATCCCCAGTTCGAGAGGAGGATCGTCTCTCCCAAATCTCTAGACAAGAGAGTCTAGAGCCCAAGCACCAAGAAACTCTAATTCCCAATCAATCAAAACATGAAAACTCCTTAATTCTCTCATCCCCTTTAATACAAGATATTTCCTATTTTAATTTCCCTCCCAAATCCTAATCTCCCCACTCCGTTTGAATTTTCAATCCATTGGACTAGTGGGGCCTGCCAAGCCAAGCAAAGGAGGCGGAGACGCCTCCTATAAACCAGCGGTTGCTGGTTCTAGGCCGGTTCACAAAGAACCGGTCTAACAATATTCCCAAAGAATCACCTTGTCCTCAAGGTGAAAACAAGAGAATTGCAGTTTCATCCTCTCGTATGGCTCCCATGTGGCCTCGTAATCCGGGAGGTTCTTCCACTTAATCAGCACTTCCTTAGTTCCATCTTCATTCTGACGAACTCCTTCCAGCTCCAGGGGTTCCAGAACCACCTCTAAATCCTCAGTGAGTGTTGCCGGTAGCTCGGGGTTGGCTTTGTAATCACCAATGACCTTCCTCAACTGTGAGACATTAAAAACCGGATGTATAGTCGCTGTTGGGGGCAATTTCAGTCGATATGCTACTGCCCCAATCTTCTCCAACACTTCATAAGACCCAAAATACCTTGGAATCAGCTTTTCATTTCTCCTGTTGGCGACTGTCTTCTGTCTATAAGGTCGGAGCTTCAAAAACACATTCTCTCTCACTTCAAACTGGATGTCCTTCCTATGCCCATCCACTTGTTTCTTCATAATTTGCTGAGCTCTCAGTAAATGCCTCTTCAACTCCTCTAGCACACGATCCCTCTCCTCCAAGTACTCCTCCACTGAAGAAACTGGAGTACGGCTACTCCCAAAGTGCACCAAGTGAGGGGGGTCCCTTCCATACAACACCTTGAATGGAGTCATCTGTGAAGCAGAGTAAAAAGAGGTGTTGTACTAATATTTCGCCCAAGACAGCCACTTGGCCCAAAGCTTGGGTGTCTCCAACACAAAACATCTCAAGTAGGTCTTTATGCTTCTATTGACCACCTCCGTTTGACCATCTATTTGTGGGTGATAAGCAGTGATCCTCTTCAGAACTGTCCTCTGTAGCCTGAACAATTCTCTCAAAAAATGACTGAGGAACACCTTATCTCTATCTGACACGTTCGCCTTTGGTATGCCATGCAATCTGACCACTCTCTAATGAAAGTTGAAGCCACTGTTACTGCGGTGTAAGTATGTCGGAGGGGGATGAAATGAGCATACTTGATCAATCTATCCACTACCACCAAGATCACTGTGAAGCCTTTTGAACAGGGCAGCCCATCTATGAAATCCATGGATATCTCCTCCCATACTTGTCTTGGTAGCGCCAACGGCTGTAGTAGTCCCCCTGGTGACATAGCCAAATATTTGTTCCTCTGACAAATCTCACACCTTGCCACCATCTCCTCTACATCTCTATGCATTCCCTTCCAGTAAAGCACGACCGATAGTCTCTTGTAAGTCTTCTGCACTCCTGAATGGTCCCCAACTGTGCTTCCATGAAATTCCTGGAGTAAATTTGGGATGTGGATCGAGGTACGGGGCGTCACAAATCTTCACTGGTACAGTAGTCTGTCTCTCTCTAATGAGTACCCCGGATGGCCACCCTCCTCTTTCAGCAAATCTGATATGATCCTTCATAATTCTTCATTTCTTGCACTTTCTTCCCTGATTGCCTCCCAATCAAGCATCAAAGGAACGGATAGTGCCACTGTCTGCAGCTCCCCATACACCTGGACAAAGCATCAGCCGCCTTGTTCTCCACTCCTGGTCTATACTGAATCTCAAAATCGTTCCCCAACAGCTTGGACAACCACCTTTGATGCTCTTCCGTCACCATCCGTTGTTCCAACAGGTATTTCAAACTCCGCTGATCTGCCTGACCATGAAATGTCTCCCAAGTAAGTAGGGTCGCCACTTCTGGATGGCCAGAACGGTGGCCATTAATTCTCTCTCAAAGACTGACTTCAACCTGGCTCTAGCAATCAAAACCTGGCTGAAATAGGCAATAGGCCTACGATTCTGCATAAGCACTGCACCAAGCCCATATCCTGACGCATCCGTCTCCACAAAGAAAGTCTGAGTGAAATCTGGCAAGGCTAGGACCGGGACCGTCGTCATCGCCTTCTTCAGGCTCTCAAATGCTGTTGTAGCTGCCTCCCCCCATAGGAACCCGTCCTTCAACTGCTCAGAGAGTGGCCATGCTATGTTGCTGTACCCCTTTACGAACCTTTTGTAGTAACCTGTCAGCCCTAAGAATCCCCTCAGCTCCTTCAGATTCTTCGGCACTGGCCACTTTAGCAATGTCTCAATTTTGGACTGATCTGCTGCCACCCCCTCTTTGGACACAACATGACCAAAGTACTCTGCACTAACTTGTGCGAAGCAGCATTTCTTCAAGTTGGCCCTCAGCTGGTGCTCATTCAGTACCTCTAGCACCCTTTTTAAATGCTCCCAGTGCTCCTCTGTCTTGCTGTAGACCAGGGTGTCGTAAAAAAATACCAATACAAACCGTCTGAGATAAGGTTTGAAAACCTTATTCATAAGGGCCTGAAAAGTAGTGGGGGCGTTGGTGAGGCCAAAAGGCATAACTAAGAACTCATAATGTCCCTCATGAGTTCTAAAGGCCGTCTTGGGTACATCCTCCTTCTTCATCCGAATCTGACGGAAACCTGATTTCAAGTCGATCTTACTGAAGATCACTGTGCCACTCATTTCATCTTGCAACTCGTCAATAACTGGGATATGAAACTTATCAGGTACAGTTTCCTTGTTGAGTGCTCGGTAGTACACGCAAAAACGCCAACTGTCATCTTTCTATTTCACCAATAGAACTGAACTAGAGAAGGGACTGATGCTGGGTCTGATGATTTTTGCCTCCAGCATCTCTCTGATCAACCTTTCTATTTCATCCTTCTGGAACTAAGGGTAGCGGTAAGGCCGTACACTAATGGGCGACACTTCCTCCTTCAATACTATGGCATGCTCCTGCTCCCTCTGCAGTGGCAATCCCTGAGGTGGCTGAAACACCTCATGGAACTGCTGAATAAATGGCTGAATGGAGTGGGGTATGTCTTCTCCCTCCTCCAAACTTTCTCCCTCCAAACTATACAGCTCCACCAGATACCCTCCGCCCACCAACTGAATATCCCTCACCATCGTTTTAAGAGAAACTAGAGATTTGGAAAGCCCCGCATCTCCCTTAATCACCACCTTCCTCCCATCCACCATCAACTACATCATGAGTGCTCCCCAATTCACTTTGGTGTCCCCCAAAGTTTGCAGCCATTTCATCCCCAGGATGACGTCTATACTCCCTAGCTCTGGCGGAAGAAAGTCTTCCCTCACCTGTATCCCTTGGATCGTCAGTCGCACTCCTCTGAAAATCCCCTGACCTTTCTCCACCTTTCTTGTACCCATCATCACCCCGTAACAGCCGGTATCTACCAATCTCACTCCCAATTGATCAACGACCTGGGTGGAAATGAAATTGTGAGTATCCCCACTATCAATCAACACCACCACTTCCCTGTCCTCTATCTCTCCCTTTACTTTCAAGGTGTGATTCGTAGTGAACCCTACCATCGAGTTCAGGGAAACCTCAGCTAGATCCAAATGTAGCTTATCTTCCATCTCCTCCTCTATCTCCTCCTCACCTCCCTCAGTTTCTCGTCATCACAGACGGTGAGAACCTGAAGAGTTCAATCCTTGCACTGATGCCCTGGTGTGTACTTTTCATCGCATCTGAAGCACAACCCCTTAGCCCTCTTTTCATGCATCTCTTTCTCCGTCAGCCGCTTGAAATTTCCCCCGCTCCCTCCTGTCTTCTCCTTGGTGGCCTCTCAGCTCCCTCCTGTTGCAGGACCTTTAGGTGCTAGATGAGTGGTCGTCATCCTGTAAGTGCCCTCGATGCTGCTACTCCTGGCTCCCCTCTCCAAATTCCTTTGATTTTCCACAAATTGGGCTAACTTCATGGCCTCCCCCAAGTCACGGTGCATCAAAACCTTCACTGCTGCTCGGATCTCGGCCTTCAGCCCTTTCATAAAATTTCCCTCCAATACTGTATCGGAGAGTCGCTCCACCCTGTCGGCTAGGTGCTCAAACTGCTCCCGGTAGTCTGCCACTGATTCCTCCTATGTCAGAGCAAATAACTACTCATAGAAGTCTCCTCCCCGATTGGTTTGGAAACGCTCTATTATGCACTTTTTGAATTTCCTCCAGTTCCTGATCGGCCTCCTTTGATCTCTCCACTGAAACCACGACAGGGCTTTCCCCTCCAAGCACAATCATGCTGTTGTCAGCTTTTCCTCCTCCGCCAACTCATTGACGGCAAAGTACCGCTCTACCTTGTAAATCCACCCATATGCGTCTTCTCCTTCAAATATGGGCATCTTCAACTTCCTCACCTTCTGGTCGCCACCGTTTCTCCTGATCCTTCCATAGTTTCCCCTCTCCCAAGTGCTGGGTACGCCCCAGGTTTCCCGATCTTCCCTTGCCCTACCATAGCCCCAACCTCCTTCGAAATCCCCCTTTCTTTCTTCAAAACCAGCACCTCGGCGGCCGTAGTATCCCTCCTGACGTTCCCCATATCCTCCTCTTTCTTCCCTCTGGAAAGGCTCCAGATGGTGTCTTCTTCCTTCCCCTTCCACGATCTCCACCTCATCCTCCTCTCAACGGATTTCAGAGTTCTTATTTTTTCCTTCCACCCCTTTTGCCACTGAGGCCGCTGTTTGATTTTGAATCTCCAACATTTTTTTCATCATATCTCGGAGGTCGGCGACTTATCCTTCCATGGAAGAAATCATTTCCTCCACCGTCGTTTTGATTTGATTCATCTCCTCTTCAAGTCTTTCCTCCAATGAATCAACTTTTTTGGCCGCTATCACAATCCGACGTTTGTAGATTCACAAAAAATAGGATTTTGGAGTAAAAATCAGAACCATCTTTTTTGAAGAGAAGAAAAACTGCTGGAATTCGTTGAAATCAGCCCTCCACCGGTCCCGAGACTTGCTCTGATACCAATTTGATAGGAAATACTTGAGTTTGCAAGTAACCATAAGGGAATACTTGAGTTCGCAAGCAAACCTATCACTAATTGGAAGAAAAACAACGAGAATAGCACAAAATCTGGGAGAAATCAGCCCCAAAACGATAGTTTGCAATCAACGAAATAAAGCAAAACACACACGAAAGCAAGATACAAGTGATCCCCAATTCGAGAGGCGGATCGTCTCTCCCAAATCTCTAGACAAGAGAGTCTACAGCCTAAACACCAAGAAATCCTAATTCCCAATCAATCAAAACATGAAAACTCCCTAATTCTCTCTATCTCCTTTAATACAAGATCTTTCCTATTTTAATTTCCCTCCCAAATCCTAATCTCCCAACTCCGTTTGAATTTTCAATCCATTGGAATAGTGGGGCCCGCCCCATTAGGCAAGCCAAGCAAAGGAGGCGGAAGTCTCCGCCTCCTATAAACCAGCGGTTGCTGGTTCTGGGCCGGTTCACAAAGAACCGGTCTAACACAATGGCATATAAATTTTGACAATTTTGTAATTAGCATGGGTTTCAAATAAGTACCACAAGCAGTTTACAAATGAATCTTCCCGTTCTTATTTTTCTTGTATCGATTAAGAATAGGCAATTCACATCCAAAAACTAAAAACTGAATTGAAAAAACTTTTTAGGTAGAAGAGTTAAGTGATGTAAAGAAGATATATAAGATGAGGATTTTAAGAGGCGGGCACCACATTTCTAGCATAAATCTTATAACTTCTCCGCTTGATACTCACTTTGATTATTATATTGTCTCTATCATCAGAAGGATTTTACTAGAGGCCTCAGGCCAGTAGTTGGAAACATTATGCATGCTACGGTGTGCCCTGTATGTTATGATTTCATGGATGGCCGAGAAATAATGCAATGAGATTCGATTTTCTCACTTTAAATTTTTTTTATCTTAATAGGACAACATGACCGCGAGGAAGACAAATAATTGATGCACAAGTATGCAACATTCTATACATATCAGAGCTAAAATATTTAAGATTTAAAAGAACATCCTGACCTCTTTGAATAAAACATCTTCAGACTCCTCGTCACTGAGTTCTGGGAGAAGTGAAAAAAATATGGTTACATAGCTTTTATTCAAACTGTAACTAATAGAACAACAGCTAAGAAGCCTAGATCTCCAGGTTCACTATATCTGCTACAAATAGATACAATACAAAGCCAAATTGTATTGTATACACCAATTGTGCATCTAACGTAAGAAAACAAAGCAATCAAGTGTTAATGCCAATCAAAATTCCCCAATCATAAGGGTTAAACCAAAATTCATGAAACAAATATAAACTTGAATTTTATTAATGCTACGACATTCCATAGAAGCAAAATGCTATGACCTAACCCGATTATAGTGAGATGTAGGAAAAGCTATACTAAAACATTACCAAAAATGACTATGAGCCCACCAAAACATAACCCAGTAAAGGTGAAAAGTAGAAAAGAGTTAACTACATCTACAACAACAACAACATCAAGCCTTTATCCCACTACGTGGGGTCGGCTACATGAATCCTTTTTCTCCATTGTGTCCTATTAAAAGAGTTAACTACATCTAAAATAAAAATTTTATTTACTACATAAAATTTGAGGATTGAATGAGAAGATTTGAATTGTTGGGAAAATAAATATAAGAAGTGAAAATATTACATGTTTACAAAAAAAAAAGAATAAAAACGTGAAAAATTCAAAAAACATTGGGAAATTTTGTGAGTTTTTCTATATTGGAAAGATAAACAATAGAAACAGATTAGGGATAGAAGTTGATAGAAAATTTAAAGATAAAATTTTTTATGTAAGTCTATTGATAGAGTGATTGTTATCAAGCTAATTATTAGTGAGGACATTACAAAAAGAATTAGTTCCTATGCTCCTTGAATTGGATTAGAAGATCATTTGAAAATTAGTTTTGGAAAGATATGCATGAGGTAATACAACATATGCCCCAGAAAGCAAGAATAATTACTAAAGGTAATTAAATGGATATAAAGGTTCCAATGCAATAGTCTATAAAAGCATTCATGGTCGGTAAGGAATAAGAAATAAAAAAGTGATAGGAGAAACTATAACTGATTTTTAGTATCATATGCTATTTACAATATCAGATGGATAATTTATATTTTAAGAAACAATAACATCTAAATACTTTCAAAAGTGAAGCTATCACATAACAAACATTTTTTTAATCAGAAATAAAAACATTTTTTTCTTAAGTGTTTCAGAGCTTATTTGGTTGCTTGCAGACGGTAAACAAAATTTTAAAACGATAATTTTCCATCACTTACTATGTGTGAAAATGAAATCATTATTTTAGAGAGTTTAAGAGTTTAAAATAAATATTAATTTGGGTTTAGGAGTTTAAAATAAATGTTAATTTCAAATAAAATCCAGCCAAATGTTGAAATCTAACAAATTTCATCATTTTGTAGGTCGTGCTTTCTAATTTCGAGCAACAAGTAGGTCCATAAGTTGATTTCAGGAAAATTTTTGACAATATAAAATTAAAAAATAGTTAAAGATGTACACTTAAGAGTAAACGAATATTGTGCAAAAACATGACCCTAAAACGAATAGTGAAAATTTAAAGGTGAGAAATTGTAAATCCTTCAAAATAAATTGCAAGATTTAATTTAGAAAAATTAAACCGTCTAGTTATTATGTTGCATAAATTTTTCAAGGTTCCGTGAGCAGTTACAAAGTGTACACTTACGTGGGCCGTTGCAACGTACAATTAGAACACATGTTTTATCTTCTAGGAGTAGCCCTAATAGCAATGTTGCATCGATACTCCTATTTATTAAGGCGTGTTGTATCCGATACACCGATACACTGATACACGGATACACCTCCGATACGCCACCGATACGTGTCGGATACGCCAAAGCCGTATCAAATTAAAATACTATTTAATTTCAAAATGACACGCGTATCCGATACACGTGTCTGTTGAAAAACAAAAAGAAATCCAAAAAAAAAAAGATGTGTTGTATTTACTTCCGCGGCTGTGAGCAAGGTTCTCTCATTTCAGAGATGAATTTGAGTCTCTTGATGATATGGGAATATTAGAAATTACTAATCTTTCACTTGATGAGCCTGAATTAGAAGCTATGATATTTATTGAAGATGATATAGATGTTCAAAGACAGACCACTGAAGAAGCTAATCATATCATTCCTTCTATTGAATAGTTGAAACTTCATGTGCTAGAAAATTTATGTTTATGCTTTTGTTGTTGTACTAGACATTTAATACTTATATTTTGATATGATAAACTACAAGGCTACAAATGATGTTGTTGTCATTTTTTTTTGTAATTTCAAATATTATGCTTTGATTGCTTTCTTAATTTTTCTGTATGATTTATAAACTATAATGCCGTGTCCGCGCCATACCCGTATCCTATATTTTTAAAAATTGATGTGTCCCGTATCCGTATCGTGTCGTATCCGTATTGCCGTATCCGTATCGGTGCAACATAGCCAAATAGGGAGTGTGGGTGGCTGGGTGCATTTAGTTTTTGGAAATTTTATTAAAAAACGCCTTTGGAAATTTAATTATGGATGAGATTTAAGTTTTATTTGATTTCACTCAAATCTTCTTGCATTGCCTACACTCAAATTAGCTGATGTTCAAAGGGAAGCTGTACATTGGGAGGCAGTTGGTGAACCCTTCATTTTTTACAACACTGCTAACATTATTGTGAAATTTTGGATCTCACTAAGATTAACAAAAATGGTGCAGTTTTCCTAATCAAACGTTGCATGACTGAAAAATAACTCTGAAATAAAATTGTATGGAAAAATGTCTATCCTCATAGAAGGATAATAGTTTATCCTGGCCTATACAGATCCACTCACATACACACCAGATACACTAGCCTCATATGTAATCATACATTTCAAGAACTCTCATGTCATCATATCTGCATTTTGTATTGCAATTCACAGAGCCACATAAAACTCTAATCAGCAATCAGCATTCAAAATTACCAAAAACAAATAAACATTACCATATTTATACTAAGAATAAATAAAAGTTACTAAGATCTGGAAGAAGTAAAAAAAAAAAAAAAAGTGAACTTCTAATGGATTTTAAATAAGTACAGGTTAATAATCATAGATGATGTTAGTGTTATTACCGAAGGCATCCATGAACTTTGGATCCCCACCGGGTGATTTAAGATCTGGGCAAATCAACAGAAAGAGACAATATTAGCTTTCATGTCTGCCCTAGAAAATAAATAGCCGTCATTAGCTCTGGAACTGCATTTTTGTCTGCATCAGAAAGCTCATCAATTTGTAAATATAATGATAGCAAATACACTAGCCACCCAGCAATAGAATTAAGATTAAAGTTAATCAAGCCTACATTTTTTTTTACAAAATAAATTATTTGTTTTTTAGTTTAATATTCTTATTGTTTCCTCAGCTTACTAAGACGAGCAGAATTACCACTTAGTAGTTTTATTTCCTATTCCAAATACAAGGCACATGCTCAGGTCTAAACGAAAAAAATATTTCATTTTGTACATATTGCAGGTGTTCCATCTGTTGACGGTCTAATTTGGTAGTCTATTACGGGATCTGTATGTGATCAAATGTCAAATTCAAAGGTTCATATTAAGCCACACAACCATCATGAGAAATAGATTAAAAAAATGTTCGAAGATGGGCAACTGCAGCACTATCATTTGCAACAGAATATGCTAATAAGATGGCAAATAAAGGGAAGGCAAATATTATGTCGCAAAGTAATTGAACTGTTTTATTGTTTGGCATTAAGTTTCAAACTACATAAGATGTCATGTATGTACTTCTACAGGACCTCTATAATCATTCAAAAAGTGAAACCAGAAGTAAAAGGCACAATCTTCGGCTATGTCCACAAATCTGGAAAAGAAAGTAAATAACAGCAATAACTTTTTAAGGTATGTAGAGATAATGCTCAATTCCAGTCGTTTAAGCTAAAAAAAATCAAGATTTAGGGGAAATAAATCATGGAGAAAGGAAAAATAGTTTTAATTGTTCACAGTATTGGAATTGCTTTTTATAGCGACAAAAATAGCTGTCAAATTGAAGATTGCATCGATTTTTATAGTTATGAACTCACACAAAGTCAGAAAGGGAACAAACCAGATGCAGGGTGCCGGAGTAAATTTAGTCGCCGTTGTTGAGCGAATGCAAGCACAACAGCATCTTCCACCTAAAAATCAATGTGGGCAAAAGCAAATATGGAGAACCCGAGTTAATTGTAGCAAGATTAAACAAACGGTTTAAAAAGGATTAGAAATCGATTAGGATGAAGACAAGTAGCATATGGTGCACCGCAGTTTAGGCAAAACCAAAAAATTCATACAAAAAGGCATGAACAGAGATAATCGGACTTATTCATCTAGTTTATTATTGGTTTGGATCTGATTCCAGAAATGGATCTGATTCCAGAAATGGAGGACAGTTGAGACCAGTACTAGCCAGCTTGATTCAACAAACATGAAGCAAATCTAGCGCAACATAGTTGACACATTTTTGTGCCGATGGGGTCGAATTTGGTTCGACGGGGTTCAATTTGGCAAATTGAGTTCAATCGAAGACAATCAGATCCGATTTGGCTCGATTTGGGTCGAGTCGGCACAAAAATGTGTCAACAAAATAACCCCAATAAGTGTGGTGAGCAAATAGAAGTACGACACACGTATTGGCGTTGATCAATAGTTATCAAATAAGATCTTTCAAATCAAATAGGGTATGATTTGGAAGTGAAAGAGGGATATGTGAAAGCCTAAATTTGGATTAGAAAAGATCTACAAAATAAGGAGATTTCTTTCAATCACCTTATGGAAGAGTTTTAGATGGCTCTTGGAAGAGAGATTTAGAAGTATTTTTGCAACTTCTAAAGAAATTTCTAGGGACATTTGGTATCTCTAGGAAGGTTTTGCTGTGATTAGAAGTGTTCTAACGACTTCTAAAAAGGTTTAGGGATGTCTTTCTATCTCCCAAATAGCTAGAGAGGTATTTTGGCTATCACCTACAAGTTCAAGGATACCTTTGACTATCAATTGGAGAAAATATTAGAGATATTTGGTGTCTCTAAAAAGGCCTTAGGGATATTTTGCTATCTTCTGAAGGGCTAGGGGTGTTTTGGCTATCACTTACAAGTTCAAGGATGTTTTGGCTATCACTTCGATAAAAGATTAGGGGCATTTGGTGTCTCTAAAAAAAAGATCACCGGGATATTTTATTATCTCCTAAAAGTTTAGGGGCTTTTTGGCTACCACTAAAGGTATTTGACAACCACAAAAAGTCTAGATTTGGATAGATCTATTGATGTTCAATTTGGGTAGAACAAGATCTAAAAGAATGAGCTAGGAAATACCATAGAAGGTTTGGATTCTACCTAAACTCACGATTTGCTAAGAAGACTCTGTTATGCCGGTCCACCTTGGACCGGCTCAACCTGGACCGGCCCAGCCGGTCCGGGTTTTCTCCAGGCGGAGACGGGCCAGAGATCAGGCGGAAGAAGGAAAGGGGGCTGGGGTGGGGTCCGCTTGCAATTCAAACATGATTTAAGTATTTTTGGAGGGAGAAGGAAGGGTAGAGAAGTCCTTTTGCGTTTATTTTGTATTAGATTGTATTAATAGGGAGTTATGAGAGGATTAGGGTTTCATCTTGATTTTGAAAAGAGATTTGTCTTCTAGGTTTTCTTGCTTGGGCTCTTGGCGTTGCCGGAGATTGTTGGAGAGTTTTTCCTTCCTCTCGGATTGAAGGAAACTTGTATCTTTATTGTCTTTTGCATCGACTAGTGAAATTTCTATCGTTTGCAATTGTTTCTCCTATTCTCTCTACGATTCTTCTCAGATTTTTTCCAATGTTTTTGTGCTTGGTGGTTGTTTTCCATAGATAGAAAACAGCGGATTATTAGTGATTTGGCTTAGATCCGATAGGAATCACTTGAAATACTCAAGTGGTACCTATCAAATTGGTATCAGAGCGAAGATCCGGACGGTGGGGGGCTGTTTTCCACTGTTTCGCTGCAGATTTTTGCTTTTTGGAAGGGATCCGGAGACCATTTTTGGGTTCCCATGGCATCTAAACGTGTAGAAGTCTTGGAGACCGAAGTGGGTCAATTTAAGGCGGATCTGGAGGAGAAGATGGCGAGGTTGAGTGAGAATATGGAAGGGAAATTCATGGCATTGGAGGAGATGATGAAAAAGTTGTTGGAAGGGCAAGCAAGAGCTGTGCCAGCGGAGGAAAGAGGAGAAGGTAGTGGGAGCAAGGGTAAGGAGAAGGCAAATCCGGAAGGGGAAGAGGAGGTGGAACTGCTTGGTAGCAATGGAAGAATGCTACATCGGGAGTCCATCAGGAGGGAAGAGCAGGAAAGAAGGAGAGACTTCAGGGAAGAAAGAGAGGATGATTGGCGTCGTCAGAGGCCCGACCCAGTGGACCGGCCATGGGGGATTCATAACCACCATGGCGGAGCGCGAGGGGAAGATGGCTATCGACGGCCGAGGAGGGAGGATGTGCCCCGATATGGAGAAAGAGGAACTTGGGAAGACCCCATTGCCTGGGACAGAGGAGGCCATGGGGGGAACAGAGCATACGGGATGGACACGAGGGCCAGGAAGCTGAAAATGCCTGTCTTCGAAGAGGGAAATGTGGATGAGTGGATCCACAAGGTGGAAAGGTACTTTGCAGTGAATGGCCTTATGGAGGAGGAGAGATTGATGGCTGCTAGCATGTGCTTGGAAGGGGCGACTTTTGCCTGGTTCAAGTACATGGATAAGTGGGATCCGGTGAGAACGTGGAGGGATTTCAAGGAGGCCATCAGAGAGAGATTCAGGGGGGGGCAGCCCATGGGAGATCTCCGAGCAGTTCTATGCCCTCACTCAGGAGGGGACAGTGGAGGAATACAGAAAGAAATTCGAGAGTCTGGTGGGCGACATGGAGGGCTTATCGAACAGCACGTTGGGGGGAAACTTTA
Organism: Dendrobium huoshanense; assembly: GCA_016618105.1. Lineage (NCBI taxonomy): Eukaryota > Viridiplantae > Streptophyta > Magnoliopsida > Asparagales > Orchidaceae > Dendrobium > Dendrobium huoshanense. Next base: position 64,284,217 of record CM028358.1, on the reverse strand, counting down.
TGAAGGAGCTCAAGCCAGAAATTAGGGATGCTGTGAAGGTCATGAGACCGAGAGACCTGAGGGAGGCAATGGAGTTGGCTCAGCTGGTGGAGAACCAGAAGACCAACGCTCGAAGTTGGCGGAACAACCACTCAGGAGGTCCCACCAGGACTACTACCACTTACTTGGCTCCAAAAGGGCCAAGCCCTAGTGTCCCTAGAGAGAGTGGAAAGGAGAAGAACGGGGTGACTAAAACTGCAGGAAGCTTCAAGAAATTGACTAAGGAGGAGATGCAGGAGAAGAGGGCCAAGGGCCTTTGTTTCAGATGTGAGGAGAAGTTTGTTCCAGGGCACAGATGCAAGGATCGCGCTCTTCGGGCTCTCACCGTCTATATAGACGAGGCGCCTGAGGAGGGTGATGACTCTGATGAGGAGCAGAGTGACCCCCAGTTGGAGGTGGCCGAGGTATCCCTCAATTCTGTGATGGGATTTACTCCTAGTCATACCATGAAGGTGAAGGGGAAGATCCATGGGAGGGAGATAGTAGTACTGATCGATAGTGGGGCCACCCACAATTTCATATCCACCCAGGTGGCGGAGGAGCTGGGGATGGAGTCTACTGAGACAGGCAGTTATGGGGTAATGATGGGGACAGGAAAGATTGAGTCTAGCACGGGGATCTGCAAGGGGGTGGAGATGAGCCTACAGGAGATCAGGGTGGTGGAGGATTTCCTACCCCTGAGGTTGGGTAGCACCGATGTTATTTTGGGCATGAAATGGCTACAAACCTTGGGTGAAACCAAGGTGAACTGGGGAACCATGGTGATGGAACTGATGGTAGAAGGCAAGAGGGTGAAGCTGAGGGGGGAACCAGGTTTGTCCAGAGCTGGAGTGTCACTCAGGTTGATGGTGAAAATTATCCATGAGGAAGGAGGTTTCCTGGTGGAGTTGCAGAGCTTGGAGGATCAACAGGAGGGGGAAGAAAAATCCATTCCTGCGTCGGTTCAGCCCTTTCTACAGGAGTTCGAGGATGTGTTCCAACCTCTGGTGGGACTCCCACCTGACAGAGAGCGGGAGCATCAGATCATCCTGAAAGAGGGAGTCTCCCCTATCAGTGTGAGACCTTATAGATACCCTCAGGTGCAAAAAGATGAGATTGAGAAATTGGTGGGGGAAATGCTAGAAGGGGGGATCATTCAGCCCAGTGTGAGCCCTTTCTCTAGCCCAGTTCTGCTGGTGAAAAAGAAGGATGGGAGTTGGAGGTTCTGTGTTGACTACAGAGCTCTCAACAAAGAGACAGTGCCTGATAAGTTTCCCATCCCTGTGATTGACGAGTTGATGGATGAGCTGCATGGAGCTGCTTTGTTCACCAAAATTGATCTGAAGTCAGGCTATCATCAGATCAGGATGAGGAAGGAAGATGTGCAGAAGACAGCCTTCAGGACTCATGAGGGCCACTACGAGTTTCTGGTGATGCCTTTTGGCCTCACCAATGCACCAGCGACATTCCAGGCATTGATGAACCGGATCTTCAAGCCACACCTTCGCAGGTTTGTGTTGGTATTTTTTGATGACATTCTCATCTATAGCAGGACTGAGGAGGAGCACCTAGAACACCTGAGAGTGGTGTTGGGGGTGCTAAGGGAGCATCAGCTGAAGGCCAATTTCAAGAAGTGCGACTTCGCTCAGGCACAAGTGGAGTACCTGGGACATGTGATATCCCAGGAGGGAGTGGCTGCAGACCAGTCCAAGATAGAGGCAATGCTGGCCTGGCCTCAACCCAAGTCCTTGAAGGGGCTCAGAGGATTTTTGGGACTGACCGGCTACTACAGGAGGTTCGTGAGAGGGTACAGTACCATAGCAGGACCACTGACAGAGCAGTTGAAGAAGGACAATTTTTTATGGGGGGAAGCAGCTTCTGAGGCTTTTGAGAAGCTTAAGAAAGCCATGACTACGGTGCCAGTGCTTGCTCTGCCAGACTTCAACCAGGTGTTTGTGTTGGAGACAGATGCTTCAGGCTACGGATTGGGAGCAGTATTGATGCAGAACCACAGGGCCATAGCTTACTTCAGTCAGGTACTGTCGTCCCGGGCTAGGCTGAAGTCGGTCTATGAGAGAGAGCTGATGGCGATTGTACTGGCCATCAAAAAGTGGAGACCTTATTTATTGGGTAGACATTTTATTGTCAGGACTGATCAGAGGAGCCTGAAATACTTGCTAGAGCAGAGGATGGTCACAGAGGAGCATCAGAGGTGGTTGTCCAAACTGCTCGGATATGATTTTGAGATCCACTATCGGCCAGGATTAGAGAATAAGGCAGCGGATGCCTTATCACGCTGTATGGGGGAGCTCCAGGGGATTGCTGTATCAGTACCGGTTCTGATTGATTGGGGAGCCATCAAAGAGGAGAGCATCCAGAATGAGGAGCTAAGGAGAATCAAAGAAGAGGTGCTATCAGATGAAAACAGCCACCCAGGCTACTCAGTGGTGGGAGAAAGACTGTACTATCAGGGAAGGAGTGTGATCCCTAGGTCTTCCATTCATATTCCCCAACTGCTACAGGAATTTCATGGGAGTGCCATAGGAGGGCATTCGGGAGTGCAGAAAACCTATAGCCGGTTAGCTGCTGAATTGTACTGGAAGGGGATGAGGAAAGACATAGAAGAGATGGTGGCTAAGTGTGATACCTGCCAGCGGAACAAGTACATGACGATGGCACCAGGGGGATTACTACAGCCCCTGGCCTTACCAGAGAAGGTTTGGGAGGAGATCACTATGGATTTCATTGATGGGCTTCCAAAATCAGAGGGATATACAGTTATATTTGTAGTGGTCGACAGGCTGAGCAAATATGCTCATTTCATTCCCTTAAGACACCCGTACACAGCGGTGTCTGTAGCAGCAGCATTTGTGAGGGAGATAGTCCGCTTGCATGGGGTACCAGAGTCTATTGTGTCGGATAGGGACAAGGTGTTCCTGAGCCATTTTTGGAGGGAGTTATTTAGGATGCAGGGCACAGTATTGAAGAGGAGCACAGCATATCACCCACAGACTGATGGGCAGATGGAGGTGGTGAATAGAAGCTTGGAGACATACTTGAGATGCTTTGTGTCTGAGACACCGAAGCAGTGGGCCAAGTGGCTGGCCTGGGCAGAATACTGGTACAACACCTCATCTCACTCGGCTACCAAGATGACACCTTTTAAGGTGTTATATGGAAGAGACCCCCCACACCTGGTACACTACAGCCATAGGAGTACTCCAGTATCTGCAGTGGATCAACATTTGAAGGAAAGAGATCAAGTGTTGGACGAGCTCAAGAGGCATCTTCTCAGAGCCCAACAGATTATGAAGAAACAGGCGGACAATAAAAGGAGGGATATACAGTTTGGAGTTGGAGACAAGGTCTACTTGAAGCTCCGACCATACAGGCAGAGGACTATATCCCAGAGGAGAAATGAGAAGCTAGCAGCAAGATATTTTGGCCCTTTCGAAGTGGAGGAGAAAATCGGGGAGGTGGCATACAGATTGAGGCTTCCTTCAACAGCCAGAATACACCCCGTTTTTCATGTATCACAGTTGAGGAAAGTGGTGGGGGAGCATGCAGTAAGCCCAGAGCTGCCCAGCACATTGAGGGAAGACATGGAAGTGACACTGGAGCCTCTAGCGGTAGAAGGAGTGCGCATCAATGAAAAGGGGGAAAAGGAAGTGAAGATTAGGTGGAGCGGCCTCCCAGATTATGAGGCCACATGGGAGGCCTTGGAGAGGATTGCAGTGCAGTTCCCTGCCTTCCACCTTGAGGACAAGGTGGTACTTTGGGAAGGGGGTAATGTTATGCCGGTCCACCTTGGACCGGCTCAACCTGGACCGGCCCAGCCGGTCCGGGTTTTCTCCAGGCGGAGACGGGCCAGAGATCAGGCGGAAGAAGGAAAGGGGGCTGGGGTGGGGTCCGCTTGCAATTCAAACATGATTTAAGTATTTTTGGAGGGAGAAGGAAGGGTAGAGAAGTCCTTTTGCGTTTATTTTGTATTAGATTGTATTAATAGGGAGTTATGAGAGGATTAGGGTTTCATCTTGATTTTGAAAAGAGATTTGTCTTCTAGGTTTTCTTGCTTGGGCTCTTGGCGTTGCCGGAGATTGTTGGAGAGTTTTTCCTTCCTCTCGGATTGAAGGAAACTTGTATCTTTATTGTCTTTTGCATCGACTAGTGAAATTTCTATCGTTTGCAATTGCTTCTCTTATTCTCTCTACGATTCTTCTCAGATTTTTTCCACTGTTTTTGTGCTTGGTGGCTGTTTTCTATAGATAGAAAACAGCTAGATTTGATAGATCTATTAGATGTTCAATTTGGGTTAGAACAAGATCTAAAAGAATGAGCTAGGAAATACCATAGAAGGTTTGGATTCTACCTAAACTCACGATTTGCTAAGAAGACTCTTATTTGGGGATGTCTACACTTAGTATTTGGTACTAAGATTGAAATTTGAATTTTTTTTGGAGAAAGAAAAGATTGACTTTCCTTTGAAGAAAGATGAATTTGATTTCCTTTGAGGAAAGATGGATGATTTGAAATTTTAAACCAAGGTTTTGGTAATACGGACCCAGTCTACAACTAGATGAAAAGAATATTTCTCTTTAGAAGAAATATTCATTCATTGAATGAGAAATTTGGAAACAATCAATTGTATTATTTCTTGAGGTAACGTCAGTTGATAGGCAACATAAGACGTTTATCATTGCAATCAATTAATTGGTAAGACCTACCTTGATAGGCTTTTTCTACAACAAAGGGTCCTCCCAAGTAGGCTCGAACTTGCAACCAATTTTGCAGAGAGCTAGAATCGGTCTGCGAAGAACTAAGACTAAGTTGCCAACCTCAGCGGAGGGCCAAAAAATCCGTTGGAGAAATTTTGTCATCCTCGACAGATTGAGATATTTTGTGATCGAGCATGACATAAAAAATAATATATTATCCTGAAAGACAAAAATATCATTTTGATATAGACTTCATAACAAAAATCACAATTTTAATTTTAATAGAGATTTTTCCTCATTCAATATTTGATTGAATAGAGTTTATTTTATTCTGTGATAAATATGCTCCATAAAGGCAAGCCCTATGATTAATTACATCACAAGCATTTATTACTTGAGAACACTTTTGATTAAACTAGTGGGTTCTTCAAGTTGTCGACCTACCAACTGACTTTTGTATTGTAACGTTGGCACTCTAGACTTATATAGAGGATTGCCAATATAAAAGGAAGTCTCCTAGATCATCTATCCATGGTGGAAAATTACTATGAGATCACAAGCTATGGACTTTTATGTTGCTGACGTAAAGGTTGAGGGCCTTCTTCACGGTAGGTGGCATCATCATTCTAAAACCCGAAAACTGCCATTCAGATGCGTCGCACGCATTTCGATGCGCCACGACGAATTTAGGCAAAATTTTAAAGTAGTCGGAATTCGACGAAATATATTTTATTAAACTCTACGTAAAATTTCGATCGAAACGGTATAAAGAACGTATACCAAATTTCGTAGGGTTTGAAAATTAAAAATCACCGAAGAAGTTTAAATAATTTTAAACCATTTCTTCCCTTTTAACCCTTCATGAGCCAGTAGAGAAGAAATTGGAAAGAGGGGCACATGCATAATTTGGCTCTTACCTAATTTCCCTAAATCCCCATCCGCCTAAGGGACCGAACATTTCGGTCCCTTGGCTCGTTCGTTCGGCCACACGCGAGAGGAAGAGAGGGCGACGGCTTGGACTTGGCGAGCGGCAGCCGACGGGTTTCCGACGGAGGTTTAGAGGGGAAATCAAAGGGAAAGGTTTGAGGAAGAGGAAAGGTAAGATTTAAACTTGAAAATCTTGTTCTTTTCCCTTAGATTTTCATGAACCAAATATTTAGGGTTTTGCTTTTGATGGGGTTTTCTTCAGAAAAGTGTTAGGGCTTATTTATGTCTATGTTTTCAATTCATAAAAAATGAATTTTCTTAAGAAAAACCTTAGTTTCCAAAATTAGGGTTTCTTTTAAATGAGATTTTATTTAAGAATGTTGTTTGGAGATGTTTAGAAGCATGTTTAAGCAAGAAATTGAATTTTGTTTCTATAGATTTTTGGAATTTTAAATTAGGGCTTTTCCTAATTTTGTAAATTGAAGCTTGCATGTTAATTATTATAGAGGTATTAAGTTAATGTGTCATACTTTAAAACTATGGGAGCGAGTTATGGAGCATAGGCTGCGGCGTGATACTGATGTTTCTCAAAATCAATTTGGATTCATGCTTGGTAGGTCGACTATGGAAGCCATACATTTATTAAGAGGTTTGATGGAGAAATATAGAGAAAATAAGGAGGATATACATATGTATTTATTGATTTAGAAAAAGCATATGATAAAGTTCCAAGAGAAGTGTTATGGAGAGTTTTTGAAAAGAAAGGAGTCAATAATGCTTATATTCAAAACATTCAAGATATGTATGCAGGAGCTATTACTTGTGTTCAAACACAAGGTGGATTGACCAAGTATTTCCCTATTTCGGTTGGGTTACATCAAGGATCAGCCTTAAGCCCATATCTTTTTGCTTTAGTCTTGGATGTTCTCACTAGACATTTGCAAGAGGATGTACCTTGGTGTATGCTTTTTGCTGATGATATTCTTCTTGTTGATAAGAATAGAGAGGGAGTTGAAGGTAAACTTGAATTATGGAGGTCAACCTTAGAGTCTAAAGGTTTTCGCTTGAGTAGATCTAAAACGGAATATATGGAGTGTAATTTTAGTAGTAATAGACCTAGTGAGGGGATTGTGACTTTGAGCGATCAAGTCATTAATAAGAGTACACGTTTTAGATATCTTGGATCTATTGTTCAGAGTGATGGTGAAATAGATGAGGATATTATCAGTAGAATTCAAGTTGGATGGTTGAAGTGGAGGAATGCATCGGGCTTGTTATGTGATAGAAATGTACCCCTCAAACTTAAGAGAAAATTCTATAAGATGGTAGTGTGGCCTGCAATGCTTTATGGTGCCGAATGTTGGCCATTAAAAGAGAAGCATAATACTAAGTTAAGTGTGGCATAGATGAGGAAGCTCAGGTGGATGAGTGACTTTACCCTTAGAGATAGGATACGAAATGAGCATATATGTGAAAAGGTTGGAGTAGCTCTAGTAGAAGATAAGATTGGAGAGAGTCGCCTTAGATGGTTTGGTCACATAAAACGGCGGCCTTCCGATGACCCGGTTAGGAGAGTAGATGTATTAGATTTGACTTATGTTAAGAAAGGTAGGGGTAGACCTAAAAAGACTTGGTTAGAAAATATTAGGAATGACCTTTCTTTATGAGATTTAAACAAGAATTTGACTTTTAATAGGACACAATGGAGAAAAAGAATTCATGTAGCCGACCCTACGTAGTGGGATAAAGGCTTGATGTTGTTGTTGTTGTTGAAGCTTGCATGTTAACTAAATTTATTCCTAAGGGTCATGGGAGGTCTCTAATTAAGAGAAATTGAAATTTTGAGAAAAAAATAAATTTTTTCTAAATTTTTTATGTATTAATCCGAAAATTTAATGCCCTAAATTTATAATTAGGAAAGAGGGATGTTTTATTATGCAAACTTAATAATATTAGTGAAGCATTAGATTTCCCAAAATTTGGTTTTAGGTAAAACCGAAAACTACATTTAAATTGTTTTTATTGAAGGGATCTGATAAAATACATTAGATTATGGGTTAATAATAAAGTCATTACGACATTACCAATTAGGATCGATTTATGATTTATTTTAATTAGGATCTATATTAGGTAAAGTTTACCTTAGATTTAAGACTTATGTTATATGTGATGAACATGCTTTATGTGATAAACATGCTTATGTGATAAATAAATGTTTTAGGGTATGCGTAGGTGAATGAGTATTAATGAGCTTAAGGGAAGTAATTAGGTATGACATGTGTAGGGTGTTTAGTGATTTTGGTTGATATAAGAGGCTTATATAGTAACTTTTCCTTAGGACTTGAGAAGAGAAGATATTAAGGAGAGATTGGAGAAAAGACACTTTCAAAGGGCAACATTTAAGGTAGGACATGTTCCTTTATATTTTTGTTTTTAAATGTCTCCTTAGTTGATACATATTAAATGCATATGAAATGTCCTTCTTACTTGATAGAAATGTACATTAAATTTTCTATGAATTAATGCATATTTGATGTTCTCAAGCATATTAGAGTTCTTATTATGTGATAGTAAGCATTGCATAGAAGTCACTTTTATGAAAAGTTGCCTCATACTTAATGTATATGAATGATATGAAAATGCTACATTACCGATCTATGTTTTAATGAAAAGAATGGGTGAATGATTGTGCATATTGGCGGAGTACCAAATATGGTGCAAAAGAACAAATACGGCTCGTATGAGCAATATGACCCTTTGGGGCAAAAGAGGAAAGGAAAATGAATGGCCAAAAATATGTTTGTGTACCTGATCAATACACTTATGGTACTCAAATACGGTTGTATAAGATAAAGCATAAGCAAGCATAAACATAAAACATATGACATACCATGGTTTAAAATTGCACAATATGAGGCTCGCCTTTGATCAATTCTAGTAAAAAACGCTCGATGATTACGCCTCGAGTTTTTTTTATAAGATTTGTGCTCAACTTGGTTGAGGCCCGTCTTGAGGTCCGCCTCGCATCACTAGCACCAGGCTTACGCCTCATGCTATATATATTAAAACTTACATAAATCTTGAAGTAAATGCCCGACATTGGACTCTATAGGAGAGGAGGAAGGGGAGAGAGTAGTTCACAATAATGATGATTCAAATGAAGAACCCCTTAGTGATGATATTGCTGATGACTTATGAGTTCTTATGTGATATTTCATTGCTATTTATTTTTGGAAATCGAAATTATATGTTAATGAAAAGAATATTGGGATTTCGGAAAGATAGAATTTTGAGTTGAACTATATTTTATGTTGTCTTATTATTGAGATATTTTTTATTTCGCTTTATATCTTATGCTTTTTTATGTTTTATATTATTCACTCATTAGTATATAACAAATTTATCATTTTATGTTTACGCGATCTTTTGATTTTGAGGCTTACGCCTCAAAACGCCTTGAGGCTTACTCGCCACACGAATGAAAAACGCCTCAATACCCGAATACGCAATTTTTAACATTGTGACATACATAAGGCATATGACATTCATAAGAAATATGAGCTATCATATCACATGTAGCATATACATAAGAACTAGCATATGTAGCAAAATAATCAAGACATTTTACTTCTAGCATACATGTAAATTTTCTTTTAAAAAACATGTGAAAATGTTAGAGTTAGTGTTTCCTATTGAGCTATAGCTCATTCCTTCGTTTTGGGATATTTTCAGGAGAACCCGCTGCAAAGAATGGCTGACCGCCCTTAGTTCACCTACAGTCATAGAGGACGGAATAACATGTTCCGCTTATGTCTTTTTAGTTGTAGTTTACATTTTTAGGTGGTTTAACATGAATGATAGATTTTTATAACCACATTTGTATATATGAATCTTCATATGAAATGATATGCAATATTTAATACAATTTGAAAAATGTTTAGAGGCGCTTTTAGTTTCATTTTGATTCTTAAATGCATGTTTTAAGAAAATTGAAATGTTCTGAACGTCCGACAACTGTTCCCGCCTCATCTACACGAACTCACCGGGCCGGATCGTGACAATCATGGACATTAAAAGAGTAGAGAAGAGTATAAACAAATAGCAGTGGCTAATGATGAAAGATAAGATAAAAACATACCATTAAGCATCTCACTTCTCTATTATCTCCAATTTTTCACATTAAATGTTTAGAAATTTGTGTAATTTATTTTCCATATTGCTTCAATGTCTATTCAAAATTTGAGATTGGCCTAGATTTTCTTATCAACATTTGCTGCCCTCTATTTTATAACTTATTTAAAAAATATGAAAAGTAGCTTATTTAAAGAAAAAAAAATGAAGAATATTTTTCTAGTGTACTCCAAACAAAGGTGTGGGCTCCAAAAATTCGGCCCCGGCCTCTGCCCGCACTGTTGCTTTTCTTTTTCAGTGAGGGAGTTTTAACGGATTAAATTCCGGGGTAAATTTTGGAAGGCAGATGGATTTGTAGATAAGACACTACCCAGAGATTTCGCCCTCATTTTTTCGAGGACTTTATAATCTGAGTTTTGGTTTCTTATAGGCGCATGCCCTTATAGTTAATTACCTCTCCCGATCACGAGAGAGAACTTTTGATTAAGGCTAGTCGTCGGTCAGATACGTAGATGATACATGTTATCTGGCATATAGTAGCAGCAATGGGCATAGGGATTTGGGAATTATTGGAAGTTGGAAATTTGAAAAGTTTGATATTTAAAATAAAAATTTTCATCACTTTGCACTTAAAGTAGATGGTGGGGGAATGGATGATAGACCCGATCAAGATCTCATGGTTTCGTCGTCCCGGGCCATCATGGTCCCTGGTCTACTTAGTCAGAGGAGGTATTCGACCCAACCTGACAGAAGGATCCTTATCGGCAGCCATGGGTTGCTTCATCCAAGGGTACCTTGTAGACCTGGGGTGAATATTTGCCTAAGGGGACAAATTTGAATCCACCTTAGCTAACAGAGGGCTTTGTGCCCTATCGATTATATCATATTGATTCATATCTCAAGGATTTGATGCCACTAAGGAGCGTATTGGCTTTGACCATAACTGGTATTTTGTGGTGCCATTTAGCGGCAAAACCACTCGGTTCAGAGGGCCCCAGGTAATAACCGTTTATCCTGCGGTGCCATTTGGCGGCAAAACCGCCGGTTAGAGGACACGTAGCACGTCCTTACTGGCAGGAGATTATTTGAGAATGGATCATAGTGATATTTTCGACTAGGCATTAGCTCTATGTGAGCTGGAGTAAATTTTCAAAGTCCACCTCGACAAACTGTTGCGGATGGTGGATGAATTTTGCTTTAAGTTATTTGATAGTTGGATTTTAATTTTAAATATTTTTGAGATTTTGAGATTTTTTTTTGGATTTTAGTGGGTATTTGGAATAACATTTGAAAATATTTGTGAACCCCTCCGGTTGAGATAAACATTCAACACAACCATCATCGGGGTGCAAGGGGCTACTTCTCTTTGTTGATTGAACCCTACGACCCTATCAACTTGCCGATAGGGGATCGGGTTTCATAAGTTTTATGCCCTTATGAGTGAATTCTCTTAATTATAGGCCTTTAAGGCCTAATATGAATGTATTAAAATAAATATACCGGTCGTCACAACCGTATATTTATTTGATGATTCGAACCCTGTCGACTCCTATTGATCCGTATAAAAGGATCGGTTTCGAATCTTGAATTCACTCATTAACCCGTATAGCATCCCTAGACATCACGTGTGTACCCATAACACGCTCGCCGGGGCCCATACGGGTGTTTGGGGGCATTTCATAATTAAACCCTATCGACTCCCACTTAGAAGGATCGAGTTTCGTAGGCTTTATGCCTTTATTAGTGAATTCTCATGATTATAGGCCTTGAAGGCCTAATATGAATGTATTAAAATAAATATACCGGTCGTCACAACCGTATATTTATTTGATGATTCGAATCATATCGACTCCTATTGACCCGTATAAAAGGATCGGTTTCGAATCTTGAATTCATTCATTAAGCCGCGTAGCATCTCTAAACGTCACGTGTGTACCCATAACATGCTCTCCGGGGCCCATGCGAGTGTTTGGGGGGCATTTCATAATTAAACCCTGTCGACTCCCACTTAGGAGGATCGGGTTTCATAAGTTTTATACCTTTATTAGTGAATTCTCATGATTCTAGGCCTTGAAAGCATAATATGAATGTATTAAAATAAATATACCAGTCGTCACAACCGTATATTTATTTGATGATTTGAACCCTGTCGACTCATATTGACCCGTATAAAAGGATCGGTTTCGAATCTTGAATTCACTCATTACCCAGTGTAGCATCCATAGACGTCACGCGTGTACCCATAACACGCTTGCCGGGTCCCATGCAGGTGTTTGGGGGCATTTTATAATTAAACCATGTCGACTCACACTTAGGAGGATCGAATTTCATAGGCTTTATGTCTTTATTAGCGAATTATAATGATTATAGGCCTTGAAGGCCTAATATGAATGTATTAAAATAAATATACTGATCGCCACAACCGTATATTTATTTGATGGTTCGAACCATGTTGACTCTTATTGATCCGTATATAAGGAATGGGTTTGAACTTGAATTCACTCATTGACCCGCGTAACATCCCTAGACGTCATGTTTTTACCCATAACACGCTCGTCGGGGCCCATACGAGTGTTTGGGGGCATTTTATAGTTATTTGTTGAACCTTGCCGACACCTATTACTTAGGAGGATCGGGTTCGAATTTATTGAGTCGTGCAGCATCCCTAAACGTCACGAGTGTACCAATAACAAGCTCGCCATGGCCCATGCGTGTATATGATTGTGCTTACCCCTTGTGTACCTATGTGTATACAAACTACGGTGTACGCGCGGGGGGCATTCTGAGAATATTTATAAATCGCCTTCTGTCCACTTGTATGAATGTTGCGGATCTGGTGGCATGACATTGTAACTTGTAGACGCCTTTTGTCTGCTTATATATGTGTTGCAGATCCGGTGGCTTGTTGTAGTATCTTCTAGATCAGTTGTTTGCTGCTTTGTACAGATAGACTGCCGTGCACTACTTGCATGATTTGTGCAGGTAGATTATAATGCACTAACTAATCTCTTGCCTTTGCCAGTAGATGTTACTATATACTATAGTTTCCTTGCATCATTCTTGTAGACATCATATTAAGTTTATAATAGATTTCCTATATCAGCTTGTGGGAATTAGCATTTGTCGCATTCTTCATGCATTTTACTGTGGTCTTCAGTTCATATAGTGCATCTGCCACTGCCACAAGTAGGCAGGTAGATGTATTCCTTTACAGACTGAAATTGACTTCAGGATACTGCATTTACTGAAGTCTTTCTGCATCTACCCATAAGTGGCATGTCATACATACATCTGTATTCGTTGAGGGATTGTATGTATTGCAGATCTTCTATGAATGTGCTACTGCATTATTCATGAATGAATCATTGCATGCAGATTGATTTGTATGAATGATCTGAGATGATTTTTGTTCTATCTTCTCTTGCTTACATGCCTCTTGAGATATTGTTCTTCGCTTATCACAACTCTCAACATATATCATCAAATTGCATGATTGAATGAATACTATGAATCGATCATTATCATCTGCATGCTCTTCGTATTCTACTTGCGAGTATTGCATATTGATTATTATGACTTGTAGAGGATCAGTGTGTTCGCTTGATGTTGAGTGACGGTTGACTGCAAAGATGTTATGATCTCCACCATTTGTCATTTGTTATTGTTTATATGTAAGTTACTAAAAGTATCTCGGATCTTCAATTTCCATTCATGAGCAACTTGGATTTTATTATGATTGGTTTCTTATAGTCATTTGTAAACAACTTGAATGTATAAACTACTGTATCTTCTTGCATGATTGTTGTACGAACTGATGTCCAATTTAAACTTTATAGTTTGCAAGATTGTATATACTTCATTCTTGTATGTTGAATTGTCGTTGATGATGAAGATGCTATTGCATTCATTTGTACACATTTCATCCAGTTGATATGTTAATTTCTCGATAGTGAATGAAAACTTTGTATCGTTGGCTTCTGGCATGCCATTATATTTCCATCGTGGCTTTGTAGTCACATTATATTCTTCACAATCTTTCGTGAATTAGAAGTGAGATCATGCTTATAAGAGGGACTGCAACATGTATGTTGAATGTTGATATCATTGGTCATTAACATTTTCCTTTCATTTGGGGTGATCACTTCTTAACCTTCACAATGATTGTGTTGTTGATCTCAAGCACATTGTTATATATCTCAATTAATCCTTATTGACATGTGTTAGGCCGGCCCAGGAGGGGCCGGCTGGACCGGTCCAACCCAGACAGGTCCTCACCAATTCGAGGCGGAACCGAGCGGCACAGGCGAAACCAGCGGGGGGCCAAGGAGTTTTAGGAGGGAAATTTTGAATGAGAGGTGCTGTTTAGACAATTTGTAAAACTCCTTTATGGTTAATTAGGAGGTTAAGGGGGGATTTATCTTGAATTTGAATGTAATTTGGGATCTAGGGTTTGTGTTCTTGGGCTCTTGGTGTTACCGGAGATTTAGAGAGTTGTTCGTCCTCTCGAATTGACGAACATTGTATCGTTTGTTGTTTTCTTTCATCTCTTAGTGGAATACTAGTCTATTGCTTTTGTTCTCTTTCCGATTTCCTCTATTTTTCCTGTTGTTTTCCACTGTTTACTGTGCAAACAGCAGTATTTCTTGTTGTTTTCCTCTTCCGGTGCGATAGGATCACTTGAACTCAAGTGTTTCCTATCAAATTGGTATCAGAGCATCATCTTGGGACCATCGGCGGCTGAAATCCAGAAATTTCAATAGGTTTTTTGGCATTCGGAGGAAGTTTTCTTGTGACTCGTGGAAAGAAAGATGGCCGGAAAGAAGGTCGAAGTCCTGGAAGGCGAATTTGGCCAATTAAAATCAGATTTGGAGGGAAAATTTCTTGAAATCACCGCCAACAATGAAAGGTTGGAAGGGAAGTTCACGGCTATGGAAGAGATGATGAAGAAACTACTTGAAATAAAAATCAATCCGGCGACATCGGAAGTAAGAGAGACCATCGACGGCCATGGCGTATGAGGAAATCCGAACCCATTCCAGGGGAGGAGAATGCCGGAGGTGGAGATCCTTGAGGGGGAGAACGACATGCCTCCTCTAGAACCGCTTTCTAGAGAGGAGATGAGCCTGGGGTACGATAGAAGAGGTGCTGATTTTGTGGGAAGGGAAGAGATGCACCGCAGGGGTGCTGATTTTGAAGGGAGAATAGGAGAATATGATGAGAGGTTCGGGTATAATCGCCGGAGGGACGATCGGGATACTTGGGGAGCACCTCCTCATCATGGAATGGGAGGTTATGGAGGATACGGCGGATATTGAGGAGATCCCAAGGTGAGAAAACTGAAGATGCCCATCTTTGAGGGAGAGGATGACCATGGATGGATATACAAGGTGGAACGGTACTTTGCCGTCGACGGCTTGACAGAGGAGGAGAAGTTGACGGCGACAGGTCTGTGTTTGGAAGGAAAATCGCTAGCATGGTATCAATGGCGGGACAGGAGGGAGCCCATCCAGAACTAGAGAGAGTTCAAAGAATGCTTACTAGAGCGTTTCCGAGCCGATGGGGGAGAAGACTTCTATGAGCAATTCTTTGCCTTGACTCAGAAGGGGACCATGGCGGATTATCGCGATAGGTTCGAGTTCTTGGCCAGCAGGTTGGATCATATCTCAGAGTCAGCTTTGGAAGGGAACTTCATGAAAGGGCTGAAACCGGAGATACGATCAACAGTCAGAGTATTGGAACCGAGGAATTTAGGAAAAGCTATGGAACTGGCACAGCTGGTGGAAGATCAGAAGAAGTCAGAAAGGGGAGCTCGGGGGAATTACTCAAGGGGATCGTACAAAATGACGACCACTTTCTTACCATCCAAGGGCCAACCCCAGGGAGTTTGAAGGAAGTGCAAAAGGAGAAAACTGGAGGAGGAAATTGAGGACAGTTCAAAAAGCTGACTGAAAAAGAGTTGCAGGAAAAGAGGGCAAAGGGGTTGTGCTTCCAATGTGATGAGAAGTACATGCCGGGTCATAGGTGCAAAGACTGGACTCTTCAGGTTCTCCTCGTTTGTGAAGACAAGGAAGACGAAGAGGAAGGTGGGAGTAGGTCAGAAGAGGAGGCGAAGTTGCATCTGGATGTGGCAGAAGTCTCTCTGAACTCCGTGGTAAGATTCACTTCGAGTCACACTATGAAAGTGAAAGGGGTAATAACTGGCCATGAAATGGTGGTGTTGATAGATAGCGAGGCAACCCACAACTTCATTTCCACCTAGAATGTTGAGCTATTGGGGATGGAGTTAGTGGATACAGGAGGCTATGGGGTGATGATGGGCACAAGAAAGGTGGAGATGGGGAGAGGAGTTTGTAGAGTAGTCCTGAAGATTCAGGGGATCCAAGTGAGGGAGGACTTCCTTCCCTTGGAATTGGGAGTACTGACATCATCCTAGGGATGAAGTGGTTGTAGACCCTGGGAGAGACCAAGATCAATTGGGGCACATTGAAGATAGAACTGGAGGTGGGGGGAGAGAAGAGGGTGATTCAGGGTGATGCTGGGCTGACCAAGGCGGGGGTTTCTCTTAAATCTCTAATCAGGACTATTCAGGCGGAGGTTACTTAGTGGAGCTGCACCGTTTGGAAGGGGTCAAACTAGAGGAAGAAGGCAATATTCCTTTTTTAGCGCAGCCGCTCATTCATCAGTTTAGTGAGGTTTTTCAACCTCTCCAGGGGTTACCACCGCAGAGGGAGCTGGAGCATGCCATTACTTTGAAGGAAGGGGAGACACCGATCAGCGTTCGCCCTTATCGTTACCCTCAGATCCAAAAAGATGAGTTAGAAAGACTGATTCGACAGATGCTGGAGGCGGGGATCATAAGACTGAGTGTAAGCCCTTTTTCTATTCTAGTCCTCCTGGTCAAGAAGAAGGACGGGAGTTGGAGATTCTGTGTGGATTACTGGGCTCTGAATAAGGGCACTGTACCAGACAAGTTCCCAATTCCGGTGATTGATGAGCTATTGGACGAGCTATTTGGGGCAGTGGTGTTTTCCAAGCTGGACTTAAAGTCAGGATACCACCAGATCAGAATGAAGGAGGCAGACGTTCCCAAACCAGCATTCAGAACACATGAAGGGCATTATGAGTTTCTGGTAATGCCTTTTGGTTTGACTAACGCTCCTGCTACTTTTCAATCTTTGATGAATAGGATCTTCAAGCAGTACCTTAGGAAGTTCGTACTGGTATTCTTTGATGATATTTTGGTGTACAGCAAGACTGAGGGGGAACACTTAGAACACTTGAAGGTGGTTTTGAGAGTATTACAAGAACATCAGTTACAAGCCAACCTAAAGAAGTGCAGCTTCGCCCAAGCCAGTGTAGAGTACTTGGGACACGTGGTATCCCAATGAGTGGCGGCATATCAGAATAAAATAGAAGCAATGCAGAGGTGGCCAATGCCTAGAAACCTAAAGGAGTTAAGGGGGTTCCTAGGATTGACCGTGTATTACAGGAGATTTGTGAAGGGATATAGTGCTATCGCATGGCCTTTGACTGAGCAATAGAAGAAGGATGGGGAGAGGCAGCAACCCGGGCCTTTGAAAAACTGAAGGAAGCCATGATTACAGTTCCAGTGTTAGCGCTTCTAGATTTCAGCCAAGTCTTTGTAACGGAGACTGATGCGTTGGGATATGGGCTGGGGGCAGTGTTGATGCAGAATCACAGGCCAATAGCATACTTCAGTCAAGTGCTGTCAGCCAGGGCTAGATTGAAGTCAGTATATTAGAGGGAGCTAATGGCCATTGTCTTGGCTATTCAGAAGTGGAGGCCTTATCTTTTGGGAAGGCATTTCATAGTAAGGATTGACCAGAGAAGCTTAAAATATCTGCTAGGACAAAGGATGGTCACTGAGGAGCATCAGAGGTGGTTTATCCAAATTACTAGGCTATGATTTTGAGATCCAATATAAGCATGGGTTGGAAAACAAAGCAGCTGATGCCTTATCCAGATGTGTTGGGAAGCTTCAAGAATTAGTTGTGTCAATTCCATTGATGGTAGATTAGGGGGCCCTCAAGGAAGAAAATATGCTGAACGAAGAGTTGAGGAATATCTGGGAAGATCTGGGGAAGGACGAGGGTAGTAATCCTGGTTACTGCATTAAGGGGGAGAGACTATTGTATCAGGGGAGATTTTTGATGGCATGAACTTCCATACATATTCCCCACTTGTTGCAGAAGTTTCATGGCAACGCAGTTGAAGGTCATTCAGGAGTTCAGAAGACATACAAGAGGCTAGCATCCGAGCTCTACTGGAAAGGGATGCATAAAGATGTTGAGGAGATGGTGGCAAGGTGTGAAGTGTGTTAGAGAAATAAGTACATGGTCATGGCTCCGGGAGGACTACTACAACCATTGGCACTTCCAAACAAAGTTTGAGAGGAAGTGTCCATGGATTTCATTGATGGATTACCAAGATCAGAGAGGTTCACAGTTATCATGATGGTGGTGGACAGACTTAGCAAGTATGCACACTTCATTCTCTTAAGACATCCTTACACCGCAGTGTCAGTGGCGGCAGCGTTCATCAGGGAAGTGGTTAGATTCCATGGGATCCCTGAGTCGATTGTGTCTGACAAAGACAAAGTGTTCTTCAGCCAATTTTGGAGGGAGCTCTTCAGGATGCAGCGCACTGTTCTCAAGAGAAGTATCGCTTACCATCCATAGACAGACAGACAGACTGAGGTGGTGAACCGAGGATTGGAGACATATTTGAGGTGTTTTGCTTCTGAAACACCACGGATGTGGGCGAAGTGGTTACCTTGGGCCGAGTACTGGTACAATACATCATACCATTCTACTTCTCTGATGACTCCTTTCAAGGTGATGTATGGGAGGGACCTACCACACCTAGTGCACTATGGGAAAGGAAGCACACCAGTTTCTTCAGTGGAGCAATACTTGGAGGAAAGGAACAAGGTACTGGAAGAATTGAAGAGGCATCTTCTGAGGGCACAACAAATCATGAAAAAACAGACATATTCACATAGGAGGGACATACAGTTTGAAGTGGGAGAGAATGTGTACCTAAAACTGCGCCCCTACAGGCAAAAGACAGTTGATAGAAGGGGGAACGAGAAGCTGGCACCAAGATACTTCGGTCCGTATGAGGTGTTGGACAGAATTGGGGCCGTGGCGTATCGACTGAAGTTACCACCAACAACCACCATACACCCAGTGTTCCATATATCCCAGTTGAGAAAAGCTTTGGGGGAGCATGCAACTAGTGAAGAATTACCAGCTACACTGACTGAGGATCTGGAGGTAATTTTAGAACTACTAGAGCTTGCAGGAGTGAGGTCAGATAAAGAAGACAACAAAGAAGTGCTGATTAGATGGAAAGACCTCCCTGAATTTGAGGCTACGTGGGAGCCGTTTGAAAGAATGAAAGTTCAATTCCCTTCCTTTCACCTTGAGGACAAGGTGAGTCTTTGGGAGGGGAGTACTGTTAGGCCGGCCCAGGAGAGGCCAGCTGGATCGGTCCAACCTGGACCGATCCTCACCTATTCGAGGCGGAACCGCACGGGGCGGAACCGAGAGGCACAGGAGAAACCAACGGGGGGCCAAGGAGTTTTGAGAGAGAAATTTTGAATGAGAGGGGCTGTTTAAACAATTTGTAAAACTCCTTTATGATTAATTAGGAGGTTAGGAGGAAACGGGGGAATTTATCTTGAATTTGAATGTAATTTGGGATCTAGGGTTTGTGTTATTGGGCTCTTGATGTTATCGGAGATTTGGAGAGTTGTTCATCCTCTCGAATTGACGAACATTGTATCGTTTGTTATTTTCTTTCATCTCTTAGTGGAATACTAGTCTATTGCTTGTGTTCTCTTTCTGATTTCCTCTATTTTTCCTGTTGTTTTCCACTGTTTACTGTGCAAACAACAGTATTTCTTGTTGTTTTCCTCTTCCGGTGCGATAGGATCACTTGAACTCAAGTGTTTCTGATGCGGGCAAAATTCCGGGTGATGGGGGACCTGAGGACCTCAGCCAACAAAGGAAACGAAAATAAGAAATTCCTACGTAATAAGATGAACAAACTCTTACATTTCAATTCTAAAACATATTTAGAAATTAAAAAAAAATAAAACTTACAACACATATTAAAATTAAACGACTTACAAACTTGAATCTAATAGTAAGACACCCTAAACTTGCTTCACTTAGAGACGAATGATACAGATGAGGTGGTCACTTGCGGAGAGACGAAAAAAGTTAGAAGCCAAGAAGAAGGGTGGAAAGAGCTTGCAAGATTTCCAAAGGAGGTGGAAGAGAAGGTGGACAAAGCTCGCAAGCTTCTCCAAGAAAATCCGCAGATTTCTTTTCAAAAAATTCATATATCACTTTTTTAAAACATTACATAACCCCTCATATTTATAGGTATGAAATGGAGAATACAAACGGACACAACATTTAATTCCCATAGGAATCCAAACAACACAAGCCATGGAAAAGCCCCCTTGGTTTTCATGGAAAAACAGCCTAGCCAGGGAACCGAGGAAACAGCCACGGGAACCCAAGAGGCCGCACGAAACCGATGTGCCAAAAGCCACGGGAAGGCCCCCAGTTCGGAAAACCAGCAGCCACCATGAGAACCAAGGAGCCATGCACGAAAAACAGCAGCTAAAAGTGGAAGCCAAGGAGCCAAGGCACGGGAAAACAAACAACCTTGGGATTCCAAAAGCCATTTTGGAATCCCAAGAGACAAACTTAAATTTAAGACAAAAAAAACTATAAATAAAAATTACATAATTAAGATAACTAATGAACTAAAACTTAGCTAATAATGAGCTAACCCTTAGTTCAATAAATGAACTAAAGACCAGCTCATAAATGAGCTAAATTCCAGCTCAAATTTCATTGAGCTTGTAAGCTTAAGGGAAGTCAAATCCAACTTATTTTGGGTTTGAGTTGATCACCCCTTACCTATATCAATCTCCCGATGAGTTAGCTTTTGATTCTTCTGAGGAGGTGAAGACGGAGCATCCAACTCTTTGATTTTTTCTTCAAATTTTTTTAAAATGTCTTCTTGCTCTTTCTCGAAATGCCTTTGTTGATATGTTTTCCACTTCTCGAATTTTTGATCACATAAGAACATGTGATATTGAAGCTAGTATAATCGGTCTTGAAGCAGATCAGTTGAATCACCTTCGGTAGGAATCCATCTATCCAACGGAAGAGGAACATCAGGATTATCTTGATTGATTTCCTCTATGAATGAAGCCATTTTTTTGTCATTTTCCATTTTAAAAAAAAAAGACTCAACAAACAAGACTCAAAAGACTCAACCTAAAAACTTAGACTCACAATACTGACAAAACATACAACAAAACTTGACTTGACAAACCAAAACAAGATTTGACAAACCAACTTAGGACTTCCTAACCTGCTCTGGTACCAAATGATGCGGGCAAAATTCCGGGGGATGGGGGACCCGAGGACCTCAGCCCACAAAGGAAACGAAAATAAGAAATTCTTACGTAATAAGACGAACAAACTCTTACATTTCAAATCTAAAACAGACTTAGAAATTAAAAAAATAATAATAAAACTTACAACACACTAAAATTAAACGACTTACAAACTTGAATTTAATAGTAAGACACCCTAAACTCGCTTCACTTAGAGACGAAGGATACAGATGGGGTGGTCACTTGCGTAGAGACGAAGAGGTTAGAAGCCAAGAAGAAGGGTGGAAAGAGCTCGTAAGATTTCCAAAGGAGGTGGAAGAGAAGGTGGACAAAGCTCGCAAGCTTCTCCAAGAAAATTCGCAGATTTCTTATCAAAAAATTCATATATCACTTTTTTAAAACATTACATAACCCCTCATATTTATAGGTATGAAAGGGGGAATACAAACGGACACAACATTTAATTCCCATAGGAATCCAAACAACACAAGCCATGGAAAGGCCCCCTTGCTTTTCACGGAAAAACAGCCCAGCCAGGGAACCGATTAAACAGCCACGAGAACCCAAGAGGCCGCACGGAACCGAGGCGCCAAAAGCCATGGGAAGGCCCCCAGTTCGGAAAACCAGCGGCCACCGTGAGAACCAAGGAGCCATGCACGAAAAACAGCAGCCAACCGTGAAAGCCAAGGAGCCAAGGCACGGGAAAACAAACAACCTTGGGATTCCAAAAGCCATTTTGGAATCCCAAGAGACAAACTTAAATTTAAGACAAAAACTATAAATAAAAATTACATAATTAAGATAACTAATGAACTAAAACTTAGCTAATAATGAGCTAACCCTTAGTTCAATAATCCAACTAAAGACCAGCTCATAAATGAGCTAAATTCCAGCTCAAATTTCATTGAGCTTGTAAGCTTAAGGGAAGTCAAATCCAACTTATTTTGGGTTTGAGTTAACCCCCCCCCCCCGGTGCCTACATCAGTTTCCTATCAACATGTTGATTATGTTTGAATATCTTCCTCCATGAGTTCCATGTAGTCCATCCAAGTCTTTACTTGAATTCAATTATTCAAGTCATGGTTTGAATCAAATTCTTTTGGTTGAGCTTTGATTCAAGTCCTCATTGGTCAAATTACAAGTCCTCATTATTGTTCAAGTCATGATCAAATGAGGTTCAAATTATAGCATATACATTTGTATTTTTCATTTAGGTTCAAATTGAATTAAAGTTCTTTATATCATTTTCAAGTTCATAAGTCTCATGTGATCTTGTTCAATTCAAGTTCGTTTTGGATCAAACTTTGAATGAGGTCTTTTAATTAATTATTCACATTTGTATTTAGTCAACTTAATTGTCCAAAGCAAGTCCAAACAAAGTCCACTATGATCTTGGCGAGTTCAAATTCTCCATATTCATTTGAGTTCATCATGGTTACATTCTTTGAGTTTAAAATCTCCTTAATTAAGTTTGATTTTAATTCTTTTGTTCAAGTTTGCACTTAGTTTATTAAAGTCCAATTCAAGTCCTCTGTTGTCTTGTAGAGTTCAAGTTCTTGTTCTTTTGAGTTCAAAACAGGTCCGAGTGCAGTCATATATTCACCCGAAATTTCGACAGCCTCCCGGCATATCCCCGTTTAGGGAAAACTACAATAAACTGGGCCTTCCCACCACGCAATAAAGGCGTGTATGGTAGGTGTCCTCGGACGAGGACACCGCGGCCATGAACTGCACTCCCACCACGCACAATAAAGGCGTGTATGGGGTCTTTGACGGTATCTGTTTAAAAAGACAGTTTACTTTCCCCCTGCTCGGGAGTACTTATAAATAACCCCGCATCGCCGTAGGCGCCGCACCGGGTTCCCATCCCACCACGCGCAATAAAGGCGTTGTATAGGCGGTTTTTCGGTACGCCGCAAACGTCGAAATGGAGCTTAAGGTGATTACCCGCCTCGTCGTAGGCGCCGCAACGGGGTCCCATCCCACCATGCGCAATAAAGGCGTGTATGGGCGGTCTTCCGGTGCGCCACTAACTCCGAAAATGGGCTCTCGAGTTTAAGGTGATTACCCGCTTCGTCGTAGGCGCCGCAACGGGGTCCCATCCCACCACGCGCAATAAAGGCGTGTATGGGCGATCTTCCGGTGTGCCACGAACTTCAAGAGCGAGAATCCGAGTTTTAGAAAATTTATACCTTCTCTTTTTTTTTAAACCCGTTCTTTCTTTTTTTTTTCTCTTTTTTTATTTTTGAAAACTCCATTCTTTTTTTTTCACAATAACGATAAATAATAATAAAAAAACTAATACTACTAATTAACAATGCTGATAGTATTACTAAACAAAATTATGCTAATAACATGAAATAGAAATAAAACAAAATAGAATATAAGATGAAAAAGTTTGTTGTTTGGATGTAGGCTTAGGCTGAATGGAATGAAGCAGGTTTGAGTGGATGATTTGGGCTTAAGTGTGAGTGGGATGGGCCTCTTTTTGTTTAGTGAACTGATTACAGATTTTCCAAGCCTAAAGATGAAGTATGTGTGGGTTACAAGAGTTTTGTTGGATAGATGGGCTTTTAATGGAATGGGCTGCTTATGTGGAGTGGATTAGAGGATAAATATTCTATGGATCTTAGTGAGCTGTTGTAGTGGTGGAATGACTAGGAAAAGCAGTACTAGGTAGATGGATAATGGGCTTATAAGACAATTTGGTGAATGGTACTCTGTATTGGGATGATGGAAAAGGACATTTACGTGGATGAAAGCTGTTATGGACAGAACTATGGCTTGTGAGAGCTTTCGGCTGTGGCTTTGGGAATAACATCAGGTATCTAACTTAAAGAGGCTGGTTGGAAGTCCATTTGAAGGTGCAAACGGGTGGAGAGAAGAAGGCCTGCTTCTTGGAGTCTGGGCTGTTGTTCTTGCTGCAGGAAACAACAAGAAAGTTGAAATTTCAGTCTTCTGATCATTGTGGACAGCAGCCAAAGAAAGAAGAAAAGAATTGTGGGAGGAGGAGAGTCTCGACTGAGACGTGGAGAAAGCAGAAAGACTCCATGGGCTGCACGGCAGGAGGGAAGGATCTTGGATTCTAGCTTCAACGTCAGGCAAAGTCCGGCAAGGCAGATTGCTGTGAGTCTGTGGATGAGTGCGAAGGTTTGCCTGTTAGGGAGAAGTTGGCTGGGCTTGTTAGACGGTTAGGAGGAGACTAGTAGGTTTGATGTGTGGTTGGAAGTTAGGGAGTAGAAGAAAATGGTGCTGGAGCTTGGTTCAGTTGAGGCGAAAGTGCAGGCAATAGAGGAGACGGACAGAAGTTTCAGCCTTTCAGGTAAGGTCTTAGCGTGGAGTTCGGTAATAGAAGTTCCGATTTGGGAGGTCGGAGGTGACTTGCGGGCGGAGGAAGGGATGAGGAGGAGTCGGAGAAGGAGGTAGGAGATGGGAATATGGCTTTCACGTGGAGAAGCAGAGAGCGGAACCAACTCAAAGGCTCTAACGGGTCTCATTTTAATGCCACTAAGTGACGAAGATCGAGGCTTCCGCAGGATTTACGGAAGCGACGCGTGTTCAGCTATTTCAGCGGGATTCATGGATTTGACAAGTACGAGGTATGCATTTTATCTTCGTTTCCTTTAGGTATTATACAGGGGTCAACAAAAGGCATGCAAGGAGATCAATTATCATGAGGCTATTTTTTGAAGTAATTCCTTTAGGGTTGCAACAAAGCAATCAACTTAAATAATATTACAACATTTTATTCATAAGTAGAGAAGAGGCTAGTGTAAGTCAAAGCCACTTGATCACCTTTTTCACATTGAGTTGAGAGTTGAGACCGGCATAAGCTCAAACCACACCACCATGTACGTAGTCAAAAGCCAACGGTTAAAAATTAGGCATAATGCTACCTTCACACCGAGAGTAGATCATTGGTGAGATACAATCCACTGCCATGGAATTTGAAGAAGACAATAGTCGAGGACAGAGACATTTTAGTGCTACTTTAATTAAAGAAGAGGATACCATCTTTCTATTTGGGATGGAATGGTGTTAGCTTTGTGCATCAATTTTAAGTTGGGTAGGCTCTATTCGACTTTCAGAACTTAATAGGGCTTGAACAATTTAGAGTTTAATAGGTTCCTTAAACAATTTTCTATAGGTTAATAGATGGCATACAAAGGAGACAATTTGCTAGTTTATCCTCTCGGGAGATCATGATCGAGTAGGTTGAAGCCACTCCACCGCCCATTTCTCTCTAGACTTCAAATCAATATAGGGTGGATACATTCTACCTAAAGCTTCCCTTGAATTGTAGTCTTAACTAGATCTCTCCAACTGGAGGTCAAACTCTTGCGAAATAAATGTCAAAGCGAGAAAGGTCTAGAGCTCACATCACAAATACTAGGCAAAAACTTTGAAGAGAAGGTTAGTATATGCCACAGTCACAACACTCCAACTAGATAGTTGTAGTAGAACAAAGACATGTTTTTAGTGCTTGCTTGGCTCACTAGATCGAGATCAATTATGTGAGTTACCATGGAAAGAAGAGTTTTGATTATTGGTTCGGCTCCAGTTTTCTACCTTAAATTTATTTATATTTGTAGCCATCACCCCCCAGATCCACAAAGGCAAATCATACCCCAAATCATAACCATCATCCACCGTATCTTACCTAAATCCATGTCCATCTCGGTCAAACTACCTCTTAAGCATTTAATTCCCTACTCGATCTTCTCTTTAGGTGCTACTACTGCAGAGTAACTGCCCTCCTTCCATCCACTGCTCACTCTTCATGAACACATGCAACTCGGCCCCAGCAAGAGAAGTCACCAACCTTCTTTCGTACCTAAAAAACTCATAAGTCAAGGCATCAACCAGTCCCAGTTGGCTCCAGGCCCATTCAATATTTAAGCCCAGTCCTATTTTTTGTGGAAGTGCAGTTGATCACCAATACCAAGAGCTGACATGCACTGCACTGCTAGAATGTGGAGCTATTTGAAGTCTAGATATAGTGTTTGCACAACATAATAGCTAAATCATATGAATGAGAAAAGGGAAGTCGCAACCTTCAATGCTGCAAGTTCTCTCAAACCTTGCTCAACAGAAAGCATACTCTCAATGTTGCCTTCTCCAGCTATATCACTTAATTCACGTACCAGTTTATTTCTCCCAGAGAATTCATTCACTAAGAAAGAAAAAGAAAAGAAAGGATATTGAGCATAAATTTAACTAATATAAATACTAATTACCCTGCACTCACTTTTGTCCTTTAGTTACTTGCCTTTATTTGATGATTCTTCCTTTGCCTTTTGTCCAGCAGATATAACAACTTCGAGTGGGAGGGGAGCTAGTGAGGACCAGTACTCATATTTGGATGCCGCGATATCTAGATAGACACCTACAATATTAAATAAAATAATTGCACAAGTTGTCTGCTAATATAATTATCAAGTATAAAACTTAGTTTTTATAATTTTGTCCAACCAAGGATTTATATGATACAGTTGATTTTTTTTCGCCAAATAATCATGACATATGACTTTCCTTTTATAAGAAAATAGACGTTAATGTTCAAACAATAAACACATGCACACATGAATACATAGTAAAGTTGATAATACATATGTTGCAAGCGATGATAAAAAAAAAATTTATAGAATTAAATTATTATAATTTAAGGCCCCGACTTCAATTAAAATGATTAAATATTGAGCAGAAAATTTAAAGAAAAATACAGGCTGAGGAACAAGACCCTTATCCCCCTGACCTCAACAAATGATCGAGTACAAGAAGATACCACAATGGGAGAAGCTCTAGAAGCAGGACCAGTCATATGGGAAGCATCACATGAGCAGTTGATGGAGTGGATGGGGTGAGAAAGGAGGAAAGGCTTGCAACCACGGGAAGTGAGGACAACTTGTGCAAATTGATAAGTGGTCAGTCAAACAAATAGAGGATGGGCACCACTCAAGGTGCTGATGCCTACGACAGTAGATCCTAGATCACAAGAATAATGCCCCACAACCACCAAAGCACAATCATGCACGACAAAGTGGGAAAACACCACACGAAGAAGACAATGGAGCTAGATCACAAATAGCAAGCGCCTTACATGTGCAAGTGTCTGGAAGTGTCAATTTGGGTTGACAGAAGGCTTCGGATCTGACCTGAAGTTGAACAAACCAAAATCTACTAGACCATAATCCAACCTTCTTATTATATATGTCAAAATATTTGAACCAAACAAACCTAACCCTAACATGATTCGTCCAACCCGTTAATTATATAAATCAAACAATTCTTTGGATAAAAGAGGCCAATTAACTCGAATATGACATTTTAACCTAATAATATACATGTCTAGTTTAACAATGTGTTTCTAGCTTTTCAAAACCAAAATCCAAATAGTAATCTAGTCAACATGAATAGGTTTTTTTTAGTCAAGTTCATGTTGGGTCATTTATTGACACCCCTACAGGAGCAAAGGCACGAAAGCCATGCACAAGGGCATCATGATCACAACACTCATCACCAAATAGCAGAGACCCAAGAAGATGACAAAGCTTACATAAGCAAGAGAGTCTCCACATAGGCAATGCTAGGTACAAGCAGATTGGATGCGGAGTACAGAGTGATGACTACTAAGAGAAGATGATGTGCCCTATGCGTTGAAGAAGCGCCTGCGCGAGTTAGAAGTCCACAAAAATGGAGGAGATTGTTGACCTGTTAATAGCATACAAAAAAAAAGAAAAAAATCGTACATGCCCGCACGTCGTCGCCGCATTTCGCACGTCGAAGCCATCCTCGAGTCGTTTCACCCCACGATCTCTTCCTCGCGACATTAAAGCCAAACGAAATGAGAGGCCTCGGGCGCTGGCTCATTCCCGAATTCTTTCAGTCTCTCCCGCTCTCTCCCTCTCTCGCTCGGCTTCGCTCCTTCGACTCGTCCCCTCTCTGTCGAATCGGAAGTTACGACATTTTGTGCGGAAGCGACTACAGGAACTCGCCGACTGTGAAGTTAACTTCCTCCCTTGCGTGCGCCTCTTCCCCGACTTCTTCGTGGCTTCTCGACGCTGCTCTTCCGACGATATTCCCTTTCTAATGGATCGAAAGTTACGTCATTTTGATCGGAAGCAAGAAAAGGAGTTCGGCGACTGCAAAGGCGACTTCCTCCCTCTCGATCGCGTCGTCGGCTCCTTCGTGCTGTTCGATTTTGCCCTTCGACGACTTCCTTCCCATCGGATAGGAAGTTACAACACTTTGATCGGAAGCAAACTCGGGAGCTCGCCGACTGTGAAGATAACTTTCTATCTTCCGCCGCTTCTTCGGCTCTTACCTGGCTGTTTGACTTCGTTGCCTTCGACGACTTTCCCTTTCTCTCGGATCGGAAGATCGACATTTTGGTCGGAAGAAGCAAAGGAAGCTTGCGGCTGTGAAGGTAATTCTCTGCCTTTCACGCACTTCTCCAGCCAAATCCCGTAAGTCAGCCAAACAGAGGTAAAGGAGTCAGGGGTGATTAATGACTTAATTAAGTTTAATTAGAGTTGATTTTTAATTAATTATAATTTGTTTTAATTGTAATAATTTTAATTAATTATATTTATTATCATTAATTAATGATTAATTTTAATTAAATAATTATAATTAATTTTAAATAATTATAATTAATTTTAATTAAGTTAATTTTAATTAATTAATATTTCTGTTAATTATAGTCAATTATAAATTATTAATTGTAATTAATTAAAATTAATTGATATTAATTAATTATAATTAATTGAAAATTAATTATGATTAATTATATTAATTAATTATAATTATTATAGTTAATAATTTACTTGATTATAATTAATAAAAGTAAATATAATTAATTAAATAAAATTATAATTAATTAATATTAACTATTAATTAAGAGAACCTTCTTGCCTCGATCCACGAGCCATCGCCGCCAGTCCGCCGACGACTCCAAGGTATGATTTATAACTTCAATCCCGTTCTCGACGTTTGCAGCAGACCGGAGAACCACCTATACGTGCTCTTGTAGCACGGTAGGAGGGAGCCCGGTGCGAAGCATATGACGAGGCGGGTAAGCCCTATACACACTCTTGTAGCATGGTGGGGACGGTCCTTGACCTCGACACCAACACCGCCGACACTGCTACGAGAGGTATGATGTTTCAAATCCCATTCTCGACGTTTGCAGCGGACCGGGGAACCACCTATACGCGCTCTTGTAGCACGGTAGGAGGGAGCCCGGTGCGAAGCATACGACGAGGTGGGAGAGCCCTATACACGCTCTTGTAGCGTGGTGGGGAGAGTCACTGCTGTTCTGGTACGTCACTGCTGTTCTGGTACGGGTACTGCTGAAGGCCCCATACACGCTCTTGTAGCGTGGTGGGATGAAATTTTGTACGGTCGCGGTGTCCAAGGACACCTACCATACACGCTCTAGTAGCGTGGTGGGAAGGCCCAGCTCCCCTATTTTCCCCCAAACAGGGGATATGCCGGAGTGCTGCCGAAATTTTCACTGAAATGTACAAAGACTTGAACAATTTGAAGACCTTCTTGGGCAACAATGCAGAAGACTTATACTTGAACAGAAATGTACGGAACTTGAACTAAATGAGCAGATGACCTGTACGATGAACAGAGGACTTGTGGTCCTAAATCTGAATAAAACTCAAATGATTTCTAAGGGTCAAAATCAAACGAAATAAAATCAAATTGGAGCTGGATTCAAATCAATTTGAACATGAAAATGAACCTGCAAAGACTCCAGAAAACCTTGAACCAAAAGTGAACATGAAATTGAACTCAAAGAACTGCAGGGGACTCGTGGCGAACAGGACCTCGATGCATACAAACAATGAACAATAATCTATTCACAGTATTTGAACAGTTACAAACAAATCTCAATTATCAAAACTTATGAATGCATGAGACAAAATACATGGGGGATCATGATGAATGCAACAGACACTTACAACGATCCCTACGAGGTCAAACAAGTACAATCAAACCACCCGAGATTGGTGAAAGGGTGGATATGATGCAGAAGCAATGGGTCTTCTACAAACATTTTCAGGAGGTCGTAGTAGATGCAGCATTCCCCTGCAAATGGATACTTGTGGATAACAACAGTGTATAGAAAGTACAATGAATCACTGTGGACACAAGTACGAATATCACCTACGACAGTGGAGATCAAGAGCTTTAAGTATGTCGAGTACAAAGGCAGCCCGATGTACGAAAAGGACACCCACTGACAGAAAGGAGGGAAATGTTTGAACAAATTAGAACCAAACTTCATGGTGTTCTAAAGTCTCTTTTTGGTTCTATAATCTATAATTAAGAAGAGAACAGTTCGGGTGTCCACAAACACCGAAAATAGCAAGTCCACTATGCCGAAGAGCCTAAAAGGAGTTCATTCCATATCAGCAGTATTTGACTCCAAAATCCAGAAAATCCTTCCCCGGTGAATGAGAAAGGGGGAGTCAACATCAAAACGCTACGCCACCGGATCTGCAACACTCCTACTAGCAGACAGAAGGCGTCTATAATCTACAATGCAACGCCACCGGATCCGCAACACTCGTATTAGCGGACAGAAGGCGTGTATAAGCTCTCAAATGAAAAGTTGTGTGCATCCAGATGATAGTTATTTACATAACTACAAATACTTCAAAGTACTCCTGCACCTACACTATAGTTTGTATACACATAGATACACAATGGGGTACGTCTATATCAATATAAAAATCACTCGCACGGGCTCCGACGAACGTGTTATTGGTACACACGTGACGCTTAGGGATGCTGCGCGGGTTGATAAGTGAATTCAGGTTCGAACCCGATCCTTCTATACGGATCAATAGAAGTCGACAGGGTTCGAACCTTCAAATAAATGCATGATTGTGGGGATCAATGTATTTGTTTCAATACATTCATATTAGGCCTTTAAGGCCTACAATCAAAAGAATTCACTAAATCAAAGGCATAAAGCCTATGAAACCCGATCCTCGAGCAACAACTTGCTCGAGTTAACAAGGTCCAATCAACAAAAGAAAAATGACCACAAATACCCCGATGATGGCCGTGTTGAAAGCATATCTCAACCGGAGGGGTCAATTCCAAATAATTTTCAATGCCGTTCCAAATGCCTATCAAAACCTAAAAACTCCACAAAAATCCCAGAAAATTCAAAAAATCCAAAAAATATTTAAAATTGAAACTATACATCTCAACGCTTAAAGCAAAATCCATCCACCCTCCGCAACAGTTTGCCGAGGTGGATAAATCTGAAAATTACTTCAGCTCACAGAGAGTTAATGCTTGGTCGTGAATATCACTAGGATCCATTCTCAAACAATCTCCTGTCAGTAAGGACGTGGTACGTGTCCTCTAACCGACGATCTGCCGCCAAATGGCACCGCAGGATAAACGGTTACGACGACCCGGGGCCCTCTGAACCGAGTGGTTTTGCCGCCAAATGGCACCACGATATACCGGTTATGGCCAGCGTCGTTACGTTCCTTATTGGCATCAAATCCTTGAGATATGAATCAATAGGATATGATCGATAGGGCACAAAGCCCTCTGTTAGCTAAGGTGGATTCAAATTTATCCCCTTAGGCAAATATTCAACCCCGGTCTACAAGGTCCCCTTGGACGAAGCAACCCATGGCTGCCGACAAGGATCCTTCTGTCAGGTTGGGTCGACTACCTCCTCTGACTAAGTAGACCAGGGACCACGATGGCCCGGGACGACGGAACCATGGGATCTTGATCGGGCTCATCATCCATTCCCCCACCATCCGCTTTAAGTGCTAGATGGTGCAATTTTTATTTTAAATATCAAACTCTCCAAATTCTCAAATCCAAATCCAGTTTTCAAATCCAGACCTATTGCTGCTACTATATGCCATATACACGTATTTATATACGAATCTGATTGATGACTAGCCTTAATCGAAAGTTCTCTCTCGTGATCGGGTGGGGTAATTAACTATAGGGGCTTGCGCCTATAGGAAACTAGAACTCAGATCATAAAGTCCTCGCAAAATGAGGGCGAAATCTCTGGGTAGTGTCTTATCTACAAACCCATCTGCCTTCCAAAATTTACCTCGGAACTTATTTTGTTAAAACTCCCCTCGCTTGAATAGAAAAGAAGAAGCAGCGAGCGGGCGGAGGCCGGGGCCGAATTTTCGGAGCCCACAAAGATAACAAAATAAGTTTAATTAGGATTAACAAAGTTGTGTGACACATACAACCACAAATATTGTATGCCCATATTTTGCAAATGTTCTTGACATAACTTTGTTTGGAATCCAATAATTTTTTGTCGCAGAAATTCTCTACCTATTGTTGAAAAATTATTCCGTTCTTAATTATTTTAAGCTTTGGCTAATGATCATGATCGTGACCTATTGTACTCTATCTTGTTGTTGGAACTTATCTATCATGTGGAGCCGCAACTCATAGCCTTGCCTTTCAACTTTTTGGAGTCGCATCCTTCAGCATTGATAAATATTTTATTTTCCTTATTTATGAATCCTCACGTGATGTTCTATCACCACGGTGACATCAAAAAGTACAATCCAACCCAATCAAGTCAACTCCCATCAAGTGACTAGAGCCTAGCAAAAGTTTGGGCCAAGTACCGATTGAATGAAAAGAATTCTCTAGTGGACTAAATTTGTCAGAACATATTTAAAGGGTAATGGGAGGCTTCAACATCTTCTAAGGATAGGAACGAAGATAGGAGATCTAATATTTGAAGCATGGGATAGAGCTTACGCCATAATCATGTCTTAGCTGTAGGAATTGATGGACCCATCAATTAGTCACATGACCACTGTAAATGAGATTTGGTATCCCATCACTGCACCTACTCAAGAGCTTGTGTTGCAAAGTATATGAAATCAAGTGAAGACAAGTAGAACCAAATAGGAAAAACAGAGATAGTCTGCTAATTTGATGAAAAACCTATGACAAAAGATGGGTCACTAAGGTATCTGAGATGAAGTGCTTGAAAGAAGTCATTTTAAATAATTTTATTAAAAAGCATATAACTTTTTCATTGGACGAAATAGTCTTCAAATCTTTGAACTGAGGAAACAACTTTTGGGGTAAACAAGCTCTTTGATCCGGGCAAAAGAAAGTAGGTGAAATATTGTGTCAGAATCTGAAAATCTTAGAAAATTCAACATTGGAAACCAAAATTGGTATGAGAGACGGAAAACAGACGTATCGAAATATTCAATGAGAGACAGAAAAAAACAAAAATAAACTATGGCACACCTACTGTAATAAATCAAGGCATACAAAGGCTCATTGATGGAAAATAAATGGCAAATCAGCTAGTTGAGAAAAAGGAAACTAAGGACAACCAAGATCTCAATTCTACTCTCATCTAAAAGAATAAACTCACCATGATGAGGGTTAGGTCAAAGGAGTGCTCAACCTTGAAGAATTCTAAAAATCAAAAGCCTGATAGAAACCCTTGGTAAACTTCTAGTGCATGTTCATTGGCATTCTCAAGTATGTCTCTGAAAAAGTATTTGGGTAACTCTTGGTTGATTGACCTAGGAACCACATGAGACATAACTAATACCTCATAATTCTTTAACATTTATACTCCATGCCCTAGCAATAGGTAAATCATTGTGGCAAATGGTTATCTTGCTAAGATTATAGGACTGCGAGATATATATGTAATATCCTCTCTTTCCCTTAAAAATGTTCTTCATATACCAAACATATTAGCAAACATTGTCTCAAACCAAAACTTACAAAGATCTTTAAATGGTTTGCAATTTTTTATCATTCTTAATATGTTTTTCAAGACCAAGAGTCAATGGGTAAGATTGAACCTGCCAAGAAAAAGGACGAGCACTATTATCTTGAAGCATTGGGAACTCCAAATAATGTTACAAGTAACTTGTCATTCTCTGCCTAAGCTCGTCAAATAAGAATGTCATTTGGCTTCAAAATTTTCGTATTACTCAACTAGTTTTCTTAGTACTTCAAATAGTGTTTCCTTTACTTATTAAAGGATTAAACATCACAATTTTTCATTGCGATGTTTAAGACTAGCAAAATACACATGTTTTTTTGCTATTAGTAACAAAAGAAATTCTTATGCAAGCAGACAGAAGGCGTCTACAGGTTACAACGCCATGCCACCGTATCTGCAATATTCATACAAGCGGACATAAGACGTTTATAAATATTGCAAAATACCCCCGCACATACACAATAGTTTGTATACACATAGGTGCACAAGGGGTAAATGCAATCACAAAATCAGCATGGGCCCCGGCGAACATGTTATAAGTATACATGTGACGTCTAGGGATGATGCGCGGGTCAATAAATGAATTCAAGTTCAAACCCGATCCTTCTATGCTGATCAATAGGAGTCGACATGGTTCGAATTATCAAATAAATATACGGTTACGGCGACTGATATACTTATTTTAATACATTCATATTAGGCCTTCAAAACCTATAACAATGAGAATTCACTAATAAAGGCACAAAGCGTATGAAACCCAATCCCCTATCGACAAGTTGATAGGGTTGACAAGGTTTAATCAAATGGAAATAATCCCATACACCCCGATAATGGCCGTGTTGAATATAAATCTCAACCGGAGGGGTTAACTCCAAACATTTCAAAATGTTCTCAAACTTCCATCAAAATTCAAGTGAAATACAAGTGACCTTAAATTCACCCCGATGATGGCCTCCGTGAATGTAAATCTCAACCGGAGATGTCCATTTCAAATAATTCAAAATGTTAGTCCATAAAGTCCAAAATCCAAAACTCCCAGAAAAATCTCAAAATCCAAATATTAAAAATTGAAATCTAACCCATCAAGTACTTAAAGCAAAATTCATCCACCCTCCGCAACAATTTATCGAGGTGGATAAATTCGAACATAACTTCAGATCACATAAAGTCGAATGCCTAGTCGAAAATATCATTATGATTCATTCTCAAATAGTCTCCTGCCATTAAAGACGTGGTATGTGTCCTCTGACCGGCGGTTTTGCCGCCAAATGGCACCACAGGATAAACCGTTATGACCCGGGGTCCTCTGAACCGAGTGGTTTTGCCGTCAAATGGCACCACGAAATAGCGGTTATGGCCAGAGCCAATACGTTCCTTATTGGCATCAAATTCTTGAGATATGAATCAATATGATATAATCGATAGGGCACAAAACTCTCTGTTAGCTAAGGTGGATTCAAATTTGTCCCCTTAGGCAAATATCAAACCCAGGTCTACAAGGTACCCTTGGGCAAAGCAACCCATGGCTGCCGACAATGATCCTTCTGTCAGGTTGGGTCGACTACCTCCTCTGACTAAGTAGACTAGGGACCACGATTGATGCAAGCACTAGATAAAAAAGCCAAACAAGGAGAACAATGGGCAAAACTATAACCAAACTCGGTTCAAATAGTAGCAATCATCTATTAGCACAAAAACCGACGGATATGTTTCTATTACTTTATTGTGACCCCTTTCCCTTTGATATTGCTTTTCCAATTTTAGAGCCATACGATATGCTTCGTCAGTTTAATGATGTGATGCAAGTTGAGTTGATATTGGATTGACCACTTTAAGCCATTGATGTATCTTGAAACAATTGTTTCTTCAGATTCTACTAAATCGTTTATGGATTGAAGTTTGTAAAACATTTCGGTGTATTCTTCAATGGATTGATTTCTTTGTTTCAAGTTATTAAATTCTTGGAATATTGTTCAAGCATGATCAGTTGGCAAGAATTTTCCTTTCATTTTCTCCTTCATTCTTTCCCAGTTTTGGACTTTTTCTTGGAGTTTTGTTGGACGTTTGGATCTTCTTGTTGTGGTGGACCATCGGTTTGCATCGAAATGTAGGTTAAGTAAAGTATGTGCTTAGGGATAGAAGATGATTTTTGAGGGGAATGGTTGTTGAAAATTATTGAGCATTGTCTCTTTTAAAACCTGAGGGTTTTCTTCTTCTTGGAAAAGCTTGAGAGCATTGTCCACTTCTTCTTCTCCTCTAAATTTTAGGAAATGAAAGGCCAACAGCCACAACAATAATTTCCATAGATGATTGCTACTATTTGAACCGAGTTTGGTTATAGTTTTGCCCATTGTTCTCCTTGTTTAGCTTTTCTATCTAGTGTGCTTGCATCAACGATGGCCCGGGACGACAAAATCATGGGATCTTGATCGGGTCCATCATCCATTCCCCCACCATCCGCTTTAAGTGCAAGATTGTGCAATTTCCAATTTTAAATATCAAACCTCTCAATCATTCTCAAGCCCATGCTGCTACTATACGCCTGATACTACGTATCTATGAATACAACGTACCTGATTGACGACTAGCCTTAGTTGAAAGTTCTCTCTCGTTATCGGGAGGGGTAATTAACTATAGGGGCTTGCGCCTATAAGAAACCATAACTCAGATTATAAACTCCTCGCAAAATGAGGGCGAAATCTCTGGGTAGTATCTTATCTACAAATCCATCTGCCTTTCAAAATTTACCCCTAAACTTATTTCGTTAAAACTCCACCCAAATAAAAATCACAGCGGCTGGAGGCCGGGGTCGAGTTTTCAGAGCTCACACTTCGATTCCACCACAATATTTCAAGTATATAATGATCCTAACTCCATTAAATTCGCTTCTTATCTCGAACCCATAACCGATATTTTCCCACTTCAGTTACTCTAAAATCTATTCAAATTTATAACTCTTTGAGATTTTCTCAAGTGTACTCAAGAAGAAGAGTTGAATTACACCAAAGAAGTTGAAAGTAAACTAAGCCCTACATTGAATATATGATATTATTTTAAGCTCCCTATTGAATCTCTAAGAGAAAATCTTGATCAACCCATTCCCAATTAGAAAGGCACTAAAACCTACACAAAACAATCACTATACCAATTATCCCACTATGCGTCTATTCAACGTACTTCTCCACTCCATAAGAATTTTATTATGATTATAAACATTATTTATATTCCAAACACTTTATCTAGGAACTAATCATACATTAATGGAAAAATACATGGAAAGAAAAAATTAATACAATGGAAAAGAATAACACATTAGGAATTGTTGGCAAGCCGAAAGGAAGAAAATGTAGTAGATTGCAAATAGGTTTTACTTTGAAATATAAGGCCTATGGCTCTATTTAAAAGGATAATGCTAGATTGGTTACTAAAGGGAACACTCAAAACATTTGAAGTTGATTATCAAGAAAGCTTTGCCCCTTTAGCAAAGATGAATATTGAGCATTCGTTACTTGGCTCCTCACTTTAACTAGTAACTTCAACAATACTATGTGAAGATTACATTCATGCATGGAAAACGGGAAGAAGAAATATAAATAAGTGTTCCTTCAAAATTTGATATAACTGAAACAACTAAGAAGGTTTGTGAAAAAAAAAAAAGGTATTGTATGACTAAAGCAATCACCAAGAGCTTTATTTTGAAGTTTTGCGAGAGTAATGAAAGGGGTAGGATGCAGATAAAGTCCAAGAGATCCTATTCCCTTCATCAACATTCGTACAAAGGGAGTGTGACAATCCTCTTAGTATGTGTTAATGATATCAATATTACTAGAAATGATGAAGAGAAATAAAATTTAAGAATTAAACAATGTTTAATTAAGGAATATGAGATAAAAGAGATTAAAAGATAGAATTATTTTATCAGCATTAAGATTTAATACCCAAATAGGGCATCTTCATCTTCATCCAAGAATAGGGTGAAAACCTATAGTCACACAAATTGAACCTAATAAAAAATTATAAGAGGAAAAAGAGGAAACAATAATTGCTCGAGAGATAAATCAAAGATGGGTTGGAAAACTCCTCTATCTTGTCCATAGTTAGCCATATATTACCTACTTAGTAAGTGTGAAAAGACAATTCAGGCACGATCTAAGAGAGCCACATCTACAAGTGTATATATTGTACGTCATTATATAAAAGGTAATCCTAATAAGGAAATTTTATTCAAAAGGAATAATGAACTTGCACTAGAAGTCTACACAAATACAAATGATGCAAGATCACAATAGAATAAAAGATTAACACGAGTTATCGCACACTTCTTGGAGGAAATATGGTAATAGGGAGTAACAAAAAGAATATGGTGTCTAGATCAAACGTTGAGTCAGAATTAGAGCTATGGCCCAAGTAGTTTGTGAATTGTGGATAGAAATCATTCTTAATGAACTAAGAACCTGGAAAACCTATGAAGTTTTATTATGAAAACAAGTCATTGATAAACATAATTCATAACCTATCCTTTATGACCATCCGAAGCATATTGAGATTGACATACACTTCATTAAGAAAAAGCTAGCATAAGGCTTAATCAGCATATCCTGAATGCCCTCAAGATGTCAACTAGTATATATTTTTTACTTTAAAAAAAAAAATGGAGCAGTGTTTCATGAAATCATCTCCAAATTAAAAATGATAGATATTTATTCTCTAGCTTAGGACGGAGCATTGGAGCCTATGGATTCCCACCGAAGTAGGGAACTAGGATCCCATAGATTCATGATAGGACAAATCAAGATCCCACAGACGCATACCAAAAAAGAAAATCCCGATCCCATAGATTCATGAAAAAGAAAGAAATTAAGACATTACATATTCCTATCAAGGAATAAAATCCATAACTTGTTTGGGCGTAAAAGCATATTAGGAATATCTAAATTTAAAATATGTATAGTTGCAAATACTTTCATTTTTAAATGTAAAATAGTTACCTTATTTTCTTCCTAGATCAGACTATATTTTCCCTTGTATCAAATACATTGTGGGACAAGAAGAAATCCTTCTCATTCCTGTGTTCTCCACACCTTCTACCATGATCCTTCCTCATCAAAGCCTCCTAGCTTCCTTGATAACACTAGACATCCTAAATCCCAAAAGGATTGTTCAATGCACGCAAGGAGTGATCATCAAAGCTAAGGTCCTCTGAAAGAATACCTCCTAACAAACTTCTAGGATAGTGGAACTCTTAGAGAAAAAAGAAGGCATAAATGAACCAAATCCACATAATGAGAGGAAATGATAATAGCCTATATCAAAAAAAGGGTTAAGCCATAATATACAAGGCTAGGGGTGTAAACAAGCTAAGCTAGAACAAGTTGTTTAATTGCTCGTGTTCAACACATTTAAAATTTGACATGTTCATGTTCGACTCGTGTTTGAAAGTATCCATGAAAATGTTCGTGTTCAGCAAGGTTTAGGGAGAAACCAAGCGAAAGTTGGTAGGTCGATGATATGTAGAATCCAAAGAGAGTGATTAGGTTAAGACTTGGACAAAGAATGACTCCTAGCAAGCTTCATGGATAAAATGGGGATAGGATGAACCCAATTCCATATGGGAATGGAAAGAAATAATATTGGGTGATATAAGTAAAACAATTAGACCATAATATACATGACATCTTTAGGTGAAATGATAACTTTCTCTGTATAACTCCACAATTAAGCATGCTTATAATTGAGCACTCTTCGGATGGGTGACCCCTCGTACACCATGAAAAAAAAAACAATGAGGTTAAACCTAGTATGAAATGGGTTAGGCCAAAGTGAATAATACATTGGATAATATGGTCTAGGGCATCATAGCGCATTGGGCTTTTCTTCTCCCTTAGGCTTGAAAAAGAAAGAGTCCTAATGAAAGAGAGATCAACAAAGAATTCAGTGCTTTTGGGAAGTGATCATAATCAAAATTCATAAGGGTAGGAAGAGCCTTGTAGCCATGTAGGGGAAGAGTGTGAGGTTATTTGGCAATGAATTAGTTTTATTTTTATGAGAGAGAGCTGTAGAAAACCACTAGTATACTCGCATAGATACAAATAAAATAATAATAATAAATACATAATAAATACAAAACCTAAATTTGGGGAAACTATTTTGAACCATACCAATCATGCTTCATGTGGCGACTTGATGCATTCATATTTTTAGTCTATTTTGTTTTGATGTATTTTGAACAATATTAGTTGTGTTTTATATTTTTTTATAAGCTATCCAATGATGGAGAGCATCCAATGATCATGGTTAGAAGTGCTTGGGCATGGCAAGTCTTGGGTTTGCTTGCATTTGGTTTCTTCTTGTTCTTGGGCTGCTTGCTGTTCTCGGTTTGGAGTTGTTTGCTGCTCTCGAGTTGGGCCTTGGCTGCTTGGTGTTGAGTTTAAAAGTTGGGTTCTACTTGGTGTTAGCTCATTAATGTTTGAGCTGAAGTTTAGCTCATTGTTTGGAGGAGTAAATGCACTTCATATCTCATAAAATCAAAAAGGTATTCTTCTATATAGCTCATTATTGTGGAGTGAACTTGTGTCTCTTCCCCTTTGTCTTCTCGGTTTTCCCCTGGCTGTTGCTGTTCCCGTAAAAAGTTGATGGGGTTCCCCGCCCCCTTTTTCCCTGGCCTCCTCGGTTTCTGCTGGTTCTGCCCCAAGTCCACTCCACTAATTTCCACTATATAGCTCAGTTCTTAAGCAGGTTGTAATTTCCCCTCAAAGTTGGGGCGGAACCAGCAGAAACCGAGGAGGCCAGGGAAAAAGGGGGCGGAACAGCAATAGCCAGGGGAAAACTAAGAAGACAAAGGGGAAGAGGAAGAGACACAAGTCCACTCCACAATAATGAGCTATATAGAAGAATACATTTTTGATTTTATGAGCTAGGAAGTGCATTTACTCCTCCAAATGATGAGCTAAACTTCAAGTCAAGCATTAATGAGCTAACACCAAGTAGAACCCAACTTTTAAACTCAACACCAAGCAGCCAAGGCCCAACTAGAGAGCAGCAAACAGCCCCAAACCGAGAACAACAAGTAGCTCAAGGACAAGAATAAACCAAATGCAAGCAAACCCAAGACTTGTCATGCCCAAGCACTTCCTACCATGATCATTGGATGCTCTCCATCATTGGATAGCTTATAAAAAAACTTAAAACACAACTAATATTGTTCAAAATACATCAAAACAAAATAGACGAAAAATATGAATGCATCACAACCACCCTTGAATGGTTAGAATATTTTGGGAAAAGTAAATTAATAGGCTCCTTCATAATCTTCTTTTAAGTTTGAATAATTTGACTAGACTTCTTACTCCTTCCCTTCATTTTTCTCCCTTTAATTTTGAATGTAAAGCAAACTTCAATTCTTTCACCTCTTCATGTTGACAACCACTTGTTGATGACTTTAAATATTAGAATATTCTGGTTCACATAGAATGTTTAGGGTCTTTTGGAAGGTTTCGGAAGCTTGTTTTGAATGTTACAGAAATTTCTCCAAAATTTTGCAGTGCTATATTTTATGCAAAAGCCTCCTGGAATAAGAATAAAAGCTGGAAAAGAATATAAGATGAAAGCTTCTATTTATTTTCTGGAAAAAGAATATAAGATGAAA
Source organism: Dendrobium huoshanense (assembly GCA_016618105.1). Taxonomy (NCBI): domain Eukaryota; kingdom Viridiplantae; phylum Streptophyta; class Magnoliopsida; order Asparagales; family Orchidaceae; genus Dendrobium; species Dendrobium huoshanense. The sequence continues at coordinate 64,242,554 of CM028358.1, read as the reverse complement.
GCTTATATTGATTTTCTAGAAAGGAAATGAAGTAAGCTTTGGATTAGTGGAAGTCTATCATGAGTCAGTTCGTCATAAGATTCTTACATATGGGAAAAGGACCAGAAAAATCCAGCCCAAGGCGTTGAGGTTTGACTGAATTGTATGCAAATGCATTGTAATAATAAGTCAAAATATCCCAAATGGATCCAAAATGAATCCACCGTGATATAACCAAATATTTTAGCTACCTGATAAAGAAGGATTAACAAAATAACCCTCTGTGATATTTGTAAGTTTCCATGTAGAAAGGATGCTTACCATGCTGAGCAGCTAGACCCCAGTAGCGAGCTAACCAGCATCTCTTGAGCACCACCTCTTCCTAAAGAATAAGAGTTAATTTTAGCACAACTAAGGAGACCATACTAGTGATTTATTAAAAGCAAACCCAAAACTTGAAGAGTAAAAACTGCAGAACCATCTCTTCTTCAGTCAATATCATTCTTTGCGTCATGGTTCGAAAAGCCTTTGCCTCAGATTCAGTTTCTCTGAGTTTTTCAACAGCAGTAGCAGCCTCATCTTTGACAGACTATTTAATGTAAAAAGAATTAACCACAAGGATGGCCAGCAGATAACCGCATAGCTGAATTAGTAATAAGTTGCTAGTATTTTTAAACCAAAATGATAATTAATTTAGTAAGAAGTACCATAGCCATTTGTCGAAGAGCTTCTGCTTCCCCATCTCTCCCATCTTTCATTTGATTGGCAGCTTTAAGATAAGCCTAAGTCATAATTTATTCCATTTCATAAATGTCAAAGAGAAAGATGACAAACATTGCATGCTTTAAGGAACTCAAGATGCTACACTTATGAGCAGATCAAGGAAAACACAAGTTAAATAAAGCAAGGCATCATTTCAATGGCTTCGCATAGATGACTCGCTGCTTGAAATGAAAAATCAGTAGAAATGGTAAAAGGAAAAGGCAACATGCAACTTGAAAGTTTGCATATATGGAATGAACAGCAACAATGCAACTTCTAGGTACAATGCATTTGCATACATTTCAGTCAAGAAATGAGTAAACTCCCCAAAAAAGCTTAGAACATTGCAAGCTTTACTGTTAAATTAATGGAAAATTCTTGGAAAAACACTCTGTTGGGGACATCGGAGCTTGGAAATTCTATCAGAGACGTGACCGTCGATCTACAGCGACGATTGAGTTGATGTATTTTTGAGTCGTATTATGTATTTGTCTTTTATTATTTTATGTTATGTTGTATTTGTTTTGTTATCTTTTCCGCTTTTACCCCTTACTTAAGGAAGGTCGTGTGTAAGCCCAAAGGACGTTGTCGTCTTTTATTTCTTAAGCCCTTTGTATGAGGCTATATATAACCCTTATGTTCTCTTTTGATGCTTAATGATTGAATGATAAAAATTTGTCATTGCTTGAGTTCTTTGTGAGATCTTGAGAGTGCTTGGAGAGAGATCCCTAGGAGAGGGAATTTGGATCACACACCGATCTTGGAGACGGTCGGATTCGTGGTTCTTCTTCTTTATCTATTTTTAGCCATATGACCAGAGTAAATTGATGTGTAGTTTATTAGTGATTTGCTGATAATAAATTGTGTCATCATCTAATGATTTGAAAAATGTTTCTAAAGGTATTTGATTATGTAGCAAAACCATATAAATGAAAACCATGATTATTGAATTAGCTTAGAGCTGTTGCTTCCTGGCGAAGAACTTAACATGTTCAACTCAAAAAGATTGAGATGCAAGATCATGGCTCCAATGTTTGGTAATTGAGTAAGAGAATTCAGAATACTTATTAATATAAATTGATTGAGTATAGTTTATCAAAGACTCAATGATAATGAATAAAACAATGGGATAAACTTCGAAATGGTCCTCCGACTATTCATATATGACCAATTTAATCCCAGAGTATCATGTTGCGCCAATTTAGTCATTGGGACCATTTTGGATAAATTTTATATAGTTGAGGGACTAAATTGGTCACACACGAATAGTTTGGAGACAATTTTGAAATTTTTCAGATAAAAAAATAAAATAAAATTGATTTAAGATATATTTTTTCAAAATGGATTTTAGATATTGCAATTTTTTGGAATTTATTTGGCTAGATATTCCATTTATTTGACCTATTCACAATTTTTTTATATGTGAAAATTAATTCTTATTTTATCTTTTGGGACTACGTGCATAAATTGCACGTACTCAGAATCTTGATCAATTAGGGGTTTAGCAAATTTATTTGATCAAAACATCTTATGCTATCAATTAAATTTGTTAAATTTGCTTTTACATGATAATTATATAAAGGAAATTTGATGTTATGTACCCTAATGACTGAAATTAAAAAAATATGTCCAATGTTTCACTTTTTCAGGAAATATATTGAAATTTTTCTTTTTGGACCAAATTACCCCTCGTATTCACGAATCTCCTTTGTATTCGTGAAATGCTTATTAAAGCTAGTACCAAGAAAAAATGATTCAAATTAGTTCAAATTTAAAAACCTTAATTCGAAGGTGATTCAAACAAGTTTGAACAAAATTATATAATCTTGGTCAACAAAGCTCGTTGGATCAAAAATTGTGGCCATGATGGCAGTTCATTGGGGCGCACGGACAAGAACGGATGGGACCGCCGAAGTTGGGGGCCCTCAAATGGAATTAGAAAAGCTAGGGCTCGCAAATTAGAAATGATTTCACGATGAGGGTTCGTCGACGTGTTCAATGACCTGTGATGGGAAGATTGCATCATGAGCTAGCCAGGAAGGTAATGACAGGATTGATGGGGTGAGGAGAAGGGGAGGCACGACAAGATCTCAAGACTGTGATGTAAAATGGACCCAACGAAAATCGATGTAAAAAGCTCGTTGGACCAAACTGAAGTAATGTTCGATCCAAGTTTGAACATTTTTACAACCATGTTCAAAACTTATTTGAACCAGCTCATACAAAGTTTGAATACTGTTCGAACAAGGTTCAATCGAATATATATCAAACATTGTTTAAACTTGATTCGAAAAAAGTTTGAATTCAAACTAGTTTTAGCTAAATTTACTTACAGCGGCCTTCAATAAATATTTCTCAGACGCAAAAGCAGGGTAATTTGGTCTGAATCAAACTTTTGGGCAAATTTTTCCCAATAAATGAAACAACAAGCATATTTCTCAAAATTGGGGAATTTCTTAGTCGTATAAAGTCAAAGTTCCCTTATATAATTATTCACTTAATTAAAGAATATCAAATTAATGATAATGTGATCAACCTTCTTAATTTATGTTGTACTTAAAGTAAATTTGATATATTCCTAGTTTCAATAATTTCAGTGTAAATTTATTAAATTAGGATAATTATGTATTAAAGATTATTAATTATTAATTAAGTTATAGTTAACAATTTGGACTTAATTTTGATTATGTTAGATTCATTGAGTAGTTTATTTAAAATATAATATAATATTATATGTTGATTTATATTTGATTGTTATGATAAATATTAAATTTTTAATATTTACATTCCTTATAATTACCCTAATTTCATTATTCCTATGGGACGATCGGAGGCTTGGATGTTGCCTAACTGGCATAATAAAAGACAGTTTGACTAGCCATTGGTGAATCCAAATTTTGAGAAAGTTCTTGTGTGTTTTCTTTTACGAACTCTCTAGTTTATATATTCTAGATAAAATTTTATGGATTTGATAAAGTTTAGAGAGCTTTATTCTAAAATCATTTTGAGGTGTTTTTGTGAGGAACTTAAGGTGTTCATCCAACAAACTTTCCTTGGGACTCCCCAATTAATGATCTCTTTATTTTCAATCTCTAGATTATGTTATTTTGTATATTGTATAATCTAATAGGGAGATTGTATTGTATTTGCAGATTGTGTTTGTTCACCGCTAAAGTTCAAAAGAATTTTAAATAGGGAACTTACATAATCTTGTTGTGCCAAGTCATGGAGGACTTGATGAAGCTTTAGATTGTAAAGCTTGAGCTAATATGATCTTGCCAAAGCAAGAAGCGAGTATTGTTGTCTTTGAACAAAGACAATTGTGATGCCTCTCAAGTAGCGCAAGAAGTGAAGTTTGACTTGTGATAGCAAGTCAATAGTGCAAACCTAACACGGATGGGGATAAAGTGTGCACGTAGGATGATTTGATGTCAAACAACATAAAAATTATTATGTCCATGTTCTTTACCTAGATTTACATTTATTGTCCATTTACTTGTTTAATTTGTTGTCACATGTCTATGTAGTAATTAATGTGCTAAGTGCTTCAAATGCTTAAGTTGCTAAGCAAACTTCTTTAATTGAGCTTAAGTATTAAATTTCTGACCCATGCATTGTATCTCATTTTATCACCGTCATCTATTTTTTGTGTGGACAGGTGTGACTTTGGTGTTTGGCAATCTAACTGAATTGTGTATTTGAGCGTATCATTTGCAATATGCATACAAGTTGTAATGCTCACTTGTTCATTCATATACGTATACAAGTTATATCACTAATGTGATTTATTTAGTAAGTTGAGTTTGTCAATCATTAAAGCTTGTGCTAACCAAGTGAGTCAATTATTCTAGTACTTGTCCCATAACATATATGATCCAATACATTGGCATACATTTGTGTGTGTTTGATTGTATGCTTCATTAATTATTTATTTACTTCTACATGTTTCATTGTGAGGATTTTGAACTGATAAAATTTTGGAAGAAAATTCTCGATGAGTCTATAATCCTCATTTATCAGCTGTCCAAAAAGCCAATTCATGGATAAATCACACAAACATGCAATCAAGAAGTCTACTACAGGAAATTATGGATATTGCATTAATGATATTCATAGATTCATGCAATTTATGAGAAGGGCAAGGTGGGGATCACAAGGCATCCATACCTAAATAATTATAAAAAAAAAAAAAAAACAAAATCATGCGATCAATTTTCAGCTACTCTAAGCAAGTTGATGAATATTCAGTCTAGCAGTTACCTCCCTTTGGCGGAGAGCTGCCTCCTTCCTGCAAAAGCATTACATTAGTGGCAATGTTTGGGACATCAGAAATCGTAATGCTTTGAAATTAATCTATAGAGCAACCTGCTAAGTAGCCGGGCTTCCAATGATACCCCTTCTCCAAGAGAAGCAACCTGCAAGTAAAACTTATAAACAAAAACAAATAACCTTGACCTGATTTCATCTACATCGAAATTAATTTTATTGTAGTTCCAAATTGCTCAGTAAATTTGATTAAAATTGATCTGATTTTATTAGCATTAATTTGAATTGTTTTCTTTAATATGTTCAAAGTTTGAGCCGAATCCATTGTATAAATGAAAAACACCTGAATTTTAAAGTGAAGTGAAAAGAAGGATTAGATGCTTGTTATTTATGAAAAAAATCATAAAGGTGTCCTGATGTGAAACTGCCCTCCACTAATAGCATGATGTCACATGAAATTCACCAGTCTACCCTTCCGGGTTATCTGACTAGTCCAGCAGAGAACGAGTTTTTATATAAACTAATGAGCTATGCAACTCTATTTTTGCATTTAGTGAACGCAAAGCATTTGTCGAAGTTCCCTCCCACCAAACTGTCCCATGAAGGACTAACCCCTGCCACCTGACCACTCAAACTTGTCTCTGAGTAGTGCGAGAAAATGACCTCTATTGAGTTTTCATTCACCAATTATCAACAGTTAAGGATCCTCCAAGGAGGCTTCATGTACGTAGATCATTTGAAAAGCATCCCTTGCAATAGTGGGAAAAGAGAAATTGGTGGATTTACCAAAATCAAAACAAATTACAAAATTAACAAAATAGTCTTAAATGAAAATACTCAAAGAAAATTCATTTTTAACAAAAAAAATCCTGAAAATTTATGGAAAGATGATAGGAAATACTTGAGCTCGCAAGTAACCTTAATGAGAATACTTGAGTTCGCAAGCAAACCTAACAATAATTGGTAAAATCAGCGAGAAAAATAGAAGAATTTGGGTGGAACTTGGAAGCAATCAAAATCAGTAGATAATTTTATAGAAATCAAAGCGAAGCAAGAACGAAACAAAGATACAATTGATTCTCAATTCGAGAGGAGGATCGTTCTCTCCCAATCTCTAGACGAAAAGCCTAGAGCACAAGACACCAAAGAGAACTTCAAGAGAAACAATAATTATGCATATCCCTAACCCTAGACGACTCCTCCTATTTAATACAAAAACTTCCCTAATTTCAAATCCTGAATTCAAAATTTCCATCCCTCTCCTAGCCGCCCCTTAATTCTTTCCCTATTGGCGTGCCTAGTGGGCCCCTAGGTTTGGACTCCTGATTTCCCCCCTAAGGGGGTCCGTCTCCTGCATAAGGGCCGGTTGGGGTTGGACCGGTTCATCCTAAACTGATCTAACAAAAGGCGTTACCTCATCAATGCATAGTTATGATTTTTCAAACCAAGAAACCCAGTATTTTCAAAACCATTGATTAAAATAATTATAAAATGTACTTAAAATGTCGAATTCCCTAAAAACTTCACTTTAGTGCTGAACTTAATGAAATTGTAGAAGTATACTCCCCTCAACATGCCCACACAGTAACTAAATTTAAAGGTAAGATGCCAAGTAATTCTATAATTATTTTGTAAAATGACCACAATGTCCCTTTGGTTTAAGTATTTTCAAAATATTTTCTTATATATATATATATATATATATATATATATATATATATATATATATATATATATATATATATATATTTTTTTTTTTTTTTTTTTTTTTTCTTTTTTTGAAGTACCTATTTGTGATTGGGCCAAGAGCATGAAAACTTAAAATCAAGACATATAGATTGGCAAATGATCATCAAATACACAATTATATCCAAAGCACAAATTCATATCAAAACTTTATGGGATGTAAACCAGGGACATGAATAATTGCTGGTAATTTTTCTAAATGACTCGACCATCATGGCTATATTTTCAAAACCACATGTCAAGTAACTTATCATACTACAAAGCGATTAAAAAACAAATGGCTCGATTATATGGTGCATTGATGGGCATGTCACATTCCAAGACCTTAATGAACCGATTCATGAGACTCATTAAATTATATATATATATATATATATATATATATATATATATATATATATATAAGAACCAAAATGGTCTCATGACTCTTTATGAAATATCAAAATAGTCTCAAACTATTTAAAAGTCTCATTTTAGCCCTTGATTTTTTAAATAAAAGCCTAAATGATCCCACATAAAGACTAATTTGAGCTCAATTTAAAGCGTCAAGGCACCAAATTGGTACTTTAATATACTCGGGGACTATTTTTAACCTTAAGAAAAAAGTTAGGAGACCAATTTGTATATATATATATATATAACCATAATTAATATACATGCCTTGGACCACTCACCTTAGAGATGAGATTTTAAGATCAATTATTGGGCTTTCCTTCATCTAAGTTCATAAGTCCCACTAGTGAGTCTCTACAACATTAGAGCGGAAAGACATGTGCTTGGACATCTCAATTAAGCTAAGCTACTAATTGAGTGGTAAGCCACAATCATTAATCAACTACATGAAAAAATATCAACATAAAATAGATTCAAACTAAAACACATATCATCAAGCTAACATTTTTATAAAGTAAGGATGTAAGATCCATCTTCAGGCCTTCCTTATTTGAGGTCACAAGCCTCATTCATGGGCTTCCCAATGTTGGAGTGCTAGGATCCAAACTAGAGCTTCCCTTATGCACAAGGTTATAAGTCTTGAACATATGAAATCTCTAATAGAGCTATAAGCCCCAACCCACAATTGAATCCAAGTAAAAAAAAATTAGCCTTATCCTAACTAAAACCAAAATACCTTTAGATCAAACTATAAAACCTTTAATTCCATAATAGATTCGGATTGGGCCATAATATCATAAACTTCAAAACACACTCAGGTTGATTTGTAAGTCTCATACTACATTTGGGAAGATTGCAAGTCCCAAACCAAATTTTGATGGGTCATAACCCTACAAACACATCCTCATTAAAGAGGAGAATGTTTACCTCAAGCTTAAGGCATCCTTCAAAGTGAACCAAACTTGAATTTAAGCTCCTCATTCGAGGCAATATATGGGTATGACAAAGTGCCCTCCAATCATCTTAACAACAAGAGATAAACAGATGAGGGCATCAGATTTCGACATGTGTACCATCGCCGGAGACGCCGATCGACGGCCTTAATTCAGAGCCTTTATTTTTGATGCTTTAGTTTCTTTTTCATGACTTTTATTTCACGTTTTCCTTTTGTACCACTATGAGGGAATTAGTACTTATTGTAGCCCGAGGACTTTTATTTCACGTTTTCATTTTATGTCTTGATAGCCTATATAAAAGGCTTTGTCATTGTACTTGAGATTATTGCTTAATGAAATGAAAATTTGCTCTCTTTGTTCTCTTTGTGAGTGCATGAAAAGATCTCTTAGTGAGTTCTTCCTTTGAGATCTCTTGGTGAGTTCTCTAGTTTTATTTTATTTTGTTTGTTCATCATCTCCCTCTCATTAGAAGCCCCACAAAATCCCCTTCCCCTAACCCTAGCCGCCGGCCCTTCTTGGATCTTGCCGCCGGCCACCACCACCATCCCGGCCAACCACCTCCCCGACGCTCCTTCACCTTCCGGCCAACTCCCCTCCCTCATCCTATGTTGAATTTGAAATTTAGAATTCAAATTTAGAATTATTTCCAAATTAGGAAAGTTTGCATGATTGGATCAAATTTCAATTTACTTTAATTTGAAGTTTTCAAAATACTTGTCCATATCATCCACCTAAATTTGGAAACTCTTCTCCCTCTCTCCCCAACTCTCTCTCCCTATATTCATGCTGCCGGCCCCCCTATCAATCCCCCAATTAAGTTTGCATTCAATCCCCTTTTGTGATTTGAAATCACAAATTAAATGCAAATAATCCTCACTCCAAATTTTACTAAAACTGAAAATAACTTCAGTTTTTCAAACCCCTCCCTTCTCTCCCTACCGCCGGCTCTTCTAATTAATGCCTTAATTGCATTAATTAGGAAATACAAATTATATTGTTATTTCCCTCCCAAATTCATAAAACTGAAATTAAATTCAGTTTTTCTAAATTTCACTTCTCCCCTCACCCTAACCCATACCTGTTAACGGCGAATGGCGCACCATGGCGCAAAGGTCCATTTGGAGCCATGGCGCATAGCGCACGGCGCGGCGCGCGCTATTTTAAACATGGCGCAAACTATATAAAAAATATATAATAATAAGCATGAATATGAAATATTATTAAAAATGAAAGACAAACTATCATAATAAAAAAAGACAACCATAACATATATAAGTTCGACTAAGTAACAACCAAATATCTCATAATTCAAATATTACAATCTTTTTTTAAAAGATCAAATATGAATTTAATCTACTCTTCTTGGGAATCATCATCATCAGCAAATGTTAAAAAAGCTTCATTATCTTCTTCAACATTGTCTCCTACTTCATAATCCTCTTCATCACCCTCTTCATCATCATTCTCAATAGCAACATCATGCCTAATTGAAGATTCTTTCTCTTTCCCTTTAGATCTTTCCCGAATATTATAGCTTTTATCATAAACACCAGTAGCTTTAGCAACACTTGTACAAGTTAAATCTTTTTTTTTCAACATGGATGCCTTAATTTCAGACTTCACATGCTCGGGACAGTTAGAGCAAGGCCTTGCATTCCTAAAACCCCCAACGAGGTGTTGTTTGTGGCGTGTAATTCCTCCTTTTGTTATTTTACCACAAAAAATGCATGTCACACTGTTATTATCGGATTCATTTGTTAGTATAGCATATTTCCATGCTGGATCTTTTTTTAAAGATTGAACTGAATCTGACATTTTATGATCACCTAAAAGCAAACAAATTTAGATAAAAGAAATATAATATTGTCCAAGAAACATAATATGGGGGCTGCCGGGGGTCCAAGGGGGCGCTGCCCCCTGGCGGGGTTCGACCTGCCCGGTCAGGAAATTAGGAAGCGATACCGAGCGTGTACCTAGTTGTACCGAGCTGTACCGAGCAGTACAGAGCATGTAACTAGTTGTACCGAGCTGTACCGAGCAGTATCGAGCATTTACATAGCAATACCGAGCGGTATCATGCATGTACTTAGCAATACTGAGCATGTACCGAGCGTGTACCTAGTTGTACCGAGCTGTACCGAGTGGTACAAAGCATGTAACTAGTTGTACCGAGCATGTACCGAGCGGTACCGAGCATTTACATAGTGGTATCGAGCGGTATCATGCATGTACTTAGCAATACCGAGTGTGTACCGAGCGTGTACCTAGTTGTACCGAGCTGGTACCTAGTTGTACCGAGCTGGTACCTAGTTGTACCGAGCTGATACCTAGTTGTACCGAGCAAGTAACTAGCGGTACCGAGCAGTATCTAGCATATACATAGTTGTACTGAGCATTTACTTAGCGGTACCGAGCATACCTGTTAAGTTGTAAATTCTTGTAAGAAATAGCGGTGCAAAACAACAGAGCTGTGCGGAACAGTTGGAGGTTGCAAATCAGAGTCAGTTGGTAAGATTTTTTATTGGAACAGACGAAGGAGGGGGCGGATTTGGCAGAAGCACTGCTCTGCGGGACGATTCGGCGGAAACAACGACTTCAACTTCTGGACAGATTCGGCTGGATTCGACGGAAGTAGCGAATGCAGCAAATAAAAAACAAAAAACCTTCGACTTCGGGATAGATTCAGCGACCTCGACTTAGGGACTGCGGGATGTGTTCGGCGGATGCAGCAAACAGAAAATCATTCGTGAAATTAGGGCAATGAATAGTCGTTTATCTTAAAATATAGATATATTTTTAAATATAAAAAATATTCATAAGTATACGAAAATTTAAAAATAATTTGGCGCGCTATTTTGCGCCGTGCGCAATGCGCCATGGCTCACATGTGGCGCAAATAGCGCGCGCTATTTTAAACACATGCGCCTCGCCATGAACATGGCGCCGTAGGTGCGCCGCGCCGCGTCATGCACCATGGCGCGCGCTATTTTGCGCCATTGACAGCTATGCCCTAACCCCACCGCCGGCCTCCCCTCTTTCTCCCAGCCCGCCGACCACTAGCTCCTCCTTTGGAGATTTCGTCGCAGTGCCGTTCTATCCCACCTCAATGATGAATGGAGGAACCCGAGTGGAATTTCGGGTTTGAGTACGACAACCGTGGACGAGTCAACATCCTCAGATCTCCTTCTACATCTACACGTGGATCATCGAAGGGCTTCGTTACACACCACCTCCACGTCCGGCGCCGTCCTCTCCTTCCCTACGGATCTACGGCACCATCGCCCTCGGAGTGGTCTCATCACTTGCGTGGTTCTTCTTCTCCCAACAAGCCTAGAAGTAGGTAAATGAGCGCCGCCTCAAGGTGAGAAAATCGTTTTGTTAACCACGGGATTCTAGTTAGCTTTTCATTTGCGTTACTTTTATTACCGTTATTATTTTACCGATCTTGCTAATTTAGGTGTAAGCTCTTGCCTAAGCGTAGTTGAACTCTAAGATCTCTAGAAAAGTTTCAATTGTGAACAATATTAAGCTTGATATTTCATCACTTAAACAATATTTTATTAAGCTTCTAAATTCAATTCCTGGTTTCACATCATAAACTCTTGAGGAGCACCATTGAGTCAAATGTCCAACATGGCTAGATTTCACGACAAGGTTGTCGCATAGCAATCAATCAATATCCACCCAAATGCTTTGGGATATTCCCCTCTTAAGGTGAACACAAATTCTTCCAAGATAATTGAATTGGTAATGTCACCATATCATGCCTTTGAGTCAAAGATAATCATATAAACAATGCAATTGATCATGTTTTGTGCCTTTGAACCTATATCTATATGAATTAGCCATATTAGGACAATAAACATACACAGATCCAAAACTTACACCACTGAACCACCATTAGACATATCAGTATCCATAAGGCTTTTTTTATCCAAGTTTGAATCATAGAACATCACCATAAGAGAGTTGATGTCCTTTGATGTATCGCCACACCGATCTACTCAAGATAGCTTAGAGGAGACAACTCATACCTACTAATAAGAACACATATGATATAACCCCAAAATCCCTAATATTGGTAAACTAAACCCGCTCAATTTAACTGGAATGATGTAATCACGAGATCTTAATTTCACAACAAGGTTGTCGCACAGCACTCAATCAATATCCACCCAAATGCTTTGGGATATTCCCCTCTCAAGATGAATACAAATTCTTCCAAGATCATTGAATTGGGAATGTCATCATGTCATGCCTTCGAGTTAAAGATAATCATATAAACAATGCAATTGATCATGTTTTGTGCCTTTGAACATATATCGATATGAATTAGCCATGTTAGGACAATAAACATACACAGATCCAAAACTTACACCACTTAACAACCATTAAACATATTAGTATCCATGAGACGTTTTTTATCCAAGTTTGAATCATATAACTTCACCATAAGAGGGTTGATGTCCTTTAATGTATCGCCACACCGATCTACTCAAAAATACCTGAGAGGACGCAACTCATAACTACCAATAAGAACACAGATGATATTACCTCAAACCCCCTAATATTGGTAAACTAAACCCGCTCAATTTACCCGGAATGATAAAATCATGAGATTTTAATCAACTAGATCACTCATCCCCATTCATTCCCCCCTCCCAAAAAAAAATCATAAACCTAACTCCTAAACACCAATCCATAGCATGATTGATGTCCTAAATTTAGTGTTCTCGGCAAGGTGTACAATCTATAATCAAAAAATGGGATTTGCGCTAGCAGAAAAACTAAATCCTCGTAACTAAAATAAACCTCAACTAGTCCATTGATTGGTTGGTAGAAATCATTAAGACATTATCCTAATTTGTCTTTTGAAAGTATCATCTCTCTGTGCATTCTAATACAAAGAGCATGCATCCCCTTCAGAAGCCCATAGAACTATGTAAAACAAAAATGTGTATATAAACAATGTTTTTTAAAAAACTAAAAAAATGTGAATATTAGGCCAAAATATAAGGCCTGTATACAATTGACCTTTAATTAGTTGTGCTAAGCAACTATAGATATAGTCTTTCAACATAAATATTTAATGATATGAATAGAAATCTTAAAAAGTTTAAGAACTAAAAGCTTTGTGCAAAAGCAATATGATTTGGATGGAAAATTAAGGAGCAAGACCAAGAAAGAGCAACACACTCTTCACCAAGACACACTACATACAACAAAGGTACGGAAGGTGATAAGTTTATTGAGCTTTTGGGTAAAGCATAATCTTTTGATGCATTTAAACAAAATAGGAGGCATAAACTCTCTGGTTTAAGCTTCCAACATCTCATGTTTCATGCGGATAGATTCAAAGAGACTTTTGTAATACTATATTTGATACACGTCATAGTAAGCTTTGAAATTAACTTTATGTAACTATGACTTAATTACCAATGCTGGTACCTATAACATTACACCAAAGTATACAATAATTCCAGAAATATCAGCATATCTAGGTTTAGGTGGGAAAAATGGGTTAACCCTCACAAACAGGAACTACTGTAGAAGTAGGTTTCAACACAGCACAAAGCCTCATGCTCAGGCTAAGGGCTCAATAAATAAGTTTTTTGTGAACTGACTCATTTCTAGCAGTTATGCCTACAAGTAACTTGAAAATTATAACATCTTAATAAAACAATTGCTACAAGAAGGAACAGGAACCTGCTTCTCTAGCTCCCTAGTTCGTGCCTCAGCTTCCTCACGTTTTTCTTCTGCACGTCGCAACTGGAAAAAAATCTCCACATTATTGCTAAAGATCTCATCTAAAAGCAATTGTTATGCAATATACATTGAGAACACACCTTTTCAAGCATAGTCTCATTCTCTTCCTGCAGCATATCAAGCTGCATGGCACACAAATGCCATTCAAAAGAATTTTTGTGAAGGTGTCCGTTAGTCCACTGGACATACGATGAACTTCAACAGAAAAATTAATTGAGCTGGTGGGAGAGCACAATACCTCATCTTGAAGTGCAGAAGCCTGACGACTAATTCCATTTTCTTTAGGATTCAAATGCCCAATATCAACTGAAAATCTATAACAGGTGCAAGGGTCAATGAGCTATAACATGTGAAAATGCTACATTCCACATTTACAAAGAGATCTTAGTTAAAACGTAAAGAACATAGATTTACGAACTGCGTTGTAAAGCTTGAAGCAACAAAATTACAAGAAAGTTGACTGAATTATGTCTCATGTCAAAAGGAAAAGCAGCGAGAAATTTTTCTTAAGTTGGAGAGGGAAAATGGACATCCCGAAAGAGATTGAATCTAGGTGGGAGGAGAGTGTGTGGGTGTGTTCTCGGTGTGACTCTGCAGGGTTGGAGAGCAAGAGAGAAAAGTTTGAAGAATTATCTTCCTCCACCTTCATAATAGCCTAGTTATACCTAGTAATGAAACTTAATTGATTTTGGCTCTAAAATAAAAATTCATATTAGCAACATCACTCTGTCCTCACCTGCTTAATATGTTAGATGAAATGTTTTTAGCAGAAAATAAAATATTAATAGTTCAAGTCAAACCTTCAAGGCTTCAAGGCTTCAAGGCAAGGTTAGGTGTCAAGATATTCACTCAATATAAAGGCATAGATTATTTTGATATGAATTTGTATAACATCTATTTGGGTATTATTATGCTTAGCATCAATCTGTCAATTTCATTATTATCAAATGGATGATAAAATATTTTTTTTTAAATGGTGTCTTGAATTTATAAGTGTGTATATGAATCAAAATGAAAGATTTGTACTCAGGAAATGAAATTAAGGTTTGCAAGATGGCAAAATCACTCTATAGCCTTACACAAGCTTCTCTGAATGGAATGAAATTTTTTGTTAAGCAAATTTATCAAATGCTTTCATAACGAAGTATAATTCATAGCTCGTCTGTGTTATGGAGCTAACTTGAAATATCTTTTCCTTTCCCTTTTAACCAGAAATATCATTGAAATCATGTTTGTCCTGCAATAATGGCCTCATTAATATATGCTGCATTAGTCATGCCAAAGTCTCAATATTCTAATTGAACTACTTGTCATACACAACCACAGCTAATTTAGTTAATTATAACAACAACATTCTGCACGTGTCTTTAGAGAAAAATTACGATAAAAAATTCTTTAAAAGAAAGATATTAAAGAAAATTCAAAGCCATAGGCTATCAGGCAATGAAATTAAAAGTGATGCCCTATCACCAAATGTTAATAAATAATAGCATTACCTTCTCTGTGCAGGCTTTTGAGCAGGTAGATCAATTGGTGGAATGGGAGATGGAGTCTTCACAGTTTTACTCGGGGGTATAAGTGTTGGGGGCACAAGAGGTGTCGAATAGGCCGAGACAGATGGCCTTCCAATGGATGCTGAACGAACAGCTGAACTGTGCTCCACAAAATTCCGACCAGACTGATATAAATGGAAAAAATTATGATTAGCAAAATACTAGTCATGTCACATGCAGCAGGAAAGGAGTAAATTAGAATCAAACAAAACAATAGTGAAATTGTATGCTGCAAAGCTGTAGCTTGACTCCTGACATAGAGTTTGTTTACGCAATTTGCTTATCCTCGGTTATCCTCTTTATATAGAAAATAATATGCATGACACAATGCAATGCCGACATAATTTTCACAATTAGATCTAGCCTAGAAAGAATCTATAATTATATTCCTAAAAGTCAAATACTTACAATTATGCAGAATAATTGCACAGATTTACAACCATAATTAATGGAAAGTAAATTATTGCATATCATTAAAGTGCATCGAACTGACCTATATCCTAAAATTGATGTTGGTTTCAATAAGCATCAACTTGCTCGCAAAGAATTGATGTCGTTGACATGTCATGAACTTCATAAATATATTCACAATAGGAAGGTTTATAGAAATATGAGGAAGAATGGAAGATAAATAGTGCAAGTGTCAAAGACTTCCAAAACTGAATGGCAATCAACTTCAATATGTTTTTGGAATGATCATGATAGCCATGATTGCCAAGAATTTGAATGGCAATAGTATTTTCAACATGGAGAGGACTCTAGGAAAAAGTAAGTTAAGGAAGAAGTCCATAACGTTAGATAATCTCTTAACAAGTGATATATAACTCAATATTCAAACTTAGTAGATGATGTAGACACAAAAGGTTGACTTTTACTCTTCAATGAGATCAAAGAGTTCCCAATAAATTACACCATTCTATGATTGGCCATAAGTGTTAGGGCACCTGACCCAATCAACATTATTGTACCCCATAAGATGAAGAGAAGAACATGTTAAAAAAAAAAAAAACACAACCCAAATCCCCATTCCCCAATAAGATATCAAATAATTCGTCAAACAATAGCTATATATAAATGACAAGGTGTACACATAAATTGACTAGATTGTTGAATAACAAAATAAACATCATGTCGAGTAATTATCAAATATTTACGCAGATTATTAATTGTCAAAATATGTTGGGATCAAGATGAGGATCAACTTCCTCACTACGACACTTTGTGTTTACTTCTAATAAAATATTTGAAAGGAAAATATTTTGGAGGTCAGTAGTAAGATCATGTGTATACTTGTATTGGTTCAGAAAAATAGCATAGGTGTTGGTACGAACTTCCAAACCTAAGAAGTAAAGCACAAAGATTCTTCATATGAAAATGTTGTTCAAAATAACTAATCAGAATCAAATTTCTCCCAGTAATAATGATGCCATCGACATTAATCAGGGCATTTAGCAAAGAAATAAGGAGTCATATTAGTTATATTATATATTAGATCTGACATATGTTAAGAAAAGTAGAGGCAACATAGGCTACCGATGTCAAAATGATAGCTAATACTTCAAATTTATTGTGGAGAAAATAAACACAAGTATACTTATTATAATTATCAATGAATGTCACAAAGTATTTATATTTTTCATGTGATATAATATAAGTAATACCCCATATATAACTACGAATCAAGTCAAAACAATTTTCAGCATAACTACCATGTGTTAGAAAAGAAAGAAGCTTACTTTTTTCAATTTTACATGTTAAGCAATCAAACATAAGATGAGAAGAGAATTGATCTTTAATGCCCAACAAATAAGAGTTCATTAAATTAGTTAAAATAATAAAATTCAAATGACTCGATCATTTGTGATATTGTTCATCATGTTGATTTATTGTAGTACAAGACAAGATGACCTCAAAAAAAGAAGGATGCAGGTGAAATAATAGTCCAACTTTAGGCCCATTTATGAGTACTTACATTGTCATTTGATCTTGCATAATGAAACAATCACAATTCATGAGAAAATTTAGTATCATAAATATTATCAATAAATTTTTCTACTTAAATAATATTAGTATAAAGCATGTTAGATATGAAGATATCTTTTCGGGAAGAACTAATATCCCCAATAGCATCAATAATTGATTGTCATTAAAAAGCTGACTAAATGATGATCCAATAAATAGTCAAAAATTGTAAAGAAGATGCACGAAATAAGAGATATGGTTGGCTGCGTCATAATCTACAAACTAAGATGAAACAGGTAGGGCATTCGTACCTTGTATCTCTACCGCAATTGGGGCATTACTGATCATCTACTGAACAACTTTAGCAATAACATCTCACTCATCCACAATTATTAAACCAATAGCAAGAAGAGAAGCAACTGCTGGTTCAGCATTCAATTGTCAATCCAAAGGACGAGTATGAAATTTCTTAGTAATGAACTCAAGCTTCTTACAATAATTGCAAATTTTTTATGCAATACGAAATGTTCATAGCCCTTGCAACTGAAGCATTGTACATGTTGTACATCTTTTCATTTGCTTTTCCCATAGGTTGCATAAGTGATTGTATTCTTATGCATTTTATGTTATTGGAAGATGGTTTTTGTGGCAAGATGTTTCTCTATGCAAAGCAATTCTCCAAAACTCACATCCAATAAAGGAGTAGGTTCATAGTTCATCAAGTTGGAACGAGTAGCCTTAAATTTAAGACAAACTTAAATAAAAAAATTAATCTTTGTTACTTCGTTTGAGAACATCTTAAACAACTAAGCGTGTTTCAGTAAGTACTTCAGCATAAATCAAGTAATAAACTCAATCCATAAATTCTGAAATCAAAAGAAATAATAATGGGTTGAGCAATCTCCTTACGTGTAACTAGCAGTCACATATCCTAGCTAGAAATATATGGATGCATTCTTTTGATTATATATTTTTCATAAACACTACCACATATCTTTAGCTATCTCATATGGCTATAACTAGAGGATAATCACTTGATTAATGGATCCTATAATCCATGCAATGACCTACATTTTTTATTTGTCAATGAGCCAATTTTGAAAATTCAGTAGAAGTGTGATCACATTTTTTTTTATGTGTATTCATATTTCTTTTCTTATGACAAATAACAGAAATTGAAATTCTTAGATAGAGTAATTTTTACATGAGAGGTATATACCCAAAATATCCAAATTGTTGCACAGCATAGTTGACATGATTACTTCTAAGATTTTGCCTAACAAAGCCCAAGAAACAATTGTTGAGGAAGAAAATAAATTGGTGCTCAAACCAAGTCAAGATATATCAGAGGACTATTTAGTGAGACCCAAAAGAGGTTTTGGCAGTATAGAGAGAAGGAGATTCCAAAGGAGATTATACTATTGGATTGGTGTTGAATGATAAACTAAATTCTGTGCCTTCAAATGAGGAGAACAGCAAGTGATGCAAGCATGATGAGATAAAGGCTCACCAAAAGCATGGGAGAAGGGCTCAACTTGAGGGCTCGTCATACTTTTGTTGCAATGAGGGCTCAGAGAGAGTCTCTCAAACAAGATTTTAAATGCGAAAAAGCAAGATAGATGCAAAGAGGCAAATTATTGTCTGAAAGCTTGGAATCGAGATGAACAAGAGTAGACAAGACTTTGGAATCGAATTGCTAAGATGAAAACTTAAGCAGTTAAGTGAGGAGAATAAGAGGTGCTGAAACTAGCATTAAAGAAATTGCGTACATTCACCTAGAGAGTTCTAGACAATATATAAAAAATATACATGTGTGATACAAAAACAATGGTCAAGTAATTGTCACAATTAGATCTGGCCAGAGAAGGAAACTAAAATTATATTCACAGAAGTCAGATATTTATAGTTATACAAATTAATTGTGCGTATTCACAGCCATGCTTGATATACAAATTAATTGTACATATTCAGAACCATGCTTGATAAGGGGTTAATTATGACCTATCCAATAAGGCATATCAAGCTGATATTAACCTTTGCCAGTAGAGCGGTACTAAAAACTTTTAAGGACAAAAGGAATCCTTAACTTCAGACTGGTATCCATAACTAGTTAAAGCAATAGCAAGACATTGGATTCACAAAGTGATCAATTTCCTACAGTATCCAGTTGACTCCGAATGTATCATTAACCTCGTAGACTACAAATGTATCGCTAAATAATCCAATGGCCTGGCAAAAGTCATCCTCTTTTTTTCGCATTTTTATTCTCCCTATTTTTTTCTCCTCGCCGTCATTCTTAAACCTTTATAGGATAGAAGTACTTTCCATATAAACTCCCGCATATCGGAAAATGTAGCTTAGAGCTTCTCAACTCCTCCATGTACATATTTTTAAGGGGCGTATTATAAACCTTGTCTTATAGTCAGTGAAACTATGCATTAAAACAGACTTGCCATAAAACCAAATCAAATCACTCATTCCCTAACTTCGGGGAAAGAAACTAGAAAGGTAAACTAATTTCATAGGGCTACTACTCCCTTTAAATTGATCCATTAACCCATGGTTGATCCACCAAGAAAAAACACAAATGCAGAAAGCACGCAGAAAGTGCATATCATCTATGACAAATACCGAAGCGTTTTCATTAGTTTCAAAAGTCAAATAAAAAAATCCGCTATTCGCCTTAATCCTCATGACCTCTCTTCCCAAAAAGATCATCACGGAATATAATTTCTAAGTTAGAAACACTATATAAACAATTTCAAGAAATGTTACAGTAGAAGAAACATTATCCAATTGCTGATAAAAGAAATTCCACGAAATGGCAGATGAATCAGATCATTTGTCATTCTTCCTGAATAAAGTCAAATCCAAAAACTACGCCCAGTAAGCAGTACAAGAATATTAAAAAATACCGCAGGCGAAGAAGATATGTTCGGAGTGTTCCCCCTCCCCAAAATTGTCCCGCCTGCACCGCCGCCGTTGCTTGTTCCAGTCGACCGAGTGGCGATTCTGAACCCTGTCGCGGCCGTGGCAGGGAGCTCGTCGTCCTCTTCACCGTCGCCATCATCGGCCGCACTCTGCGACGCCATTACCTGCGCAAGCCTCGCGGCCGCCGCCTTCGCCGCCACATTCTGCGTCCTCTTAACCGTCGACATTCCCCCAACGCCGGTAACCGTTAGCGACGACGAGCGGTGGTGCCCCGTCGACATCGCCGGCGACGACGAGCTCATGTTACTCGACCCCCCGCTTCTCTGTCGCGCATGCATCGGGCTTGATCCCCTTCTCCACTCCATCACCACTTCTCAGTTCTCCCCTGTTGTGGAAGCCAGAGAGAAAGCTGGGACGTCCGATGGAAATTGGACGGAAATGATTTGAACAATGGATGAAGTAGGCAGGTGGAACGGAACGGAACGGAACGGGCGTTGAAGTCGGGAGGAAATATATAGATCCGATGGACTGCTGACGTGGGGATCAGGTTCCCAATGTACAAAGTACTACTAAAACAATGACAAGCATTTATCTACTAAGTGGTATAAATTAAATGAATTTTTTTTCTTCATTATATTATGTTAAACATTAATACTTTATTTAAATCTAATAAAAATATTATTTTTAATACTTTCTAACATAAATTTTTTAGGCCTATCTCTATCTTCTTTAACATAGGCCGAAACTAATACATTTACTCTACTAGCAAGATATCGACATTTGTAAAAAGTATTAGATAATTAATTTTCTTGTTGGCAAGATAGCTTAATTTTTAATTTTTTGCACTACCACCACCAAAAGTCTAACAATATAAATATACTAATAAAAGCAACATAAATAAATTCTACATATCTCATAGGTATGAACATAATAAACAACTTGGATTTTAGGAAAAATTATTTGATGCGGAGTGTGCTGTGCGGATACCTAGCGGTACTCAGCGGTACTTAGTGCCGGTATCTAGTGCGGAATAAGGCTCGTGCGGACGGAGAACCATCAGCACTCCGCACCTAATAATCTCTGGGATTTTAGACATCCTCTTGAAAGATAAAATTGTCAAATAGAGCAATCAAACACTAAGCTAAACATGGAAAAGCTCGTAAAGCCATGTAACTAACCAAAATGAAATGGATATGCATATTAAAATTTCAAATTCAAGTGTTCTTTACCTAATAATCACGAAAGCTTTATAAAAAGAATATCTGATGGCCAGCTTCTCAAATTTTATTTTATTTTTTAAAAAAAAAGCGAAATCCTTTTGCGTGTAATCAATACTTTCGCATCAGTAAAATCATAAAACAAAAACAGAACTAATTAACTTGATGTAACTGAAATATAGAACTACTAACATTGATGTAATCATGTATAATCTAGTATCTCTATTGCATCTAAGAATTTAAAAAAATTTGAATTAGACAAATATAACTAAACTTATCTGAATAAAAAATATGAATCTTTGCCTCTGAAATCAATTTCAACTAATAAGAAATACGTAGCCTACCATTTGATTTTTTTTTTTTTTATCTCTGATGATGAAACCAATCTTTGACAGCATTCTTTCCCTTCTAATCACAATAGGAGTTTAATTCATTTTTGTGATCGTGTTTAAGAGAACATCAACAAAAAAAAAATTACAAAATCAATCAAGAAAACTTAAAAGGCTGTCGAGGGAAATCACCAATAAATCCAATAAACCAATGGCAGCTAATAAATCTATACTACTATTATAAAAGGGGCTTGAGTTTCCTTCCTCCGGCAAATCTTGATCATCCATTTTAGTTCTTCTTAAATTATCTTGGCCATTCATTATATTATGATTAATTAATAAATCAAAAAAATAATACATATATAATTTAATGATCTTTCTCTCTAATTAAATATTACTATTCAATTAATACTCTCCCGCTATTAATTAAAAAAATATGTTTGGAGGGCTGAGAATTCAATATTCATGATTATTCATCAATATTAAAACGTCACTTTGATTCTTCATATAATAATTCCCACTCTTTAGCTTTTAAATCATGACCTTTCATTTTTCAAAACTGTTCATATTCCCATGATTCTTCTAGCCATCCACGTGCTTTGGATTTGGAGGATTAGTTAGTTTGTGGGTGGATGCAAAAAAAATTTTTTTTTTCTTTCTGAAACGGATGCAAATATTTCATTTTTTTCTTAATTACAACCAATAAATGCAAAGAAACGTACGCCTCTTCATTTCTCTTAATAGTTATAAAGTTCGTTTAATTACAATCAATGAATGTACGTTTCCCTTCATAATTGTCAAGTTAATTTCTCTTAATCTTTCTCTGCTATATAAGAAGAATCAATCTATTCTGCTTTCGCTCTTGCCTCTTCATCAATTCTCCATCCGTGACTCTTCGTTTCTAAGCTGAATAAATTTGGGAATCGTCAATCAGATGCAAGATATGCATTCACACTGTATCAGTTTACGCGTCTGGTATCTAATACTCATTGGAATCGTAATAGAGATGCATTTTTCTGCTTGCTGCAATCGCAGTCGATAGGCATTCTGAATAACTGTAAGTGATCATTCGTCTAACTATCTAAGTGAAATAGACTTCTGTGACTATAAAATGTCGTAAGGTCCTATAGACGGAGAACATCTGATCTTGGAGATTCTTCCTTCTGCAATCAAGAATAGTAAGAAATTCTCAATCGTTTTTCTCCAACAAATAAACACATATTATTGAAATTTATTCCATTTTTTTCTTCTTTCATAAATCAAATGATAGTTGCTGAAATCCTTTCTTTTCTTCTCCTAAATATCAAAGTCAGCATCTATTTAGAGTTTTCTCCTTTCTTGAGATAGGAAAGGAAAAATAAGAAGATAAATGAAGTTGGTTTTATCTTTAAGTGTTTTTTATCATTCTAATCTTCCGGAAATTATATGTAAATAAAGAATGGCTCTGCTAGAATTCTTTTTAGACCTACCAAATTCAGTAGTCATAATGATTTCCGTTTAATTAAAAGAAATGATACCCATTATTATTTTAGTTTCATTTTTATATGTATGCTATTCTATGTACACATACAAAATATGAGATGTATGCTCCTTTTAATCATTCATTTGATGTGGTATGCAATCCAAAGATTTATGTATAAATTTTGAGGAAAAATATACACAATCAGTTTGCGTAGATGCTATATATGGGTTTTTCTCTTTGTGATTGATTAAGAAGCTTTAGAGCAAATCACCATATCCCCTTTTATACTAATATTTTTTTTATTAGAAGCCCATAGACCCAAATATGTGATCCTAGCATGTCAAATACATTCGTCTCATGGCCGATCCTCCTTTCACTTTACAACACTGAAAGGTACATGGTTTTTCAATATTACATAGATCTTGAAGTTTCATAATAAGAGCAATTCACCCTGCGGCTGTGCACGCTCTATATAAAGGTTGATTTCAGATATTTCAAATTTGCGTGAAGATTTTGATAGAATTGGAATATGTGTTTCTTATATTTGACTTTTAGTGATAGATAACTAGATTTTTGGAATTATATTTGTAGAATTATATTAATGAGCATTGTTGATTTAATTGTAATTAATACCCAGGTGCTGAATTATTCATAATATGTTGACAATTTCAGCGATTTGCAAATATTATAGTATTTAATGTTATCATATTTGTTGCTCGATAATAGATTTCCTTAATAATATCAAAATATTTTTTTTCAAAATTAAATTTTATTCAAATAAATGACAAAAGAGTACAACAGTGAATTAATTCAAAATATCATTCACGTATGCCTTGAAACAACCAAATAAAGTCCATGTTTACTCAATTATATTGCTTCTCAAGATCATAAAAATCACAAATCTTTTTGTTTTTGAATGAAGGATATTTGATCATAATTTCAAGATGTAGAATTCCTGTTCAAATAACTATGTCTAGGTATTCATAGAATTAATACAATATAAGAGAATGAAAGGCTTTTAAGTATTTTATCTGGATATCTCAAGAAATTACTTCAAAGACCATTTTAGCATATAACTATAAGGTGTCTTTCTATAATAATAAAAAAATTCTATCTTTTTGAGTTTGATATCATAGGTGCAGATTCTTTTGTTCTTTTAATTGAATATGTGATTCTGTTGTATTAGAGTATGTTTTTAATTTTTTAATTATATTTTTCATCTTAAATCTATTGTGAAAATTTTTAAATTCTTAAAACCATACAAAGCCGACAATGATAATTTTTTTATAATATTATTGTGCTTGACATATTTGCTCTTATAATATTCAATATTTTTTCTTGTGTTTATATGAAATATTTTCTTTTAGGATATTTTTAGATTGATTAACTATATTATCCTTTTCACTATCATCATCATCATCATCATCATCATCATTATTATTATTATTATTATTATTATTGTTGTTATTACATCAAATTTTTGCCCCATAAATTTGAACATGTTGCTCTTCAAGTTTTTGTTTGTTTGTTTATTTGTTTTTTTTTTAAATTAAAGTTAGTCAGACTTATATTAATATAAGTAGATTATGTTATCCCGGTTGGTGATAATAATTGTGTTGAATTTAGTTGGGCTTGGATAAGCATTTGTATAGTTGTTAATCTAGCATTGGTGGTGATTTGTTATTGCTCTTTAAAGATTAATTAATTAGATATGAAATTATCCTCTATAGAGGATTCATTAATTTTACATTGGAGGCTCATCAATAAAGGTGTTATATGTGTTTTATTATCAATTTAATTCTTTTGGCCTTGGTGTAAGTTTGTTAAAATTGATAACATCTCCAAACAATTTTTGTTATGTTTATTCATTTCTACTTAATATTGCTTGAGGCATTAATCATATTTTTATAAATCATTTTGAGCAACTCCATATAATCTTAAGCCTACTTCTATGGTTGTATAATTTGTAGTACGATATGGTTATAAAGCTTGCTAAAATAAAGAAATTTAGCAAAAGTTGTTATATCCCAAATTCATTTCTCTTAATTACAATCAATGCCTCTATGTATTTTAATTTAATTGACAATTAGTTGCACTTAAATTGGCCAATAGATGAAAATAGTTATCGCACAAGTAATTGAAAATCTTATTAGGATATAAAATTATGATGATGAAGGCTTATGGAACTGATAAGAAAGAAGGGATTAATATTTCTATGGAATAATTTGAAGGATAATGAACTTTTTCATGCCACTTTGCCTTAAACATTGAATGAACTTATTTTTTGGAGTTACATCAAGAAGACATTAGTTGAGAACAACAGTCTAAGAATTGGATAGGAAGGTTACTGGTTTGATAAGATACTGAATGACATGTGATTGTAAAGAAAAAAATATATATTTATAATTATAAGTTTTTAAATTGATCTCAATAAAAAATAAATAATTGTGTAGAATTTGTTATTTTGCAAAAAATATACTCAAATCTTTACATTTTATTCTCATTTACTTTGTTACACATGTTTTATATATTCTAATGAAAATTTTCTTTTATATTTTGCTGATAAATTTTTTCGAGCCATGCAAAAATAAAAGAATTATTTTCTCCAAACCTTAAGTGATAATTAATTCTTATTCATATTTATTAAAATTAATTTGTATGAAATTAAATTGTGCCTCTCTGATTATAATGAAATATATTTCTATCTAACATAATACATAATATGATATCTAGGATAATGTGCTATTATATATAATTTTTAATTTTTATGTTATAAAAA
This sequence comes from Dendrobium huoshanense, assembly GCA_016618105.1. Lineage (NCBI taxonomy): Eukaryota > Viridiplantae > Streptophyta > Magnoliopsida > Asparagales > Orchidaceae > Dendrobium > Dendrobium huoshanense. The sequence continues at coordinate 64,216,453 of CM028358.1, read as the reverse complement.
TTTGATTAATTTAATTTTTAATTAATATTAATCCTTATTCTAAATTCATGAAATGCAATTTCAATAAGCCTCTAAGTCTTTGTTGAGAAATCTATCTCATTAGTTGTATTCATAAATTTAACAGTAAAATGTTTATGTATATATTTTTACTAACAATTAGATAAGCACAAATTTTACTAAATTTGTTTCGTACAACAATTTAATCTTCTTATAATACATTTTTTAATTCTAGCAACGTAAAAAAAATAAAATTTATAAACAATTATTTTTTTAATTTTTTTAAAATATAAATATAAAATTTTTGGATAAAAGATAAAAAATTTTCAACCATGGGCCAATCAAGATCCCATGATTCCATCGTCACGGACCACCGTGGTCCCTGGTCTACAATTAGTCAGAGGAGGTAGTCATATTGATTACAATTCATGATAAAAAAAATCACAAATGAAGTTTATTCTAATCAAATATATTATATTTCCAACTTTTTTATTGGTAATTTGATTTTAAAAGAATTTGTGGAAATATATTTATAAAATGAAATTATTATTTTAAATGAAATAAAATGAATAAAAATGTAATTTTCACTCAAATTTATTCAATTAATTTTTTTATTTATTACTAATGTTTAAAATTTTATTAATGTGAAATTAAAAAAAGAACCGATAACTTTTAAGAAAATGAGACATAAAAGTTAAATAGATTGTTTATTAAATAATAAACATAATTTAATGCCAAAACAATTCATAAATAAAAGAAAATTCATATAATATAAAACTATTTATCTAATCATATAAAATTTATCAAAATGATTATAATTATTTATAATAATAACTTTTTTATCTTAATAATGATAATATAAATAAAATATTTATAAATTAATTTTTTATATTTTAGTAACGTGCATTTAATGCACGGGCATTTTACTAGTACTCCTAAGCTTTCAGCTTTCGGCTGAATCAACAAGCAAGATGGATCATTAGGCCTCACCAAATGTAAAAACAAAAACTCAAATGGTGAAATGCTGTTGTTCCAGCAACAAATTAAACTAGCTCTAGAAAAAGTTCAAGAGAGTGAAGCAGAGTGAACCTGCAGTAATTATGGAGGCAGAAAATATCATAGGAAACATCTTCATGATGAGTTAGTTCACAAAATCAAACAAAGTATTGCCATGAGGATCCTATATTCGCGTTGTTTCAGTAATACACTATTTCTTGGTCATCCACTTTCACCTGGTTGTCCAATTACTGAGTTTCTAACCACTTCGACGGCAAAGTTGAAATAACAAATTAGTATAACTTAACTTTCTTCAATTAAAAAGGCATCTACTTCTTTTGATGCAATAATAAATAGATTAATAGTTGCACTAAATTAAATAATAAAAACATGCAATTAGTTTACAAACGCAAATCCTATTAAAAAGCAGTTAAAGACAACAGAAAAAAATTTATTTTATACTCTTCTATGAGAAAAGTTTTCATTATTTTCATTAACCATGAAACAAGAGCTAGAAAAATTCCCAATCAATTAACTATGAAGTGAAAGATTTACTTACCAGTAAGTTTTTGAGAAAATATAAAGAAACTCTTGCTGATCTTGAAAGAAGCACCTAAAACATCAGGAAAGAATCTAATAGAGGTTCATCAAAATCTTTGACATCAACAATAAAGAAGAAATGTGAAATTTTATGGAATGAATAATTGACGAAGGTGAAGAGGTTATTGCACAAAAATGGTCCAAAAGTGAGTACCAATTACGAAAGGGATTGATATGAATTGTAAGAGTATAAAAAAAAATATATAGAAACGATAAAGGAATTGTATTCATACATGCTTAAATTAACTTGTTAGAGAAATTAAGGAAATATTTCTTTCTTTCTAAATTGTTTTAAGGAAAAACTTTTTTTTTTTCTTGTGAGGATTAGCAATGATATGAAGAGTATATTATCAATGAAAAAGAAAGTATTTGTCTATATATTCTAAATAAATTCAGTTGTCAATAAAATAAACCAAAGTGTTCAAATTCGGGCATTCAACTGTTGTTTTGTGATGAGCAATCCTCATATTCATGTGGGATTATATCTACACACTGTAAGAATTCAAATAAAATACTATTGATGTTTCAATTCATGTTTAGACGTTGAGCAATTGGTATTCGACATGCAATAAGGAAGAGGAAATACAAGCTGTGCCAAATAATCTCACCTTCAGTGAGATTATTCTATACTAAAGAATATGTGTAAGTATTAAAGATTATATAAGAACTTATGTTATCTATATAAGACAACATGATAATACTAAACATAATTGATTATTAAATTTTAAAATACATTAATTCTCACATGTACTTAAATTATATCTATAGAAGCTTTCACCCAGGCCATTGCAAATTTTTTTTATTCGACATGCAATAAGGAACAGGAAAATACAAGCTGTGACAAATAATCATAAACACTATAGGCAATGAGTATAAAAAAAAAGTTTGAGAAAAAAAAATGATGTCTCCAATCCCATTATTTCTCCGCACTCAAGGTAAGTCGCATGTTGTTTCTGTAGGTTCTATGCATTTATTCTTACTTAACACAAATCATTGAAATTTGATCAGGAGAATTCCAATCTAACAGCCTGGGTGATTAGCTAGCACAGAGGCATTTCCTTCCTCTCAGCTCCTGCTGTGCATCTCTAAATGCATATCATATTTAAGCTACATGATAATGTTAAGTTCAAAAGTTCAAATTTGTTTGAGAATCTCATGTAAATAAATATGTACATATGTATGGTTTATAAATATTTTTAAAAATATTTATCTGTAAATGTATATCAAATGAATTAATTTACTGATTATGATAATGATAGGAAATACTTGATTTCAAGTATTTCCTAATCGCGTTAGCAACAAATCACGAAGCAAACTGCTGTCCACAGCAGGAAATCAGCCAAAAACAGTGGAAAAAAAGGGAAAAACTGTAGAAGATGAGGAGAAAAGACTTGTATTTCACTAGACGACAATGAAAATAGCAAAGATACAATTTGTTCTTCAATTCGAGAGGAAGAACGTACTCTCCAAAAGTCTCCGGCGAAGCCAAGAGCCAAAAGCAAAACCTAGATCTCAAAGAGAAAATTCAAATTCAAGATGCCTCCCTAATTCCCCCCCAACTCCTAATTATACAAAATTAATCATAAAGGACAATCATAAACTTCCTAAAACAGCCTTTTACGTTCAAAATTTCCCTCCTAAACTTCACGGCTCACGGCTCTGCCGTTTCCGCCCGTTCGGCGGCCGCTCGCGTGCGTCTCGCGTAGACGCGGACCGGTCCCTGCTGGACCGGTCCAACCGGCCCATCCTGGGCCGGTCTAACATTACCGCCCTCCCAAAGAATCACCTTGTCCTCAAGGTGAAAATCAGGGAACTGTTGCTTCATCCTCCAGTATGGCTCCCACGTAGCCTCGTAGTCAGGAAGGTTCTTCCACTGGATCAACACTTCCTTAGTTTTATCTTCTTTCTGGCGCACCCCTTTGAGCTCCATGGGTTCTAGAATCACCTCTAAGTCCTCAGTCAGGGTTGTTGGTAGCTCAGAATTGGTGGTGTGCTCCCCAATGGCCCTCCTCAATTGTGACACGTGAAACACTGGATGTATAGTTGCCGATGGAGGTAGTTTCAATCTGTATGCTACTGCCCCAATCTTTTCCAGTACTTCATAGGGCCCAAAGTACCTCGGAGCCAGCTTTTCATTCCTTCTGTTGGCAACTGTCTTCTGTCTATATGGTCGGAGCTTCAGAAACACCCTCTCCCCTGCTGCAAACTGTATGTCCTTCCTATGCCCATCCGCCTACTTCTTCATAATTTGCTGTGCTCTCAGTAGATGCCTTTTTAGCTCTTCCAGTACTCGGTCTCTCTCCTCTAAGTACTCTTCTACTAACGAAATAGGAGTGCTGCTACTCCCAAAATGGACCAAGTGTGGAGGATCCCTTCCGTACAGCACTTTGAATGGCGTCATCTGTGAAGCTGAGTGAAAAGAGGTGTTGTACCAGTATTCTGCCCAAGGTAACCATTTGGCCCAAAGCTTAGGTGTCTCCGACACAAAACACCTCAAGTAGGTTTCTAAGCTCCTATTAACCACCTCCGTTTGGCCATCTGTCTGTGGGTGATAAGCGGTGCTCCTTTTCAAAACTGTTCCTTGTAACTTGAACAGCTCCCTCCAAAAGTGACTGAGGAACACCTTGTCTCTATCGGACACTATTGCCTCTGGTATCCCATGCAACCTGACCACCTCTCTGATCAATGCTGAAGCCACTGTCACTGCGGTGTAAGGATGTCGGAGGGGGATAAAATGAGCATACTTGCTCAGCCTATCCACCACCACCAGGATCACTGTGAAGCCTTCTGAACGGGGCAGCCCATCTATGAAGTCCATGGATATTTCCTCCCATACTCTTCCTGGTAACGCCAATGGTTGTAGTAGCCCCCCTGGTGACATAGCCATGTATTTGTTCCTCTGACAAATCTCACATCTGGCCACCATCTCCTCTACATCTCTATGCATTCCCTTCCAGTATAGCTCAGCCGCAATCCTCCTGTAGGTCTTCTGCACCCCAGAATGACCCCCAACCGCGCTCCCATGAAATTCTTGGAGTATGTTTGGGATGTGGATAGAAGTCCTGGGCATCACGAACCTTCCTTGATAAAGCAATCTGTCCCCCTCTACTGAGTACCCTGGGTGGCTATCCACTTCCCTTAATAAATCAGCCCTGATCTTTCCCAACACCTCATCCTTCGAGCTCTCTTCTTTGATTGCCTCCCAATCTAGCATCAAAGGAACAGACACAACCACTGTATGTAGTTCACCCAATCGTCTGGACAAAGCATCCGCAGCTTTGTTTTCCCCGCCTGGTCTGTACTGAATTTCAAAGTCATACCCCAGCAATTTTGAAAGCCATCGCTGATGCTCTTCCGTCACCATCCGCTGCTCCAACAAGTACTTCAGACTTCTCTGATCTGTTCTGACAATGAAATGCCTACCTAATAGGTAGGGTCGCCACTTCTGGATGGCTAAGACAATAGCCATTAATTCCCTCTCATAGACTGACTTCAGCCTGGCTCTGGCTGCTAATACCTGGCTGAAGTAGGCAATGGGTCGACGATTTTGCATGAGCACTGCCCCCAATCCGTACCCTGAAGCATCAGTCTCCACTATGAAGGTCTGAGTGAAGTCCGGTAGAGCTAGGACTGGTACCGTGGTCATAGCCTTCTTTAGTGTCTCAAATGCTGCTGTGGCTGCCTCTCCCCATAAGAATCCATCTTTCTTTAGCTGTTCTGTTAGTGGCCAAGCTATAGTACTGTACCCTTTAACAAATCTCCCATAGTATCCTGTAAGTCCTAAGAATCCTCTCAATTCCTTCAGATTCTTAGGCAATGGACATCTCAACATCGCCTCCACCTTTGACTGATCAGCTGCCACCCCTTCCTTGGATACTACATGGCCCAAGTATTCCACCCTAGATTGGCCAAAGCAACACTTCTTCAGATTGGCTCTCAGCTGATGCTCCTGTAGAACTTCCAATACCAGCTTCAAATGCTTCATATGCTCCTCCTCAGTTCTACTGTAAACCAAGATGTCATCAAAGAACACAAGCACAAACTTCCTGAGATACGGTCTGAACACTCTATTCATCAGTGATTGGAAAGTCGCAGGGGCATTGGTAAGCCCAAACGGCATCACCAGAAACTCATAATGCCCCTCATGTGTTCTGAACGCCGTCTTAGAGATGTCTCCCTCCCTCATCCGGATCTGATGGTATCCAGACTTCAAATCCAGTTTTGAGAATATCACTGCTCCATACAGTTCATCCAAGAGTTCATCAATCACAGGAATGGGAAATTTGTCTGGGATAGTCTCTTTATTCAAAGCCCTATAATCCACACAAAATCTCCAGCTTCCATCTTTCTTTTTGACCAGTAATACGGGGCTAGAGAAAGGACTCACACTAGGTCTGATGATCTTTGCCTCCAGCATTTCACTAATCAACCTTTCAATTTCATCTTTCTGAATCTGAGGATAGCGGTAGGGTCGTACACTAATCGGTGACACCCCTTCCCTTAGTAGAATTGCATGCTCCTGTTCTCTGACCGGTGGTAACCCTTGAGGTGGCTGGAACACCTCGCTGAACTGTTGGATGACTGGTTGAACTACAAGAGGAATGTCTCCTTCTTTTCCCACACTAACTTTTTCCAATCGTTGCAGCTCCACCAAATATCCACCCCCAACCTCCTGGAGGGTTCGGATCATGGACTTGAGAGACACCCCCGTCCTAGACAGGCCGACATCTCCCTGTATCACCATTCTCCTCCCTTCCACTACCAGTTCCATCCTCAGTTCTCCCCAGTTCACCTTGGTCTCCCCCAAAGTCTGCAGCCACTTCATTCCCAAAATCACATCAGTACTTCCCAATTCTAAGGGAAGAAAATCCTCCCTCACCTGTATCTCCTGAATGGTCAGCATCACTCCTCTACAAACTCCTCTCCCCATTTCCACCTTCCCCGTGCCCATCATTACCCCATAGCCACCGGTATCCACTAGTGCCATACCAAGCAACTCAACAAGCCGGGTGGAAATGAAATTGTGGGTTGCCCCACTATCTATCAAAACCACCACCTCGTGGTCAGCTATCACCCCTTTTACTTTCATAGTGTGACTCGAAGTGAATCCCACTACAGAGTTTAGGGAGACTTCTGCCACATCCAGGTGCAACTTCTCCTCCTCCTCCACTTCTGACCTGCTCCCACCTTCCTCTTCGTCTTCCTCGTCTTCGCAAACAAGGAGAACCTGAAGAGTCCGGTCCTTGCACCTATGTCCCGGCATGTACTTCTCGTCACATCTAAAGCACAATCCCTTGGCCCTCTTCTCCTGCATCTCCTTATCAGTAAGCTTTTTAAAGTTTCCCCCAGGCCCTCCTCCTCCTGTCCTCTCTTTTGGTACTTCTCGTGTACCCCCCGGTGCAGCTCCCTTGGAAGCTAAAAATGTGGTCGTCATCCGGTGGGATCCCCCAGAACTGCTGCCTCGATTCCCCCTCTCTAGATGCTTCTGGTCCTCGACCAACTGTGCCAACTCCATGGCCTCCCCCAGGTCGTGTGGTCTCATCACTCTAACGGCTGCTCTGATTTCTGGTTTGAGCCCCTTCATGAAGTTCCCCTCAAGCACGGTATCAGAAAGACGATCCAACCTGCTAGCTAGGTACTCAAACCGGTCCCGGAACTCTGCTACTGTCCCCTCCTGTGTCAGCGCAAAGAACTGCTCGTAGAAATCCCCTCCGCTGCTGGTTCGGAAACGTTCTAGTAGGCAATCCTTGAACTCCCTCCAGTTTCGGATAGGTCGCCTCATGTCCCGCCACTGGTACCATGCCAGTGCCTTCCCTTCCAAACACAGTCCTGCCGCTATCAGTTTCTCCTCCTCTGTCAACCCGTTGACTGCAAAATACCGTTCCACCTTGTAAATCCAGCCATGGCCATCTTCCCCCTCAAAGATGGGCATCTTCAACTTCCTCACCTTCGGATCCCTTCCGTTACCCCGGTACTCTCCATAACCTCCCATGCCTCGAAGATGAGGTGTTCCCCAAGTATCCCGGTCCTCCCTCCCACGTTGGTATCAGGTTCCATCGTCATAATCCCCTCTTCCCCTTTCAGAATCAGCACCTCGACGCTGAAATTCAGCACCTCGACGCTGATATTCTCCTCTTCTTTCACCAAAATCTGCACTTCCTTCATATTCTCCCCTCCGGCCTTCAAAATCCATACCTTGACGCTGAAAATCAGCACCTCGACGCTGAAAATCAGCACCTCGACGCTGAAAATCAGCACCTCGACGGTCATTCCCCAAGCTCATCTCCTCTCTAGAAAGTGGCTCTAGAGGTGGCATGTCGTCTCCCTCAAGGATCTCCACAGCCGGAATCCTCCTTCCCCGAGGCGGGTTCGGATTTCCTTCTACGCCATGGTCGCCGACAGTCTCTCTTGCATCCGATGCCGTCGGATTAGCCTTCATCTCAAGTAATTTCTTCATCATCTCTTCCATGGCCGTGAATTTCCCCTCCAACCTTTCGTTGTTGGTGGTGATTTGATTTTGAAATTCAAAAAATTTTTCTTCCAAATCGGTTTTCAATTGACCGATCTCGCCTTCCAAGACGTCCACCTTCTTTCCGGCCATTGCTCTCCTCACGGATCTCCCAAAATCTTCTTCCGGTCAAGATAAACTTGCTGAAATTTCAGAATTTCAGCCGCCGGTGGTCCCAAATCGATGCTCTGATACCAATTTGATAGGAAATACTTGATTTCAAGTATTTCCTAATCGCGTTAGCAACAAATCACGAAGCAAACTGCTGTCCACAGCAGGAAATCAGCCAAAAATAGTGGAAAAAAAGGGAAAAACTGTAGAAGATGAGGAGAAAAGACTTGTATTTCACTAGACGACAATGAAAATAGCAAAGATACAATTTGTTCTTCAATTCGAGAGGAAGAACGTACTCTCCAAAAGTCTCCGGCGAAGCCAAGAGCCAAAAGCAAAACCTAGATCTCAAAGAGAAAATTCAAATTCAAGATGCCTCCCTAATTCCCCCCCAAACTCCTAATTATACAAAATTAATCATAAAGGACAATCATAAACTTCCTAAAACAGCCTTTTACGTTCAAAATTTCCCTCCTAAACTTCACGGCTCACGGCTCTGCCGTTTCCGCCCGTTCGGCGGCCGCTCGCGTGCGTCTCGCGTAGACGCGGACCGGTCCCTGCTGGACCGGTCCAACCGGCCCATCCTGGGTCGGTCTAACAGATAATGTTTAATGAGCTAATTATTCTTTAGACTTGATAGTATCTATTATCTAAAGAATATTTGTTTGAAATCATAATTGATTGTAATCATTAATGAGATAGCTCATTGCTAAAAGAAGGCTAAGGCATGATTTTACATTTTTTTTTAATTAATCTAGGAAATTTTCCAAAGATGGAAGGACGGTACTAACCTATTTAATTAACTTCAAGATGACAGGCTATTGAAATTGCAACTAATGCCCAAAAAGGTTGTGCAACTTTATATCTAAAAGCCACTAATATAATTAATACAAATCAAAAACTAACACACTACCTACCATCCAAATAATCAGGACCAACCCTATATTAATGTAAATCTAATGTCACTTATGCATTAATTAAAGTTTTAGTGCATGTAATGAGTTTCCGGTCTTTGTTTATTGAAGTAAATTAAATAATCATGATGAGAATGGGAAAATGTACATACTACAAGCGTCTTCCTATCAGGTGCACTATCTCTATAATGGAAACACAATCTTTCAACTCCTAACATGTTAATGAATTTGAAGTTTCCTTCACTATAAATATATAAGAGAGTTGAGTTTTAGGATTTCAGTCAATTCTAAAGTAATCAAAGCCATAACAGCAAGCAAACATAAGAATAAGAGAATCAATGCAAATAGAATCCAGCTATATTGGTGGCTTCAAAGAAGCCAACCTTCATTTTCTTTCCAAGAATCTTTTCATCAACTTTATACCACTTATATGAGTGCATTCTTACTTTTAGGGCCCCGAACAAAGAGTTAGAAAGATGAGTTAGAAAATGTTCTCTACTTGATTTACTTAACTGTAGAGATTAGAAAATATAATCCAAACAAAGAGATGAAATCAACTTAAAAAAAAAAACAATTCTCTGCTGGGAGACAAAATCAGACAAGAAAAAAATGATCCAAAGAAAAAATAGTGATTTTATTGCTGAACACAAAAGAAATATTGCCTCAAAAGTAAATTTCAGTCAAAAATAAAGTAGTATTCAAAATCCTTTACCAAACTTTGAAGCCCGAATAGTAGAGATTCTTTGGAGCCAAAAAGAGTAGAGATTCAGAAATGAAATGCAAAACACGAAAGATCTAAAGGAAAAACATGTGAGAATAGTTTTACCCAAGGTTTAAAATTGCGTAACTGCGCCTCGAGGCGGTTTTCGTCCGTGAGGCGAGGCGTAAGCCTCGAGGCGGTCTGAGGCGTAAGCCTCACGAACACAGAATTGCGTAAATGAAAAATTAAGGATTTTAGCAGGAAAATAATAGCAATATTGGAAAATAAGAAAGTAGATGCAATAAAATTATGTCCCAAAGTACAAAATCACAAAATATCAGTTTAACAAAACTCTCAAAATACAAAAAACATATAAAATGAAGTCATATCCCATCACGCAACGAGAGGCGCGCCTCTGCGCAATTTTTGTCAAAAACGCCTTGAGGCGACCGCAATTCAGGGAGATGTTGAGGCGTACGCCTCACAGTATCTGAGGCGCGCCTCTATTGCGTTATTGCGCAATTTATAGAGAGGCGTACACCTCAGCCTAGTGGCCCCACCCACTTAAAATGACCTTGGCATTTCTCCCACACCCGATCGGCCCTCCTCATTCCCGAAAATAGTCGCCCGTAAGCTGCTGTTCGCGGAAAACAGAGTGCGCACGGTCGGCCTCCAATCCCGCCGCTCCTCCCGCCGGCGCCGCCTCTCTCCGGCGAAGTGGAATCTTCCGTCCGCCCTCTAGGAGTACTCCACATTGAATTTTAGGTATTTTTATTAAGTTTAGGGATATATTTTTCATGTTTAAGAAAAACTAGGGTTTAGATTTTTTTGATTTTTTTTTAGTGTATTTGGTTTTTTGCTTTAGGAGATATGGTTAGAGGTAAAGAAAAGACGAATACGTCATTGTGGAGGGACCCTTCTTGGAAGTATAGTGTACAAGTTGACATTGGCGGCGGAGAGAAGAGCTATGTCTATTTAAAGTGCAATTTCTGTGAGAAAGTTGTGAAGGACGGAGTAAACCGCATGAAGGAGCACTTATCATGCTCTCACAAGAACGTAGCACCTTGTGCAAAAGTGCCGGACAATGTGAAGGAAGAAATAAGTGCTTACATAAAGAAAACTACCACTGTCAAACACTTACAACAGCAGCAATTTGATGAAAGGGTCGACCAAGGTGCCTATTTTGGGAGCGAGAGTGGAAAGGGCTCCTCCTCCACTATACATAATAGAGGTGCACGGGGTCATATGGATCAGTACATGACTACTGCAGGAGCAGATAGAGGAGAAGCAGAGATGATGCCTGCAGCTGGTACTAGAGAGGGTCGGCGACAGGTTTGCATGGACATTGGGAGGTTTTTTTTTGAAAATGCAATACCATTTAATGTTGCTACATCGCCTGCCTACTTCAGTATGATGCGGTCTGTAGGATTGTATGGAAGAGGGTTGAAAGCACCTTCTATGTATGAGTTGCGCACTTGGATTTTAAAAGAGCAGTTACAGAACACCGAGCGAACCATTGATGAGATTAAAAGGACATGGATTGAGACAGGTGTGACTATAATGTCAGATGGATGGTCTGACATGAAGAGTAGGAGTTTGATAAACATCCTTGTCAACAATCCCTATGGTACAGTGTTCTTAAGATCTGTTGAAGCTTCTGATGAGGTGAAGAATGCTACATTCATTTTCAATTTACTTGATGGAGTTATTGAGGAGATTGGAGAGCAGTTGGTTGTCCAGGTAGTGACTGATAATGCCAGTGCATACAAAGCAGCTGGTCAGATGTTGATGGAGAAGAGGACACACCTCTATTGGACACCTTGCGCAGCACATTGTATTGATCTCATATTGGAGGATCTTGGTGACTTACCTCAGCACAAGAGTGCTCTTGTTAGGGCGAAGAAGATTACAAAATTCATCTACAATCACTCTTGGGTCTTAAGCTTAATGAGAAAATTTTCAAAGAAAGAAATCATTCGACCTGCAACCACTAGGTATGTTCATATTTTTTACATTGTAAATCATTCCAACTGTATGTTCGTAGTTTTAACATTTGGGCACTGTGAATCTATAGGTTTGCCACCTCCTATTTGACACTGCAGAGCTTGATGGAGGTGAGGCAACCTTTGGAAGCCATGTTTACATCAACTGAATGGCTAAACTCTGCTTGGGGGAAGAAGAGTGAGGGAAAGGAGATAAGAAAAATAATTCTGAATGATAAATTTTGGGCTACTGTGACCTATGCTATTTTGAGCACGAGACCCTTAGTGCAAGTTCTACGCTTAGTGGATGCAGAGAAGAAACCAAGCTATGGGTTTTATTTATAATGCTATGGATGAGGCCAAGGAGTTGATTGCACATAACTTGGGAGGAGAGGAGGCAAGTTATAAGGAGATTTGGGATATCGTTGATGCTCGGTGGGAGGTGCAGTTACACCGACATCTACATGCAGCTGCATATTATCTTAACCCTCAATTTCAATATTCAGAGAAAAAATCTTCAAATCCGGAGGTTAAGCTTGGTCTATATCACTGTATGGAAAGATTAATACCGGAGCAGGCAGATAGGGAGCTTGCAGATTTACAGCTTGTTCTGTTCCGGAATAAAGAGGGTTTTTTTGGTTTGAATGCAGCAAGAACTACCATTTCTAAACGGTCTCCAGGTATAATTAATTTGGTAAATACAATACACTTTATTCAGTTCTGAATTTTGATTATATTTTCTTCTTGAAAACAGTTGAATGGTGGATCCAATTTGGTGATTCCACCCCTGAGCTACAGAGTTTTGCTGTGAGAGTGTTGGGCCTCACTTGTTCTTCTTCTGGGTGTGAGCGAAATTGGAGTACATATAGTCAAGTGCAAACAAAGAGAAGAAATCGACTATCTACACTCAGAATGAACTCCCTCGTATACATAATGCACAACAAGAGGTTAAGAGATAGGAGGTTGAGGAATAAGGGGTTGAAAGACGATGAGGACCCGTTGGTGTGTGATGATCTGTCGTCTGTTAATGAGTGGTTCATAGATGATGAGGCAGATTTATCATTATCAGACTTACAGGTAGAAGATCTAAATGTGGATGTATTGAGGGGCGAAGCAGATCAAACGGGTACATCCACTAGTACCACACCACACACATCTACTAGCTCTGCAAGTAAAGGTATATGTTCTCTGCCAGTCTGCCTGATAATGAGTGGTTCATCCAATTAATATGCTAATAATCTTTTCTTTTAATGAACAGGGAAGAGAAAAGTGAGTCATGTTGAAGATGAAGATGACATGACATTCATAGATACAATTGGAGAAGAAGATTCACTTGAAGACTGATATTTTGTGATGGGATATGACTTCATTTTATATGTTTTTTGTATTTTGGGAGTTTTGTTAAACTGATATTTTGTGATTTTGTACTTTGGGACATAATTTTATTGCATCTACTTTCTTATTTTCCAATATTGCTATTATTTTCCTGCTAAAATTCTTAATTTTTTATTTACGCAATTCTGTGTTCGTGAGGCTTACGCCTCAGACCGCCTCGAGGCTTACGCCTCGCCTCACGGACGAAAACCGCCTCGAGGCGCAGTTACGCAATTTTAAACCTTGATATATATATATATATATATATATATATATATATATATATATATATATATATATATATATATATATATATATATATATATATATATATATATATATATATATATATATATATATATATCATTGCAAGAAGTAAGTTATACACATTTTGAAGCCTCAAAATGAGTTTAAAGATGAAGTCATAATACAAACAAGAATAGAAATGATATTCTATTTCACCTTTCAATTTAAGTTGACAGGCGTTTTCCTAAACGATGAGATCTATTTTTTAATATTTCAAGTTTTCCTGAAATAAAAATTCTGATCAGTACCTATTTAGAACCTTAAAACAAAATATAAGAATAGATAGAGCACAATATCAATATAAAAAGATATTTACAATGGTTCAGTAATTGCAATATATAAATTATAAAAAATCAGATCGGTATGCAACTCCAATACTTCTGCTTGCTTTTCATAATCAGTTCAAAAAAAAGGTGAAAAGAACTCAAAAAACAAACATATGAAAATATAAGAGATCTGAGATTACATGCTGAAACAAAATCACTGTTGGCACCAAAAAGACTGCAATGTATTTAGAGGGTTTTCTGATGCAATTAGTGCAGGATCGCAGCAGCGTCACAGTAATGAATGTCTTCCCAGGCCCTGTATCATATTTTCCTTTTTAGCCTTAGCAAGTGCTTCGAGCTGGTAACTGCTAGGAGCCATTAGTCGACTCAGACGATAATAGAAATGAAGCATAGAATAGCAAAATAAGGCGATCGGACCTGCGTGAAAATCTTTCCAGTTCGAGAGGCGTTCGCCTTCGGTAGTAGGGCCTACAACATTTCCTGTCATCTCGCAGGTTGAAAAAGAGCAAATGTTGTCCGAAGGCCAATAAGCTCCTTTTAGCGACTCTTTAAAAACCCCTCATGCGAAGCCGACAGGAGGAAAAGAAGGCGAAGGAGGAGGAGAAGAAAGCGAAGGAGGAGGAGAAGGCGAGGCGTTGAGAAAGAGTGGAATGCGAGAGAAATAATTGCCGGTAAGAAGAAACATAAGTGAAGTTGCAAAAATTGAAGAGACCGAAATAATGGAGAAGAAAGCTACCATCGGAGGAAGCTGGGCAAGCCGAAGAGCCAAAGAGGAGCAATTCGCAACATAGTTTTTAGCTTCGAAGGAATCTCAATCCGAATCGGGATCGATAGCTGTGTAACGGTTAAGAATGTATTATATAGAATAAATATTAGTTTAAATTAAGAAACATATAATTACTTCTTTGAGATATTTGAGATGCATTATTAGATTTACGAAGAGGTAATATTAGTTTTAAATTAAGTAACGTATAATTAAATGAAACGGACGGGAAACGTTCAGAAATTTCAAATTTATTAATTTGGAATGAGTTCTAGATAAAGAGCATTAAATTATAAAAGTATTTTTTTTAATTATTTATTATTTATAATATAATGGGTGGTCAAGATAATTTAAGAATAAATAAAATGGATTGTCAACATTTGCTATTAAAGGAAACTCAAGCCTTTTTTTATAATAATAGCATAGATAGTATAAATTTAGATATAAATATAGATATAGATATGCTTCATAATATTCAAAATGGCAGAATAAATAAGTTTATATTTTCTTGAAAAAAAAATAATAAATTTTATTTCATTTTAAAATTATTGTTGATATATTCTTAAAAAATTATCTTAATC
This sequence comes from Dendrobium huoshanense, assembly GCA_016618105.1. Lineage (NCBI taxonomy): Eukaryota > Viridiplantae > Streptophyta > Magnoliopsida > Asparagales > Orchidaceae > Dendrobium > Dendrobium huoshanense. Next base: position 64,201,334 of record CM028358.1, on the reverse strand, counting down.
AAGCACGAATCTCGAGGTAGAATAATCGAAAACTTCAAAAAATAAATTCAGGCGCATCTGACCTCCAATTTCAGCGAGCTTATAGTCAAACTGAGCGTCTCGGAAATACAAACCCAACGACACCAAATTCAACTCGATCCGAGCCCAATTGAGCCCAAACAAGCGCCCTAAGTGCTGTTGGAAAGCTCGTACCACTATTTGAGTTACCAAACAATCTCTGATTTTAACAAGCTTGTAGTCGAATCGAGCGGCTCGACGAGACGAATCTGACGAACCCAAAATCGCCAAATTTTGACATCATTAAGGCCTTCAAATGTCCAACGAACAGTGCACGATCAAAAGATTCAATATCGATCGTCCATTTGACCACTCCCTATTTACCCGGATCTCACACCTATTTACAAGTCATGACACTCCATAAAAACTATAAATAGAGCCCTCCTTCACAAGAGGACTCAAGTGAGAAGTGAGATGAGAGAGAAGAAGAGAAGATAAGGAAGAGAATCAGCTCCTCCTCGACCACCGATGGAGTTCTTTCCCCTCGCCTGAATATGCCGGAATTCTGCCAGATTTTTGGGAGACGTCGGAATTCTACAAAACTTTGTAACTTTGTTTCAATTTAGAAGAAAATGATTGTAATCTGATTGTTCTGATTTGTGGGACGAATCAACTTCTGTACTTCAAATGAACAATAGTGGAATTACTTCAACTGGGCGTGGGCCCGTGATTTTTTCCCTCTTTCGGGTTTTCCACGTAAAAATCATGGTGTTCATTTTTTTCTTTCATGTTTATGTGTGTTGAATATTCGTACAACGTTTGGACGTAAAATTATAAACTCTACCGCCACGTATATTCTAGCCCGCAACAGTATTTTATAGAAATACAATTCAAATGGCCCCTTAGAGTATTAAAACAAGCAACAAATCACTAAACCATTCATCTTCTCAACAAATTGAAATAAGATTTGATCAAAGTTTGAATGGTTTATTTAAAAGGTTTGAACGATGCTCCATCATTATTCAAATAAGATTTGATTAAGATTCAAATAAGATTCAATCAAAATTTGAATAAGATTTGATCATAAGTAAAATAATGTTCGAGCAAAATTTGAACACTTTTTTATCATTATTTAAAGAGTTGTGAATCATTTAATCTCTTGATTTGGAATTAGATTGGGCATTAAAGTAGTACCTTTAAAGCTTGGATTTTTAACCCTTTTTCTCCGCCATAAGAGTGCCTCAAGAATGGTCTCTTTTTTTTTGGGGTAAATAGGGGCAGAGCCCATTTTATTAAGACAAAACAGATACACCAAATGTTAAATGAAAGAAAAACAAAACCGAACTTAAACAAAAAACATGTAGAAACCTAATACCCAAAGCTGGAACAAAACCCAGCAAACAAAGACATAACAGATGAACGATAAGAAAAGATAAGAAACATCAGAAAAAACAGAAAAAGAAAACGACTCAAAGTCGATTATCTCTGGAATTTATTTTTGATCAGATTGTAATCTTTCCGGGAGCAGGCTTTGACGTGCGTGTCTTTTTTAATAATGTTAATCACCGAATCCGGGCTATTCCACTTGCTAGCAAATCTTCTAAAATTCCTTTCTCTCCAAATTTGATACACAGTGCAGCAGACAGTCAGAAAGCAGAACGATTTTTCGCCATTGGAAAGTAAATTAGAGTTCTCCAAATAGTCCAAAATCTGCAACAAATTTGGTCTAAATAAAAATGCATTTAACTCGGGTAATAGATTAGTGATAATATAAAAGGAAACATCACAGAAAAAGAAAATGTGATTATGATCTTCGGGCGCCTTGTGACATAGGAAGCAATCAGGATTTATCTGAATGTCTCTCTTAATCAGCAAATCTGCAGTTTTTAATTTCTGCAAAACAGCCATCCAGGTATAAGTAGAATATCTGAGAGAATAATGTTTGTGCCAGATATAATTATTCCACGGAACCTCATTCAGATGAGAATAAAAAGAGTCATAGAAATCTTTGAACTTAGGACTAGAAGAGCCATCCCAAGCAACGGCCGGTTGCTCTTTAATGTTAATATTATTATTAATCTCGTGAGCAACCACATCAGACAAAGAATCTGGGAGAATCCACTCATTATTTCTAATACAATCTTTAACCAAAAGACTGGTTAATTGATTGCCAGCAAGAATTAAATTACTTAAAGCCTTGCCATGTAACCAAGGGTCCCAAAAAAAGGATAAACTAGTGTTAGAAGATATTTGAAAGGTTAAATGATTTAACATGCTGTGCGCAGTTTTACAAATATTCTTCCAAAATTTAGAAGCTTTAACCGAAAGAGGTTTCCAGGGAGAGCAGTAATTATATTTAAACCAAGTAGAGATTAAGGACTCTTGGGTTAGGAGACGCCAAATAAAAGAACAGTGAGCGTTGTAGTAAAGGGATTCTATAGAAGCAATCCCTAAGCCGCCCTTCTCCTTAGGAATGGCAGTTTTATCCCAGGAAATCATGTGCACCTTCTTCCCATTAATATTGCCATGAAACAGAAATTTGGAACAGAGTTTAGAAATAGTTTTACAAATGGCTTTGGGAATAATGGATCCTCTAATCCAATAGGCTAAAGTGTTAGAAATAGTAAATTTTAAAAACTGTACTCTACAAGCCAGGGATAGGAGACGGACCTTCCAACCATCAAGCAGAGAAATAATATTGCTAACCAACTTCTCAAAATGCGAAGAATTTAGTCTCTCAGAGGAGATGGGAATGCCCAAGTAAATAATGGTATTACTCATATGAGAAATACCTAAGATACTGCAGACTTGAGCAACATTAACCGAATTTTTGGAAAAAATAATAGAGCATTTGTCATGGTTAATGAGCAAACCAGAGGCCTCAGCAAAATTATTAAGAATATTATTTAAACTAGTAGCAGACTGAATGTTAGCATTACCAAAAAATAATAAATCATCTGCATACAAGAGGTGGTTAAAGGAGTTGCCTTTATAATTAAAACCAGCTAAGTTATTAGACGAAAATTCAGAAGAAAGACCACAAGATAATGCATCCATAATTAAGCAAAAAAGAGGAGGAGATAAGGGGCAACCTTGTCTTAAGCCAGAGGAAGATTTAAAGAAGCCTTCCAGTGAGCCGTTTAAGCAAATAGAGAAATAGACATCGGAGATGCAACCTTGTACCCATTTAATAAACAGCTCAGGGAATCCCTTTTGTTTCATTCTGTTTAAAAGGAAGCCTCGAGAAACGGTATCGAAAGCCTTTCTAATATCCAACTTAGCACAAAACATATTGCTAGTAAATTTAAATTCTCTAAGCACCTCGGAAGCAAGTAAAATATTGTCAGTAGTGCTTCTGTTTTTAATAAATCCAGCCTGGCTCTCATGAATAATAAAAGGTAAAACAGAATTTAGTCTATTAGCAAGAAGCTTGGCTATAATCTTATAAAAAACATTGCATAAAGAAATAGGCCTAAAGTCATTAATATTGGTAGCATGAGGTCTTTCGGGAATAAGCTTAATAGCAGTAGCTTTAACCCTTTTTGAAAGTTGCCCCGTATTAAAGAAACTTTTAACAGCATTACAAAGATAAAAACCAATGACATGCCATGTTTTTTTATAGAAGTCAAAAGTGTACCCATCCGGACCCGGGGCCGCAGAGGAAGAGCCATCGAAAATCACTTTTTTAATCTCAGCCTCAGTAAAAGAAATAGTTAAAGAATTAACTAAATGAGCAGGAATTCTGTTACCAGCCGGGATATTGAAGTTGCCTCCTCAGTAAAATGCTTAATGATTTCATCAGCCATCTCCAAATGATTATCAAAATTACCAGCAGCAGTAGATCTCTCTTTGATAACATTAGTGTTATTCCTATATCTAATATGAGCATATAAAAAGCCCAAGTCATTCTCTCCATTTCTCAGCCATTTGGACTTGGCTCTTTGAAAAACCCAAGAGGACCAAGCTTTATTCATAATGTTAAAATTATCTCTAGCCTGCTTGTAGAGGTAGTTTAAATTTCTATTTAACGGATCATACTGAAGCTCAGCCAGATAAAGTTTTTGTTTGTTATTGAAATCATGTAATGAATTTAAAATATAGCACGAAGAGGACCAATTCCTATCCTTAATAGTTTTCTTCAAAAACTGTAAAGAATTATAAAAAGAGGCAATATGACTAGCATTAATAGGTCTATCAAAGGCTTTAATAACATCCTCCCAAAACCCATCCATGTGAATCCAGTAATTTTTAAACAAGAATCTAGAGGACCTCTTGTCCCTGGTAGAAGTAAACAGAATTAAGGGAGAGTGATCAGAACAGTTAGGAGGTAAAACTTTATAAAAAGCATTAGGACAAAAAACTCAAAAAAGCATCATTAGCAAGCATTCTATCTAGTTTAATGTGAATAGGGGAATCCTGCCTTTGGTTGTACCACGTGTAAAAAAGGCCAACAGAAGAAAGATCAAGAATGCCAGAGTCAAAAATAATATTGTTAAGCTCACCCAGCTGGGTAGGAAAAACACGGTTCCCACCAGCTTTCTCTTCCTCAAATCTGTAACAATTGAAGTCTCCCATGATAACCCAAGGAAGAGAAGGATCAGGGACTAAACTCCTCAGTTGGTCCCATAACTGTTTCCTGTCATTCACATTATTAGCAGCATAAATCACAGTTATTAAAATAGGCGGTTGAGAGCCCACCGAGAGAGAGCCATGGATCATTTGAGAAGAAAAGAAAATGGGGGAGAAGGTAATTAAGTCTGGATTCCACTTTAACCAGATTCTGCCAGGATTAGAACTATTAAAATTATTACAACTATTCTCATTGCTGAAAATCATGTGAGAATTAACATACCAAGGGTCCGAGAGGGCCTCATTATTGGATTTAGCTTCTAAAATATAAATCATACTAAGATCAAAAGACTTGATAAGCTCTCTACAAGCTTTAACTTTGTTAGGGTGATTGAAACCCCTAACATTCCAACAAGCTATATTAGGAAAAATCATTAATTTTTGAATTTTTTGTCTTCCTGGTAGATTTGGCTCTAGTTTGCACCGAGACGGGAGAAGATTGGGATTTGTTAACAGAGGAATTAGGTAAAGAAGGGGTATCCCGAGTTTTGTCAATGTCATTCGGAATAGGATTGTAATCGTTGTCATCAGACTCTTGATTTTGAGGGTCTTCTTCAGATTGAAGAGCCGCAAATTTATTAGACAGCCTGACATTAATAGGAGGATTAACAGACGGAGGAGGTATATGGCTCGAGGAAGAAGCTTCCTCAATAGGAATGTTTAGATTAGGAATATTAGCCTCATTAGGAATGCAATTGTTATGGGTAGCAGGTTCCTTTTCAACTGAGGGGGCTAAATTAGGCAAGGTTTCAACGGTAACATTTTTTCTTTCCAAAATTACCCTAGGAGGAGAGGGAGGAATTTCGGTCGTCGCCGGAGCTCTGGATCTTGGGTTTCTGCTAATACTCCTTCCTCTGTTCCTGGGCTTAGGCGGGGGAAAGACAACCGGATTAGAATTTGGGTTGGATTTGCAAGAAGAATAGGTATGAACCATGGATCCACAGCCTTCACAGCGGCTAGGTTTCCAATCATAAATCACCTTAAGTTGGATATCCACCCCTTCAATATTAATCGGAATTTCATCCGGTAAAGTCGAATCTTTCGAAACAGAAACACACACCCTAGCCAAAGTCAATCTAGCTCTTTTAGCCGTAAGATTGTCCACAGATAAGGGTATACCGATATAGCTAGCTATAGTCGAAATACCTTTCGGGGTCCAAAGGGCAAGAGGGAAATCCACGATTTTAATCCATATAGGTATAGAGGATAGTTCATCCCTCTTAGGTTGAAAATTAGCAGACCATTTTTGCAAAATAAACGGTTTTCCCAACAAAAACCAGGGCCCTCCGGACCAAACCAAGTCATAATCTTCTTGGTTAGTAAACTTGATCAGAAAAAACCCATCAGTCAAGGATAGAAGAGAGAACGAACCTTTCAAGATCCAAACTTTTTTCATGGCAGCAATAAGCCTTTCATAATAGGGCCTTGGCCCCAGAGAATAACCGACTAAAGAGAAAGACCAGACTGAGACACCTTCAGAAAAATCATCTTTTTTAAAAGAAAGCCTTTGACTAGGACGAACAAAGGATACAGGAAAATCTTCTTTCGCCATGGAGGGGTTGGCCAGATTCATAGCGAAGGAAGATTCGGGAGAAGCCGGGGAAGAAGCCGGAATAGGCCCCAGAATCGAGGTATTCCGGAGCGGAGGGAAGTCACCGATCTCCATCAGGGAGAGGGATCAACCTCTCCCGGATGAAGGAGGCTAGAGCGGCGTCGAAAGATTTCGAGAAAAACCCTAGATCTCAGATATTTTCCAGGGCTCTCGAAACGAGCAAAACTCTCTAAAAAGTTGAGGTCTTAAATTATAAAAAAAATTGTCCCTTGCCAAGAATGGTCTCTTGGTTCTACATATTAGGTTTGTATTAATGCAACATAAATTATCTATAGGTTTAAACCTCATCCTCATTCCAATTCTATTTCTGTTGCAACTCATATTATTTTTCCAATAGACTATTAAAATTCCTTATCTAGATTTTAAGAAGGATTATGCCATCTTATCTTTAAAATTTGGAGGTATTAATATTATATGTGTGTAAGGGATTGCCTGATATTATTTTATAGTTGTTGACCTCATTTTTGTATGAGGTCACATTGTTCTACAATCATCCTAACTTACAATCTAGCTTGCAATCGACCTCTCTTCGACTCAAGTGGAAATTAATCTTTTAATTCCTTTTGAGTCAAATTAGCTTTTGAAGAATGCGAATTTTATGTACTAATTTAAATTGAAATGTTATATAATTAATTTGACTTTTCTAATTATGCTCTTCTTCTCCAATTTAGCTTTCTAAATCATCTAAATTTGAGCAATTAATTTCTACATTTGGATTGGAATGAAGAGAGGGCATGATGGTCATTTTAATTTTTTTTTTTTTTTTATGGGTATTCAAAAGGAAATTAGGGCCAGCCATGGAGGAAGGGGGCGGCATTCCACGATACATTCCATCGTCAAGCCCTAGCCGTCTCCGTCTGAGTCCACGATCTACCCATACTCACAAGCTGCCGCCGCTTTAGAGAGATCTCATCCTACACATTTCGGAGCTGCTAGGGCCGGCCGGGTCCTCCTCCTCATGATTCCTTTTCTCATTTTTAGCTCCGTCTACCTCCTCTCTCATTCTCACGATTTTTCCCTCATCCATTGGGCCGGCTAAGCTCTCGCTCTCTCATTTTTTAGCCCTCTCCACATCCTCTCAGATTCACGTTCTGGAATCACTAGGGCCGGCCAAGGATGTGTGCTACTCTAATTTTCTCCACGATCTTTCCTCTCGATCTATCCCTAGTCACATTCTCACATCTCGGATACCCTGGTTGTGATTCATCTCCAAGCTCCTTCCTCGTCTCCAACCGTCCAAGCTAGAGGAAGAAGAAGAAGGTCTATCCATAGATCCAGCCAGCATTTCAACCGGCTCTTATAACAGATTTTGTCCATTCACCTCCAATGTCCTTTCTCTGCCGTGAAACCCCTCCAGCAAACAGGCTAAGCAGCTCCTTCTCCTCCTAATAGCCAGAGCTGTTGTTCATTAATCAGGGGAAAGATGGGAAGTCGATTTGCTCAGAAGGAGAGCCAGAAGTTCGATATGCCAAAAAAAAAAAAAAAAGCAGCAGCAGCGGCTTTTCTGAAGTTTCAGTGACTTCATGAGTACCAATAGTGTTTCCCGCTACAGGCCTTGATACACCTCCAATTATTAAGCCAATTGCAAAGGATGCTATCTTGTCTATATGTAAAATACTTGTTGAACCTTAAGATTGCGGTGGCCTATACTTGATTTTCATCAGGTAAATGATTCTTTTCCATCTAGTAAAGAGAGAAGAAAATAGAAATACTGAAAAGTATAAACTCTTCATTAGTTAATTACATGGTTGTGCTATATGTATATGTCTACAAGTAATTTAATAAATTGATAATTTAGAATTTATTTTTCTGTTGTTAGTATAAACCCATGAATGTAAATGTTTCTAGGAATTTAATGAGTTTGTACATAAACTTTTCTGAATTCAGTAATCTAAATATTCATTTATGACTATTTGTTGTTAATATTGTATATATTACTAACACGTTATTGTAAGAGTTTGTTTGAAGTTATAAATCATGTCAGTGAGTAATATATATATTACATTCATTCATTTCATTTTATTTGGTGCGGTCAGATTTATGTATGGCTTCAATCGTCGTGATCACATTACAAAGTTTTAATTTATAGTGTTTTCTATTTGAATGGTTGTTCGATGAAATGCATACAACTTGTTTAGAATAAAAATTAGGGAATGTTTTGGAAATATGAGCAAGAGCCATTGCCTATCATACATTATTTGAAATATTGTCTTTATATACGAGCAAGATTCATGTATCCACTGCTTTACTCCAATGTGTAGTTTCTATTCATATATTCATGCCTTAAATTATGTATAAATTCAATTTTAAAAAGAAACATTATTATGTGAGATATATGTCCGTATGCAAAATTTACTTATGTATTGGTATTGAATTTAAGTGTCTTGAGCATGTTGAAAGCTGTGTTACGCCTTTCCTCAAAACGTAGTTTGTGAGTACAATCCATGAATGAGTTATGTATATTGTGATAAAATATGATTATACGTATGCAACATTACATAAGTACAAAGGCTTATATCTATATTGTATAATTACATTAACGTTATGTTTCAACCATATACATATATAGATTTAATCTAAGGTTATATAATCAGCACATTTATTCTCATCTAAAATCGTGTCGTGTCTTTTTTGCCTTAGTAATTTGTAGTTATGCCGCATAACATCACTCGCATCACGATTACATATTCAATAAAAGATATGCATGTTAATTAGAGTAGCGATTATGTATATGAATAGGTCACAAATGATGACTGTCTTATATTTGATAAAATATATATTTAGTAATTACTTTTTTTTATATATTTATGTTGAATATTATTTGGCATGCCACTTTAATATATTGAAGGGTAATTCATGTAAAGCGTTTGTCTTACAAAATTTTACTCCAATATTACTGTGTGCTTCTTCTACTCAAATTGGGATGATTGACACTTTGTTTTGAGATATTCTTTTGCTGATTAACTTTCTAAAAAGAAATATGTTTAGACTCATATATTGAAATTGCAATTTTATTTATTTATATATTTTCTAAGATCTATTTAAATCATTATAACAAAGTTATTCGGTGCTCCAAATAATCTGTTTGTTCCATTTTGTTTTATAGAGATTCCTAATTTTTCTCATTGTGTTTGTAATGATTTAATACAGGTTCTCATCATATGAGTATTCTTAGATTAAATAAGCTTTCACATTGTTTTTGTGAGAATTCAATGCATTTTTTTTTATCATTTGAATGATCTGAAATTAAAGGAGATTTTCTCCTTCCTTTTTTTTTTTTTGGGTGTAGATCAATGTTAAGATATTTGCCATGTAAATATTCTTTGTTATGGTTCACTCTCATGACTCGAACAGGATTTCTTACAAGAATACTTTGAATCTAATCTTTTTGTATATACTATAATAATCATTCATTCATCCTAATCCTTAAAAAGATTAGAATTTTTAATATATATATTGTAGTTATGAACTTAAAATTTAATAGAATTTTAATTTTAAAATAACAAAAAGTATTTATGATTTGAAATATTCTAAATTTTAATAGTCTAGAATTATTTCATGCTTTGACTATAATTTGTTAGATGTACAATAATAAAGAGGAAATTTACTTCAGTGCTAATGTAAATACATGAGTTATTTTCACTAACATTTAAGGATGGTCTTCTTGATGAATTTCTTCAATTAGTATGCAATCAAATGGCTCGTAACTTTTAGGATTGAAACATTTTTATGCACAACTTCATTTAGTGATTTCATGGGTTCAAATATAATGTATATTGAAGGTGATGTTTCTTAATTATTCCCATTATTCTTCAGGAGTATGACATCTTCAAGTATCTCCCATAAACTTCACATGTATATAAGCTTAGATACTTAAGTATACCAAATGCTAATTCACATTCATTTATGATTTTGTGAAGAATTGTGGGAATGGTTTTGAGTATGGTTTTGGTTGTCAACTAAATTTTAGCATTCGTTGTTTATGGTTATAAATCAAATTCGATATAAAATTTGGAAGATCATATAAGAAGTTTTAATATTGTATTCTGTATATTTGTATTCTCACCATTTGTGAGTAAGATGTTGTAAATAAAGTATTACACTCAATTTTGTTTTGAAGCGAATGATTTGAATTGATGTTTTATACTTATGTCTATAATTGTTCACAAATATTATCGTGAGTTTTATATGCATATACACTTGTGAATCACAATACTTTGGATTCTGCATACATATGAACTTAGATTTTAAAATACATGAAATTCTGACACGTTTCTCTCTCTTCGCCTTATTTGCGAGGTATATTGGAGCTACTTGGACGACAATTCAGAGAATATTCAGTCGCTTCCATTTCTTCCAAATGGGGGCGCTACGGGCGGAACCACCGGGTCATAGCCCCCGGTGTAGTGAGTTCTTCTTATACACATCTTTTCTATCTCTCCTTAATTCAAAAGTCTAATTTCAACTTGGAGATTTATAATTTAAAGCTTATACATTGAACTTTTCATAACCCAATCATTTATATTAAATTTACGTGTATCTTTTAAAATTCTTTAGCCTTCACTTTAATCGAGAGTATTCTCTTAGGAGATGTAATTAACTATAGGGGCTTGCCTCTATAGAGAGTCTAAATCCAGAATAATCTAAACCCTATCTTAGTTTCCTTTCTAAGGTAGGGGAAAGATCTGTGAACGCAGATCCTGCTTTATCTATATTTGAAATTTTATTCCATAATCAAAGGATAGGTGGATGCCTGATTTGTTCTTACAAGCGGATCAAACATCCTCTATATTTGATTATGGAGATAAATATGTAATTTATTTGTCCAATTAGAGAGATAGGGGAAGATATTTATCATTCCTCAGGATGATTTGTATCTTCCATATATTATTTCTGATTAGAGAAATAAATTATACATTTCTTCATTTCAAATCTATAGCAAAACATTAATTTATCCTTCGGGACGGGATAATGTTAAACTATTATGATTTGGGCTCAAAGAAATATATTTAAATATAAATAAAGCAAATCACGTGAGAAATAGAAAAGTATTTTTTAAATTTAAATATTTAAAAATAAAATAAATATTTTCTCACAGATTTTTCTGGCGACTCCGCTGGGGATAGACTTTTCTCTCCATCTTTAGTGAAGGCTAAAAAAATTCTAAGAAATACATGTACATTTAATTCATTTAATTAAATGCTTGGGTTATCAGATTTCAATGTATATGTGTTTTTATTTAAATTATATTTTGGTATACACATTTCTTGCTTGTTTATAGCTTTACATAATTTGTATGCTTTGAAGTCTTGTATCCGCATGCAAATTTTGCATAGTCTTATCAGTTTTGCATGTGAATACTTTGTATGCGTTGCACACACATAGTCTTGCATATATGTGTTTTGGTACATGTTGCATATGTATGGTGTTGTTGGTATATAACTTTGCTTGTGTTATAAGCATATGGTGTTGCATGTATATAATTTTGCTTGTGTTGTATATATATAATTCTGCATGTGCTATGTGCGTATGGTTTTACATATATATAATTTTACATGTGTTGCATGTGTATTGTTTTATGAGTAGACTTCTGCATGTGCATAGTGTTGCATGTGTACATGTGTTGCATGTATATAATTTTACTTATGTTGTATGCATATGGTTTTGCATGCATATAATTTTGCTTGTGTTTCATATATATATAACTTTGCATGTATTATGTGTGTACGGTTTTATGTATGTATAGTTTTGCATGTGTTGCATATTTATTATTTTGCATGAGTATACTTTTGCATGGGTATAGTTTTGCTTGTGTGCACCTCTGCATGTGTTGTATGTGTATAGTCTCGCATGTGGATACTTTGTATGTGTTACACATAAACAACCTTGCATATGTGTTTTGGTACATGTTGCATTTGTATAGTGTAGAAAGTATATAATTTTGCATGTATTATATTCATATGATTTTGCATGTATATAATTTTGCATGTATTGCATGTATATAGTCTTTCATGCGTATATAAATTTCAATCTTTAGATTGTAAATCTCCAAGTTAAACCGATGTAAAAAAAATCATGTTTTTGAGCTCTTTATTTATATTTATATTTATATCCAAATCCAAATCATTTCAAACTCTATCTTTTTCATTTGAAAATCCAATGACAAGGGTCATTCTTTAAAAGAAATCAGCGTAATTAAATCTCAAAATCAAGCTTCAATCTTTCCCCCTTCAGTTCATCATTCGAGTAAGATTCTCTTTCAAACCATTGAAATCAATTTCAAACTTCGAATTCAATAACCCCCAATTAGTCCTTTTTAGACTGGATCCTAATTTAAATCTCTTCAAATCAAATTCAAAATCCATTTTGATGACGGGGTCCATAAATTTCACATATGCAAAATTTTCAAAATTAGAATAGAACTAATTTGAGGAAAGTTCAAAATTTAAAGTGTGGTAAAATTTTGGGATATTTATATATATTTTTAGAGAATGGTTAGTTTGTTTTTCTTAATGAAGATTTCATCTCTTTTCTCTTTGAAATATAAAGTGAGTTGTATTTGACTCCTCTACCATCCAAAAAAAAAAAATTCTATATTATTAAAAAAAAAAATTTTGTATCCTCTCCCTCCCACTACTTGCGTGGGTTGATTATACATTTTAAATCAAAATTCACATCAAAATAAAATTAGATTAAGAAATGAAAATCTTTTCTATTTTCTTGCAATTTTATATCTCATAGGCATCCCTAGCATGTTTATAAATCTATTTTATAATTTTCTTAATTAAGCTATTCAATCTTATCCTTGGGTTTGAGTTGCCTTGTAGATTATTCTTCCTCGTATAAGAGGGTGAGGCTTCCTCTCTTATGCTTGGAAGGAAATCTTACAACTGAGAATGTCTTCTCTTAAAGATTTTTAGGAAAAGAAGCCAATAAAAAAGATGTGCAAAATGCGCCACAAAAAAAAAGAGGGCACAAAATGAGCCCAAATTTAAAAGATGCGCAAAATGCGCCACAAAAAAAAAAGAGGCATAAAATGAGCCTAAAATCAAAAGGTGCACAAAGTGTACCAAAACTAAAATGAAAATGCACAAAGTGTGCCAAAAAAAAGTGGAAATAAGTAAATGGCTTCTCTTCCTTTTAATTCTTTAAATCTCAGAAACTCATCTCCTTTGATGTTTTGATACTTGATCATGAAAATCTTAATCTTGGATTCATTATCATGCGATGATGTTCTATTAAATATAAGAATATATTTCATGCAAGAAAATTGAAAAGATCCAATTTGTTTTCCTAATTTAAATGTTCTTGATTTAGACTTTTAATTTAAAATGTATATATGAGAGAGAAAATCCTAGTTCAGTTTCTAAGGAGCTTGATCTAGGTAAATAAAATATATATTCCTAAATTTATTTGGTTTGGATGGAGTCAATTTACTACTCACCATAATTTTGAATTTGGTCCCTTTTTATCACTCTTTGTTTGGGTCTAATGGTTTAAGAGGAAAATCTTCAATAAAAGAAACAAAATTTTCATTTTCTAATATATATAAGCATTTTTTTATAACTTCATTTTTAATGAATTTGTGTAAATGTTCTCATTGTGATTTTGAAAATTCATGTACTAAAATTTGTGGATCCCAAACATTTGATTAATTTCCATCCTTAATAAGTCTTGCAATTCCCTTTGTGGTAGCCTTTCATGTGAATTTTGTTGAGTAATTCGTATCCTCTTGCTCATTTTGGAATCACCTCCCATTTGAGTATTCCTATCCATTTACTCATTTGGGAATCACCTCCCATCCGAGTATTCATATCCATTTGCTCATTTGGGAACCACCCTCCATTTGAGTTTTCTTATCCTACACTTCAAGGTCGATCAATAGGAAGGTTAGAGATTGTTGGCTGATCCAGAGATTCAGAAACTTGGAGTCCTGAAAGAACCCCTTCAAGATCCTTGGAATTTAAGCATAGACACAGTTAGAGTCATGCTGGGTCCAGGAGGGAGCAGGGGTGGGATCAGAGACACAAGTGGTCAAGGTCGATCAACAGGGGGAGTAGAGATTATTGACAGATTCAGAGATTCGGAAACTTGGAGTCCTGAAAGAACCCCTTCAAGATCTATGGAATCTAGGCATGGACGTAGTCAGAGTCATGCTGGGTCCAAGAGGGAGTAGGGGTGGGATCAGTCAGAGACACAAGTGTTCAGGGCAGCGGAGTTCTGGACATCATGATCAAAATCACTTTAGGCATAGCTGATGGGCTATCAGAGATGCTTATCTTGGTTACATGTCATTTGGATATGTTGTGTTATCAATCCAAAAACATGCATCAAATCTTGCAAATACTATGAACCCTGGTTTTCAAGGTCAGAGTGCTGCTACAATTATATAACGGTTGGATAAAGGTTTTATTTTGGGTGATACAAGATTAGAATATAGTGCTCTCTTTGGGGATTTCTCTGACTCGCCTATTAAATAAAATGGATAGCGGAGGAATTATCGAGCAAGTATTCTGGAGAATCATAAAGTCACTAATGATGTTACGGAGCTGCTTGGGGAGAAAGACCTTAACATGACCTCTGCCCTTGCCGGACTAATTACATCCAGGCCTTTTTATTCTGGGATTTCTCACAGGAGCGCATTACAGGGCTGCCTTCAACACGCCAGACTCTCTACAGGGAGCCCATCAACCCATTGTTGTGAGATCCTCTGTTACCTGTGATTCCCTGAGGGTGAAGCTGAACAAGATTCTTGATTCAGATTACTATACTACAACACTGGAGATGAAAACTTAGGTTGATGTTGTTGCTGCCGTCAGCAAGTATAGTACTGCATGCCAGGTGTGAGTTTTAGTGGCCAAAATCTCCAACGTGTCATTTTTTTCTAAACCAGTCGTTTGGGAACGAACTGGTTGCTTCAGGAGGAGGACTTGACATGCCTCCATTGAATATAAAGCAGCAAGGAAGCACCGGAGCTGGAATTACTGAGACCATGGATCATACGGAGACTAATACAATACCTTTTACTACCTCATATGGCTCAATATATGGACAGCAGTTTCAGAAACCCTCGACCAATCAGCATGGCTTGGATCATCCTCAGTCCCAGCAGCGCGATGGACTGCAAAAATTTCAGCAGCAATTCTCACTTGCACGCAGCCAGCAACAGCAGCTTTTGGAAGGGTTGACTAACATGAATAATATGCCTTCAGTTAAGTTGGAGCCTCATATGGTCTCTGGAGACCAGAATGGTTCAGTACAACAGTTGCAAGCTCTCCGAAATATGGGTACAGTAAGAATGGAGCAGCAACAGCTGTAATCTTTGAGGAATTTAGCCCCAATTAAGACCAACACCAACTCCATGACCCTTCAGTTCTTTTGCAACAACAACCACAACTCCTACAGTTGTCTAGGAAATCTTCTCAGGCTGCAGCTCAGATGAGTATTTTACAGCAGCTCCCTTGACGTGCTCTTGGACGATGAAAATGTTCTGGGAGGAGGCAATGTTGATGATACCCAAATTTCGGGAAGTATGACACCCGTAGGCCGTAGTTTGCTGATTTTGATGTCTTATTTAGAGTCTAATCTTGATGAGAAGTCGAAGCGTTATGAAGATGGCGATCTTCAGTGCATATTCTTACTGAATAATATACTCTATGTGGTGCAGAAAGTTAGGGACTCCGAGCTTCTTAGATCAAAATTTTGTCATATTTAAAGGATGATGGATTGGGAAGAAGTGGAAGTACTAGCTTAAGTGGTGCACCTAAAAGGACCATCAAAGAAAAGTTCAAGAGTTTCAACTTAGCCTTCGAAGAAATATACAGAACTCAGACCACTTGGAAAGTTCCTGATTCCGAGCTCCGTGACGACTCGTGCATATTTATATCTGAGAGGGTGACCCCAGCTTATAGAGCATTCTTGGGAAGATTTGGTGTGCAATTGTAAAGTCTTCTTTTGAGAAAAGCAAAGGGTATGAAGGATTTAAAGCCCTTGCTCGTGCTCAGTACCTTTTAAAGAGCAAAGATTCTCTTGGGAGTATGCCACTGCTATCTCAGATAGAGGTATCTTTGGAAGAGCTTGCTGCAGCCTGTACTTTGGAGCTGTTAAGCTTGCCTCACATCTCTGATAATGCTGAGCAGAGAAGAGGTGCAATTGCAGCCTTGTATGAGCAGACAAGGTCTTGATGTTGAAACTTTATGTAGAGTTCAAGACAGGCCTTGCTTCTTAAGCCAGGAGTTGAAAAAGATGATGCTCAAGTGTTAATTCCACTTCCTATTTTAATATCTAATCTAAATTCACTTGTTTGGGAATCAATTTCCCATTCAAGTATCCATCCTTTGTTTGGGAATCGATCTTCCATTCAGAGTCCAGTTTGGCCTTTTGAGAATCGATCTCTCAGTTAGGTTGTCTTGCATTTGCGTGGTTGAAAATCGATCGTTCAATCAAGCTCTTGCACCCTTTATTCGGGAATCGATCTCCCGTTTCGATTTTAGCTTTTTCTGGAAATCGATTTTTCAGTCAAAGTTTAAAATCGACCTTTCCGATAATCGATCTATCGGTTAGGTCCTGATGCCTGCTTTTTGGGAATCGATCTCCCATCCCGATTCTGGCTTTTTCTGGAAATCGATCTTCCAGTTAAGGTTCAGAATCAAACCTTTCCGATAATCGATCTATCGGTTGGGTCCTGATGCCTGCTTATTCGGGAATCGATCTCCCATTCTGATTCAGACTTTTCTGGAAATCGATCTTCCAGTTAAGGTTCAGAATCAAACCTTTCCGATAATCGATCTATCGGTTGGGTCCTGATGCCTGCTTTTTGGGAATCGATCTCCCATCCCGATTCTGGCTTTTTCTGGAAATCGATCTTCCAGTTAAGGTTCAGAATCAAACCTTTCCGATAATCGATCTATCGGTTGGGTCCTGATGCCTGCTTATTCGGGAATCGATCTCCCATCCCGATTCTGGCTTTTTCTGGAAATCGATCTTCCAGTTAAGGTTCAGAATCAAACCTTTCCGATAATCGATCTATCGGTTGGGTCCTGATGCCTGCTTTTTGGGAATCGATCCCCCATCCCGATTCTGGCTTTTTCTGGAAATCGATCTTCCAGTTAAGGTTCAGAATCAAACCTTTCCGATAATCGATCTATCGGTTGGGTCCTGATGCCTGCTTTTTGGGAATCGATCTCCCATCCCGATTCTGGCTTTTTCTGGAAATCGATCTTCCAGTTAAGGTTCAGAATCAAACCTTCCCGATAATCGATCTATCGGTTGGGTCCTGATGCCTGCTTCGATCCTCTGAGGTTGGGTGTGAGTCCCCACACTTAGGCATCCTTTCCTTACGATCATCCGCTTGAGTTGGAGAATGCCCCTCGTGGCACCATCCTAGTAAAACTTAAATTTTAAACCTTTTAAGATTAGATGCAATCCATTTCATAGGTTGCTCCCTTTTCTTAGAAGACGCCCTCTAACCTTTTGGGATAGACATGACTTCTCATGTGTTGTCATTCTATTCTTTTGAGTTAGAAAGAAGACTTGAGTCTTATCATTGACCGCAATCATTCAATACCTCCATTCAACTCAATCATTGAATTCAACCATTAAACTCTTCCATTCAATTCATTTATCAAACTCATATTTCAAATTCCTTCATGCTATATATTTGCTTTGCTGATTGTGCTAAATCCCTTTAGTCACAATTTTGTAAAGCACCCTTCATTATCAAAATCTTATCAATCATTCAAACCTTCAAAACTCAACATCAAAACATGCAAAAATCTGAAATCTAGACTATTTAAAATCTAAAATCCAAAATCAAATAAAATCTGAATTCATTTGGACTATCTTGATTGTTTCGGTCAACACCAACATATGTGATTTACCCTTCAAGTCCATCACACATGTTGGGGGTCCATTTGTTGACCTCATTTTTGTATGAGGTCACATTGTTCTACAATCATCCTAACTTACAATCTAGCTTGCAATCGACCTCTCTTCGACTCAAGTGGAAATTAATCTTTTAATTCCTTTTGAGTCAAATTAGCTTTTGAAGAATGCGAATTTTATGCACTAATTTAAATTGAAATGTTATATAATTAATTTGACTTTTCTAATTATGCTCTTCTTCTCCAATTTAGCTTTCTAAATCATCTAAATTTGAGCAATTAATTTCTACATTTGGATTGGAATGAAGAGAGGGCATGATGGTCATTTTATTTTATTTTTTTTTTATGGGTATTCAAAAGGAAATTAGGGCCAGCCATGGAGGAAGGGGGCGGCATTCCACGATACATTCCATCGTCAAGCCCTAGCCGTCTCCGTCTGAGTCCACGATCTACCCATACTCACAAGCTGCCGCCGCTTTAGAGAGATCTCATCCTACACATTTCGGAGCTGCTAGGGCCGGCCGGGTCCTCCTCCTCATGATTCCTTTTCTCATTTTTAGCTCCGTCTACCTCCTCTCTCATTCTCACGATTTTTCCCTCATCCATTGGGCCGGCTAAGCTCTCGCTCTCTCATTTTTTAGCCCTCTCCACATCCTCTCAGATTCACGTTCTGGAATCACTAGGGCCGGCCAAGGATGTGTGCTACTCTAATTTTCTCCACGATCTTTCCTCTCGATCTATCCCTAGTCACATTCTCACATCTCGGATACCCTGGTTGTGATTCATCTCCAAGCTCCTTCCTCGTCTCCAACCGTCCAAGCTAGAGGAAGAAGAAGAAGGTCTATCCATAGATCCAGCCAGCATTTCAACCGGCTCTTATAACAGATTTTGTCCATTCACCTCCAATGTCCTTTCTCTGCCGTGAAACCCCTCCAGCAAACAGGCTAAGCAGCTCCTTCTCCTCCTAATAGCCAGAGCTGTTGTTCATTAATCAGGGGAAAGATGGGAAGTCGATTTGCTCAGAAGGAGAGCCAGAAGTTCGATATGCCAAAAAAAAAAAAAAAAGCAGCAGCAGCGGCTTTTCTGAAGTTTCAGTGACTTCATGAGTACCAATAGTGTTTCCCGCTACAGGCCTTGATACACCTCCAATTATTAAGCCAATTGCAAAGGATGCTATCTTGTCTATATGTAAAATACTTGTTGAACCTTAAGATTGTGGTGGCCTATACTTGATTTTCATCAGGTAAATGATTCTTTTCCATCTAGTAAAGAGAGAAGAAAATAGAAATACTGAAAAGTATAAACTCTTCATTAGTTAATTACATGGTTGTGCTATATGTATATGTCTACAAGTAATTTAATAAATTGATAATTTAGAATTTATTTTTCTGTTGTTAGTATAAACCCATGAATGTAAATGTTTCTAGGAATTTAATGAGTTTGTACATAAACTTTTCTGAATTCAGTAATCTAAATATTCATTTATGACTATTTGTTGTTAATATTGTATATATTACTAACACGTTATTGTAAGAGTTTGTTTGAAGTTATAAATCATGTCAGTGAGTAATATATATATTACATTCATTCATTTCATTTTATTTGGTGCGGTCAGATTTATGTATGGCTTCAATCGTCGTGATCACATTACAAAGTTTTAATTTATAGTGTTTTCTATTTGAATGGTTGTTCGATGAAATGCATACAACTTGTTTAGAATAAAAATTAGGGAATGTTTTGGAAATATGAGCAAGAGCCATTGCCTATCATACATTATTTGAAATATTGTCTTTATATACGAGCAAGATTCATGTATCCACTGCTTTACTCCAATGTGTAGTTTCTATTCATATATTCATGCCTTAAATTATGTATAAATTCAATTTTAAAAAGAAACATTATTATGTGAGATATATGTCCGTATGCAAAATTTACTTATGTATTGGTATTGAATTTAAGTGTCTTGAGCATGTTGAAAGCTGTGTTACGCCTTTCCTCAAAACGTAGTTTGTGAGTACAATCCATGAATGAGTTATGTATATTGTGATAAAATATGATTATACGTATGCAACATTACATAAGTACAAAGGCTTATATCTATATTGTATAATTACATTAACGTTATGTTTCAACCATATACATATATAGATTTAATCTAAGGTTATATAATCAGCACATTTATTCTCATCTAAAATCGTGTCGTGTCTTTTTTGCCTTAGTAATTTGTAGTTATGCCGCATAACATCACTCGCATCACGATTACATATTCAATAAAAGATATGCATGTTAATTAGAGTAGCGATTATGTATATGAATAGGTCACAAATGATGACTGTCTTATATTTGATAAAATATATATTTAGTAATTACTTTTTTTTATATATTTATGTTGAATATTATTTGGCATGCCACTTTAATATATTGAAGGGTAATTCATGTAAAGCGTTTGTCTTACAAAATTTTACTCCAATATTACTGTGTGCTTCTTCTACTCAAATTGGGATGATTGACACTTTGTTTTGAGATATTCTTTTGCTGATTAACTTTCTAAAAAGAAATATGTTTAGACTCATATATTGAAATTGCAATTTTATTTATTTATATATTTTCTAAGATCTATTTAAATCATTATAACAAAGTTATTCGGTGCTCCAAATAATCTGTTTGTTCCATTTTGTTTTATAGAGATTCCTAATTTTTCTCATTGTGTTTGTAATGATTTAATACAGGTTCTCATCATATGAGTATTCTTAGATTAAATAAGCTTTCACATTGTTTTTGTGAGAATTCAATGCATTTTTTTTTATCATTTGAATGATCTGAAATTAAAGGAGATTTTCTCCTTCCTTTTTTTTTTTTGGGTGTAGATCAATGTTAAGATATTTGCCATGTAAATATTCTTTGTTATGGTTCACTCTCATGACTCGAACAGGATTTCTTACAAGAATACTTTGAATCTAATCTTTTTGTATATACTATAATAATCATTCATTCATCCTAATCCTTAAAAAGATTAGAATTTTTAATATATATATTGTAGTTATGAACTTAAAATTTAATAGAATTTTAATTTTAAAATAACAAAAAGTATTTATGATTTGAAATATTCTAAATTTTAATAGTCTAGAATTATTTCATGCTTTGACTATAATTTGTTAGATGTACAATAATAAAGAGGAAATTTACTTCAGTGCTAATGTAAATACATGAGTTATTTTCACTAACATTTAAGGATGGTCTTCTTGATGAATTTCTTCAATTAGTATGCAATCAAATGGCTCGTAACTTTTAGGATTGAAACATTTTTATGCACAACTTCATTTAGTGATTTCATGGGTTCAAATATAATGTATATTGAAGGTGATGTTTCTTAATTATTCCCATTATTCTTCAGGAGTATGACATCTTCAAGTATCTCCCATAAACTTCACATGTATATAAGCTTAGATACTTAAGTATACCAAATGCTAATTCACATTCATTTATGATTTTGTGAAGAATTGTGGGAATGGTTTTGAGTATGGTTTTGGTTGTCAACTAAATTTTAGCATTCGTTGTTTATGGTTATAAATCAAATTCGATATAAAATTTGGAAGATCATATAAGAAGTTTTAATATTGTATTCTGTATATTTGTATTCTCACCATTTGTGAGTAAGATGTTGTAAATGAAGTATTACACTCAATTTTGTTTTGAAGCGAATGATTTGAATTGATGTTTTATACTTATGTCTATAATTGTTCACAAATATTATCGTGAGTTTTATATGCATATACACTTGTGAATCACAATACTTTGGATTCTGCATACATATGAACTTAGATTTTAAAATACATGAAATTCTGACACGTTTCTCTCTCTTCGCCTTATTTGCGAGGTATATTGGAGCTACTTGGACGACAATTCAGAGAATATTCAGTCGCTTCCATTTCTTCCAAATGGGGGCGCTACGGGCGGAACCACCGGGTCATAGCCCCCGGTGTAGTGAGTTCTTCTTATACACATCTTTTCTATCTCTCCTTAATTCAAAAGTCTAATTTCAACTTGGAGATTTATAATTTAAAGCTTATACATTGAACTTTTCATAACCCAATCATTTATATTAAATTTACGTGTATCTTTTAAAATTCTTTAGCCTTCACTTTAATCGAGAGTATTCTCTTAGGAGATGTAATTAACTATAGGGGCTTGCCTCTATAGAGAGTCTAAATCCAGAATAATCTAAACCCTATCTTAGTTTCCTTTCTAAGGTAGGGGAAAGATCTGTGAACGCAGATCCTGCTTTATCTATATTTGAAATTTTATTCCATAATCAAAGGATAGGTGGATGCCTGATTTGTTCTTACAAGCGGATCAAACATCCTCTATATTTGATTATGGAGATAAATATGTAATTTATTTGTCCAATTAGAGAGATAGGGGAAGATATTTATCATTCCTCAGGATGATTTGTATCTTCCATATATTATTTCTGATTAGAGAAATAAATTATACATTTCTTCATTTCAAATCTATAGCAAAACATTAATTTATCCTTCGGGACGGGATAATGTTAAACTATTATGATTTGGGCTCAAAGAAATATATTTAAATATAAATAAAGCAAATCACGTGAGAAATAGAAAAGTATTTTTTAAATTTAAATATTTAAAAATAAAATAAATATTTTCTCACAATAGTTTGTGATGATTCGTTTATGTTTAACTTCTCTACTGTTTAACAATACGTGGAAAATTTATGATCATCAATTTGTTGACTTTTGTTTGTTATTCCCTTGTACTTCAAAACGAGTCATTATATTAATGCATCTCTTATGGGTTGGTCAAAATAATTCATGTACTCGTCTTTATCTCTAAGGAACCTTTCATTTTCTCTGAGGATTGCCGCCCATATTCGGGTAAAAGTTCGACGTGGTCGATGAGGAGTCTGATGCAAGGAGAGTTTTTTTGTGTCCGGAGACTAATAAAAAAATGCAACATCACTAGGCTCTCGGTACCGAGCTTAGTACCGGCAGCAGTACCGCTGTCAAGACAGAATAATTTTTCGGTGGTAAGAGAGTTTTCTTCCTTCTATTATTTTATTGTTTAATTCATTGCTTCATTCTCTTCTCTTCTTGTTTCAAGTCCTCTCTATTGAGAAATGAGTGGTTTATTTTATAATTTTATTATAGTGGCATGACAAGTAAATAGGACGACGATCAAGAGTAAATCTGGAAGTGGTTTGAATGAATGTCCAATGTTGAATCCCTTGATCGTGGACCGTTTACTATGTATTTGAATGTCTAAACGATTTCAAAATTTGACGATATTGGGCTCGTTGGATTCGTCTCGTTGAGCCACTTGATTCGATTAGAAGCATATCACATTTGGAAACTGTTTGGTAATCCAAATTATAGTTTGAACCTTCCAAATATGCTTCGCGTCTTTGATTTAGATCCATTTTGAGCTTGGATTGAGTCGAATTTGGTGTCGTTGGGTTCGTATTTTCGAGACGTTCAATTCGACTAGAAGTTTTTTGAAATCGGAGTTCAGATGATCACAAAATTTATTTTTGAAGTTTCCAAACTTGATTTTTGTCTCGAGATGCGTGCTCGATCAATATAATTTTTTTTATGATATATCATTTATTTACTTAATAATTAAAACAAACAAAAAAATCATATTAAAAAGAGAGATAAAATATAAAAAATAAAATTTTAATAAAGAAAATTTATCATTTTAAACATAAGATATAAAATTAAAAAAATAGGTACACACATTTATAATAAATAAAAGGAATAAAAAATGGAAAATTCAATTCACATAAATTTCAAATTAAGCTTTCATACAAAATCATTTTATATTTCCTTTTTCATATCTACCTGAATCAAGCAAGTTTCCCATCTAATAGCTGAAAATCAATAGATTTATTTTTTACTTTTCAAGAACAATAAGTAAACCCACTCCTAACCGTTGGATTAAGGGTTTTAGAGGACTAATTGGTCATTTTTTCTTATATCTTAAATGCACGTGCACAAGGTGCACGTTAATAGGACTTTAAAATAATAATAAAAAATTTTTTAAATGCACGTAAATAAAAATTTATAGAAAAAAATCATATTTAAAATATTTATATTATATTATCATTATTATAAATAAATAAACTACCAACTTTAAATTTTAATAATTATTAATTATATTACGGTAACTATTAACTTTTTTGAGTTAAACTATAACTAATAAATAATTAAATATATTACATTAATTGTTATGAATTAGAAGTTAATTTAATGAATTATCATTCCACATTCATTCCATTGCAGTTGGAGAATTAAATGATAATGGAAAACAGAGTGATAGTGTGATCAAAAGCTTAGCAACTATATTATTGTATTTATTTCTACAATAAATTTATTAAAAAAATCTAAAATTATTTTTTTTACTAAAAAAAATGTTAAAAACTAAGAGTTGATATAATAAAAGGCTTGTTGATACAAATTTGTTGTTCATTTTAAAACTAAGTCTCTTATTTGACGAAAAAGTTAATCCAACTCTTTCATTATTTAATCAAATTTATCTTATAATTTTTTTCTAGAAAATCATCACACATAGTCATTTGATTTCTAATTATCTAACTAATATTCAATATGTTACAAATATTTAGATTGTCTTTGACATTAACATCATAATGCAAAAAAAATCATAAAAATATAGCACAAAAGATATTACAAATAGTATATTATATGCAACAAAAAATGTATTCTTGACTGCAATAGAATTAATGTTTAATTTCATACTTCAATCATACACAAAACTTGAGATATACCTCTAAAAAATCACATTAACAACACTTTCATCCAACTCTTATATCTTTATGCACTTGAATATAATTTTTTTTTGCATCCAAAATCTCTCAATATAAATTTAGTTAAAATGATTTAAGAACTTTAAAATAAATAATGAGCATAATAATAATAGTGAAGAATAAATGTCAATAGCAATCAATGTAAATAAGTTGAGCAAAGAGTTGCATACCTACACGATGCTCTACCATTAAAATTGTTTAAAAAAAAAACATTTGCATAGTAGAATTTATAATCAAAGATTAATTTGATTACAATTATAGCTAACCACCTAATCACTACACTATAAACATATTAAACATCCAAAATCAACACCAGTTTTAAACTCCACAAATCTTAAAACATTTCATAAATAACCATTTCATTTTGGTACAAAATGAGTTTAGAAATCATGAATTTTCAAAACAAGTTTATATCTGCAAGCAACCAAATAAATCCTAATGGAGAAGGAAAAAAACTAATGTGAACTTGTTTCTAAAATTTTTAACTGAATATGATGATGTAAAGCTTACCTGCATTCCATTTTAATTTAGTATTTTGTTTTCTATGATAATTTTTAATGGGTAGGATATTATAATATTTGAATTTATTTGTCAATTTGATTTTTCTTTAAAATTTATTTATATTATTGAAATGTCACTAATATCTCCATCTTTAAATGGTGAATTATTTGTTTCTTCACTATTAAAGATATTAGCGCAAATAAACCACTCTTATTTAAATCTAAGAAAGCATAAGAAGAGAAAATACTAATATATTCAAGCACATGGTTCACTAATGCATAGGCAATAATCAAATAAAACAGAACCTACAAAGGAAGCAATAAAATGAGCATTTTCAAATTCCAAAGTGTTAAATATTGCATCAACGACTGAACAAATTACATATAATTGTAAAATTTCACTTTGCTTAGTAAGTTAAACATTTGAGCCATCACTTGCTAAGATGTAGATAGCAAGAAAAATATCAAGGCCTTTGAAAAAGTGGAAAAACATCCTTAAATACATAAACATCTTCCACAACCACCCCGCCTATATATATATATAATATATATATATATATATATATAATAATAATAATAATAATAATAACCTTTAAAAGAATGATTATAATTTCAAAATTAGTAATGTCTACCACACTGCACATTGTATAGCACTCCAAACTACTTAGAAAGATAATATTTCCAAAAAGGAAAGAAGATGAAGGAGAAGATGAAGAAGAGGCATAATAAGTAGCTTAGTTTACAACATGATTCATGAACAAAGAAAAGTATATTAGCTTTCTTCATATTATTGTACATGAATCTATTTGGTGATGATAATTTTGGTTAATTTCTGAAGTTTTAAACCATCCTCAAATATCATATAAGCATAAGAGAAAATATAAAAATATTACATGGTTAAAAACCAAATAACAACAATATGCAACTTTAAATTATGTTTGTAGTGCTAGTCTTAGTATTTGCAAACTTATATAAGTGGTTTAGAAGAATAGCAAATCTTATCAAAAGAGACAATTGGACTATTACCCTTTTACAATAATAATAGCTATTATCCTCAAACATTTTATACTGATCATCTATTTATATATTCTAGCTATTTGGAAAGACATAAGCTAAAAAAATTGCAAATTTTATGCTCATTTCAAACCTTCATTTATTTTCAAAATTATTTGCTTCTATGGTCTTCAAATAAAGCTAGAAACTCCTTTAAAAGAATAAAGATGAAGGCATAGAAAAAATTAAGTGACATCATGAACCAATGTCTCACTAAAAATGAACACAACATAACACCAACTATTCAAGGCAATTAGTTACTCATCAAATGATTTACTTGAGTATTCAAAATTCTTAAGGAAATATCTAATTTCACAACAATATTATACTATATATTTATTCAAATTCCCATCTATATAGAAATGACTTTGCATTAGTAAATAATATAAATGACTTTGCAATGGTAATTTATCAAAACAATTACAGCAATCAAAATCAGTAATATCTTTTTTTCCGAAATGAAGAATTGAACCCAAAAAATCTCAACTACAATGTAGTTTGAGGTAAATAATTAATTGTCAGTTTTTAGTCAAATATAGGTTTTAGTTGCAAATAATAATTTCTTGCTTACTCATGCTTTTACAGCACTTCGCCTTTTAAATTCCACCAGTACCTGCACTCATCATAAAAAAATTATAATGGCGGAAACTCAAAAAATTATATAAAAAATATTAATTAATACAAGAAAGAAGGGAATAATTGTGAGAGCATGAATTAAATGATAATTTTCAAATAAAAACATATAAAAGAAATGATGGAGGAGAAACAAATAAAACAAATGGCGCGGGAGAAACCAGTGAATAGGAGAAAATGGTGAAGACAGCGGCTCAGCTCCCATCGTGACTTCGATCGAATAGAAAAATGTAGGAGCAACCGAAGAAGATTCTTTAATGACTCATTCAAAATTGTTCATTACACAAAGCCAAAGAGGCAGTGAGGAATAGATAAACCTAGAAGACAAATGACGTAGGAAAATTTGGAATAAACAAACGGCACAAGAGTGAACAGGAGAAATTGGAGAGGACAAACGGTGCAGCTCCCTTCGTGACTTCCATCCCATAAATAGAAGGCAGGAGAAGACGAAGGAGCTTCTTTAATGACTCATTCGAAACTGTTCTTTACGTAAAGCCGAAGAGGCTGTGATAGTCATTGAAAAATGAAAAGTCAAAACTGTTCTTCATGCAAACCTGAAGAGGCGATGAGAAATAGTGATGTTAGGAATTTAATAGCCAAGGAACAAACAGCTGCAATGGGAAGGTTGATATTTATTTTAATTTAAATGATGAAAGGCGGAGGAAATCACGAATAGGTATAGAAACGAAACGTTAAGCAGTCATTAATTGGGTTAAATTAAATATTTGTTCCTCATACCTATTTATATTTCTGACCGTTTGCATTCAATGTAAAGTAATTTGATAATTAATATAATATATTTGATAGTAATAAAATAATTATAATAATGATAATTAAAATGAAAGGAAGGCGGAGGAAATCACGAATAGTATAGAAACGAAACGTTAAGCAGTCATTAATTGGGTTAAATTAAAATTTGTTCATCATACCTATTCATATTTCTAACCGTTTGCATTCAATGTTAAAGTAATTTGATAATTAATAGAATATATTTGATGAGTTTTATATAATGTGAATTTTTTTATTTATTAAATATATTTAATAGAATGGACGGCCAAGATATTTAAAAAATAAGTATAATGGATGAACAAGATTTGTCAGAGGAAGGAAACTCAAGCCCCTTTTATAATAGTAGTATAGATATCTTACTTCAGGCTTACTAAATACTTAGGGCCGGCTACTGGAAGAGAACCTCTCTCACTCTCAAGTGAAACTGCTATCCCTCTCTCCACTCATGACAGGAAGAAGAAAAAGCGTGTGGGTGGTGGCTCTTTCCCTCCATCTCATGAAACTGCTGGAGCTCTCTTGGTTTCTTCTCTCTAGCTCTCCCCTTCTAGCTTTCAAATCTACAGCAGTTTTTGGAGCAAGGAAACGAAGACAAACTGCATGGATCTCGCAGCCATAGCGGTTTGGAGCAAGGAAATGAAGAAAAACTGCATGGATCTCGCGGCCATAGCTTTTTGGAGTAAGGAAATGAAGAAAAACTTGGTAGATCTCACTGCTATAGCACTCGCGCAAGGAAAAAAAAAGTGAAGAGCTGCTGTATATGATTTCTCCATTCAAACCGAGAGCAAAAAAAAAAAAAAGGCTGCTGTTAGATTTTTCCACAAGAAAGAGAGGGATTCTTCTTCTTCTTGTTTCTTCAAGTTTGAGCATGCAAACGTGAGATCTCTTCTCCTGCTGCTTTACATTTTCTTTTTATCTGTTGAGTCATGGCATTGTAAGGCTTAAGGCAAGTGACCATGTCATCTAAAGCTATCAGAGTTTTGTTTATTCATTTATTTTCATTCATTTTTTTCTCTATTGGCTAAATTTGATTAGTTTCATACTGTTTATTAAAAAAAAAAACTTTATCTAAATTAGTTTGCGATGTTATATATGAAATATGGAATGCTGTTGTTATGCATATCAAGTTCGACGAAGTAATATTTCCAATCGCTTGTTAGTGTCTGTTATGAAGCTCAAATCATTGATTTTATATCCTTCATTATTTAAGCACCATCTACTAGGTGTTTGATGAAATTCCTCAACAAAATATGTTAAAATTTTATTTGTATTAGACATCTGTGTCAAAAAGGTAGGTGTTTAAAGCTTCATCGTGTGAGTTTGTATGGATTTATCAAAGCTCGTACTTTCATAATGGTTATTATCTTGGCATATGAAATCTTATAAATATCCTATTTCACATAAATCATGTTTTGGGGATCTTAGCCCACACTCATATGTATGTTAATTTATAATTGAATATTCATCTTCCTGTAAACTTCTCTTTTTTGATTAAATTATAAATGATAATTAGATTTAGTTACTTTGTTTGGGGACTGAATTTGTGTTATGATGTGATTAATTTTGTAATGTTCTGACAATTGGGAGTGGATGATGAGTTAGCGTAGAAAAATAGTATAAGCAAAATCTTGTCATCGTTTGTGATTAATTGCCTTAAAATCCCATTAGGCTTTCTACAAGAGGAAGTAAATAAACTAAGGCATATTCTTGTGAGAGAGTGATAGCATTTAGATGTAATTATATTCAGGTTTTGCATTAAATTAATCATATATAATGGTTAGAAATCTTATTTTTAATTTCAATATATTCAGGTTTTGCTAAGATAAAAGATAAAGAGTTTTATATTTTCAAATATCTTATAAATATTAACAAAAATTATATTAGAGTGCTTATAAGAAACGTTGTGCATATAGTTGATACACAAAGTTATAAATCTATTAATGTTTGAATCACAAATTTGTGAATCTGTAAGGTCTTTTAATTTATGTTAACAATTATGGATTCTATGCACTTATCTTGCTAAAGCTTATCACTATCTTAAATAATAGTTGTACCGACTTCTTTTGGCATATTATAAACTTTGCTACAATTAATATAAAATAGAGTTGAATAAAACTAAGAAATTTAAAAAAAAAATAAAAATAAAGAAAGCCAAACTTAAACTTACTCATAAAAAAATAAAAATCCCACATAAATATGCCACCAAAATAGCCACTAAAACCCTCTCAAATCAGCTTATACATGAAGAAGTCAAAACAAACAGCACAGGGATTAGCAAGAGGAAGAAACCAAGCAGCCAACAACAAGGAAACCAAGAAAACAGTAGGGAAAACAAGTATCCAACAACTGGGAAACCAAGAAAACAACAGGGAAATCGAGCAGCCACATGGGGAAACCAAACAACCACCATGGGAAGACAAAACAATTATATGGGGAGACCAAACAACCACATGGGGAAACCAAGCAACAGCTGAGAATTCAAACACAGCAGGGAAAACGAGTAGACAACAGGGAAAACAAGAAGACAACATGAGGAAAATGAAAAGCCATAGGAGAAAAAGAGCTAGAAACATAAATGGGAAAAAAAAAACATAGAATGGCTAGCCTTGACTGCATCATTCTATATTTGGGTGGTTGATTTAGAAAGGATTATATTAGGACAATTATGCATGATTCTGTAATTATTTGTTTATTTATTAAGACATTTTGTATAGATTTATAAATAGGAATAGTTTTGTATAACAAAAGAAAGCCTTTACCCTCTCCAATTATGTGAATTTAACAAAGATGATTTGCATAATTAGATTTTATTTGTTTTTCATTTCCCAAATTCTTATACTGTTTGAATATTCTCTTATTGTAGGTTCTCGTACTTGCACATAGTTCTTCTTGAAATCATTCATTGATCTCAAGATTTTATGTGTGCATATAATAATTTGTGCTCTGTGCTTGAGTCTTCTCCTTTGAGTTGTGGAGTTGTTCTCCAATGAAGTGCTCTACAATATAAAGCAATCTCAGATTACTTTTTCATTTGGTAGAAGTTTAAATTGATTTTAGCTGGGATTTTATTATGATTTGAGGATGTTCACGTGGGTTCGGTTGTTGCTTCCTTTCTTAATCAATTTTAACATTTGTTGGCTTGAGAAGTTGAAGACTGCTTAGTTGTTTGAATGGAAATTTTCCCTTATTTGCTTGCGATGGATCATGGTTGTTTTTTCTTGTTAGATCATGTACATTGATTTTTACTTTTTAGTTGGTCTCTTGGTTCTAGATAATATGCTATTGTCAGAACAATAGAACTTTCCTATAGGTCAACCACAACTTGCGTTCCAAATCTATTATATTGTACCTCATTTTTTTCAAGTAGACTGTTAAAACTCCTTTATTTTGATTTAACATAGGATTCTGCCACCATATCTTTAAATCTGATCACTAGGACTCGGTTGGTGAGAATGCTTACTAACACCGCTCATCTTAATCTTGGATTAGCCTATGAGCATCTCTAGGTGATTTCTTTTATAGTTTTTGTTTTGGGGGAAGTGAAGCTCAATACAACTTTTTAATGGCACAGGCAGCTTTATTTTCTTGTAACCAGTGCAAACTGGTTGTGCAAGTTCAATGAAATCGCTTAATTTTTCTTTTATCAATTCTCTTAGAAAATTTTGAATTGCGTCTCTCATACTAAACTTTGGAGATATTAATATTATATTGGCGGCACTCCATAATTGGAGAAATTATTCTGTGCGGAGTCTGGACGTCATCCAGAGGCCAATAAAAATACGCCACGTGACCCAAAAAGTGTACCGCGCTCGGTACGGAGCACGAGACCAAGCGGTACCGAGCGTCCGTACTGCTCAGTACCAAAAGGTGTCGGATGGTTCTCCTATCCGGTGTCCGCACAAAATAATCTCTCCCATAGATAGAGCATGCCATTTGTTATTTACTTTTTTTACACAGCACATCATTTTTTTATATTTAAAAAAGCGTTATACTGGAAAATGCGTAGCGTGCTTATAGAGACGATGCGTTGGTTGATTTATTGACATTTCACTTTACATTTTTATTTATTGGCATTTCCATTTCGCATTTAAGGTGAAATCCAATTATTCACATAAAGGGATTTCATTTGTTTTTTCTTTTTCCAAATTATTTTACAGTTGCAATTTTTCCTTCATTGTTGCTTCTCATATTTGCACACAGCTCTTCTTGAATCCATCATGGATTTTGAGATTTTATGTGTGCGTAGAGTAATTTGTCCTCTCTGCTTGAGTCTTCTCCATTGATATGCGGAGTTGTTCTCCAATGAAGAGATCTACATCCCAGTGCTTACTTTTTCTTCAGTCGAAGTATATGTTGATTTTAGTTGGGAATCTATTGCGGCTTTAGTAAGTTTATATTATTTTTATGTATCATCGGGTTTTAAACAGATTAAAGTTTATTGGCTGAAACTAGGGGTGTCAATATTTGACACGACACGGAAACCCGACCGAATCCGACACGGAAATTTTGGGTTGGACCCGACGGGTTGCCAGGTCAACTTGGAAATCCATTTAGAATGAACTGCCCGCGCTGCCCAAGGCTGCTCGCACCTGCCACGGCTGCCCGAGCCCTGCCCGAGGTTGCCCGCGCCGCGCAGCTGTCTGTTTGCACTCACGAATGCCTACGTGCCCGCGTCCACGCGCCCGCATCCCGCCTGCGCGCCCGTGTCGGGTCGGGTCAACCTGGCAACCCGATGGGTCGGGTTTGGGTCCGAGTTTCCGACACGTTTACCTACCTGGGTCGGGTTATGGTAAATTCGATTGAACCCGGGTCAGTTCCGAGTTCGACCCGAATCCGACCCGTAACCCGATTTTGACACCCCTAGTTGAAACTGTAAGATATAGAGTCGAATGCTCTATTGTTTTAAGAGAAAGTTCCCTCCTTGTTTTAGTTGAGATGATGGGGTTTTGTTTTTCTGTTAGTGTAAATTGGATTAGAATGTTTGCTTGTTGTTCATATTTGGTTATATAATTAGCTTGAGTTTGTAGTTTTTATAAGTTCATTCGTTTAATTAGCCAAATACAAACAATGTCTTTGTTAATCGTATTCAGTTTTGTTGCGTGCCGGAATATTTGCAGTAGTAGAGAAAATTAAAGTTTAATGTTATAGCTTGGCCTGAAGATCCAACACACACAAATAAGAGAAAGTACGAGAATTGTAAGAAATAGTATAACTTTTACATGAAAAACTTTGGAAAGGGAAAAACCCACTGGGCCTATTCCAATTAAAGTGATTCCACTATTATTTATTATCGATTATAAATTATGCCCTTCATTGAGGAAAGGTATAGATACACTATATAAAGAGCATATTACTTGGTTGAACTTGGAAGAACTTTTTAGTAGAAATATAATATAATAAGTGGTCAGAGGATCATAGTTGGGGGCAAAAGGATCGTAGTTGAGTGCGAAGGTCGAAGGATCGTAGTTTGGGGGGGTTGACAAAGTTTGAAGGACCGTTGTTAGTCGACGATTGGTCGGAGCATCATGTTGCAACAATGGGGATCAAGCGATGTTTTGATGTTAGCAGTTGAGCGACAATAGGCTTGTGTTCTGACTGTGATGGTCAAAAGTGGCCTAACGGTGGCATCAGACTGTTGTTCGATGGTAGCGGTCCGACTTTTGGCTTGATGGCGGCTATCGATTATTGATTTAATGATGACGATTGAGCGGTAGTTTGGCGGTGGTGTTCGGGTTGTGCTTCTAGATCCTTAGACCCTTCAAGTTGTCTTGAATCTCTAGCCAAGGTTCAGCTCCAAACTCCAAGTCCCCTCTTATGTAGAGACTGCGGCGGGCCTATTTATAATTTTTCGAGAGTGTCATACCCTATAAATATGGATGAAATCTAGAACATTCCTTTGAACGACTTATATTGACCTTTATCATAAAATATTCGTTCAACATTTAAGTGCTTTAATGATATTAGAATTAAGATATCAATTTGACTACAAGCATACCAGTTTTGGAGATCATTTGGTCATCCATTAATATCTTGATGTATTCAACTACTAGTCATGCCTTTGAATTGGGCTCATTTAGGCTCGGATTGGGCCACTTTTGGCATCGTTGGGTTCGTCTTGTTGAGACATTCAATTTATCTATAAATTTGCTTAAATCAGAGTTTGGATGTTCCTAAATTTGTCTTTTAAAAAATATTTTGTCCAATCAATGCAATTTTCGACGAAGTATCGAACTTGATGTTAGTTTTATTATATTTGTATATAAATAAAAATATGCATATATAGTTTTATGTGCATATATACGATAGATGCTCATATATATATGTGACTTCATGTTTGTGAATTACTCATAGTGGGCTCAATAAGTTAACTAGGAATGAAACAACACTCGAGTTTGCTCAAGCCTTACACCCTTATTGATGTTGTAACACTCTTCAGCATTGAAGACCAATTTTTGGAGTGGATTGCTCATACTTGCAATTTTATTTAGGCAGGGGAGAAATCACATGCGGCAATTGTCCACCCTCAAAATTAATTTATACTTATAAGGGGGTAATTTTGAGATTTTGCCCTCTTAAATTTTTTTTTAGTCTAATTTCTCTCTCATCACGGTCCAGTTCACATACACATCTGCTTAGCTGCCCCCTCTTCTTTACTCTCATTTAGGTCGTGCGCAGATGCACTCACTTTGGTGCTATGCCTACTACTTGCATGACGCCATTGCTTCACCTGTTGCCTGCACACTGCGCCGATGCCACTTGCGAAGTCTTCTTGCGCAGGACGCTACGACTACGCTTTCTACCTGTACGCTGCCACGTCTATTTGCCCACTTGCTAAAGAGAAGTTGGTTCCGCCCCTCGATCTAGTTTATCTATTTTTCTATGACACTAGAATAGTTGGTACTTGGTAAATGGATATCTTTGTGCTGTTTTTTGTTGTAAGATTACTTAAATTCTCATTAAATTAAAGTGTCAAAAATATCAGTGCTGCCCTTGCAAATGAAGAAGTATGTTGGGTAGCCCTACTATTTTTATTTCTCCTAACAATGAAGAAGTTTACTTAATTTTATCTAGCCTTTCATTGCTCCATCTCTGTTTAAATTCGAATTTAGCAGTGTTGAAGTCTAATTTATTTAATTTTGGCTTAGTTTGGATCAAAGGAAAATGGAGGAAATGAATAAGATGCCTAAAATTTACAAATACATTATTGAATATACGACCATTTCCTATTATCCAAACACATCAGGAGTATTAAAATAAACTTTCAAAAACGCAGGACTTAACTGGTATTCATTATCATTAACTCCTCACATAAGCCACATTTGTGGAGCCTCATGACTAGGAGTTTTTGTTTTATTTATGTGAAAATGAAGTCATTTCAATTTTTTACCCTTCGATTTTGGAGAAATTATTCCGTGCGGAAGCCGGACTCAGAATGTCATTCAGATACCAACCAAAATGTATTACGTCAGCGGTATCGAGCGAAGGGTGACGTGATGCATCTGGTTAGTCTCCGAACAGCGTTCGGCTTCTGGCATCCACGAATAATTAATCTTGATTTTGAGGAGATTTGTGGAGTTTAAAATCTAACAAATCTAACAACCTACAGCTGAAAAGATGAGACTATGGCTGAAGAACTGCATTCTGCGTACGCTTTGATGTATTTCCAATGATGAACTTTGGAACAAATTTATACAAAGCCAACTGTTATATGACTTATATGTTCTTCCAGAAGATGCCATGAAAAATTATGTCGATGCAGAGCAAAAAATTAATAAAATTAATAGGTTGACATTTGTATTTTGTGCTGGATTTCTATGTACTAATCTACGTGTATTTTTTATGTATGATTATTGTTAACTCTGTTATTCCCTGAATTGATTTAAACCATAAGGAATGTAATTATTGTTCAAAATCATTACTCCATTACCCCCTTATACCTTACTATATATACCACAGATCAATGTTAATTAAGGATTCTTTTGAGACATTTTTTTAATTGCTTTAGATTTTATGGGGATATTTTCTTACTATTTTATAAAACATATTTTTAATAGGAAATTTTGTTCTAAAAAGTTATTTTAAAAATGGTGCGAAAGACGTCTTAAAAGGAAGGCGTCAAAAGCATTAAGAAAGTTGCCTCAAACGAAACCTAATGGTTAAATTTATTCCATTACTTGTGTTTTTCAGCTCACTGATCTTTTTCGTCTAAGAAATTTGCGAGAAAAGGATGAAATTTATCACCCTTGAGGGCTATACAAGAAGACCATTACCTGCACTCTACAGCATGCCCTTTCATCTGAAAAATTATTCTGTGCGGTTATTGAACGGCGTCCAGAGATGAATGAGAACGTCATTTTTTTTTCTTTTTTTTATTACTATTGTGTACCGCTTGGTTTTGGGTGATGTGGAGCATATTAATTCGTCTTTAAACCGTTTGGTGACTGCACAGAATAATTTCTCCTCTTATCTTGGGCTCCATCTAGAGCAAATTTGTACAAATAATTGTAGGCTTGTACGTTTTTTTTTTTTTTTTTCAATTTTAAGTCGGGAGGATAAAAGAATTTATTTAGTTTTTAAGTCTAATAATAGTTTTTTTAATAATTATCATATTTAAATATAGTTATAAATTTGTTTTTTTTACAAAATTCTATAAAAGACAATGGTAAATTTATAAAAAAAAAATATTTCAGATTTAACATTTAAATATTTATTTTATTGACATGTTATTTTAACATTTAAATCACAAAAAGAATATAAATGAAAATATATTTTATTCAAATATGTTAAAATTAATGATATTTTTGATGTGATTAAACATTATAATATTATATGAAATATATAAATATATAAGAAATGTATAACAAATTGTGAAAATCCTACCTCCTGCTGGTTGCCTCTTCTGTTTTCTCAACAGCAGTGGCAAGGAGATACTGATGGTATAATGAGTGTTTCATCTTAATTTATTTGCAGTGCTATTGATGATATTATATTATTACACTTAGTTTTTTTTTATTACACTTAGTTTTTTTTTAGACTATTTTTTTTATTTTTTAAAGTAAATTTTTATATAAAAGTTTTAATTTTTAATTAAATAGCCGTTCTAAGAAACAATAAAAAAGTAATCCAAAAGAAATATTATTTGTATATTTATGTGAATTGGTCTCTAACTTTGAAAAAGCTTGGACTGTTGGGGCCTTTCAACATTTGGACCCTAATTGGTCACAGGAACAGTAGGAAATCTATGATGCCTTAAAGTCTTCGTCATTATGTATTTTTGTTTTCTTCTTTCTGTTTTGGTCTATGAAAAAAAATTAAGTTAGAATGGCTTTTAATGGCATTTGGTTTATTTGAAGATCTTTGTAATTAGTAAATAATTACTTAATACTAATATTGTTCTTATTTTAAAACAAATTTAATAATTTTAAGATTAATTTTTGTAGAAGCATTTACATTCATGTGCCTAAGGCTGGGCGGGGAGACTTATAAAACTATTGGTATTGCCTAGAATTTGGCTCGACCCTTCATTATAAGAAAATGGGTCAATAGCGACCCCTATTTGTTCATATCCTTGATTGTCGTACGCTTCATAGATATATCAACTATCTAAGGGGGTGCGCCCCTGTAGGGGTTTCCGAAGGCGATGCCCTTGGAAAAATTTTGATTGTAATTAAGGATATTTTTCCCTCGGAACAAATTTTGCTTGCAAGAATATTTTTGGAATTCAAATTAATAAATAAAATGATGATTACTATTTATTATTTTATTAGGAAGGCAATTGGGCCCTGATTTAAAGGGGGTTCCGCCCCCGTTTACATCTTTTTTTTTTTTTCAGTTTCTTATAAATGTTTTAGAAATATATAAAAATTATGTGGTCTATATATAAGTCCTTCCTCTTATAATTATTATATCTTATATTTTTATGTGAATTTATTGTGTTTAAAATTAAATTAATAGTAATTTTTAATTACACCAATAAAATGAAAAAAAAAAATTATTAATACATATTTTTCTTTAGTGTCTCTTAGATCTTAGACCTATGTAGCTAATAAGAAAGGTGTTGTATATCTCAGCTTGAAAAAGGATGGTTTTAACTTTGTACAGTCGCATTTACACAAACATACAAGGAACTTTTGTCCTTTACATAATGTCTGGTCATTCGGGTCCTTTTTCTAACAAAAATATCGTTAAAAAGAAGAATCTCTAATAACTAAATGTAAGAAAAATCAATGCCAACTAACTAACGGAATTGTTATTGACATTTCAGAATTATTGACTGTGAAAGTAAGGATGAGTAATGCACATGGCATGGCCATTGGCCAACTCCCAATAGAGAAATTATTTTGTGAGGACACCGAACCGTCAGAAGACGAATAAGAGCACATCACGTTATCCAATAGACAGCGGCTTCATAATATTGGTACACAGAAAAAATGACGTGGGGCGCTCTCATTCGTCTCTTGAACTACATCCAGTGTACGCACATACTAATATATATATGTATATTTAAAAAGAAGTGTACTAAATTTTGGAGCTTCTCTTGCATTCATTAAAATGATGGGATGCATCCACTTTAAAGTGTCCAAAGGTAAAATTTTAGTACAAAAATTGGTAGGGTTTAATAAGATATGTCCAAAATGTACTATGTAGATGTGTGAGGTCAAGTTCAACCCTAGCAATATCTATGTGTCCACATTCACACTCATATGACTTAGAAAAAAAAACAACTAATCTTAATAAGGGAGTTAATTTATCATATATGTTCACCCTATATTTTCAATGAAATTCACACTCATAAATGAAAATTTTCATTAAAAAAACAAAACAAATAATTTATCAATAAATAAGATATATCATCTTATAATAAGTTCTTCTTCATTAGTAAATAAAAATAATTGGTGTATATCTAATTATTAGTATATATAAGTTAGCTTATCAATTATATATATATATATATATATATATATATATATATATATATATATATATATATATATATATATATATATATATATATATATATATAATTCAGAATGGATAATTGATCATCTCTGAAATGTGAAAAGGTGCTGCACCATTATTACTGAAAACAAAATCTTTCATGCCTGGGAAAAGGCATGCATGCAAATCTCTCTCATCATGCATGCAACCTGACGGGTCCTTTTCAAAATTGGAACTCTAAAATATATCAGATATATAAATATTTTTTATTCAAAAAATATAATATATATTTATATTTAGAAAACTTTTTATAATAATATAAAAAAGTCATATTGTCTCCAATAACTATAAAGAAAAACTATAAAACTTAACATAGCTTTGATTCACACAGAAGCTCGCTGTAATTGCTCCCTTCTTATTATGTGCGGACGCCGAACGTCGTCTAAAGATCGATCTGAATAAGCCATTTCAGCACCGTGGCTCGGTCCCGCTCAATAACGTCT
This sequence comes from Dendrobium huoshanense, assembly GCA_016618105.1. Classification (NCBI taxonomy): domain Eukaryota; kingdom Viridiplantae; phylum Streptophyta; class Magnoliopsida; order Asparagales; family Orchidaceae; genus Dendrobium; species Dendrobium huoshanense. The sequence goes on along the minus strand of CM028358.1, from coordinate 64,161,958 downwards.
TCGATATTGTTAACGTGACTCATTCTTGTTAGTCTCCAGATGTAAAGCTGAATTCGACGTCCGCACAGAACAATTTCACCCCCTACAGATATATTTTTGATTCATTATAGTTCTTTTGGATTCACATCAAGATTTTACTATAAAGTTTGTTTAAGTTTTGAGGAGATCAGAATGAGAATAGGCGAGAGAGAAACATGGCCAATGAAATTTCTTTGTTTGATTGGAAATTACGAAGGATCTCATTGATGGCCCTTTACAAAAAGACAAGGAGCTAGTTAAATAAGGATTGTAGAGATTGTACGTAGGACTCTTAGTTATTGGCTGGGACTAAAGTCAATGACATATAATGAACTGAAAAAATAACAAGAAAAAATATATATAATTTTACTGTAGTTAGACTTGTAGGGGCAGTTTGTTAGCAGGATTTAGGCCGGATTTGAGCAAAATACAGCCAAACGGCCTAAAATACAAAAGCAAATCTCAAGGTAAATGAAAATCATGATTGACAGAAAATTATGCCTTTTCGTGGTAAATCATGAATTTCTAAACGAAAACATTGTTCGCCTCATCTCCCCACCCACTACAGGAAAACTGCCCATTACCGGCGGAATTTTCCGGCGGAGTTCTGGCCTTGCGGAATTGTTTTCGGCGGTCTTTCTGGCGCATTTCCGACGGATAAAGGTCAAATTTTTCCGACTAATTTTTTCGACAGAATTTCCGATGGATTTTCCAGCGGATTTTTTCCGGTAGAGTTTCCGGCGGAATTTCTAGCGGATATAAAATTTTATGGAAATAAATAATTTTATAAATTATTATAATCAATTTTAATATAATAAATAATTTATTAATAACTTCAATAATTTATTTTTAAGTGTTTTAAAATAATTTAAAAAGTTTTTAAATTAATAATTAATTAATTATTAAATTAATAACTGATTTTAATTATTTATTAATTTTAATAATTTATTTAATAGTTAACTGAAATATTTTAATTTAATTATTTTTAAATAATCAAATTAAGTTTTCAATTTTATATATAAATTTAAAATAGTTTGATTCAAGACATATTTTACTCCTCATCAAAGTGGTTGTTCCACCGCGTGTTTGAACGTAGGCGAAGGGGGGACTGGCGCGGGTTTGAATCACGGGAGCTTCGCGCGCTAACGGGGCGGTGTTAGCGCTGGCAGGGCGGCCGAGCGGCGGGGCGGTTTGCTCGCTGGCAGGGGCGGTTTGCGTGCTGGCGAGGCGGCGGGGGGTTCGCTCGCTAGCGGGGCGGCGGCGGGAGATGGGTTTGCGCGTTGGTTGCGCGCACGCGCAGGCGGGGTTCGGAGCGACGAGCGGCGGGGTTCGGAGCGGGGACGGGCGCGGGTTTGTCCCGCATAACGCTTTTTTTTTTTTAATTTGTAAACATTCCGGCGGATTTATTACGACGGAAAAAGTTTCCGACGCTCGATTTTCCGGCGAACAAAATTTCGCCGGAAATCCGTCGGAAACTTTAAAAATCTGTCAGAAAGAAGAGATTTTCCTGTAGTGTCCCTCGCCTCTTCATGATAGTCAAACAGTCACAAGATTTAACATAATTTATCATGAATGTTACCAAACAATCCCTGGTTGAGTAGGACTGTAGGATTCAAGCTGGTCTTGAGCAACTTTTAAGTTACTGCAAATCCTTCAAATAATAATAGTAGATGACCGATTAAGGCCCTTCGAGGCTTCCAAACATGCCAAGTTAAGCTGATTTAAAGATGGTGATCAGGTTTTTGAATCGAGTACTTCATGATTTTACTTGATCAATCCAACCTATATTTGCCTTATGTTGCCATAAAATATTACAGAATAGATGTCACTCTCTTGCATGTCATTACACACATAATAATATCCTGTGCGTGACACTTAATGAAATATATGATATATGATGTACTTGCACTTCCATTTACATCCTAGCTAGAGACTTCTACTATTCATTCATTCATCTTGAAGCCTTTTCTATCATTATCGTGCAGTAAAATCTGATACTCATACCCCTCTCATTTGCATGCACGAAAAATTATTATGTGCAGTGTTCAGATTTGTCTGGAGGTTAATCTGAACATGTCACATCACTCAATACAAAGTACATTGAATAATGTGGCACGTCAAAATTGATCTCCGAACATATTCAAGCACCACATACAGAATAATCTCTCCATTTGCACAAAAGCGCCCACGCATTTATGTGAAAGTTTTAAGAGAATTAATTGACGGAGATAGAAATTAATGTGTACCAACTCGCCATGATGATATTGGAGAATCCGTATTTGGTAAGTGTGGAACACTGAGCTAATATGTTCTCGGTCCATCATTTTGGTTACAACTTATATTTCTTAGGTTGAAATTGATATGCCATTATTATGGCTGCCAATATGTCAGTTGATTAATTCCTGACTATATATGTCAGTTGATTCCAGAAAATATCTAAAAAATAAATTAATTTTAATTTGAAATCTCATACTATTCTCATGTTGATTCTACAATTGGTTACAAAAAAAAAAAAGAATTCTCATCATATGTTAACTAATCATGAACATCTGATGTCATTTTCCGTTTAGATTTTTTCTTCTATTATGCAAAACATCTTGTCTGTTCAACACCATTATTTAACTTCTAACGTTTTCATTAATCATAATATGATGCTGTCATTGAGGTTTCATTTGGGATGACATTCTCATTACTTTTTAAAATAGCTTTCTAAAAAATTTATACTAAAAATTAAAAAGCAGTAAGAAAGTCATCCCAAACAAAACCTGAGTATCATCTTATGTTCGTCAATTACCTTCACGAGCATGTTGCTCGTCTTCCTAAACATATCTATCGTTCAATCAGAAGAATCAATAAGATTAATCGTCCAACTTTCAAACCCAATATTAACTTTTGATTGATGTATACTAATATATTTTATGTGACGCCTATTAACTATTGACATTTGATGTTTATTATATCATTTGATTGATGTCTTACTAATCATCATAATCACTTGACTTGATGAAAATTTTCACATCTTACATCTGGTCGGTCAACTAGTTTTTCCTTCTATAAAGAGATTTATAAAGTAGACCATCCAACATCTCTTGATGATAATTTCCACATTTTAAAAGTAATCCTAATTCTATTACATTATTCTTTATCGTTTATGTCTATTATTTTATATTAACGTCTTATCTAATTATAGGGAATAACATTCTATATTTTTTATTATGTATTTTTTGGGGGGCAGTTAGGGGTTCGAACATAAGCCGCATGGGAGGAAACAGCTTCGCTCAACCAACAAGTTGCACACGCGAGTTCCCTTTGTAATATTTGGCTCACACTAGTTGCAATGTTTATGATGATCTTTTTAAATATATATATGCATTTATAAGTTTTTCATATTTTTTCCAAATTTTTTATAGCACAAGTTATGACATAAAGAAGAGTTGAACATTAAGCTAAGGCTTCATTTGGGAAAGTTTTCTTATTATTTTTTAAAGTAAATTTTTAATTCAAAAACTTTTGTAATAAAAAACTTCTTCGAAAAAGTCATCCCAAACAAAGCATAAGTCATCATGAATGACACATGACCCTGGCCTAAATTCCCCTATGAATACTATATGTGGCCAAATAGATAGAAAAAAATAATCCTAATTTACTGAAAACTTATGTAACAGCCTGCATTAACATATTAATATTTCTTCATTAACATGCTCTAATAATATTAACATAATGAGGCAAATTTTTGACCTAAAATGGATGCTTTTACCTATCAAAACAACAAAATTATGCTCGATTATAAATTCAGCAGTGTACCGTTACTCTATTCTTTCTCCCAACGTTCCAGTCTGAGCCCCCAGTTTTTTTTTTTTTCATATATATATAATGGCCCCCTCGTTAGTCTTCTGGTCCTATCCCTATAGGAGAGTAACTCAGTGCCGACATAGACTGAGCGATTTATAGAGAGAGCAAGTAAAAAAAGTATGAGAGATCTACAAAGGGTCTTATCCCAACTTTTTATATAAAGCAGGGACCGCAGGTCTGGTCAGTCCTGCAATCAAAGAGAAATTACAAGTCTGCTCTCTCTCTCTCTCTGCTCAGGAGGTCTTTAATAAGATTTGTAGTCTCTTTCCCGGACTTTATTTGAAGTAGACAGGCTTCTCCAACCATAACCAACACCTTCTTCCTCTCCCACTTCTCAACTGAAAAGATGACCAACAACTACTCGGTCTCCTTTGATCCCTTCCTCTACTATCAGGACTCAGCTGAGACGATCCCTGATTCCTCCTCCACTGTTCTTCAGCCTATGAGCAGAAGCAGTTCAATCAACAATGCTAATTCTTCTCACTACATGGAGAGTAATAATCTATATAACTTCAAGGTAACATATAAATTTGTTTGTATCTATTCATATAAACCCTCACACTTTGATTCAATTGATGTTATTTGATTTGTTAGGTTACAAAGAACGGAAGGAATAGGAAGCAGAAGAAGGCCATTGAGGAGAAGAAGATGAAGGAAGGGGAGGAGCCTCCTGTAGGTTATATACATGTTAGAGCAAGGAGAGGTCAAGCAACTGATAGTCATAGCCTTGCAGAGAGAGTAAATATTATTTTTACATCTTTAATGGAACTATTAGTTACTTCATTTCATCTTTTTTATGACTTGGTTTATATTTGGATATGATCAGGTTAGAAGGGAGAAGATTAGTGAGAGGATGAAGGTTCTTCAGGGACTTGTTCCTGGCTGTGAAAAGGTTCATCATCATAAATAATATGTATTCTATATATAAATAAATAATGAATACATTGACTACTTAGCTGGCTTATGTACCGTGAAATGTTTATATTATCAGGTGGTAGGGAAAGCTTTGATGCTTGATGAGATCATCAACTACGTACAGTCCTTGCAGAACCAAATAGAGGTAAGTACTGTATCTAATTGAAAAGTTTTCTTATTTAACTAAGGATTTTGAGTGGTACTGATATGTTATTTTCTCTCTAATGGTGTTTTTTTTTTTCTTTTTTGACCAAATTCTAGTTTCTGTCAATGAAGCTTGCTAGTGTGAATCCAATGCTGTTTGACTGTTCTGTTGACTATGATTGTCTTGTCAACCAAACAGAGGTGAGTATATGTAGACAGGACTAACTAACAGTAATGGAGATAATTGGTCTCACTTTTTTGCTTCATAAAAATCTAATCTTTGCAAAAAATAAAGAATTTCATGTGCTAACTTCGGCTTCTTCAATGGCTTGTGATTGATTATGTAAATATGATAAAACAGCCAATGCCATCCTCTTTACTCCATGCTAGCCTCACCCAAGCCACAAACCTTGATGAAGGCTCATCCAAAGCATATGAGACTATGATGAACCCTCCTCCATTGTTGTTGCAGTGCCAAGGTTCCATTCCCCTCGTTCAGGTATGAGAGAGAGAGAGAGAGAGCTTGACTTACCTTGGTTAACAATGAGCACATTGAGAATTCATATATGGATTTTACAGGAGAAGGATAGTTTTTTTATGCAAGTTGGTGATGAGAGACAAGAGCTGATTCTCAATAATATAGTTCTCAACAACATGTGCTTGTTTCAGCAGGGAAGCAAGGGAGAGGGCCCATATTAAACATAGAGGTATGTATCTAAATATAAAATATTATAACTTGTATATTTGTTCCAATATGAATTTTTCTTGTATGTCTCTTTCCTCTATTAGCTTTACAAATTCAGCTTTTGCTTTGTACAGATGAAGGTATGAGGGCATGGATAAGACTGTAGTGACTGCAAGAAGAAGAAGAAGCTGACAAGAAATCTAAGATTTTGCTTTGTTTCAAGTATATGTATAGAGAGATCAATATATTCCATGAAGAGAAGAGGAAGGGAGGAGGTTGTTATTGAAGGGAAATTGATAGAAGCCTGGTTGCTTTGGGGACTGAAGCTAGCTAGCTAGCTGGTAGTCACTTGCACTAAATTGTAGAAATGTAGTTTGCTAGACGTGCATGAATATGATGAGTAATCAATAATATTCATTGTTTGTTGTTGCAACTTGCATCTCTGTTTCTTTGCACACTTCAAGATGCCACAGAGAGAGAGAGAGAGAGAGAGAGAGAGAGAGAGAGAGTATGACTGTCTCATTGCAGAGTACTCTGACTTGACTATCCTCTGAATATATATATATATATATATAACTTAGACATAAATCTTATGAGGAAATACTCCTTATAAAACTCTCATAAAGAATTCGTTATCATTGATATGCCATCAAAAAAATTATATTGGTCAGACACGAATCCTAAGGTAAAATTAAGTTGAAAATTTCTATAATTAAATTTCAGACCATCCAAGCTCCGATTTCAGCAAACTTATAGTCGAACTGAATGTCTTGAAAAGACGAATCCAATGACACCAAATTCTACTCAATCCGAGCCCAAATGCATCCAAATCGAAGACCCGGAGTGCCTTCGGAAGGTTCAAAAAATGAATTGGATGATCAAACGGTTTTCAAACATGACATGCTTATAGTCGAATCAAGGGGCTCGACTAGACGAATCCAACGAGCCTAAGATCGTAGAATTTTAATATCATTTAGATATTCAAATGACCAGTAATTGGTCCATGATCAATAGGATCAATATCGACCGTCCATTCAAAACACTTCCAACATACCCTTAATCTCCCTTCCATTTATTGGTCATGCGCGCCATTTAAAAAAAAATAAAATAAATAGACTCATCATTCTTCATTGAGGAAGGAGGAAACAGAGGGGAAGCAAGGAAGAAAGAGTAGAGAAGGCATAGAGAGAAACTATAGTTCTCATGCCACCAAACTCCTTGACTATTGTCGAACCACCGGCTGTCGCCGAAGTTTGGTCTGGCCACCAAATGATGACGGACTTCGTCTCGGCCACCAACTGACGTCAATTTTTTGCCCAGCCACCAACTGAGACAAGACTTCTATCCGACCACCAATTATCGTTGGACTTCACACCGACAACTGTTGCCCGACGATGACGATGATCCTTCTGACCTCAATTGCCGACAAAAGTCTTTTTGATCATTGTCGCCCCCCATATTCGATCCTTTAACCTTCGTCATCAGACAAAAGTCTTTCTGACCATTGTCACCCGCCGATTATGGTCTTTCCGACCTCTGTTGCCCAACTGTAGTCTTTCTGACCAATGTCATCAGCAAACTACGGTCCTTCTTACCTTTGTCGACATACTATTATCTTTATGACTTCCATTGCCAGACAATGATCTTTCAGACCAATATTGTCGTCCGTCGACTATGATCCTTCCAACCTCCATCGCTTGACTACGATCTTTCTCAAATGCATCTTATTTTTCTTTGCTTACTACAATTTATAATAACTAATTTAATTTAAGATAAAATAATATTATATACTAAAGATTTAAAATCATACATGATAATATCAGACATGACATGACTTTCCTCTTATATCTCCATACTACTTGGGTCAAATCAGAGAAAATTTTAATTTGGCTTTGACCACCTTTCATACATTTTGATCTTATTGATTCTTGGCTAAGGATAGCATACATGACTGCACATAGTTAATTACATTATCCACACATATGAAAATAATAATAATAATTAGTGTTCGAGTCGGCCAACATGAAGGGCCCGATGGGTTATGAGCATGGCAGCGGGCCCGGCCTACGTGCAGGCCAACTAGGAGCATCACAGCATGGGTTGGTGGGTTGGGTATTTTCAGGATCCTGTTGTTAATAGTATATAATGTCTTCATCTATGTTAATGGTAGGCAATGTGGAACCCACGATGGCCTTAGGCCCATTTACCCTATGATATGTTGTAGTATGATGACCCCCTCATTGTGATGCCCCTACCCCCTAATTATTTGTGTGATGATTTACTTCATAATTGATGTTTTAAGCAAAGAAATGGAATCACTTACCTTATTTAATGAATGAAATCATCATATATTATCAGTTATTGTAGTGATTGTTATGTCTATATACAGTGGTTCAATTTGTATTTATTGTGTTTGCATATGTAAATTATGATCTTATATAATACTGACTGACTCATTGTGTCTATGCAATAATCAATTTATGCTAATAAGAACTATATGTTTGTGTGTGTACATCAAATTATTTTTCAAAAATAACACCCCCCTACGTTCAATATATTATAAAGCTTTCTATAGCTACTACTTTTTGTCATTATGAATGCTCTTAGGCACAACAACTTGAGTTAAACTTGGTGATATTTAGGATCCTGTTTTGTTAACTTTTAGATGCTAATATTAGTTTATCAAATCAATATTTCATTGGTGAAATATGATAAATGAATGAGTGATAACTATGTAGGATAATAGTACTTTTTCTATAGTAAAGATATCACTTCTCTATAGTAAAAAGTGATTTTAGCCCTCTGTAATTGATTTTTTTTTAGTATGAAGTAACATTTTTCTAATTTATTTGACTTGAAGGATTGTGAGCCCTTCTTAGTTGTGGAGCAGCTTCATTATTTGAAGCCGCTATGTCTCCCATCTCATGTATGCTTTTAATGATGGACCATTAACCTAACATTAGCAATTGCATCAAGTTGTTATGCTAGGACCCCATCTCTCTTCATTTGAATCACTAGATAGTTTTTTTTTCCCTCATTTTTATCATGTTCTAATAAAAACATAAATAAAATGTTAACATCCAATTCAAGGATGGCGAAAGATTGAAAGGTAAATGTAACTAGGTCCAAGTAATTTGATGAGAAGAAGATCAATGGTGCTAGAGAGATATATAAAGAAGAGTAAAGGTTAATTAAAGTAGATAAATTTTGCTTATAGTAACTTCTTTTTGTGTGTTTACTTTCATTATTCTATTTTTTCTCTCAAAAAGTTGTTTATAAGAGGAAAAGAAGTGATACAAGGTGATTATTTGAGTACTCTTACCATATTTATTATATATTACATGTCTTAAGAATAAGACGCTAAATCATTTCCTCAAAGGATATAAGATTGGTGGATCTTAAGATTTTTAGGTGTACCATCACCTAATTTAATATATGGTTCCATCTTAAGATTTAATATGACCTAAATTAAGGATATTTTTCTTTTATAGTAATATCCTATTTTATATATGTGACGTTTGTCTAATGTATGTTTGAAGGTGTTTTGATCTTCTTTGGGATTCCATGCATATTTTCTTTCTCTGACTAATGTTATATCTAAGTTTTAGTACTTTGGTTACGGATCTTCTTTCGAGTCAATCCAAACTTCAACCAAGTTGAGAAGATTAATCAAGTCATCATATTGACCACCCCAATTTTGCAATATTTTTTTTTAAAGTGTCCAATTGATTGTGCCATACTACGCAAGAAACTGATCAAGTTGCCAAGAGTTAAGCTTCATTTGGGATAGTTTTAGACCACTATTTTTTCTCTACTTTTAAGAGATTTTTATACTAAAAAATAACTTTATAAAACAGTAAAAACCGTCGCAAGCGAAGGCTTATGCTTAAAATTATGTTATTGCAATAAATTTTTTTCAACTGTGCCTATTATTTAATTTGTATGACAAGATGTACTTTTACGCAACATAACTATATATTTCTATTACAATATCTTAAGAAGTAAAATATTGTACAAATCCTTAATAGCTTAACTAATAATTAATCACATTTTAACAAGGACACTTTTTTCAAAGTGTTTATGTTAAGGAAAAAGGTACATAATTAAATATATCAAATTATATTCTTAGACTTTGTTTGAGATAATTTTATTACTATTTTCTATAATAAATTTTTAGCTTTTTTTTTTTAAACATAAAAAAGTTATTAATAAAAATTCGTCCTAAATAAAACCTTAGTTTTAAAATATTTTATAATTATAATTTAAAATCTAAGGCTTTATTTGAGACAATTTTTTTACTATTTATTAAAATAGTTTTCTAATATAAAAGTTACCTAAAAATAATTAAGCAGTCTTATTACAATGTTATTAATGTTTAATTAAGGTGCAAAAAATAGATCAATTTCATAATCTAATTATATTAGAATAATTAAAATATCACCACCTAATTAAAAAATTAAAAAATTAAAGATGCAAATAGAACAGTAAGAAGACAACTGTATCAATCCAGTTAAGGAATTGCTTGCTGGCCTACTCTATCGATCAGTGACAAAGAAGACCCATTCTTTGCTATTAAATACACAGATTTATCCCTTCCAGATATCAAATCATTCCAATACTAAAAAATATAATAAATATCACAGATCTAACATGTTGTCTCCCAAGTGTAGCTAAATAATTGAGTCTCTGATCAGTGAGCACAGAGAAAAAAGCCATGCATTGAGGTTGAGCATGTATCTAAGCAAAGAAATTGATCAATATTGCAAATAGTTGCCACCACTTGCATGCACAATACATGCATTGTCTATAAACTTCTATTGGTGGCATTGTTCATGGAGTTGTGCATGCATGCACTGTCCATTATGTTGGGTGGGACCTAGGATGGCATAATATGATTTAATATATTATATATGAAATCTCTTAAGTAAAAGAAGCTAAACTCTTAGACATTGAGACGTCTTTTGGTGTAATAGTTAGAATTTTATTTAAGAAATTTCGTAGTTAAGCGTACTCATCTTGGAGAAATCCTGGAATGGATGACCTCCTCGAAAGTTACACTAAAAAGACAATTATGGGGCAAGCAGTATCTCGATAGTTAAGAGTTTTGATTGTTTCATTATATTTATGGTATTATATTGTATTAAATTATGATTTTGTGCAAGAGTTTATCATAGCCCCTCTTTCTCTCATTTGAGCCATATTTATTGAATTAAAAAACTAATATTTTAACCTAAGTTATTCAAGCTAGTAATATAATTTTTAAAGTTAACATTTTTTATTTGAGTCACATATATATGCCCATAATTTTTTTTAAAGGAACATGTAAATAACATGTCCAACACATGTCAGATGCATATCTAGCTAGTATTTGTGTTACAGAAGACACTGTTAATTATTATAAAATATTAGGACATCTTAATTTAGAATTCCATTTCGTATATTTTTATTCAATTCTTACAAATCATTGTTAGGGTAGTGCTCAATACCTTATGAATCTGACAAGCGAGATTGTCAAAATCAGGTCACTGGTCGAGTTCGGGTCGAACCCAGAATTAACATGATATAAGTTGACCCGACCCGATTTGCAAACTGTTTAGATATTTCAACCCGGACCTCACCAACGCGGGTTATAGGATTGACTCGACCCGAGCCGCTGACACGGCAGCGACAACAGCTTGGCAACGCTGCCAGCGGCGACAAATACAACAAGGGAAATGAGACGCGACTCACTCGACAACGACGTGACTAGTGACTCATGCAAAGAGACGTGACTCAACAAGACGACAACTCAACGCTGGCAGACGGTGGGCAGTGTGAATACTCGACGCGAGCAGCTTGGGTAGAAGACACATGTTTACCTGTGTCATTTCGGGTCATTTTCGGGTTTCCGGGTCAACCCGAATCCTACCCGATTTTTAAATGCATGAGTTGATTTGTTGAACCTGAATCCGACCCATTTCACAAACAAGTTGACCCTAACATAAACTTTCTAGTCGGGTTCGAGTCTGATTTTTAAGTCACGTAAAATATTGACACACCTATATCTCGCTCGTAATCATGAGTCGAAAATCAGCTATAGGAGTATATAATATTTCTGATTGCACCCAACCGATCAAGAGAAAAGACTCTCAAGTTTTTTTTCTCAGCGAACATTATAGTATTATACATATATATAATACCTAATTACACATTTATGTTATAAATAAACATAAAGGCCTGTGAAAGAAACTGTTGACATGTGAAGTTTGTTTGGTATTCAAGAAGCAGCTCAGTGCTTTGGAGGGGGCCTCAGTGGATTGCAGTATCCTCAGAACTACCCTACTGTGATTGGCAATAAATAGACTAGATTCATGTCAGATGCTTTCATGCATTGGATTAATGGAGGATAACTAAAAAATATTGAATGAATATATTTAATCTATTTAATAAATAAAAACCTTACTTTTCCTTATCATTATTCATTTATTCCAATAATATTTATTTTTCTTACTAGTTTGAGCTCTTCTAATTGTTATATTATTTCTATAAAGTTAGATAAATAATTTTCAATATATATTTCTTCATTTTTTTATATATTTTTATTAATTTTCTCAAATTGTTTATATATATATATAATTCTTTCTATTTAAATATTCTTTCTGAGGTAACACTGATAATTTCAATGTAATATATATTTTACTCATTGCGTATGCATATATTAAGAGAAGTTTTTTTGATATTATGCAACCTACCAATCAAAAAAGTCTATATTAAAAAAAATTAAAATAAATTAAATCAAATAAAAATAAAACAAATTTCTTAATTGTGAATTAATAAACCATGCATACAAATCCTGCATTAATTTTTTTTTTTTCAGCTTCTCATCAAAATACTCCTTTAAATTATGAAAATAAATAATTGTTTATTTATATTTTAAAAATAAAAACAATAGTAACTTTATAATCTGTCTGATCACCTAGCCAGGAAATCCCAAGCCTTGATGGGCTGATGGGCCAAGGGAAAAGCCTTCCTACTCATGTCGATTTATTTTACTCGTAGGTGGACATTCTATAAAGGGCCGAGAGCTTGGGCCACCTACTTACACCATTGAGTCCAAAAGAAAGAGAGAGATAGCACCGGCCTTTCTTCTCTCTTCCATACTTTCAAACTCAATTCTACCATGTGGTTCAAGAGCTTGGGCCGTAGGCTGTGGGCCTCCAGATTAAGGATATCGCTTATTCAACTGAAAGAGAATGAATTCTTCCTGCACGCCCTTTATTTGGAATTTTTATTACGTCCGGTATCCTAAAGTAGTTCTACGTTCGGACGCTAGTAAAATGGTGCCACATGCTCTTACTTTTTACCTCGCGGCCCGACGACCTGACCCGTACCGGACCTGGGATTGTTATGTATTAGCTGATTTGTGCAAACCGGGGTATTGCTAGGTATTGCTTGATATAGCTCGGCAATAACGAGAAATACCATTATGTCAAGACCAATACCTAGTAATACCGAGCAATACCCCGGTTTTGCTAGGTATTGCTCGGTATTGCTAGATATTGGTCTTGACAGAGCGGTATTTCTTATTATTGTCAAGTAATACCTGGCAATACCTGAACAAAGCAATACCGCGTTCCAATTCGGGTCCGGCGTCGGGCCGCGCGGTAAAGTGTAAGAGGACGCGGCGACATGTTATTGACCTCCGGATGTAGAGCTATGTCCGGTATCCAAACCTAATAATTGTTCCTTTATTTGACTCTCCACCATATATTTTATATCTCAAATGACAAGAAGGAAATGGGGGTGAAAAAAATGTTAAGAGGATAACGCTAAGAGCAAAGCAATCAATTGCTCCTTCTTGTTATTTAATGAAATTTTATTTCGCATAAATATCTCTATTAAATCATAAAAAATAGAAATAAATTAAAAAACATATACATAAAACAATTAAAAAAATATAAAACCTGATGGTCTTAATAGCATCGGTCGATGGCCGTCTTTTTTTTGGGACATTTAGGCCATTTAAGGCAAACTCACACACACAACGCATACACAAAGACTAGAACCCAAGACCTCTTAGTTGGAAGCCTAAGCTCTCAACCAACAAGTTAAGATGAGCTGTGTGGTCGATGACCGTCAATGGTGGCATGTGACCGATGATAATTACTAGTGGCAGGTGGCTGAGGGGGTTTGATAAAGTATCACTTTCTTAATGTATTTGAATTCATCAAAATCAAAAAAATTCTAATTATATTCAGTATGATTATTTAAAAAAGATTATCATGCATTTGTCTTTCTTTCAACAAAGCACCTGAAAATTCAAATTCCTTATATTTAATTTAGTGAAATTAATTCAATCATATGGTGCAGTATGAATTTCTCCAATGGTACGCTAGCCACATCATAATTTTGGTGTTTGGCCAACTGAATTCTCTCTTCTCGAACATGTATTTCAAATCAAATTTTGAAGGTCTCATAACTCTTATAAACATTCTATGGATATATATAAGAGTGGAGGCATTTTAAGCATTTTAGTATATATATATTAACACACACACATGAGGGAGAAACTATTATGTGCGAAGTTTGGAGGGAGAAACATACTGTATTTAAATTTATTCACCGTGTATATCAATTTTTTATACACACTGTTTGTTCTTCCTATGGAGACTCCCGAGTCCCGACAAAATAAATTCTCTATATTAGTAGACATATAAAGCCAAATTTCAATTGTGTTATGGTCTTATGGTGCCATTAATTAGGTGTGTCAATTCAGGTCAACGGTCGGGTTCGAATTCAACCTAAATTGACCCGGGCATAAACGGGTTGACCTGAACCCGACCCCGACCCATTTAACTAAATGGGTCCGAAAATCTAACCCGAACCCGACCTACACGGTTTCCAGTTTGACCCGACCCGACCAGCAAACCCACGGGCACAGTGGAAGTCGGATGTCGGATGTCGGACGTCGCTGTAGCAAGCGGAAGTCGGACGTTGCTGCGGCAAGCTGAAGTCGGACGTCGCTGCTACGAGAAGCGGAAGTCAGAATCAGACATGGAATCACCCCATCCATCCACGCCACTGCACCAGACAACAAACGTGGATGCTCCGACTCCATGCAGGATCAGAATCGGACTCGAGTGCAGATCTATGGCTCGCGTGTCAACTCGGGTTGATTTCAAGTTGTCGGGTCAGCCCGAACCGAACCGACTATAAAAATGAATTGAAAACTCAAACTCGTATCTGACCCGTATAACAAAGGGTTGATATGAATTCGAATTTTTCGGATTAGACTCGGGTCGAATTTTTGATCAGGTCAAGTTTGCACACCCCTACCATTAATTCAACGCCCCGAAGTCCACCGGCGGCTTCCATCTTACGCTTCCCTTAGCTGCTCTTTTTATTCCGTCCTCCATCGAAAGTCAAAACACCATCGCCTTCTCTGATCTCTCCGTTACTCTCGAGTGCAGCCTTCTCTCTATTACTCTACCTTTCAATCTTCTCCAGAGTTCCAATGGGTGACCTCCACCCGCTAGACCCGCCGGAAAATGGTGGCCCACCGACCCCTTTACATCCGGCACAAGAAACCCTCATCCCCTCCTCAACCTCCAAACGGCAGCGCCGCCCCAGCGTCCGCCTCGGTGAAATCGGAGACCAGCCCACGGCCTCAGCTTCATACGATCCCCCCTCTCGCCGCCCTAAGCTCTCCAAACCCCTCTCTACCTCCTCGACCCTTGTCGGGTCTAAACCCTCCACCAAACCTCGAGCCACCGCCCCGGCGTCCACGAGGCGGGCTCGGACGAACTGGAACTCTCGAATCGACAACGGATTCGATCCCGCAGTTGCTGATTTGAAGTCAACCGGCGGGGAGGACGCTAGACATGATGAGTACGTGGAGGATTCCGAAAGTCCTTCGGACAGGAACGACCGTCGGGCTTCTTTCAGGGTTAGGGTTTCCAACGGAGGGGACGAGCCCTCGGAGGAGGGATTCAAAGGGTGGGCGGGAGGAGTACGGTCGTTTCTCGAGGGGTTAGGGCTTGGACAATACACGCCGGTTTTTGAGATACACGAGGTAAATGATGAGGTACTGCCGATGCTGACGCTGGAGGATCTTAGGGATATGGGCATCAATGCGGTCGGGTCGAGAAGGAAGATGTACTGCGCGATCCAGAAGCTCAACAGGAGCAGGGACTCATGAGAAAGGTTTGTTTTTCAACAAGGAAGGAAGAACTATACTGCCTTGGTTTGTTTGATGATCTCAAGCTAGGTGATATGATTAATTTGACTGTCATATGTAATTTCTTGCTTCTTGATTGTATAGTGTTTTTTGTATAATTAAGAACTAGTGTGGCGAAAGTTTTGTCAAAGGATGTTCTTGTTGCATATGAATGTAATATGAACAACTTGTATTCAATTGTTGACAATATCAAATATAATAGTAATGGTAAGCAAGGAAAGTTGCTTGTTTTGCTAATCATAATTAATGGTACCATCTGGTCTTTTTTTTTTTTTTTTTTACCTCCCTTCAAGCATTTAGCTTTCCTTGAACCATGCTTCTGCAACAGTGGTCCAATAATCTGATTGTTAAGGCTAAAATGACAAGTTTTTTCTTTGTTCCCTATCATTTGTGTCATTGATTGTTCTGAATGTTGCCCAGTTAGGCTTGTTTTTCTAAATATTTAGATTTTATGTCATAGGCGGCTTTATTGAGTTATGAAGTTATGCAATTTAACCTTTTCTGTGATTGTTTGGGTTGTGGATGTGTGTTGTATTGAAATTTTAGGTTGCCTTTTCTCAAAATTTTTTACCATTGGTAGCTCATGCAAATTCATTATTCCTTGTATATTTGACTTTAGCTATTCAAAAGAAGCGAAGCTTTTAATCTGGCATGTATTTATAGACGCTCAACGGCATCCACCAACGGTTTATCATGATATCCATGAAAAATTTCTTGTTCTATTTGATAACTTGTTTGTATGTTTCTCTTATTAGATGCATATTAATTTTAATTTTGTGGTTATGACTACTATGTTTTTTTCTTTTGTAAGTCATGTGGTTTCCCAGGAGGTATTTTAGTGTATCCTATGTGAAGGCATTCAATTAATAAGCCTTGTTAGGCGTTCCCTTTTGAAATGTTGGGTTGCAAATTAAGCTAAGAGTAGTTTGCTTGTCAAGTTAGTCATAGTGAAAGGAGTTTGTATGTTGGTTTTGAGTACAGGCATATCACCTCATTGCATAACAAAGCCAAATCTAATACATCTACTTTCATAATCGGGTCATTTGAAGGCCGATGTTTTATGTGAACAAACCGTCTAAGGAGACTTTCTCTAATCTTATCTTCCGCAGGAGCTACTCCAACCTTTTCACGTATATGCTCATTTATCATGTCTCTAAGAGTAAAGTCACTCATCCACCTAAGCATCCTCATCTCTGTAACACCTACTATTATGCATCTCTTTTAATGGCCAACATTGTTCATCATAAAGCATTGCAGGAATCACCACCATCTTATAGAATTTTCCCTTAAGTTTGAAGGGGGATTGTGATAGGACTACCATGAGACAAAAATCTTTACTTTAACGAAACTTATTATGTTTGATTGTTAGAACAGTTGTGCTCCAATTTGCTGATTTTGGTTTGACATGCATTGATGTTTTTGGTGCTTAACATGCATTATTGCTACTTATGGTTATAATTTTTGAATGATGATGATTGCTCTCCAAAACTACTCGAGATCCTCATAATAAGATCTTTCGACAGAGCACTAAACAATTTGGTAGCTTAGATAAAAGAAGCCATTCTTACTTTCTGTGATTTTCTAAATGGTTTCGTTTGAATAGGCAAGTTCTATTCATATATGATGACTTGGGCTTAGACCACATCTAACTTGTGGCGGTTGCATGCATAGAGAATGGAAAAATTATGACGTGCGGCATACGGATTCGTTCGGAGGCAAATTCGGACGCGCCACATCACCCAAGGCTAAGTGCATCCGGATGATATGGTTCGTCCGGATTCACCTTCAGACGGCCTGGACACCGCACGTAATAATCTCTCACGAGTGAGAAACAAATGTTTGGAATCATTTTGCCAATCATGACTCCATTATTGCTTACTTGGTGGAAGTTCAGGAAGTCTTGATTTTGTATGGTGCTTGTTCTCCACTACTACAAAGTATGGCGTCGTAATTGCCAGCACAATCAAGTGTTTCATCTCGATTAAAATTTGAAATTTAGTTGAAATTTTTTATGTTTATTTTTCTTTTGTATGGGAAATATATGATTTTTGGTTACATTATTTCATAAATTTTAATAAAATCATATTTATATTTATATATTTTATATAAAAGGGTATATATTATGTCCATAACATATATAGATAAGCAACTTAGTTATTAATATATATGTATGAAATGACTTTGGCTGACATATAGAGGAATAGTAATAAGATTATTACATTCAACTAATGAAAGTAAAGTAAGAATATGGGCTAATTCTAAGAATTTCTTACGAGCTTCTATGGCCTCAATTGCATTTGATTTTAAGCACTTCAAAGGGTAGAAGTAATAGCCATTTATTTTCTCAAAAATCCCTTAAAATATAGTCCAAATCAAATTGCTTCAACTCAAAATCATAATACATACAAGACATTAAGGAATTTATAAGAAAAAAAAAACCTTGACATCCACTATTTTTCAAAACAAGTCTTTAACCATGAAGAGGCAAAGAAGCTGAGCACAGGAAACCAAGTGCAGGCTTATTACAGCAAATCTTTACTAAGAACTGTACAATGAAGAAAATCCTTGCTAGTAATATAGATTATAAGTTGACACAAATAAAGAACAAAATAGTGCTTCCAGTTATAAACTAAACGTAAAGTTTCCAATATTGCATTTGCCATTTCATGCCTAGGATCAGTTTCCAG
This sequence comes from Dendrobium huoshanense, assembly GCA_016618105.1. Taxonomy (NCBI): domain Eukaryota; kingdom Viridiplantae; phylum Streptophyta; class Magnoliopsida; order Asparagales; family Orchidaceae; genus Dendrobium; species Dendrobium huoshanense. The sequence continues at coordinate 64,143,441 of CM028358.1, read as the reverse complement.
AAAGTTCTTCACTCCAGTTTCTTCTGAATCTTGTCAGTAAGGTGCTTCTGAGGTTCTACTGGGAAGTACTTGATTCCTACAAGATCACCTACTTTGCTAATGACCTGAAATGATGTAAATTGGCTTAGTATAAAATGGTTTATGTAAATAAAATGTAGAAATATATGAAGGAGAAGAGCTTACCTCCAATGCTTTTATCATGTCTTCTCTAGTATGTGAAGCAGATATGCAAATACGGGCTCTTGCTAGAAGAAGTGGAGTAGCAGGGAATGCCACAGTGACAACAGCAAGCTGTTATTTTCATGAAATTTTGAATTTAGCATCAACTCCAATAGTTTAAACTATACATATATGACAAGTGTTATCGGGCATTGCGACAGTGCAAATAGAGGTGCGGCGTTTGAGAGCTTTCTTTCCTCACTTCCTGGGGCTTCGTTTGGGACGAAATTCTTACCGCTTCTTAAAGTAGCCTTTTAGTACAAAAATTATTATTTTTTAACTAAAAAATTATTTTAAGAAGCAACAAGAAAACTATCCCAAATGAAGCCTATATATACAAGTTCGTACGCACTAACGCACTAAGGAGATTAATTCCTTTTTCAACTTTCTGCATTCTTTTTCCAATTTTTAAGGTTATATCAAAACAAGTTGATGTAGACAATATATTTTATAGGTTAAAATAGTTCTGGTTCAACAAGGTATTAGGGAATTTTTTAACCGGTGAAAACAACCACATATGATGCATTGAGGCAAATATGTGGGCATTGAACTCAGTACAAAACAAATATAAGGCACATCTATTATTAAAAATATAGAACATGAACAAGAATCAAACTAATATTTTGCATAAATTAAATAAACATTAAATGCAAAAAAACTAATTCATATAGTGATAAATATTACTGGTGCACAAAAGAAAAAAAAAATCATAAAAAGGTTATTTAAGCAAATTGGTTTTATATTAGCATTTCAACTTCACCATGAAATTTTAAGCTTTCCAAAGAAGAACCGTTGTGAAACTCTTATGAGGTCAAAGATAAACAATAAAAAAAAAACAGTCTGACTGAGAAAATGAAGAAAATGAAATAATAAAAAGAGCACTAAGCAGCTTTTGAAATATCATCAATCATCATACTTACATTGCGCCTAAGACACTCCCTGGAGAATGCAGGGATCTTCGCCGGATTATAAAGCATTATGGGCATAACTGGTGAATCTTTATCCCCAAGAACTTCAAAACCCATCTTGTGAAGCTCTGACCTGAAGAAATTGCTATTGTCGCGAATTTGTGCAAGTTTCTGAGCTCCTATAATAGCCATTCAGCTCACACATAAGATAGTTCAAAGCTAACAAAATAAAGCAAATGCATTTAAAGGGTTCTTTGAATTACCTCTATTAGAACCATCTTCTCCAAGAACCACTTTAATAGCAGATATAACTTGCTGTGCTGCAGGTGGAGACATTGATGTTGCATAGAAATGGGCTGGGCAAGTGTTCTTTAGATGTTGGATAATTTCCTGCCAGACAAAAGATGTTCAGACAACATGTAGTGCTTAAAGAAGGGATATTATTCTGTGCGGACACCAGACGGGAGAACCGTCCGGTACCGCTTGGTATCGAGCGCAGTACCAACACTCGGTACCGAGTGTGGTACACTTTTAAGGTGACGTGGTGTATTTTTATTGGTCTCTGGATGACGTCCGGACTCCGCACAGAATAATTTGTCCTTAAAGAAATTATATATTAGAGAAATAATTATACCTTTGATGCTGCAATATAGCCACCACAAGATCCAAATGACTTTGTGAAAGTTCCCATCATGATATCCATATCAGCTGTGTCGACACCAAGAAGCTCACAAACACCTCTGCCAGATTTCCCAATTGCACCAATGCTGTGGGCCTCATCCAAGTACGTGTATGCCTAAGAGAAACATGGTCATTATGAGTTTTCATAATTATATTGACTATATTAACGATTAACAATATGATAGTAACTTGAAGCTTTTGATTAGATACTATTTCAGAATGCAAAGTTATGTTGGAAATTAAGCAAGTCCTAATTCAAAACAATGAGAACGAATTAAATGGAAACAAGATAAATGCACAAAACAAAAGATAAATATACAAAATCACCCATTTGTTTCATAGCTATGACTTGTTGTAGCCGCTGCAGATTTCGCCATAATGGTGGGATTTTTGAGGAATTCACAAACTAATGTCTCAGGTGTATCACCTAACGAGGGCACCCCTCCCTTTATCATGAAGGGATAAAAAAAAAAAGCTAGGACACCAAAATTTTACAACAAAATAAAATGTTGATTTGTGAGGTTTCGTTTGGGACTGTTTTTTTTTTCTTTTTAAAGTAGCTTTCTAGTGTAAAAATTTTGATTTTTGTACTAAGAAGTTACTTTAAAAAGCAATAAAAAAGCCGACAAGCCGTCCCAAATGAAGCCTTAGTTTATGTAAATAATTTTTTCCATGAACAAAAATTAAGCTATACAATTTAATAGTTTAATTGTTTAATTGTATGCCTCATTTCTGAAAATGATGCTGAAATGACAAATGCAGAAACATGAGACAAGCATCGAAGAAATTGAGCTCATGGCTTTCCATTCTAACCTTGTATTTCTTGCAGACAGCTATTATCTCAGGGAGTTTGCAGAGTTCCCCTTCCATGCTATAGATTCCTTCAATAATGACAATTATCTTTTTCCAGGGTCTATGCGTTCGAGGCTGCCCTTCAGCAATTTGTTCCCTGAGCACCTCTTCCAAGTGCGCTGCACCTGCAAGTAAAATAAGAAAGGGTTTCTTCAACTCATGTTCATATAATGTGCGAAAAAGACCAAACACTCAGTACAATGACCATAAAACTTACTATTGTGTTGGAAAACCCGTACTGTTGCACCAGAGCCTCTAGCACCATTAACAATAGAGTTATGGTTCAATGAATCACTGATTATCAAGCCACCCTATATACAAGAATCAAATGCTTAATTTTGCCGGTAGAGCTCTCAAATAACTACTTGTATTCAGCTGAACACATATCTTCTAAGGGCATCTCCAACCGAAAATCTCATTTTTCACTCCAAAATGCCGTGAAACAAAAAAAATGTCATGATTCAGCTCCAATTGAACTCCATTTTGCCCCATTTTTGCGAAGGCAACGGTCGTTCTCTGCTTTCGCGTGTTTCTTCGGCAAGTTCGATAGAGACAGAAAAATAGCGGAGATGAACAATACAACGCCAATATTGACGTCGCACTGTTCACCCGCAACCAAATAGCGGAAGTTTTACAGTTCGGCTGGAGCTCACGAGCGACGCCATACAAGCGTTTGGAGTTCGGTTGGAGATGCCCTAATTAGAGAGTAAGTACTTAAAGGCGATGGTGCTTACCTTCCCAATTAGAGCAGGGATAATAGCAGAATTCGTTGCATATCCCATTCCAAAGAGAATAGCAGCTGGCTTTCTAACAAATCTTGCAACTACTTCTTCTAGCTCAGCATGCAATTTAGTCGTACCTAAGCAAGAAAATTGGACTAAGTTAAACCCTAAGGTTCACATATTCTAATTTACTAAAAAAAAGAGGTAGAACACCTTTATACCTCCATCAACACGAGCACTGCAGGTACTCGGTGAGTATTGCTTCAGAGACTCGATAACACGGGGTGTGCAATACTCATCTGCTGCTGCAAAGCCAAGGTAATTATATGATCCAAGGTTAAGGCATTTATTGATTTTTGAGGTTCGGCTGCATTTAAGAAAACAGAATAAGCACAATAATCAGCAAAATCCGGAGCAAAATATATAGCATTTTGGCAAAAAAAAAGGGAGATTTACACAATACCACTTTATTTCATGTTATTTACATATCAAACACCCAAAACATTAATATTACATGCCTACCATCCATATACAACTTTAATATCAAATATAACACTCCTATAATTCATTTTTACCATTCATACCATTCTATAAATTTTAATATTTCATTCTATGCACCCAAATTTATTCAATGGGTGATAAGCATGTAATATTAATGTTTTGGATGTTAGATATATAAATAGAATGCTTATGCATGATGAGAATGAGGCAAATATTGATCATTACATAAAATTTGCAAGACATCACATTGTGTTTAAGTTGTGGTTTTATCTGATGTAATGAGAAGTATAGTAAATCCTAGAGGAAAACAAATAGTCAAGACTCACTGAAGTGTCTTGTTACTGTCCTTTGAGTAACGTTCAACCACATCAATCCAAGCATCGGGTGCACTTGCAATTGGTCGATTAAAGCAGTCCTGCCAATCAATCATAGAACAAGTTCATGCCAACTAAAACTTGAACAAAGCTAGAAATAATTTTAAATACCTAATATACATTGGTCACCAAATTATTCTTACTGGCCAACACAGTTCAAATTTTCCATGGTTATTGAATACTTCGAAGTTATTCTCCCCACAAGTTTTAAGGGAATGTTTTAATTGCAAGTTTTAGCCAATTAAGGTAAACCTTTTATTGAGGGCCAAATTTTAAATAGGAGCATGTTACTTATTAAAATTAGGCATAGGAGCTGAGTCAGAGCTTATTTTGAGGAGCTGAACCGATATTCAAATTTCCGGTTTTAAGAAATCATAAAATGAATTAAGGGTTTATTGAAACCGTGAAAACATTTTACAGTTTATTTACTTCAATAATTATGCTTAAATTTGATCTTAAGTGGAAAAAAAAATTTGTATGTTAGGCTATTATCTTAAATGCAGATATTTCATGTAGACAACAAATTATTTGATGAGCATACTGCACAAATATTAAAAATTTTCATATAAAATCAAATCAAGATAAACAACATAAAAATTTATTTGAGCTCTGTCCACGAGACTCAATATGGCACCATGTGTGAACTAATTGTTGGTGGAACCATTTAATGTCTAAAGGAAAAGAGATTTGGATAAGAATACTATGGTCCAAAGTTATTTTTTTCAAAAAATATTTTTCCAATTTCTACGAAACCGTGAAAACATTTTTACGGTTTCTTAGAAACCAAAAAACGACCTTAAAATATTTTCACAGTTCAATAAACCGTTAATTTGAATTAACGGTTTCTTAAAATTGTCGAATTCTGGTTCTGAAGCTCTGATGTAGCTTCTATGTCTAACTTCAATCAGTAATCTGGTCCTTATAAAAATTTGGCCTTTATTGAGTCACATAAATCTAGTCTTCTTAAATTATATTTCCCCCATTTTAGGCTAAAATTTGAATTTAGTAAATTCCAAGGAAAGCAAGATTTAAGAGATTTATATCACTTCTCCTCAATACACCTCTTTTTCTTGTCATTTGAATCTTAAATCTAAAAAAAAATCTATCATATTGCTTACTAGGGTTTAACCAAATTTCACATCTATCATGACAGAATATTTTCAGGATTTAAAGGTTCTAAGATTTACTAAGTCAAGATTTCAATGATTATTAAATCCTACTTGTACACAAACAGCCCCAAAACTTGTTTCCTCTTACTTACCAAAAAATATCAAGGCATGAAGACATGGGAATCAAGGAATGGAAAATTCAAAAATAGCTATTTTCCATTCCCAAATCAAAAAATTCAACAATCTTTTCTACTCAAATCATTCAGAAAAGGACATTAAGGAAAAAATCAAAGGTTATCGCATCATAAAAAAGCACTGTTAGGTGTTCCTCTCATCCATCCGCAAAACATATTGACATCAAACTATGAAGAAAAGCAAACCCTCAAAAGTTATAACGAACAGAACAACAAAAAACCTAATAATTATAAAAAATTAAGGAAAAAAAAGGAACCTGAATACGGAGATAGAGACGCCGAGTGTAGAAATCCTCAAGCCCCAAGCAGATCGGAGCGTAACCCTGTTCCAGAAACAACGGAGCCGATCTCAGAAGCTGGAAATCGAGAAGACTGAAAGAAAAAGCAAGGGACCCAGAATCCCAAAAAAGGAGGACAAAAGTACCTGAAGATTCTTGGATTTCCACAAATCGAGGATCTTCCGGAAGAAATCCCTCATCTGGCCGAAGGCAAAGAGGAGCCCATAGCTGAAAAGGGTTGTTAGGGCCGTCAGGTATGGTAATCTCACCATCCTCTTCGCCGATGACCGGATCCGGAAGCTTCACAGTCTTTCCTACAGAGAGAAGAGCAAGCGAGGCTAAGATAAGCAGAGAAGAGAGGGAACTGGAAGGAAGGAAAGAGGTTGTGGCATTTAATAGGGTAGAAATTACTTCTTTATCTCTGAGAGAGAGAGAGAGAGAGAAGCAGAGAATTTGAACGTTGAATAGTTGAATGGAAGAAGATAGGAGGAATTTGTACGCGGTGCGCTGACCGGAGAAGCGTTCAATGGATTCTTGTGTCATCCAGTTCCCTTCTTCTCTCTTTCTCACACTTATTTTTACATTTATTTTTATATATAGAACTCAATTAAGATAATTCCGCTAATTTATATTATAAGTTATAAAAGAAACATTTTTATTATTATCTTTTGAGAGGAGTAGACCGGAGATAAAAAAGTCTCGTATAAATTTTAGTTTGATGTTATGAGTTGGAGTTGATGTGCAATTGTTCATAGTGTGCATCTGCTTTTTTGGCGATGTCATACGCCAAAGATACTTGTGATGGCGGGCAATGTTTATCAGTGAATTGTAATATGACAATAGAGATTAAGAGATTAAAGTCGAGCAATGATAATTAAGATATCATAGTAAGATGATGATCCATAAATCACATTCAGTTGAAGGTGGTTAAAAAATAGTAGTCGAGCGATGGTGATCAAAATATTGTAGTCATTTTTTGTGGTTGAAAGGTCATAGTTGGGATCAATTATTCTGTGCGGACATCGAATGTCGTCCAAAGACCAACCAAAATGTGTCATGTCACTCCTTGCTCAGTATCGCAGCTCGGTATTACTCGTGACCGCGGCTCGGTATCACTGACGTAGCGCATTTTGGTTGGTCTTTGGACGGTATTTTGCTTCCAATCTCCGCACAGAATAATTTCTCAATGGCTTGACAACATTAGTCTAAAGATTATATTCTAGTGACATTGGTTGTATGATAGGGTTCAAGTGATAGGCAAGAGGAGTTTAGGAGATGATGATCTGATAACGATAGTCAAGTGATGGTGGACGAGTGATTGCACTCGGGCGACAACGATTGTTGAGGGTATCATTAGCATCAAAAAGTCTGATTGAATTTCAGAGTTTTCAATTCATATATCCAATCTCTATCAAATCTCAAATCAAGGTCCAAACCCCTTTCATAAGGAGAATGAGTTTATTTATAGTTTTTTTATGACTCGTATTAATTCTCTTGATCATAAATAATTTTTTCAGCATTTAAGTATCGTAATTGTTGCGTGTTAGAAAATACGCGGCGGTAGAGTTTATGAATTTGCGTCCGAGCGTTGCACGTAAGTTTAACACACAAACAGGAAAAGAGATTGAACACCAAGAGTTTTTACGTGGAAAACCCAAAAATGGGAAAAACCACGGGGCCTCGCCCAGTTGCAAATTTCCACTAGCGTTTTTGTTGATTACAAATGACGGATTTCGTCCCACAAGTCGGGATAATCCAAATACAACTTGTTTCTTTCACGAAATTCACAAAATCCTGCGAATTCCCTGCGTTTCCTGAAAATCCGGCAGAGCTCCGGCGTCTTCAGGCGGCAGGAAAAACTCCGGCGGCGGTGGTCGAGGAGGTGAGGAATCTCCTATTCTCCTTTCTCCTTCTCCTTCTCCTTCTCTTCTTCTTCTCTCTCTTCACTTGAGCCCCTTGGTGTAGAATGAGGGCTCTATTTATAGTTTTTCTGGAGTGGCATAGCCCGTAAATAGGCGTGAGATCAAGGGCGAACAGGGAGTGGTTTGAATGGACGGTCGATATCAAATCTTTTGATCATGCATCGTTCGTTGGACATTTGATGGCCTTAATGATGTCGGAATTTGATGATATTGGGCTCGTTGGATTCGTCTCGTCGAGCCGCTCGATTCGAGTATAAGTTCGTCAAAATCAGAGACCGTTTGGTAACTCAAATTGCGGTTTGAACCTTCCAACAGCGCTTCAAACCTTTGATTCGGACTCATTTGGGCTCGGATTGGGTTGATCTTGGTGTCGTTGGGTTTGTATTTCCGAGACGCTCAGTTTGACTGTAAGCTCGCTGAAATCGGAGTTCATATGCTCCCGAAATTAATTTTTGAAGTTTCCAACTAGGTTTTTGCCTCGAGATTCGTGCCCGATCAAGATGATTTTGCGATGCCGTATCAGTAATGACTTAAAAATTGAGTATTCTTAGGCTCATTGAATTCCTCTCATCAAAATGCTCATTGAAATCATTCCAAGAAAGCAAAACATTGTCATGCATGCATTTGACCAAAAATATTTTTATCACATCTAAGTTTTCATTTAGGACATCTTTCTTACTACTTTCTAAAACTTTTTTCTAAGAAATTGTTATACTAGATATTTGCTTTAAAAATCAGTAAGAAAGCTACCCCAAACGAAGCCTAAGTCAAAATCAATCAAACTCTACAAAATTTGAACAGAGACCTCAAAACAAGCTCATGGAGACATTTTTAAAATAAAATATTCACATTCATTATTTATTTCCCTCCTCTCTTGACATTATAGCATCCTTGTAAGTCTAAAACCCATCCCTCTTATTATTATAATTATAATGCATAAAAAAGTCTGATATCAAATCCTTCATTTAGTCCAAAAAAAAAAACTGAAAAAGTCAATATTGAAGTTACAAAAAATGTAAGAATTTCTTCCTCTGTATTAAATCTAACTAACAAATTTTTTGACTTATTTGTTTCATCATTTGATTTGTTTTGGTGCATCATTATCATGAGATTACTGGCTAATTATGATTAATTATAATTAGGATATAGATCTCTGACTTTTAAATTTCATAAACCTCTCAAATAAAATGGTTTCATTTTTACACACAAAACAAACTAATGAGGGGCTGTTTGATTTCTTGAACTTAGAAAAATATTTTCAAAATGATAGAAATTATTATATTCATTATTTAATAATGAATTCAAATTAATTTTAAATTATATTAACTCTCTAAATCTAATCATTTGATATCTTGAATATATTAATCATTGAATGGAACTTAGGCTTCGTTTGGGGCGGTTTTCTTGATGCTTCTTAAAACAAATTTTTAGGACAAAATTTTTAATTGTTATACTAAAAGTCATTTTGAGAAGCAGTAAGAAAGCTGCCCCAAACAAGGTCTTAGTTAGCAATCAATATTGAATATGAACTCTATAAACCCCCGTTATATATGTATATATTTTCATATGATATGATTTTATTTACGCACATGAAACTAATAAAATAAAAACTCTTATTTTCTAACCTATGTTTTTATCTATAATTTTTTATTGTTGCATTTAATAAGTCTATGAAAGACAATAATTGCCATCACCTAACATGAGAGGAAATTAAAATTAAAATTGTCAAGTCTTTGAAGAGATTGATTAATTGGCACATTTAGTTCAATTTGATCAATTTTTTATTATAAATGATAAGCACAAGTGCAAACAGTAGTAAAAATAGTATACAAGTCCTTGTGCTTGAATTGACTTGGTTCATTCATTGAAATGACTGACCGGAGGTTTTGTTTGGGATAGATTTCTTACTGTTTTACACAACAACTTTTTTGTACAAAATTGTTTTAAAACTGCAAAAAAATAATGATAAAAAGCTTTCCCTAACAAAGTCTTATTTTTGCAAGCCCATATGCTAGAAGAATACTCTTTTCTTATTTTTATTAAGAGTAAAGTTTCGTTTGGAAGAATTTTTTTACTGTTTTCTAAAACAGTTTTGCTTTGAAAGTAATAAGAAAGCTGTCCTAAATGTAAGTTCCTCATGGAGCCGAGGAATCAAACAAGAAACAACTGTGCAGGTTCAATTGTCTGCTTACAAATAGAAAGCAACAAAGGAAAACAAACGAAAAGTATACAGCCCAAACCTAAATAATGACGAAGCTGTAGGTTTGTAATACCAAACAATAAAAAACAAGAACTATAGTTTGATCTAACGATATCTACACAAAATCATTTAAATTTAATTGCATTGCGTTGATATGGATCTGATTATCGAGTAGCAAAGTAGTCCTTGAGAGCGAGAGATTATTTACGTGGACTCCGAATGCAGCTCTACATCAGGATACCAATCAGAATGAGTGACGTCAGCGATACTGAGCCTCAGTACCAAGTGGGACTAAGCCACGGTGCCGCAGTACCGAGCGGTACCGAGCCGCGGGCTTAGGTATCCGGACGGGATTTGACTTCAGCACATAATATTTTTTCATGGAGATGACAGCATATATGAGAATTTTAAACAAGATGAATCACAATTTCAATTGCTTTTATTCTGGATTTTAGCCACAGAAAAAGGACTTCGTCCAGGTTAGTTTATGGTGAGAAATGATTTCTATTATTTATGATAGATATCCATACTGAGCCTCGGTTGTCTTCACCTAATTTCACCAATCTTCACCTCAGTGTTTATTTGATCATTCAATATCACTTGTGCCCAATAAAATCAAAGAAATGCTAAACTTTACTGAGCAGCTGCCTTTGTAGCAGTTGATATGCCACATTTTAAATCTGCAAATTAATAGCCAGTTCTTCATATGACATGTCTGACTTTTCATCTTTGGCTTACTCAAAAATGCTATATATATGTGTGTCTGTGTGTGATGACAAGTCTAATCTGATGCAAATTGGAAAGCCAAAGGATTTGCTATTGTGGGATTGTAGCAGAGCTCTCAAGTGTGATTTTTCATTTCTGGAACTGTTGCAACGTGACTTCTACAGCTTTTTCTAAGGACTGTAGCAATGAGCAATAGTTGAGCACAGTTATTTTTTATTTTTTTTGTAGTTATCAAGCCTTTATGGTGGCCATTAAAAGAGAAGCATAATACTAAGTTAAGTGTTGTAGAGATGAGGATGATGACGTGGATGAGTGGCTTTACCATTGGAGATAGGACACGAAATGAACATATATGTGAAAAGGTTGGAGTAGCTCCAATGGAAGATAAGATTAGAGAGAGTCTCCTTAGATGGTTTGGTCACATAAAACGGCGGTCTTCTGATGACCCGATTAGGAAAGTAGAGGTATTATATTTGACATATGTTAAGAAATGTAGAGGTAGACTTAAAAGACTTGGTTAGAAAATATTAGAAATGATATTTCTTTATTAGATTTAAACGAGAATTTGACTTTTAACATGACACAATGGAGAAAACGGATTCATGTAGCCGACCCTACGTAGTAGGACAAATGCTTAATGTTGTTGTTGTTGTAGTTATCACACTTATGCATATCTGATTATTAAAAACTCGTTCTCAAACGCACTGCAAATAATATAAACAGTGATGTAAATATTGATATGCAAAATAAAGTTGTAAAGATTTTACTTGAAATATGATATAATACTACTAAACTTCATTGGTTTTGACATGGCACACAATTATAAGCATGTCTTGCTGTATGGCTATGATCATGATAAAGTCCTAGTTATAATTAAAGAACAATCTTAATCATTCTAATTAAATTTTAAGATTATATAATGCCATAAGATTAGATGTTTATTAAGATAAGACTAAACATATTGAAGATGACTGCAACGATGTTTGATGAGTGATAGTAAAAAGAACCAGCTGATAAAGTAACTGAATTCCATGGATCATTTTCTTCATAACTGCAAAAACTACTAACTTCTGCTTCTTTCTTCCATTAAGCTCACTTCAATGGCTTTATCAATTTGGAAGAGACAGGCCTAGCATGAAGACTGAAAGCCACTTAGAATAGCCAAGGAAACTTGCCATTGAACAACATCAGAAACATCTGACAAATACTGCAAAAAAAAAAAAAATCACGACTATTTTACATTGAAATCTGTGTTCTTTCCTATATAAATCTCTATCAACAATAGAGGCTTCAGAATACAGATCTCAATATCAACAAAAAAAAAAACTGTAGAATTTCTTTTCTGAGACAACTGAAAAATTCTTCAGATGACTCTAATGAGTACAAAGGCAAGTCATCCTTGGCTGCCAAAGAATGGCTCTCATCTTCATGTAAGACCTCTCTTCCACTCCAATCTTCTTCTGCTGTGATGTTTATTGCCTGCTCTCCATGACTGATCTATTTATAGGCCTGTAATCCACTTTATATATATATATATATATATATATATATATATATATATATATATATATATATATATATATATATATATATATATATATATATATATATATATATATATATATATATATATATATCTAGCAATCTTGTTATGGGACCATAGCAGTACTCTCTCAATCTTTTTTTTTTTTTTTACACTTTTATTTCTCTCATGGAAGAAGAAGCATATCACCATCTATTTCGGTGCTAACTTTTTCAATCAGCACATGCAAGTTTACTTAATGTAATTCTTGATCACTAGCCTGCATCCTTTTCCTATTTAGAAAGGAGAATAAGATGCCCAAAATCCTCATCTATATCAAAGAGCTTTATGAGAATATTATTCCATTGCCAATAATATTGGTGGAACTAAGGGGATGTTGGAGGTGGCTCTAGCCCTCTTAAATTAAAAAAAAATCCTGTATAATCTCATATAATATCAAGAAAATTGGCAAACTTAATTTAAATACTGAGAGTTGAAAAATTTTATAAAATAGAAAAGAAGTTCAATCCACATAAATGCACAAATAATTTTATGGAAGTTCACTCAATTGATAGTTATTGCATATTTCTCTGTGAGTAGACTATGGAGAATTACAATCATATCATAAAGATAATGCCCTCATCTTTACAAAGAAAAACTAAATGAAATATTTGTAAATATGCTCTTCAAAGCACTTTTTCTTGGTAGGGAAATAAATCAAGCTTCACAACTTAGGCTTCGTTTGGGATAGCTTTTTATTGCTTCTTAAAGCAGCTTTCTAGTACAAAAATTAAAAAAATTATATTAAAAAGTCGCTTTAAGAAGCAGAAAAAAGCCGTTCCAAACAAAGCATTACTCTACATTTACCCCTAAATCTTCTAAAAATTATATAAATTACATAATATTTGCCCCTCAACTAAATTTATGGTAAACTTTTTCGTCTCCTCCAATTTAAAATTTTGATTCCGCCACTAACCAAAGGCATATAGTACTTCATATTCCTCCAAAATATGTAAAGTCAAAGCTATGCACCACTAGTTAAGCAACAAAGACCATTTGGTGTGGCAAATTGGGATTTTGACTTGGCTAATTAGAATTCTTCATGTGAGAAGGGTGAAGAATTGATGTGGAATAAGATAAGAGGAGAGGCTTCTTCAATAAGGAAGGAACAAGGTCTTCATCTATTGACAGCAAAGAATGTCAATCTTATTTTGAGTTTGGAGATCAGATGAATTAGATTCCTTGTCTGACTAAATGAGAAGAAGATGATATACAAGTTGATGCATACATTCTTTGATTCTTGTCCTCTTTGACAACCCTCTTGTATAGCATAGTTATATAGCAAAGTAATACGAATAAAAAAAAATTAAAAAAGAATGATTTTGGTATATGTTGAAAGCATTTTATGCATTTATCAAAGAGAGACTCACCCGAGAATCGTCGCCTAGTTGATCATTAGTTTTTAATTTAATCTCAACTATCGACCAATTGGTCATTGATCTTTATCTTACCTTCGTTATTCATTATCTTAAATCAAAAGAAAATTTTTTTTGTATCAATTTCGAAAAGAATAAAATTGTATCAATAAAAACTATCGAAAATATGAGTAAGAGTATAGACACTTACAACGATTAGAACACTTTTTATAATAGGAGTAATGGACCAAAAAGTCCTGAAAAATATTCCTCTCTCGTCTCCTTTCCTCTTCCCCCTTCTCTTCTTCTTCTCCCTCAATTCCTTCCCAGCCAAGCAATGTGAATGAGAGTGAGGACGAGTGGTGTAGGAATATTTAACATCAAATAATTAAAAAATCATTTTTAATGTCTGGCACCATGGCGCTCAAGTGGCCCAGCGCCGCTGTGTTGTATACACTTCTAGAGTTATTGTAAAACATAGAGCATCCACACTGCAACGATATTTTTTGGCACCACTGCTCCTCTATAGCAAGAGTCGTTGGGCTTTCTAACCAATGTGCAGCGCTCCATACATATTTATTATATTTTTTAAATAAGTTCATTTATTAACTTTTGGGTTATTACAAACTCGCATAGTACAACTTATTCACCCCTTAGTGAACGCACCAAGTACACGCTCAACATCACCCAACTCTCAATAGATCATCAGCTCATGTTGCTCTTTGTTAATAATGAGGTGACAAGTGTCTAGGGCGGCATATAACATTGTATATGTGACATATGTTACATTATATATATATATATTCTCTGTATAGCCTTCTTCGTGACCATCATAACACTATGAATAGGAGGTGATGATGAATAATTTGAGAAACTTTGATTCTTGTACCTTTTGAGTGATATAGTGGAAACTTGGCTAATTTTAGATCTCTAGTTCTCTCTCTCTCTCTCTCTCTCTCTCTCTCTCTCTCTCTCTCTCTCTCTCTCTCTCTCTCTATGTGTGTGTGTGACTTTGCTCTATACTCTCCATTTTCAATTAGGTTCTACTCGTCTGTTCAACTAGTCGACTTGCTAGTAAATTTGGGTGTTATCCACTTGCAGATTTAGTGAAGCAATTTCTCGATGAGCAATCTCTAGTTATAAACGAGCTGGTGAATTCTTTCAAGATCAACCGGGAAATATTTGCAGAGAAAAGGGGTAACGCCATACAACGATACAAAGAGAAATGACAAACACAAAGGCGAGCAATACGATTTCCATTATTATGTTAAAACAATTTCCAATATTCTGTTTGGTTTATGAACCCAATCTTGCCTTTGGCTATTGACTGGTGACTAAATCTGCTATAATTGAAACTGGAAATGTAGGCCTGAGAAGCGCATTAGGTATGAGTCCAGGAAGGCTAGAGCAGACACCATAATGAGAGTTAAAGGTAGATTCATAAAATCTTCTGAAGAACTGTATGGTAGGAGTATGTTAGGCTGGCCCAAGAGGGGCCGACTGCACCTATTGGACCGGTCCCTAGTGGACCAATTTTCTATTACAGGCGCCGGCCTAAGGAAGGGAGAGAGAGAGAGGGCCGACTACTCCTATGGGGCCCACACCTTGATTAAAGAATGTTTGGATGGAAATATTTGAATTAGGGGCTATTTAGGAATTTTGTGTTACTCCTTTCACTTTAATTAGTTGCTAATGCTAAAATTAGGGTTTCATCTTGAATTTGAAATATGATTTGAGATCTAGGGTTTGTGCTTTTGGGCTCTAGGCTTTGCTAGAGAATTAAAGAATTGTTTCTTCCTCTTGAATTGAAGAAACTTGTATCTTATAATGTTTTTCTTGTTCGTGGATTGAATAGAATAAGTTTTCTTGTATCTCTCTCCAATATCCTGAAATTCCTGCATCATTTTTGCTATTTTCTCTCTGAAATCAGCATATTTCATGCTATTTTTACCGATTATTGCTAGATTTGCTTGTGAACTCAAATATTGCCCTTAGGGTTACTTGGGAACTCAAGTATTTCCTATTAGAGTAATGGCTAAAAACAAAGGATTTAGCCTAATCTGCACATAAATATTATTGACTGTTTTTTGTGGTTTTGTTTATAACTGTTGAATGGGTAAGTATATATATTAGTGAGCATTCATTGTTATTTTATGTTCTAAAGTCATAAAAAAAGTAAAAAAAGGCAAGAACACACACAAAAGAGTTAGGGAAGATTCCTAAGGTCTTCTAAAGTTTTGTAAAATAAGATCTATTGTTGTTTTTGCTATAAGTTTTGAATAGGTCAGAATAGTATATATATGGGGATTTACATACATAACGTTCAAAATTACTTAATTTACATATTTAATACTTAAACAATACTATTTACATGCATAGCATTCCATCCTTGTAGCATAAAAAACAATCCATTCCTTGATCCCCTTCCCCCACATCTTGATTTCTTTTATCTCCTCTTCATCATTGATGATCTTGGGATTGCTATAGATGTCATCGATCTCATCAATGACCTCCCCCAATGAGATCTTGTCGCAACATGCTCACCTCTTCTTTGTCATAGAGCAATTTAGGATTGCTGTGCATGTTATATATCCCATTGATTGGCTATCCTCGACGAGATCAGGTCACAACTTTATCTTCTCATCTTTGCTTGATGCCCTTTCACAGAGAGATCATGTTTGGATAGTATAACATAGCTCTTTTGTTATATGTATATATATTTTTAAATCTATAAAATAGTGTTCAATATATTGCATATTATTGTTTATTTTGCATTAGTTTGATCTTGTGTTTGATCAATATAGTTTTCTTGTATGAATAGTATTAGTATCAAAATAAAGCATCAACAATTCTCCCTTCACATAATAATCTCTTCAATACATGGCAAAAGATCCGTTTGGTTAAAATTCCTCCTTCCATCAAAGAGTCTCACAAATTTTAAAACTCACCATGAAAATAAATTTTCTAAGATTCGTTTGATACGACTTAAAGCAGCTTTCTAGTAATTTTTATACCAAAAAATTGCTTTAAGAAACAATAAGAAAGCCGTCTCAAACGAAGCCTAAATGGTATTTGTTTTGGGAAAGCTAATGAAAATGGTATGCATGGTCTCAAATAAGACTTGGGTTTCTAACAAAGACATTAAACAAAGAATCAAAACAATTTAATTGAAGTGACAATGTATAAATATGCTACAAACATATACAAATCTTCTATTAGATTAGAAGATTATAAGTAAGAAACATTAGATGTTCTCATTTCCAAAGTTCTTAAAACTCCAATCCCTATCTTTTAGCCTGGAGGATAATGATTCAGGGTGTTAAGAGCCCTAAGAGTTGAGAAAAAAAAATAAATAAAGATATTGAAAATGGTATTAATTTAATCCATTTCTCCTTTCTCAACTCTTTACCAGCCTTATAGAAATGAACAATTGAACAATAAACACAAACAGATAATGCTGAAAGAAGCTAGCTTTAATCTACTTTAGAAGGCACCTTTATCTACTTTCATCTGTCAGCTCCTTAGCCTCAGTGGGTTTCTCTGCAATAAAAAATTAAAACAATAGTTGTTTTGGATGGCTGTAATTTTTTATAAAGATTATTATAAAATTATTATGCTGATAATAATTTTTTAAAAGTTATTATAAAAAATATTTTTTTAGCATAGAAATTTATTAATAGCAACAAAAAAATTATGATTGCGCTTTAAAAATATAGTAAAAATTTATTTCAAATGAAGTCATAGTCACATACAAATTGAATTGAAAAAAAATATATATTTTGAATTAAAATTAGAGCAAATTTAAGATAAAATATTTATTTTGTAAGCTATATTTTAAAAGTTTATTACAATTTTTGTAAATTATTATTATTATTATTGTTGTTGTTATTTTGTTTGGTCATGATGAATAATAAATTATAATATATTTAATTTGAATTTATGATTTAAGGAAAATAAACCTCTCTATTAATTATAAAGATATATAAATTATTTTAGTTTTTTTTACAATTTTAATTAAACTATTATCTTTTTTAAAATTTAAAACTGCATATTTCCATCATCTTTTATTCTTTATTAAATATTTTATAAATAAATCATCCTCCCAAAAGTACAACAAAAAGGGCCTTTCTGTAAAAACAAAGTTCAAATAGCATCTAAATGAAAAACAAAACCCACCTTGCTGGTTACCACGGACCGGGTTCTCGTGGCCTCCCTTACCCGCATCGTTTAAATAAAACCGGAAGCTCGGCGAACCGGGCGTCTCTTCCGCTGTCCCATTCGACTTCGACTTCTCCTCTATCGCATTCGCCTCTACGGGATGAATGAGCTCGGCGGTGGAAACAACGCTGTCCTTTTGCTCCCTTCTCCGACGACGGGGATCTTCCATTCGAGACCGCTTTAACTCCTGTATTCGCCGCCAGAACGGCCGAAGGCCCAGCGGTACCTCGTCGTCCGGCTCCGGCCGAGAGCCTCCGCAGCCCATCGGGAGATCGCCGGAAGAAAAAGCGAGGGACGCCAAATGGATTGGGAATTTAATGAGAGGGGAGCGATGACGGAGATTATGAAGATTGTTTATGGTGATTGGAGGTTGGATAGTGGGAGACCGGTAAGTAGAGAGATAATAAGTTTTAAATTTTTTATTCAGATTAGTTTATAATAAGTATATATATGCTCACTTTAATATTAACTGATATTTATATCGTAATATTATGATTAAGTGAGAGATTATGAGTTTGAGAATTTTTTTTTTATGATAAGAATGTATGAATTTGTTTGTGATTAAATTTATTTAAATTTTAAGAAAATAAATGGAGGATGAATTTTAGTATGATAATAAATTATTAATTTATTTAAAAAAAATTAAGAGGACCATTTTAAAAATAAGTGGGGGATGAATGTTTGTTTTTACTTATTATTATTTTATTTATTTATAATTAGATATAAAATAAAAATATATTTCATATATTAAATAAATAATTTTATTTTATTAAGTATTTTATAAAATGATTTGTTTTTTATTTGTAGAGAGAAATATTATAGTGGTTGAAATTGTTGGTAGATTAGAGAGATATTCTTGACTTCGGTGAGAGATTGTGCGGTGGCACAGATTAGGTCGTTTATCGACAGAGATGATAAATAATGAGTGTTTGTTGAGGCTATTTTTTCATGCTTTTTAAAGCAGCTTTTTAGTTTAAAAAATAAATTTTTTATATTATAAAGATGTTTTAAGAAGCAATAAGAAAGTCGTCAAAAAAAAAAAAAAAATGCTATGATTGATAAAAGTGATGATGGTTGGAGGTGATTTGCTTTGAGAATTGCACAAAATTTATAATATATTTAAAACATATCAAATATAATAATTTAAAATACATTAAAATATAATTATATGATGAATTTTAAATATTTTAAAATTTCATCCTATATTTATTTTATTTTAGATAAAATATTAATATTTTTAAAACTTTCATTTAAAGTACTTTACATCTTTTTTATTTCAAATTATACGATCTCTTTAGCCTTTTTTTTTTTTTTGGGAATTTTTGGGGCATTTGCCCATTCATTGCTGAAAAAAAAAAAACAATTACATGTAAGAGAAGAAACAAAAACTATAATCCAAAAATCTCAAGACAAAAAGAGATTTTGGATTCTAAATAAAGGAAAATACAATAATTGAAATTTAAAGCAAAAAAACTATTAGCTCAGAGCTAAAAAGGACTCAGATAAATGCTCAAAAATCTCGGCAGGGTCAAAAAGAGGGTTAGTGATAGAGCATAGCCCCTGGTTGCCCGGAGGACCGTCCAAGGGGCAGCTGAGCAGAGTCAGCAATCATCATCGTCCTGTCAAAAATGGGTCCCAAAAAATTTCTGATATGATCTTCATATATCCAGCATGAATCCACATAAAACTCATAAAGCTCCAGTTTTAGCTGACATAGATGGGCCAGATAATCATCAGCACACCTATACCGGTTCCAGTCAGATTTTCCATCCATGAGTTTTAATTGAAATTGCTTTCCTGATTTTGGCAATAGTTGTGGCTTTGCAATCAATAATGCCACCAAATAACCGGTCATTCCTTGCTCTCCATATAAAATAAACCATCGAAGAAGCGGTAAGAAGATAATAGTTTCTGTTAGTAGTTTTGAAGCCATTTTCCCAAATTAAGTCATAAAGTTGGTGAATGTTAGGCCTCATAAACAGATTTTGCATCAAGGGAAGAAGAGTTTTAGCAATGTCAAAAGTATAATGACATTCAAAAAACAAATGGGGAATAGTCTCCTTCTCAGTATAACAGAAACAACAGGTATTAGGCACTAAAATACCACGGACAGCAAGCACATCTGCTGTTTTTAAGCCCCCACGGAAGGCCAGCCAGGCATAAACAGAGTAGCGAAGAGCAGATTTTTTATGCCAAATATATTTGTACCAAGAAACCTTAGGCATGGAAGTAAAAAACTGAGAATTAAAATCTCGAAATTTAGGTTTCAGCTTGTCCAACCAGTAGTGGTTTTCAAGATGCTCATTAATAATAACAGAGTTAATTATAGAAGCAAGTCTATTATCAAAGACATTCGGTATTTTCCAGCTAGAACCATGCATAACCTGGGAAATTTTCCAATCAGATATAGTAGGAATTATAGATTGAAGGTTCTGGTTGAAAAGATAATCAGCAACCGAAGAGCCACCGCACCAATGATCCCAGAGGAAAGAAAGGCTGCTGTTAGCATCCACAGATAAAGTAATGCAACTTTTAATTTCACTGGCCTTGCTACACAGGTATTGCCAATAAGTAGATTTTTTAACAGGTAATTTTAAGACTAAGCATGATTATAAATTATATTAAGAGCTTAAGCATGTTTAAAAAAAATTTAAAAATAGGTAAAGTCGCCCGTTAAACGGACGACTTATGCTTTGACTAGAATAGTCAAGATCCGACGTGGTGATGATGTGGCGAGATCTGAGATTAAATCGCCCATTTAACGGGCGATTTATAAGTCGCCCGTTTAACGGGCGACTTACTCATATAATTTTAAAAAAAATTATTTAGTAAGTCGCTCGTTAAACGGGCGACTTACCCCTATCATTAAAAAAAAAATTCTGATCAATTTTTACCATCTAAAAAAAAATCAACAAGTTATGCAAAATTATCACATAAGTAGTACTTGTTCATAGCAGGAGTTCAACAAATGTTTAAGTTACATCAACCATATAATAGATCAAATACACACATACAATCACTTCTACTACGACAAATAAATGAACACTAGTTTCTAAGACCAAGTCTTATTGGGCAAGTGGCTCTGTTGTGACCGACTGAATGACAAGCTCCACAAACCCTATTACTCTGTGGTCGTGACTCGTCCATTATATTGCGATACCGATTAGTCCTCGGATGACCTGACCGTCTGCGATAGTTTGGGGGGAGAAGTGGGAACAAACCAACACTGGGATCATGTTGATGCCATTCATCCTTATTGGGGATATGATGAAATTCTGTAGAATAAGCTAACTTGTAATTGTTCATCGTGTAGTATGGAGAAACATAATCTAAATATGTTTGTCTTAACATTGCTACACAACATATCACGTGTGCACACGGTATGTGAAAAAATAAAGGTTTCTCACAAGTGCACTTGCATCTCCTTCTATCAAGTAAGTCGACACGATAAGATCTGGATGACATGTCCAAAACCTGAAATTCGTGCATGTTAAGCCTGATTGGTTCTGGCATTCTTCTTGCCTCCTCCTCAACCCTTCTAAGTGTTGCTTGTACTCGTGGAGCAAAGAAATAATTTTGTTGGCTCTCCTCAGATGTAATGAATATAACCGCCTCATGAATATTGTGACAACGTTATAGTATATGGCTGTGATTAAGGCTTGAACTAGCAAACCGCGAGCTCTCTTCAACACACCATTAAAAGACTCTGCCGCATTCGTTGTCATAACACAATATCTAAATCCACCATCGTGTGTTAAGGACCATCGGGTCACATCTCGGTCCTCCAGCCATTGGTAAATATCTTGCTTGATTTTTTTTATATCTTCCATGCATCTATGATAAACACGTGGCTCATCAGTATTGCCTGCTGTATACATTTTTTGACACAGAAATTCTACATCACTTATCCCCATCCGACATATTGCTTTCTTGAAATTCTCTCGTAGATGCTGAAAGCAGTGATGATGAACTGCATTGGGGAAAATTTTCCTACAACCTCTTACTAAACCTGCGTGTCTATCTGAGATTATACATAGATTTTGCCTATTTGTCACATTCGGTAGTAGCTCACTTAGTTGCCGAAGAAACCATATCCAAGAATCAGTACACTCGGACTCAACAATAGCGAATGCAAGAGGAAAAAGACCATTATTAGCATCCAATCCAATCGCAGTTAATAATGTACCTCGATATTTACCGAGAAGGAATGTGCCATCAAGACTAAGAACTGGCCGACAATACATCCATCCAGTAACAGAAGAACCAAATGCCCAAAATATTCTTTGAAATCTATTGGCCTGTGAGCTTTGAATTCTATATACCGTTTGCGGCATTGCAGAGGCAACATCATCCATGAATAAATTGAGAGTACGATATGACTCCTCCCAACTCCCAAAAACAACCTTAATAGCCTTTCGTCGAGCGTCCCAGGCCTTCATGTATGAAACTTTAATATTGAACTTAGCTTCCATGCGACCTATGATCTCCATCGGCTTCAAGTCCATCTGCTTTCTAATGCTAGGTAGTATGTAGAAACTAATAAATTGAGAGTTGCATTGACGGTGACCACTTTCGAGAATTGGAGTGGCACAAGTATAACGGTTCTTTATGGAAGAGATTTTCCATATACCACCTAATCGTTTGCTCTTAGCAGAATGAAGCCTCCATATGCAAGGAGACACCGGACTATCATGCTTTGCACAACAAATTGTAAATTTCTGTGTATTCGAAGCAACTACAATATATTGCACATTATTTATAATTGACCAACCTTGTAATGCAAATTGAAGACCACTCTTTCTTCTGAAGCACATTCCTTCAATTAATTCATTAGGAACCGAGTATTCATCCTCAACTATCACCTCATCATTAAAAGCATCTAGCTCAATTTCCTGATCCCATTCTTGTGTTGTCTTACAGGTCTCAGCATAATTATTATTGGATATCATTGGATCCTCACTGCCGATTGATCTACAATAGTAATCTTGGATGACGTTTCTGATATCTTCATCGTCGGGTACAACTCCTTCATTGAACATTGGTTCAAGATCATCAGCTTCATCATTGAAGGACTGCTCGCTAGAACCACTACTCATTGTTTCATAATGGCAATGATCCGAAGGAATTGATTGTGTATAAGGAAGTGGAGGTTCCTGTGTTTCCTAATTCTCTGTATAACTACATTGATATGAATATGATTATTTAACAAATGAATAAGAAAAAAATTGTACTAAATAATTAGTAATATGTGATATTGGGAACTTACCAGTCAAGTAACTCTTCTATTGGTTCTACCCTTGAAGGACCAGCGACCACATCATCCCTTTCTGCTGGGCATGAAGTTTCATATCTTTGTAAATTTGGAGGGTTAGTATTATTTCCTAACACCTCAATCTCTTCGACATCAACATACATTATAAGAAATTTTGTTGCAGCTTGGCATAACAGAACTTCACAAACTTCATCATCCTCAACTTCCGAAGCGACATACTCCTTTCCAACAGGCACCCGACATAGTAACTTTACATAATACTTTGAAGGATCGTACTTCAGTGCTCTAAGTATTCTAAACTTAAGCTGTTCTAAGTTACAATTTCTTGGCACATGTAGGGGTCGATTCCTACCCCCAAAATAGTTTGGTGTGAAATTTGTGTCCACTTTTAATTCACCTCCATACATAAGCACAAAGGTCGCACCACGTCAACTCATTATTGAACTCGTACGTATCACTATGCAAAATGAACAAATTACAAAATACTTAATATTTTAATTATTCTAAAGACTGCTAAAATATAATTCAAATTCATTGAATTTTACAAGTATGAAAAGACTTCATTACAATTTAGCTCTTATAAAAATTATTTTAAAGAATTATAAATTAAATAAAGAATTATTATATATTAACAAAAATATAGCTTTTCAATTTATAGCAATATACAAAGGCTAATTCGTTAGATCTACCAAGTTTTAAGAAAATCTATGTTCTATATCAACTTATCTCTAGTTCTGTCAAACAATATTACAACTAACTCCAGCAAAATTAGACAAACTAATAGATCTACAAAAAAAATTAAGAAATAAACTAAAAAGACTCAAATAGAATCATTTTTAACCAAATTTGTACAACACCTCAAATACTAAACATAATAAACCGTAAATATTAAAAATAAAACCTTACCTAAACACTTGGCAACGAGATCGGCGACTCCGAACTTCCCGATGGTGACGGTTGCAGAAGGGGAAAGTGAAGGAAATGAGATCGGGAAGGATTTTGGGAATTAAAGTATTAGCATAAAGTCGTCTGTTAAACGGGCGACTTATAAATCGCCCGTTAAACAGACGATTTAATCTCAGATCTCGCCACATCATCACCATGTCGGATCTTGACTATTCTAGTCAAAGCATAAGTCGTCCGTTTAACGGGCAACTTTGCCTATTTTTAATTTTTTTAAACATGTTTAAGCTCTTAATATAATTTATAATCATGCTTAGTCTTAAAATTTCTTAGGCCTTTTCTCCATTAAATTTAGCCTCCCTTATCGGCCACACGTCTTGCAGGTGCCGGTTGGGTGCCTCAAAACGGGTGTCCCTGTACATCCGATACTAATCCGTCCATCTGGGAGGGAAGGAAGGCCTTTTCATCACTTAAGTCATAACTCTCCGGCTAGGGTTTTGGGAGGTTTCGTCACCCGCTTACGTTTAACGGCAATGGAAAAGTCTGAAGAACTGCATCAATTTCTAGAGGTATGGTTCTCGGGTTCTATACTTTCTATACTGTTGAAGCATTATGGCTGCTTGATTCTAATATACGTAATGTTAGAATCATTTCGATAGAAGGTTTGTGGCCATGATATTCTAAAAAGAAATCTCGGTAAAGGTTCTCAGATTCTATACTTGTTTTACTGTTGAAGCATTATGGCTGATTGATTCTGATATCTATTATTTTAGAATCTTTTTGATAGAAGGTAAACGGCTTAGTGTAACTTGTTACCATGCTATTCTAAAAAGAAACCTCGGTTTTGTGGTAACTCAAATCCGAATTGATTCAGCAATGAAAGGTTTAAGATGTAGGTGAGATCCAAGAAAGTTTTTATGTTGGACTGTATTATAGAAGTTGCAGAAGGATATATGTGTTATGCAAGTTATCTTTGTAGAGTAATTGTTTCATTTTGCTCAGGTTAAGGAGTAAAGAAAAATTAGGAAGGTGGTTATTTGATATGGTTGAATAAGCTGGTTCTAAAGGGTGTTTGGTTCGATGTAATTGAGATTCAAGTGTTATAAGATGTCAATGTTATTAGATGTTTGTTTTATTAGATGTCAATGTTATTTGTCAAATGTTATGGGTTTGATTTAATATTATTGTATTTAGAGATCTCATTGATTTTTGAAATTGTTATTGAATGGTTTAATATTATCTGGTGTACCTAGATAAGTTTATAGTGCATAATATGATATGTAGTTTGTACTATTCAAATAGCATAATTTATTAAAAAAAGCATGAGTAAGTTATCAATAGTTAAATAATTTAAGAAAGAATATACCAAAACGAAACAAAAAAAAAAACCCACGTAATGACATATGAATAGATCATTGTTTAAAGATGCATCAGGGTTTGTAAAATACAATTATATTGAAAAATATACCATCATGTTATGAGAAAGAAATTATTTTTATAAATAAAACTATAATTGTTGCAATTATTGTTTACAACTTCTCACTCCCCCTTCACTTATTATTATATTGTGTTTCCCGCCTTTACTTTGAGCTAAAATTTGTCATCCATTTAGGGGCTTTTCTTATTCTCTATCCGAAACCTTTCTACAAACTAGAGAGTTGGGGTGCCAATATTTGACACGACCCAAAAACCCGACCTAGACCTGACCTGAAATTTTCGTGTTCGGGTCGACCTGGTTAGCATATGGGTCTGGTTACGGTTCGAATATCTGACCTAATTTTAGTTTTGGGTAGTGTTCGGTTCAACCCGACAACCCGATATTGACCCGAGTTTAATTTGATTTCTTCATTAATATTGTGGACTTAAACAATAAAATAAAACACAAAGAGCGGTAAACACAAGCCTAGGCCAAGTTACTTGCGAAAAGTAAAAACCACATAGCAATAAATTACTCTTGACATTGCATACGAGATAGGTTTAAACAAGAAATCCATAATCTAACAATAAGAGTAGTGTTATGAAAGATCTCTCACACAATTCCTACTAAACACTAAGCTTTAGCCAGGCGTTGCAAGATTTTGCATGAATTAATCAAAAACACAAGCAAGAATCAACGAGGAAGGTAAGAGAGGAGGTCAGAGTTCACCCTTTGTTAAGATTCAACCCTCCCGAATGCTTGGACAATAGTTCGTGGCTGCAGGAACCTTTGGTCAGCACACTTCAACGTCCAGAAAACCTCGGGCCGCGAATGGAAACTTCTCCAAACAGTTGGACAGTAAGGTGGGCAGTTGGAATCTCTGGATAGCAGCAGTTTGCTCTTGAGAAGATCTTGGACATCAGTCTTGGCTCTTGGAAAAACTCTGGACAGCAACCTATAAGGCATAGAAAAGCCGTGGACAGCTACTATGAAAGCAGGAGGCTTCTGGACAGTAAGTTGTGATAGCCACGGGGTGCAGGACATCTGCTCTTCTTTGTTAAAATTCCCTGAGTATAGGAGGGGGAGAGGGGCGGTGGGCAAGAGAGTGGGGAAAGGAGTTATTTCAATTCCGAAAGGAGAGGCTCTCTCTTGGAAAGAAAATAAAAAGGTTTGGACTAGGGGATTTCGGCCAAGGAGGTGGAGAGGGAGTTTGAATTATTTCCAAGAGGAGAGGTTGGTCTTTAGGAAATAATTCCTAATGCTGTTCTATAGGGGGGGGGGGGGGGGGTGGCAATAGAGAGAGGAAATGGATTAATGAAGCAATCAATGTTTACCTAAATTAACAAACTAAATTTGGAATGAAAGATCTCATCCCAATTTAATTCAAATTCAGATAGGCTATGTTTTAGTAAGTTTCCTAAAATAGGATTTATAAATTAGATAACTATTTCAAATTCAAATAGATTTGAGTTTGATCATTAATAAAGTTACAAAAAATTTGAAATCTAATTTAGAAAATACTTGATGACAAATGGAGATGAGGGGGAAAGCCAAGGGGATGGGCCGGCGGTGTGAGGGTGGTCGTGGATGGTGGTGGGTAGTGGATCTAGGTGACGGGTGGTGTGGGGGAATTAGGTGGCCGACGACTTAGGGGTTGGAAGGACCTTAGGCCGGCGGCTAGGGGATGAAGGGAAGGGAAAGAGAGATAAAGAAGAAAGGTAAGGAAGAAGAACCACAAACTCGTTCATCTCCATGGTTGGTGGGTGATCCGATTTCCCTCTTCTAGGGATTTCTCCAAGACTCACAGGCTCTCACATAAAGAGAACAATACGCAGGAAATTTTCTTTTCATCATCATCATTAACCCTCAAAGAAGAAAAGTGAGGCTTTAAATTTTCAATTCAATGAGAAAATACAAAGTACTATTATGCCCCTAGGGCTTACACATACACAAGTCCTTAAGTAAGGGCAAAAGTGCAAAAGCATAATAAAACTAATACATCAATAATAAATTTGAAAATCAAAAGTAGAGCGGTGTAATTGTCGTCGTAGATCGCCGACCACGCCTCTAATAAGCTTTCCATGTCTTGATTCATATTTTGCTGGCATTTATCGACAACTGTTAACATTTTTTCATTTCGAGATAATGGGATGACAGGATAATTGCTTGGCAAGATTTTTAATCTCTTTTATGAGTTTCCATAAAGTTTTTTTGTATTTGAGCTTCTCAAATGAATATATTGTGTTTGCGCGATACCCAAGGTGATGTAAAATTGTCAATCCTAAATATCACTACATATCCTTTATTCCTTTATGATTTTTATTCATATATGATTACATCTGATCCGAGCTCTCTTAACTTGACGTTCTATCAGTTTGGGCCGTCTGACTGAGGGATTAGCTTTTAGGCTTTTAGCCTTTTATTTTAATTCCCGTGGAGAAATTTGATTTATTAGACGCCCCCTTTTTCAATCAGTGATATGATTTACTTATAACTATGCTTCTCTAGTTATTGTCATCTTGGTTGGATGAGTGAAATGATTGCCAAAGCATAATAGGCTATCATTTTAATCTGATTGTGAAAAAAAAATAAAGCAATTTGCTTGTTAAATACAAGTTTATGGTCTTTATGATCTCCAATTCTTATCATCTTGGTTGGCATGTTTGCACTATCACATTTCTATATTGTAGCTTAGATGAATGATCAATCTAAGGGAGATAATGCAGTAATTCTGATATGCTCATTGACTAATTCATCTTCTTGATGATGGTTTGTTGTGACTGACTGACTTTATAAATATTGTTGAACTTATCATTCTCTACTATAGTTTCATATTTACATTAACTTTAATAAATATTTTCATATGGATTTTTTTAGATGGAGGATTCTAACACAGTTATTGAAAGTACTCCTTTCGATGAGAATGTGCAAGTAGGCAGTGCTCCTAATACAATTGACATAGCCAATGATGATGATATATGTAATGTTGATGGAAAACATTTAGATGGCACGACTACCCTCAAGAAAAGAAGAAGAATGAATTCAACAGTTTGGGGTTATTATGAGATGTTACCTCTTCCCAGTGATGGCAAGCAAAGATGTAAATGTAAGAAATGTGGGGCAATATATCAATGTGATAGCAAGTATGACACTGGCAATTTAAGACGTCATATGCAAAATTGTAAAAAAAGAGATACTCGTGACATAGGGCAGCTTATTCTGCAGTTAAATGCCAGCTCGTCGATCTCCATGTCTGAATCTAGATTTGACATTCATGAGTTTCGCGATTTATTTACTGCCTGCATTATTATGCATGATCTTCCTTTTCAGTGTGTTGAATGGGTTGGTCTTCGAGCATTACTGCATTATCTCCGTCGTGATCTACCAGTTTCTAGAAATATTGCTAGAAGTGATTGCAAGAAATTATTTACTAAAGAGAAAGGGCGTATTCAAAAGGAAATTTTAAATTGTACCAGTAGAGTATCCTTGACTTCTGACTTATGGACATCAATTAATACTGATGGGTTCATTTGCTTAACTGCCCACTACATAGATAATAATTGGCTGCTGCAAAAAAAGATAATTAATTTTGGTTTCATGCCACCACCGCATGATGACATTGCTTTGTTTGAGAAGCTACATTTTTTTTTGACTGAATGGAAAATTCAGAATAGAATTTTTAGTATTACTCTTGACAATGATTCAACTAACAACGTTTCTGTTGAATTCTTAAGAAGTCAGTTAAATCTGCAAAGTGGACTATTATGTAAAGGTGATTTTTTTCATATAAGATGTTGTGCTCATGTTGTGAATCTTATCGTGCAAGAGGGAATGAAAGAGGTTGATCTCTCTGTTGCAAATATTAGAGAGAGTATCAAATATGTGAAAGGTTCACAGGCAAGAAAACAAAATTTTTTGGAATGTGTCAAGCAAAGCTATCTTGACTCTAAAAGAGGATTGAGGCAAGATGTTCCTACGAGGTGGAACTCAACATTTATCATGCTTGATTCTGCCATTTACTACAAACATGCTTTTCAACAGTTGGAACTACTGGACTCGAATTTTAAATGTTGCCCCAATAACAATGAATGGGAGAGGTTGGAGAGTATTTGTAAGTTCCTCGCTCCTTTCTATGAGATTATTTGTGTTTTTTCTGGCACAAAATATCCCACTACAAATCTCTTCTTCCCTTGTGTTTCTACTGCTTATGCAACACTTAAGCATGAAAGGTCTTATGGTGTTGAGTACATCAAAGATATTGCAACAAGGATGATAGCCAAATTTGAGAAGTATTGGTTTGATTTCAATGTCATCTTGGCAATAGCTGTCATCTTGGATCCTAGGTACAAGTTTACATTTGTTGAGTGGTGTTATAGAAAGTTATATGGAGGTGATTACATTATTGAAACTAAAAAGGTCAGGGATAAACTATTTGCTTTATTTGCAAACTATGAAAAAGTTGAACGACAAGCTTTCGATGGGCAGTCATCAGGACCCACACAAAGCTTTCAAGTTGTTAGCCCTACGAGTTTTCCTCCTACAATTATAAAGTCACAATTTCTTCAGGTATTATTCATTGTCATTCTTTCCAACTATATTTCTACTCATTAACTTATACAATGTATGATGAACTTCATAATTAGGATTATGACTCATTCGAGAAGGAAATTACTTTGTTTAAGAAGTCACAACTTGAAATGTATCTTGAAGAACAAAAAATTGATAGGAAGGTTGAGTTAGATATATTACATTTCTGGAAAGGTAACCAGTATATGTTTCCTGAAGTGGCAGCTATGGCTCGAGATGTTCTATGCATTCCCATTTCCACGGTAACTTCTGAAAATGCGTTCAGTAACAGTGGTAGAGTATTGGATCAGTACAAAAGTGCTTTAAAACATGACATTGTCGAAGCCTTCGTTTGCACTAAAGATTGGTTATATGGAGAAAATGGTAATTGTTTAATTTAATTGAGATTCCATTTTTCTGATTTTCTCTCATAAGGTTGTAGTAATACCTATTTTCTTTGTAGTTTTGAATGATCCAGAACTCGAGACTGTCACTGAGGACATCATGAACTTAAATTTATGAGAAATTGCCAGCGAAGGCGGCAATGGTTCAATTAACAGGGTAGCGTAGTTGGTGTTGGGGAGGAAGTATTAAGAACTACCTATTAATATTTTCTGAATTCTGCTGGGTTTTTGCTGGTTATGGAGGTCTGTTACCAATTATTTTGTTCTGTAACTTAACATAAGGCTGATCCGCTGATGTTTTCTACAGATTTCTTATGTTCCTGTAGTGGTGAATTTTATATTTTAATGCTTCATTAATTTTTTGATTTGGTTCTTGTGGGACCTTATGGAGCTTATGCTATATCTCTTAGACTTTTCTTACCTAGTGGCTGACGGGTTCGTTCAAATCTTGTGATTTGTTGTGGCTGATGTTTATGTTCTGGAATATGGACTTCAATTTTGTATTGTTTGCTTGCTGAATATGCAAAATTTTATGCTTTGTAATTCCCTAACTTCATTCCTTTTATGGAGCTAATGCCTAATGCCATATGATTTGTAGCTTTCTTACCTAGTATACCTGTTGTGGGTTCAGTTCTATTGTGGCTGAATTTACCTGTTTTGGCCTTACGGTTCGGTTCTGTCTGGCTGCCGTTGCTGAATTTACCTGTTTGTTGAATACTGAATTCAAGCTATGAAGTGTGAAAGCTCAAGCAATGACGTACACCCTCTAAACTGAAACTGAGAGTCTATTGGGGTGAATAAGTACTATTGCAACCAGGTGGCATTTGTGTTATCTTTAGACCGATTTGATACTATCTAATTAAAAATTTGAACATATACTAAACTAAGCTTAATATAAACTGCTGCCTTGGATGGTAATAGAAATAATTATTAATCACTCACGTATGTTGCACCGATACACCTATTTATGAAGGCGTGTTGTATCCGATACACCGATACACGGATATACCTCTGATACGTGTCGTATACACCAAAGTCGTATCCAATTAAAATACTGTTTAATTTCAAAAGGACACGTGTATCCGATAAGCGTGTCCGTTAAAAAACAAAAAGTAATCCGAAAAAATAGAGTATTTGCTTCCGCGGCTGCGAGCAAGGTTCTCTCATTTCCGAGATGGATTTGAGTCTCTTGATAATATGGGAATTTTAGAAATTATTAATCTTTTTGATGCTTTCGTGCTTTGGTGAGTCGTCTGAGATCCTTTTGATGACCTATGTTGTGTTGAAATCTATATGATATGATCGATTGCGTAAGGGTCGCAGTAGCAGCGAAATCGGAGAAAGTATACAGAAAAGACAGTTCTTTCTATTATATCTTTTCTATTATGTATTATTATTATCTTATTATATTCTAATTATCTAATTCTTAGAATTCTTTCTAATTAGATCAGTTATATTAGTCTTATAGTCTTAGTTTTAGTATTAGTTATTAATCTCGGCTCGGCTAGTCCTTTCTTCTGTGATGAACTGTTGGCACCAGTCCTACATTTTCTCTGTGGACCGAGGAAAAAAGGGGCTCCGCGGGAAGAGGGTTGTACCATGAGAGAAGCAAGGAGGTCAACTGCTTCAAATATACAACATGAATTTTGGCAATGCAATGGAGTTGGACCCTCATGTTGATCCGTATGAATCAGTCTTTCCACGTGGGTCCATCTTTGCCTGCTAGGCAAGAGGATAGCAAGTTACAAATTCTATCTCTGTCTCGGTAGGACATGTATTTCTATTACTATTCAATTCATAAATGAAAATGAATTAATTAATGGTGGGGTTACCGTTATCCTTTTTTATTGTATGTGTTCCTAAGAAGATGATATAGAAGTTCAAAGACAAACCACTGAAGAAGCTAATCATATTATTCCTTCTATTGAATAGTTGAAACTTCATGTGCTAGACAATTTATGTTTATGCTTTTGTTGTTGTACTAGACATTTAATTACTTATATTTTGATATTATAGTCTACAAGACTACAAATGATGTTGCTGTCATTTTTTTTTTATAATTTAAAATATTATGCTTTGATTGCTTTCTTATTTTTTTATGTATGATTTATAAATTATAATGTCGTGTCCGCGCTATACCCGTATCCTATATTTTTTAAGAATTGACGTGTCATGTATCCGTATCATGTCGTATCCGTGTCGCCTTATCCGTATCGGTGCAACATAGTCACTCACATTCCATTAGTTGTTGAATGAGTTGGAGGGTTAATATGAGCTTTTTACTTAAGCTTTCTACTATCTCCTGATTTAGAATTTTATCTACTTAATCATTTTTTTGTAGTTAAAACTACCTGAAGACAGTTTTCTCTAGGAGGTTTTACAAATTTCAATTTATTGTAATTTGATTCTTGGTTGGCTGTTAGCTATTGGTATTTACTGTTGTTGAACTTAATTATTTAGTTTGTAATTCAAATCAATTGTTATTGAATGTGTTGTAGGCTCTTGCTGTTTGATACTTTGATTCATGGATCATAGTTGGCTGTAACGGTGTAACCCACTAACCTGTAAGCATGTAATTGGAAATTGCAACAAGTTAATATGCTATTGGGCCTTGCCGCCTTTGATGTAAATGTTGGCATGTTGCTGAAATTAGTGAACTGAATGTGATTATTTATATACAAATTTGAAATAGCAAAAAAGTTTCATTGTTACATTTGAGTTTGTAACAATTTATTTTCACTAATATTAATGTTAAATTATAAATCCTACTTAAATTTGTTTTTTTAATACACTAAAAGTGTTTATTTTGAAAGAATTAATTTTTTTTTTCTTTTTCCAAATTAACCGGGTTGTCGGGTTGTGTCTGGTTGACCCGAAGCAGAACCGTGTCGGGTTCGGGTTAAGAAAGTCCACCCGAAACACAAATCGGGTCGGGTTGAAAAGGGCGGGTCAATTTTGGGTGGGTGGGTCAATTTTGTGTTGGATGCGAACCCGATCCGACAACTGGTTTTGACACCCCTACTCAAAAGGTTCACACCATCCAACGTATCCTCTTCTATTATTATATTCTCTATTTTCGAATGCTTAGCTGTTTTGATTTTTAACATGAGAGTGCTTAAGTTCTTCTCCAAGAATCGAGTGGAGGAAAGTTTGTCAGAGGGATTTTTGTGCCCTTTTGAAGACTTCAGGTGTTGTTGCTTGAGAGGTTTTTGTTTGAAAGGTTGTTGGAGGATTTTTTAGGGTTCGACTTTAAGCATCAACAATGGAAGGTGCATATCTTCTTTAGCTGTTTTAAGTACTTAGATTTTCTACTATATGTGAATCTAGGTTTTGACCAAGCACAAAATGTGTGGCTTCTCTGGAAGCTATAGTTGTTGTTTCACCTAGTGTTATCAAAGCTCCATAAGCTTTAGATTATGAGCAAGACGTAGAAAGAAAGAAGATGCTGATGGTTATTGATAAATTCACTGGTCTTAATGATTTCAACTTTTGTATACTAAAAATAAAAGCATACCTTGCACACCATGATTTGGATGTGGTTTTATTTGAGGAGGTGATGCATAAAGTAAAAGAAAGGTTGCACGAATAGGTTTTGAATAAAATTTATAATATAGTTTATCAAAATCTTCGAGCTAGGTGTTTTGAGAAGTTGCAGATAAAAAAAAGTCGTTGATTTAGAATCGTCGTATCTCAAGAATTCATTTAATCTCAATAAGAATTTTATATATTGCAAATGGATTACTCAAACCCCTTGAGTAAGCAGATGTATGACTTTTATCTAATAATTCTTGAATTGAAAAGATGTGAGAGAATGAATGATGAAGATTATGTAATTATTCACCCAATTTCCTTACCAAGTTGGCATGAACTTTCTTTCAGACTATGCTTTAGGGAAAGGATTTTTGGTCATGATGATGGGCTTATTGTGCGTGTTAGATCAAAATATTAGAACCGAAGTCCAAGTTTTAATTTTTTTATTATGATCCAAGTCAAATTCAAGAAGAAAATATTTTCTTTCATAAGAAGATTATTTCAAGAAACAAAGCCCGAAGAGGAAGAACATGAATCAAGAAATGGTAAGAGGCGCTGATGCTGGGACACCCGAGGAAGGCTATGATTGTGCCAATATGTTATCAATCTCAGTTTTAGATCCATGTAAAGAATGGATCCTAGACTCTAGGTACTCTTATCATATGTGCCTAAATAAGAGTTGATTTGAATCTCTCTTTGAAAAAAGGTGGAAATATCTATCTTGGAAATAATAGAACATACAAAGTTCAAGGTCACGATGACATGAAAATATTATTCAAGAATACATGGTATGCACTATGCTCCTGAGCTGAAGAAATTTGATTTCTCTTGGTTAATTAAACTTGGATGCAATTTTAAATGTGATGATGGAAGCTTGAGGTATACACAGTTTCTTTGATCATTAAGAGATGCATTCAAATGAATGGGTTTGTGTATACTTTTTTGAGCAAATTATGATTAGGCATTGGGTGGCATGCTTATAAATTTGTTGATAAACCAAATTATGGCATTCTAGATTATGACACGTGAACTTGAAAGTACTAGAAGAATTTTAAATATGGATTCTTTAGAAATAAGATGTTTGTTGATGCGGACATCCGATCATGAAGATTTTCAAAGGAGGAGACGACGATCGACAGCCGAGATCATTCCACTTTATCTTAATTTGTTATTTTTATTTTTATTATGAATTTTTCATTTTTACCCTTACTTAAGAGGGTCGTCCTATATAAGCCCTAAGGGCATATGTGTCTTGTTTTAATTTCTTAGGCCTAGATATAGAGGCCCTTGCTTGTGTAATGTGATGAATTATTAAGAAAAGAAATTTTGTTTGCACTTGTGTTCTTTGGAGAGAACTTGGGTGAGATTCCTATGGGAGGGAATCAGAGTTTCCACCAGCCACATGATGGGTCCTGGCTCGTGGCTTGAAGTCCCTTGGAGAAGTGCAACTTATTACCCGTCAGCTGCAGGATGTGTCTGGGCTCACGGTTGTATATTTCTTTCCCTAAATCCTTTTCTCCTCCTCCCTTGACCGCCGACCAAAATTCCCCACTTGCCACCCACCTATTCCCCACAAGCCTCCTCGAAATAATTTGAATTCCAAAAGCTTTCTAATTAAACCAACTCTCATTTAGGAAACCCCTAAAATCTCTCAAATCTGAAATTAATTTCAGATTTAATTACTCCATCACATTTAATGCTATGATTCACATACATTATATGTGGACATTTCTGCTCCCTCCCCATATGGTCGGTCCCATCTCTCCCTTATTTTAATTATTTCCTTCCTTATCAAGAAATCCAATTATGGGAATAATTAATTATTTATTTATCCTTCCCTCCATCTTATCTGAATTTCAAATTCAAATCCCTTAATTAAGGGATTTTTGAAATTGAATTTTAGATATTTAAATTTTTTTATCACCCCTCCCTTCGTTCTACATTAGCTTGGTATCAGAGCATGGTTACCCGGGGTGTGGACTTGATGGAGTCGAGCTATTTTCCACCTCGGGAGAATGATGCGAACATCCGATCATGAAGATTTTCAAAGGAGGAGACGACGATCGACAGCCGAGAATCATTCCACCTTATATTAATTTGTATTTGTAATTTTTATTTTTATTATGAATTTTTTTCTTTTTACCCTTACTTAAGAGGGTCGTCCTATGTAAGCCCTAGAGGCATATGTGTCTTGTTTTAATTTCTTAGGCCTATATATAGAGGCCCTTGCTTGTGTAATGTGATGATGATTATTGAATGAAATTTTAGCTCTTTGTTTTACATCTCTTTGTGAATTCTTGAGAGGAGAGGCCCTAAGCGAGGGATCAAGCAATACCCGTCAATCTTTAGTGGATTCTGAGGTTCGCGGCTCTTCTTTTTCCTATCCCCCTACACCCGCCACTTTCCCCTTCCCAAACCAAGCCTCCCTTCCCTAGACCTCCCAAACCCGCCGGCCCCTTGACCGCCCAAACCGCCGGCCAGCTCAACCAACAAGCCGTCGGCCACCTCCCCACCCCGCCGGCCTACCATCCGCCACCCTCCATCCGTCCGTCCACCAACCCACCACCGCCCCCCTTGCCATCCAATTTGAATTCCCAATTCAAATTAATTCAATTTCTTTCCTATTTAAATTCCTAGCTATTTTGGAAAGATTCCAATTTGAATTCAATTAATTAATCAAATTCAAATTCTTTCCTAGCGCCTAACTCCAAGATAGGAAACCTCATGTTTAAATCAAAATCTGAAATAAAATTCAGATTTGATTTGAATTAGTTACTTAAACCTTGGGGCCCACCTAATTATGACAAATCCCCTCCCCACTCTCCCTATTTAGCCGACCCCTTTAATGGGCTTTTTCTCTCTCCCAATTTAATCCAAATTCCCTAGTAAATCAGCCCCCGATCCCCTCCTCCCTTGCCGCCCCTAGCCTTTAATGGATTAATTTGAATTTAAAATTAATTCCCTCCAAATTCACTTAAACCTGAATTTAATTTCAGATTTCTAAATTTTCCCCTAAGTGCTTCTCCAACCTTGCCGCTCCCCTCCTCTTCCTCAAGCCGGCCCAACATCATCCCGTCCACCCGCCACCTCCTCTCCCTCTTCTCTCCATTGGTGCTCCCTCATCTCTCTCGGCAAGGATGCATGACGGATCCGGAAGTTGATCACGGACTTATTCTCAATTCTCGCGGGGAGATCGACGTCATCCGGTCACCCTTCTTGGACCCCGGATTCGGAGCCGAGAACACCGTCAAGGAATACGTTGACCGTATCCTTCCTCACTTGGCGGACGTCCTTGACAAACAACGACTTATTGAAGAGTGGAAGATCACCGGACGACTCCCCGTGTCTCCAACTCCGGCTCCTTCCTCGGCGACTAGCCCCCTTGACATCACGTGTCTACTAGTGGCATCCCTAAGCTTGTTTGCAATCTTCCTCCGCTAAGCCGAGCGATATCAAGAGTGTTAGTGAGGGATCCCGAGGTGAATGATCTAGATTTTAACCTGTGGATTTTGTTACGTGCCATTCGCTCTACTCTTTATTTGATGATGAAATTTTGCAAGTCTTCTATTGCTCTTAATTGAAATCAATTGTCGTTACTTAGTTATTATGTGGAAGTTTCTAAAGATCTATCTTGAAACGCATTCGTTTATGCTTAACTACGCCAAGTTCACAATTTATTAATTTCGTACAAGCAATTCTTGTTTCATCACATTGTTTTACATCATTTATGGATTTGAATTTTTGTGAATTCCTAATTGGGAAAATCTAAAAAATGAATTTTATTACTTCAAAGCTTAAATCTAAAGAAATTTTAGATTATGTGCATTCAGATCTAAGGGCCCTATAAGAAGTCAATCAAATGATGGAGCAATGCATTTTATGTCTTTTATTGATGACCATTCAGGAAAATTGTGGTTATATTTCTTGAAATTGAAAAATAAAAGCCTTTGAGAAAGTGAAAGAATGTATGACCTCGGTTGAAATTCGAATAGAAAAGAATGTCAAGAAGTTTAGAACAGACAACGACTTTGAGCTGTGCTTTTTTCTATTCAATAAGTATTATAAGGAGCGAGGAGTGAAACACATCTCACAATCAGGTTAACGTCTCAATAAACTACTTAGCTGAATGTTGTATAGGATCTCATTTTTCTACGGGTAAGATGCATATTGAATAATTTAGGTCTACTAAAGACATTCAAAATGGAGACAATCAATATAACTATCTATTCGATAAACATGTTCAGGGCCCCAGAAGAAAGGTGCAGTGGTCATCCATATGACTCCAACATGCAAAAGATATTTGACTGCATTGCTTATGCTCACATTAAGAGGAACAAATTAGATTCAAGAGCTTTGAAATGTATTTAATTGGATATCTTGGCAGGCATTTTAAATGTTGGTCAATAGAGAGGACTTTATTGAGAAACAATTGTTAGATTTAATTTTGAACTATGGCTCAAAACAATATAGTTAATCTAAATTGGAGATTGCAACTTTACTGGGGCAGCCCGAATTTTGAAATTCTTGAAAATATTGATCAAAAGTCAATTGTGGACCTAACTATTGATGAAACAAAAATAAGAGCATTTGGTTTGGCGAAGGACAAACCTATGCATATGGTTTGAGGGCTATCAAGGTATGCACAAGTTAATGTTATTTCTTATGAATTTGTGGATGGTTTTTCATAAGATGAAGATCAAAGTTCTTATAAAGAGGCCATGAAAAGTGCAAAAAAAGGGCAATAAATAATGAATGAAGAGCCGATCTCTTGCAAGAAGAATAACATTTGGGATTTGATATATAAACTAAAAAACATGATATTTGCTAGCGATAAATGGTCAGATGAGAAGAATGATGTAATTCTTTAAGTAGAAAAGCTATGATTTAAAGCTAGGCTTATAAAAAAAGGGTTTTACACAAGAAAGAGGTGTAAATTGAATTATGAAGCATACATCTAGACTTATGCTTCTTGTTATGGTAGGACAATTTTACATGCATCTTAGCAAATGAATTTTAAAACATTTTTCCTGCATGAAGGAGGCTGTTTACTTGTATCAACCTAAAGGTTTTGCTAAAATTGAAACTAATTTTGATGTCTACCAAAAAGATCATTGTATGAGTTTAAAGAATCTCCAAGAATGTTGTAAAAAAGATTTAACTAATGCATGCTTGATATCGGCTTCGCTCATTGCAATTATGATTCTTATGTGTATATGAAATATTAAAAGATTAGTGGTACTATCGATCTTTTACTCTCAATTGATGATAGTTCACTTGCAATAATTGTTTCAAAAGAAATCACAAGATTGAAGGCTTTTCTTTAGATGAAGTTCTAAAAAATAACTTGGTATGCCAAGAAAATTCTTGGAGTGGAGATCATAGAGATATAAAAAATAAGGCTTGTTATTCTTATAAGGAATATACATCAAGAAGATTATTGATAGGTTTGGTATGACAGCTTCTAAATCAGTTCGACCTCTAGCACAACATTTTAAGTTGAGTAAGGATCAACCACCAAGTTATGATAAGGAAAGATCATATATGAAGAAGGCTTCCTATTAAAATATTAAGATTAGTATCATGTATGCTCTGATTTATTGTATGCAATATTTGGCTTATTCACTTGGTGTTATGTATTAGGTTTTATTTTTTATCAATGGAGACATTATGGGAAAGCTACAAAATGGGTGCTGGTTTAAATGAAACCAGTGCTTTGGAATTGAGGTATGAAAAATTGGATTCAGTAAATGAAGTGATTACAGGGTATGCAGAGTCAAAATTTCCTAGTTTTATTGATACTTGAAGATTTTTTATAGGTTACGTTACTAAGGTGTTTGGAAATATTATTTTGGAAGGCTACTTTGCAACCAGTTGTGGCCTTATTTATAACTAAAGCTAAGTTCTATATTTTCATTAAAACCTTAAAAGAAGCCATATGTTTGAAAGGATTGATTTCTGAATTACTAATTTAGTCATATTCGCTCTTGTGCCTGTGTTTTGTGATAATCAAAGCGGTGTATTCCTCGCTAAAATTTGCATGTATCATGAAAGGATCAATTACATAGATGTGATGTTTCATTTCACTGAGGAAGTATTTGGTGATGAGATTGTGGTAGTGTGAAGATCTCATCAAATGACAATATGCATCAGATATGTTGACAAAGGCTCTAATTTTGTCAAAATTTCAGCATTGCTCGGATTTATTGCGGGTGTTGAGAGAGAAGTCTCTATTTTGTTTGCTTATCTCTTACAATCAAGATGAAGATTGTTGTGTTGGTTCTTTTATTTACTATTAGTTTGTTTCACTTTCAGTTTAGTTTCTTGTTAAGAGGTGTATTTTAATAATTATTTATTTACACATTTATCGTAAGGAGTTTGGCTATAAATATACCCTTCACTCTTGTATTGAAGACAGATAATTATTATTAGTGATTAGTGAATAAATCTTCTCTTTTATTTTACTAGTCTTCTTTTTTTTTTTTTCTCTTTTGTGTTTTTTATTTCTAGCGTAACAGTGCTTTTGTTCTTATCCAAGAACAAAGTGGATGTGAAGTTGTAGTGACTTTCATTCCCTTTTGAACCTTGAAGGTGTTGCTGCTCAAGGGGTTCTTAGGTTGAATGGTTTTTGGAGGATTTACCCTATTTTTCGCTTCAAGCATCAATATAAGGGGGTAGTCATGGGCCTTTTTTTATTTTTTGGGGGAAAACTTCATAGAAATCCATGGAAATGCTTTCCCATGAGAGTTTTAGTATGTGCAACGACATGTATATTCAGTTCCTATTTGAAGTTTTGGCGGTACTACAATATATATATATATATATATATATATATATATATATATATATATATATATATATATATATATATATATATATATACACTATTGTTTTTAAAATTTTTTACGGTACTACAATATATGATTCTTCTGGTATACTTAGTTCTTGTTGCATGTTTGGTCGATAAAAATATCGTTGTAGGTTTTGTAATGCCTTTTCCACCCCAAAATGTACAACCACATTGTATCGCCTCAAATGTGTGCACCTTTCACATTCATTAGACGTTAGGTGCATAATCCAGTCTGCACAATTATGCTCCTTTGTGGAGTAGGCCATTTCTTAGTGCTAAATCTGAATGAGTTTCCTTCTCAAAGTGCTTTAATATTTGTCTGGAAAGTGGTTCTTTCGGTGCTACTCATATCAAGGAAAAAATGGCAAATAAACTTAGATGTATTGATAGGCTCCCATGGAACTGTTTGCATTAGTCACTGCCTACGCTCTGGGCCGCTACAACAACAACAACATCAACTTTCATCCCAATACATGGGGTTTGCTACATGAATCATTTTTCTCCATTGTGTCCTTTAACAGTTAAGTTCTCATTTAGATCTAATAAAGAAAGGTCATTTCTGATAATTTATAACCATGTCTTTTTAAGTCTACCTCTATCTTTCTTAACAAAGGTCAAATCTAAGACATCTACTCTCCTAAGTGGGTCATCAGAAGGTCGCCATTTTATGTGACCAAACCATCTAAGACATCTACGCTCTGGGCCACTCGTTTATTTTTGCCTTTTTAGGATCAATCTTGATCACATTTTTTCCCACCTCAAATCCTATGTAGAGCAGACACTTTTTGATAATTCACTTTTCTTTTAGTTCAATGGAGATTGTGTTATTCTAGCTAATGGGATGCCTTCTTGCAAATGCTCGAAGTTCTCCTCCCATGTTTTATTGTAGAGTAGAGGATATCATTTAAATAGATGATAATAAAGTCATAGGTATATAATTAGAGACCATCATTCATTAATCTTATGAATGTAGTTGGGGCATTGCAAAGTTTGAATTACATAACCAACAATTGATACAACTTTTTTTAGCTTGGAATACTATCCATCATGCATCCATCTCATTAATGTACACCTGATAGTATAGAGGACCTTGGATTCTTAATTGATCTAGTGGATTTTCGATGCACAATTGCAAATAATAGTTCTCATTATTGGTCCCGGGATCAAAATAGTCTCCCTCTTTTTATGGATCAATTTGGTCCTTCAATTTTTTAAAATGGGATTTATGTTTTCAATTAGAGGATTAAATTCTTTGATTGGAATTAGACTATGTTGAATGGCTTAAACTCACCTAAACCTCTGGTTTCTTTTGCAGCAAGAGAAGCAGAAAGCTATGATCAGTGAGATGGTCGGAAAACTGACAAATGTGTGTTGGGACAAATGCATTACAGGCACTCCTGGAAGCAAATTCAGCTCTGGTGAGACCTCCTGCCTCACCAATTGTGCTCAGCGGTATATGGACATGAGCATAATCATCATGAAACGCTTCCAGTCCATGCAGTGAAAAAAATAACTATCTTGTTTTGTAGTTTGTGCTTTCAATCTTCAATCTGCACCATATAAACAGGCTGAGACACTTCTTTTTTTCTTGGTAAGTTACTTGGACTCTGTTTTCTTCAGTTTCATTGAAGACAATCCTTTCTATTTCGCGGAAATTACTTATATTTTGCATTATTATCAGTTTCTTACTGTGATCTTCTGTTTTTGTGCAATTTGGATTGACCATAACTGTCTTAAAAATGATTATGAAATTATAAATTTGAAAATAGCTCTCTTATTGCTATCATATTCTTCTAGATTTGGTTGTAGAAAAATTCTTCATCATAGAACTTATTATGAACAACAACAAAATTTGCAACTAAATAGAAGTGCGGTAATTATTTGTAAAATAAATTAATGTAGGGAAAATAATCTTATCGAGATACCAAAAATAATCTTGTGACCTCTAATACGGCAAGTTATTCTGTGCAGACGCTGAGCGTTGTTCAGAGATCAACCATAATGCACCATATCACCTCAGTTCGGTACTGCAGCTCGGTACTGCGCTCAGTACCGCTAATGTGGCGCAATCTGGTTGGTCTCTGGATGGTGAACTGCATTTGACGTCCGCACAGAATAATTTCTCCTCATGCTTAGTCTATGTAGATAGTTCTCATCCTAGCTTTACAGTGATGATCTATCTGTTGAGATAAGGACTAGCCGACTAGCTGGTTGTAGTTCTAAAAATTACTGCCTTATTGATGGTGAGGGTTATATTATTTTGATTCTTTGTCTATGTTTGATAGAGGTGATGCTACTATATAGTTTTCCCTAAAGAATAATTTTAGTGTATTTGAAAATTTCTTTCTTTGACTTTATCTTACCTCATTTGTTGATGTTTCAACTCTAA
This sequence comes from Dendrobium huoshanense, assembly GCA_016618105.1. Classification (NCBI taxonomy): domain Eukaryota; kingdom Viridiplantae; phylum Streptophyta; class Magnoliopsida; order Asparagales; family Orchidaceae; genus Dendrobium; species Dendrobium huoshanense. The sequence continues at coordinate 64,100,271 of CM028358.1, read as the reverse complement.
TTTTGCTAGCTTACATTAGCTTTATTTCCTTCGTATTAATAATATTCATACATTCTTGTGCACATTGATCCAACCTAAAGTTAGCTCAATTAGGGGAGTAAATGAGTCTAGTCTGGTCAGATATTTGTCTAATTGAGCTAAGTTGTTTTAGTTCTTAGTGAGCTTGAGCTTGGCTTATTAAAAAAATTATAGGCTCAAGCTCAGTTCAATTGTTCGAGCTTGTTTGGATAGCTTGAGTTGGACTCCATTGTTGAGCTCGATTTCTTAATTTTAAATTATATATTTTTTAATATATAATTTATTTAACAAGGTTTAAATAGATTTTATAAGGTTAATTAAATTCATTTTTAAATGTATTTGACTTAATCAAGCAGGTTAATGAGGTTACGAGGCGAGACAGGTTGAGCACGAGTTTGTTTAATATATATGCTCAATATTGGCTCGAGCTTTAACTTGTGACTGGACAAGTTTCACTCATGAGCTTGTTAAAGAGTCAACCTCAAGCTTGCGCAACTCACTTACACCCCTAAGCTCAACATCGGACCAGCTTGACTTAGTTCAACTTCAATTTAAAATAATTCAAAATAATAATATAATAAACTCAACTTTTTAGGGATCACTTTTAGACAACTATCATACATAAAATGAATCAATGATTAGTCATGTTGCTCTTTGCAGCTCACTCTTATTTGTTGTGAAGAACTTGTCTTCTATGAGTTCATAAGTTATGAATCCTAACCGAACGTTAAACTAGCATTTGTTGTCCACGAGCTGCTCCAACCGAACGTGAAAATCTGTCATTTTTTTCGATGTGAACAATGCGATGTTAATATTGACGTCGCAATGGTCACAAACATCTTTTTGTTTGTTTGTTGGAGAAAGAATATATATACCCATAATATTCTTCTTGGTGCTATGAAATGGAGTTCGGTTGTGTTGGATTTAATAAAAAAAATTAAAAGTTATTCACTGCTTACTAACAAATGTCTGATCTAACATTAAATTAAGCATTACTGTTGACTGATCTAAAATTAATTTAATTAACGTTCTTGTATTTGTTAAAACAAAGCTGCTGATTCAATCTTGTTGAATGGATGTTTCCGCTTCAAGCTAAATTATTTCATACTGTATCCTAAATATAGGAGTACTGAGTTGAGCTGAGAGCCCGAGTCACCTCTGATTTGAGTTTGAGTTTTATTAATTAATTGAGTTTGAGCTCAATCTCGAACTTTATTGTACGAGTGTGAACCGGATTGATTACGATGAATGATAGAAAATTATTATGATTTAAATAGTTAATATAATAAAATGATAAAAAATAAGAAATTAAAATAAAAATAACTTAATATAAAAATTGAGATATAATTTTTAAGTATTTTTAATAATTTTATACTTAAAAAAGCTTGAATGTTAATATATATTAAGTGAATTTTTTTTTATGTGTAATGAGTCATCTCTTGAGCTAAAGAGTTGAGTTAGGGTTGGCTCAAACATGGCTTAAGCATGAGTCATCTAATGAGTCATCTCTTATTAGCTCAATAAGCTCGGCTTATGAGCACATGTCGAGTCGAGCTCGAGTTAGCTCATTAATCGGCTTAACTCACTCACACCCATATCTAAAAATGTATCAATCAACATCATCATATATGATTTACCTATAAATAACTAAGATTTCTTCTACTATATATAATCATATTATCTTAACACATATGATTCCTTTCATTAATTGAAAACTACACTTCCATTAACAATTAAAGGGTAAAAACACCTAAATACACACTTAAACTAATCTACTACATTAGAATTAGAGTAAATTCTTAGGAAGAGTGAGGGCATGCATTACCCTCTCCTCCCTAACAATCACATTATTGAAACTAGCTAGTGAAAGTCATTAGTGCTCATCCACCCTTTGCAATGAAAACTAGCTTAAATATACATTTAAATTCCTCCACTCCAAACACTTTAGCTTTCTCAAATTCGACTCTTCTCAACACCCATATTATTAGCTTTGTCTTCCTCTCTCGCCCTTTCTATCCCATCATTACTCGTTTTCTTAACTTCTGTATCATTGGCGACAATAATCTCTACCGAACTAAGCTTCCCTTCAGTTTCCAAGCTCTTAGGAACCTTTGTGTCCTTGTAGATAATGTAAAGCAACATTTGAATCGAGCCAAATGCGAATCCTAATATATTTGGAAGCTGGATAAACATTTTTAGTGAGTAATTAACAAGATAATTAATGTAGTAAACTAAGTAAGTTTGTTAAGATAATCAATGATTACCGCAACGTAGATGTCTCTGGAGCAGAGGCCAAAGGAGAACCAAACCACTGCGCTTAATGTGAGGAAGAATGAGAGATTGAATGGCATGAACTCTACACTTTTGGTACGTATAACCTGCCTCTGGATTGTATAAAAGATAAATAAATGGCAAGTAATTAGTCAAGATGATAGAAATTAAGGAAGTTCTTGCTTAATTATGCTCTTAATTATAATATACACATACAATTATGCTTAATGGAGCAACAAAGACGATGACTGAGAAAGCTACGCAGATCCAACCAAGCACTTGAAGGCGAAGTGAGCCATTAGAGATCAGGAGAAGAATGCATAGAACTATCAGAGATGATAACCCTACGTTCAACAACATGATCATCTTGAATGTGTGTACCTGTACGTAATTTTCATAAAAAAATTGAATATTTGCATGTTAAATAGAGGAGAGGAGAGATTATTCTGTGCGGACATCGAACGCAGTTCACTATTTGCAGACCAACAAGAATGTGCAACATCAGCGGTACTAAGCTCTGTACCACATAGCAGAGGGCGACGTGGCACATTCTGATTGGTCTCTGAATGGTGTTACGCACAAAAATAATTTCGAGAGAGAGAGAGAGAGTTACCCGAGCTTTCTTAGAGGCATAAAGGAGAAACATGAGGGTGTAAATGGTTTCAATGACGCAGCCAAAGGAATTGATGGTAATTAGGAGATAAGCATCTTTTTTTATTAAAGCATAAAATATCCAAAGCATTGCACTGAACAGAGCCACCACATAAGGCTCAGATTTGAACCCTTCCGTTGATTTCTTTCGATAAATTCGATAAAATGTTGGCCTGCAATTCATTTTTTAAAGACAAAAAAATTACTACTATATATAAAATTAAATTAGTAATATACTAAAATTGCATGTAAAATATTATTAATCTAAAAATATTCTTACAGTGGAGCGAGGTAAACCATGAAAGAGACGGCATTGCCTGTAATGGATTAGTTCAACATAAAATGGAATTAATTAGTTTGAAATAATGTTAATTTGACAACAATAATGGGAGATTAACTATTCATTATGACAAGGAGACTAAACTCTCTCTCTCTCTCTCTCTCTCTCTCTCTCTCTCTCTCACTCAATTATTTTGTGCCGACGCTGAATCCCGTTCGGAGACCAATCAGAATGAGCCATGTCGGTACCGCGGCTAGATATTGCCTATGTGACTCATTCTGATTGGTCTTCGAATGTAGAACTGCGTTCGACATCTGCACATAATAATTTCTTCTCTCTCTAATCTAACTTGCCGTTATGAGCATGTAATAGGTAAAGTGCAGAAATTTATTTCATATATATAGATATATGAAAGCATCCAATTCACAATATGAAAGAGAAACAAAATTTAAAAGAGCCATGCATGCATAGGAAGATCAAAGGAATGAGAAGGAGAGCTAAGTAATGAGAGCTAAAGAGAAATGAGTGCCTTCATGATTAGTATAGTAGTACCTAAGATGCCAAAGGCAAATGCCCAAGGATGATCCAAAGATAAGCCTCCAGCCATTTCAAAAGGAGGAAGAAGAAGAAGAAGAAGAAGAAGAAGAAGATGATGATGATGGGGTTGCAGAAAAGGAAATAACTCCTTAGCTGCTTCTAATTCTTCTTCTTCAAACTTGGAAGAAAATCAAACTAACTTGGGTTGCATCACTATGAGGAAGAACCTTCTCTTATATATAGGGAGTTGAGGGGGTTTGGGGCTGTACCATGCTGATTTGGAGGGATGGGGTTGATACCTTCCACCAAGCATGCTAAAACTGAAAATTATTATTTTTATGGAAGGAATCATAAAACCAATTATTTCAAAATTTACATAAGGCATATTGACAAAGTTCATCATATATACATGTAAATGAAAAATTTATATGCCTATCCTTGATTATATATATTTGTCCTAATTAACTATCACTACTATTAAAAAAGACTTTTGTAACACTTTTTCTGCCCTACAATTGCAGCAAAAACACTTATTATTTCATTTGGAGCGGATATAAAACCGCTGCACATCCACCGTATTTGTTATCGCTGCAAATAGCTTCTGCATGGCTATTCAATTGGTTGCCTTAGATGTAGGTTTTAGCAACGTTTATTTTAGCAACGATTTTAACCACTATAATCTACTTATCACAAAAGTTTTAACCGCTACAATTCTGCTATATATGATAAATAATTTAATTTATTATGATTTATCTCAGATCAATTGAAATCTATTAAAATTATCATAATTAAGGGTTTTTTTCTAAAGTATAGAATTGATAAAAAATAATTAAATCTATTGAATTTAATAAAATTATAGAAAAAATCAACAAAGGTCTTCAAAATTTTTATACTCCATTGTAGATCTTCTAAGATCATGTACTTGATGATCAGTTGATTCACAAACCAAACCATGAAACCTACTCCCATTTGTTTCTCTTACATTGTCAGTTCCACCATTATTGTTATCTGATTTCCTTTCTATCACTTCACTATTTAAAAGAACAACATGGAAAAATTTCAATATATATGTTGCAATGAAAAAAAAAACCAACCATTTATTGTCCCAAACCAGAGAGTTAAATTTATATATAATAGTATAATATTGTATCTTTAAATTTTTAAAATATAGATTAATTATATAATTTAAATAAATATAAAATAAATTTATATAATAATAAGTTTATGTCAATTACTTATGAAAGAAAAATATATATATAAATTCATTCAATTTCTTTAACTCTGTTGATGATAAGTTAATAGTCATGTGATATTATTTATTATAAATTATTAGGTTGAATATGAGAAAATTGATTTTCTTATAAAATTCTTAAAAATAAATATTCTAAAAATTATCTGAAAATGAAATTAATGTAAATTAAAAATTAAGTTATTTCAATAAACTATTTTAAAATAAAAGAGAATAGACAACTCAATATAAGTTATTTGTATAATATACTTTTAAAATTATTATTTTTTCAATTAATTCTTTTAATTAAACACATATAAGAGAAGCATAATATTAAGTTACATGTTGAAAAGATGAGGATGCTCAATGTTCGAGCAGCTCCAGTGGAAGATAAGATTAGAGAGTCTTGTCTTAGATGACTTGGTCACATAAAACGGCAGTTTTCTGATCAGCCAATTAGGAAAGTATATGCATTAGATTTGACTTATGTTAAGAACGGTAGGATATACCTAAAAAGACTTGGTTTCAAATATTATAAATGACTTTTCTTTTCTAGATTTTGAATGTGAATTTAACTCTTAACATGACATAATGAAGAAAAGTGATTCATGTAGCCGTCCAAAATATTTTCTTGTTGGCTTCCTCATTTGATTCTTCTCTGTATGTATTTATTTGCGTCATGGTATACCATTCGCCTTTGATGAAGTAAACCATCCTCCATTTAATTAAGAGGCAAAGACTTCTTTGTTCAAGATGACAGTCCAAATGGCAATGGATGATCTTAAAGCTTTTATATTTGCTGGAGAATTTGCAATCCATTGATATGTTTGCATGGATATTTTAGTTAATTTTAAAGTTTTTTTTTTTTTTTTTTATTATTATTTTGGCATGCAAGACTCTTCTTGTTAATATATAATTAAGTTTACTAATGGTTGTTTAGAGATTTAAGCACTATGTTAGCAGTTTATTAAGAGATTATTAATAATTAATTAACTGTCAGCAGCTTTTTTTTTTGTCTTATTTATTATTAAGGGAGCAAAAATATATTACATAGGCTGTGATGCTTGAAGAAGAATTCTTCTGGTGGACTTGAATAGTTTCTTGTTTTTTTAATTTAGCGAATTTTGACTTGAGATTCAGAACCATTCAGAAAAAGTTTAACTTATATATCATTCAAATGTGGCATTTATTTATCTTATTATTTCTCACGCATTTTTTTTATCCTTTTTTTTTTTTTCTACTATTTTTTGGAGGTCAACTATCATATTATAATTTTAGATTATTTAATATAAATGTTCTCCATCAGATTAAACAACAACAATAATATCAAGCCTTTATCCCACTATACGAGGTCGGCAATGTATAATTTAGGGGTGTCAATTTTGGGTCACGGGTCGGGTTCGGGTCGAATCCGGAACTGACCCGGGTTCAAACGGGTTGATCCTAACCCGACCCGGGTAGACAAACGGGTCGGAAATCCGAACCCGACCTGGCGGGTTGCCGGGTTCACCCGACACGACCCAGTTTTGGGTTCTGTCGGCGTCGGATTGGCAGTAGGCGGACGGCGGGGGCGGAGGCGAGCGGGGCGGACGCGAGTGAGGGCAGCGCAACTGCGGGCTCAGGCGTAGGGGCAGCGCAGGCAGCAGCGTGCGCGAGCGGGAAGCGAGGCGGGCAGCGGGCAGAGACGGGATTTAAATTTTTTTGAATTAAACGGGTTCGCGGGTTGACCTGGCAACCCGTCGGGTCAACCCGAACCCGACCCATTTTTTAAACGGGTCAATTTCTGGAACCCGAACCCGACCCGTTTTGAAATCGGGTCGGGTTCAACCCGGATTTTCCGGGTCGGGTTTTCGTGTCGTGTCAAATATTGACACCCCTAAATGTATTAAAGGATTCATGTCATGATTATTCGACAAGTTTTACGCTGGTTGTCGACTACCTAACACAACCATCAACTTTCCTCATCTAAGACTTAGGACTTGACAACGGTAGTGTTGATCTCTATAAGAATGAAGTTAAATAATTTTTTTCAACAAATTTAATATATTCTTTTAAAAATTTATATGATAATTATGGCCAAAGAAAATAAAGCATCCAACATGAATCTCAACTACTCTTCTAGTTGTTCAAAGTGATGTGTTTTCCCCTTTATTTTTTATCCATGAGAAAAGTTAGAAGCAAGGGGGTACCTTCTTAAGAGAAAATGGAGAATATGATAATCAACACAATGGTTGGTGACATACAGCTTGAGAGAGGAATATGTTGCAGAGAAAAAAGCTAAGCCTTAGCATGTGTACAGTATTTTAACAAAAGAAGCTTAGATTATTGAAGTCCACACGTTTCTATGGATCCCTACTGCTTGCTCTTTACATCATAGTATCAGAGAAATTTATTTAAACTTTTCTCCATTGGTTCTGAGATAGGACGATTGAATACAGTTCATCGTCGTGTTGGAAAGCACAAACAGCATTGAGAGAGAAATCTTTAGTTTATGATCCTTATTACTTCCTCTCTTTTTTCTCCGTTTATTTATAGCTTTTAGGAAAACATTTATGCTCTGATGGTGTTGGTTTAAGTGTAGTAATGTGCTAATGATAAGTATGTATATTTCCTCATGAAAGTAGGATAATTTTAATAGTATGTTGGAGTAGCTCCAGTTAGGGGTGTCAATTTTTGACACGACCCGAAACATGACCTGAACCCGATCCAGAAAATTCTGGGTTCGGTTCAACAGTAACCCGAAACGGGTCGGGTTCGGGTTCAACAAATCAACCAATTTTAAAAATCGGGTCATGGGTTCGGGTTGATCCAGCAACCCGAAATTCACACGAAAACTCATATTTGATCAGAAAACCCGAGATTGACCCGTTCTGACCTGTTTTTGACCTGAAAATCAAATATTGACCCGAAAACTAGCAATTTTGAATCAACCTCGGGTCATTCATGTCGGGTCGATTTGACACGGACTCAAATCGGGTCAGGTTCGGGTCCGAAAACCCGACCCATTTTTTAGAACGGGTCGGATTCGGGTTGAGCCGAACAGTGCCGGGTCAGTTTCGGGTTCAACCTGAACCCAACCCGTTGACCTGGTCCTGAATTGACATCCCTAGCTCTAGTGGAAGATAAGATACAATATTTAAATAAGAAGAAAATTGACATATATGATCAACTTCTTATTTTGGCAGAAAGAGAGTTATTTTAAATGATTTGGTTACATAAAAAGACATGGTTATAAAATATTATATATGATATTTTTTTATTAGATTTAAACGAGAATTTGACTTTTAAGATGACACAATGGAGAAAAAAGATTCATGTAGCCGACCCCACGTAGAGGAACAAAGGCTTAATGTTTTTTTTTTTTTTTTTATTTTTTATTTTTATTTTTTTAAGGCTTGATGTTGTTGTTATTGTTGTATAATTATTGAATGTTAAGTGAATTTTAAAATAGTATTTGATAAGATAAATATTCAAAAAAGATTATATTATTTGAAAAGAAAAATGGCAAAAAAAATATAAGATGCTGATTTAACATTATAAAAATACACTCAACCCCTTTTTTTTTTTAAATGAAATATTGATATTTTATATTTCTAATATAAACAAAAAAATTGACTAATTTAAATGTCTTATATCTCCCTCATTCAAGATTATTTATTTATTTATTTATTTATGTTTTTGATGATTTGATATGATCACAAATATGTCATCAAACACCAACACATATTTGCTTTTTCTCCTATTTTGATTTCTAAATTCTCTAAATAAAAATTAAAAAGTTCCTCTTGCAATCTGTTTGTTGAACAGGACCAATAGTTTTTAATTGAGCTCTACTTTGCATGTTAGCCAATATTGGTGGGTCTTAATCTCACAAGCAATATTAAACTTGTAAATTAAAATCTTTTTTCTTATATAAATAAATTTTTTTTTGAAGATAAAAGGCTCCTACATAATCCATCAAACTTCTTATCATAAGAGGTAGATAATGTTGGGAAATTTCTATTGTGGGCCATATATTTTATATGTATAAAATATATTGGCAATTAGAAATTTCATCATTTAAAAGGACATTGTGCAGGAAGAGAGATAAGACTATACAAGAATGTCATCAGACAATTCAACTTTAATGCTCTTACTTGCAAATTAGACCATTTGCCACTAATGTACTTCTTTATTTTTGTTTATACCGTTGAAACAAGTAAAGTTTCGTTTCGACCTTTTCAGAGCCTACGAAACGGTTGCTATTTGGCTTAGGAATTTCTTAGCATTTTCCTCCTCAGGCATGCACCCCTGATGGTTCTGGAAGTGCTTCATGATCATTAGACCATGCGGTTTGACTCCCACTTTTCAAAATTTGCCCTTTGTTCAATTTTTCCGCATAAGGGCGGGAGGGCGTTTGACAACTATACACCCAAGAACAATTTTTCTTTCCATTTCTTAAAGTTAGAGCTTAAGCACTAATGTTATGTAAAAAATAGAAGAAACATATGAAAAAGAACAAAAAAATTAATACATAATTAGAAAACATATGGTGGGCTAAAGATTAACACAACATCTAATTTAGTCTTTGGAATAAATTACAATTTGTAAAAAAAATTATTTAATCTCTACATAATAAGCCTTTACCGACTTACTATATGCATGAAGAAAATTGATCACATATTTATTATTATATATATCTTTAAGTCCGGCCAAAAAATAAATTATTTAAATATAGACCAAAATTCTTTAGCAATAATTATAAATGTAGAATAAAATATAATAGAGGTCAGTGACATATTATTTCATTTAATTTGAATTTGAATAATTATATCAAATGATAAATATTCTCATAAAATAAGATATAAACATCTCACATTTATTTTATCTAATTTCGGCTACACAACAGGATAATTAATATTCTATGAAATTATATGAATATTAATAAACAAAAGCCATTTGAGTCAGGAAATATAATATGGAGATGTAATGAATTAATTACTAATGGCTTGCAACGTTTCACGAAGCATCAAATTCTAGAAACTCATTAAGGGACATGCAGTTATAAAAGCATATGCATTAATTCGTTTATGGCTTGTATATCAGTTACATGTTAATAATCGAAATTCTCCAATAGTTACGTCGTTTTAGAAATTACAGTAACCGTAAATTAGAGAAAACATTGTCAGTTCATCTTCTCCAATAGCATGGAAATGAAAACGATGAACAAAAATTGATAATGAACAGTAAAAAATCAACAAACGATTGAATTACTGTTCATATAAAAATTTCTCATTCTCAAAACTGATTAATATTTAAACAAAATAGTTAAAAATTTATGGCAACTAATTTTCGCATATTAAAACGGAATCTTTGCATATGAAAATTCTCAAACGAAGATCAATAGTGACCGATCAAACACTCAACTAGGCAATAACATGATTATAGAAAATCATTTCTTGTTGATTCAACATGACAACCGGGCTCTGAATACCACTTGTTTAGGATTTAACGGAGACGAAAATAACTAATCGATCGTCTCCGAACGACATGCTAAATCACTCGAGACGGAATCGTACTGAATCCATTGAAAAGCAAAATCAAGGTCTTTCGATCTTCCACGCATTCTCCAAGAGAGCGAGAGACCCCTTCTTTACTCAAGATTGGGAAATGAGGGAAAATGAGAACTTCACCGCTTAAACTGGGGACCACGACCTTTTATACTTTGTGTGCTCTACTTTGCATGTTCAGCCATCATTAAAATAAAATAAATACCCGGCCTGGGTCCATTATTGAGATGCTCACATAAGCAATAATATAAGCACTTGTACTTCCATGAACTTTGGTGAACCACATATATTAATTCTTAATTTTAGATAGCGTCTAATGTACAATTCTTTATTTGTGAATGATAAAAGGCTCTAAACTTCTTATCATAAGAACATATATATGCAATCGTGCACTTCTTATTAATTTCTTTTGTGTACTTTTGTTTGATGTCAATGCATGATAAATTTTATATAACTTGATGAATTGTTTTCATTTTTGAAGATAAGTTATGAGTCATTTGTACTCAATATGATATAATCATATAATTATTTATCATATATGTATATGTCATTTTTCTTTGACTATTTATCTCATAAATATGTTGAGATGTTGTAGCTAGACATAATTCAAATCAATTAGAATAAATAAAAAATATTAAGAAAGTGGCGGAATTAGACTTTCATTTTAGGGTGGGCAATATTTCCATATAAATTGACTAATATTAAAAAAATTAATAAAATGAGGATATGATTCAAAGTAAAATTTTGCAAGCTAAAATTAGGATACTAAACAGGAAAATTGGGTTGCCAAATGTCAAACCTCAGTTTTAGTGGCTTTCTCAAGATCAAAACTCAGATTGCAAGTGATTTGAGGCTTGGAGCTGGGCACGAATTGTAGACGATTGCAGGCGCTTGGGAACGATTGAACAAGGTTTGTGGCTCTAATCGTTCGAACTCAAAATATTTCTTGAGTTGTAGCTAGACACGGCTGACAGGCACTGGTTAATGTTTGCGTCTGTGGATCGAACAATTTCTGCCATTTTAGGATTATGGGTGGGAAAATAACTAAAATACCCTTAAACTATTTTATTAAATCCCTAATAAAGAAGATAAATGCACAAACCGCATCCAAAGTTTTATAAAATTCTTCTCATTAATGATTAGTTTATTAGTTATTATCATTATTCTTATGTATATTTCACAGTGCAAATAATAATTGGAGTTTTGCAAAAAAAAATTAGCAATACTGACCTTATAGAGGTAGAACCTAATAATAACAAACCCTTTTAAGGAATTATTTGGTCAATAAATGTATAGCCAATTAGTTTGTAACAATTAGTTCATAATTAATTTTATTAAGATTAACTCTATCTATAAGAAGCTCATAACTAATCTTTTCTATTAATTAACATTAATACAAATGTTTAAGTGATTAAATTAGCACCATTAATGAGTGGATGGTTAGTGGAGTCAAATAGATTAGATGTGATACAAAGAATGCCATTAATGGAGATCAAAATGGTAGCTAGCTAAGAAGATGAGATGGATGGAGAAAGGAGAGGTGGAGATAGACAGTTAATTATTAGAGAAAGGATTAGTGGAGAGTCATTAGAGTAACGAGAGAATACTTAATAACTAATTAGTGGACCAATTAAGCTATAATTAATTATCATTCAATTTGATGCTTGTGAAGCTTTTCTATGCACTTTTTCATATTTTATGCAAAGAGATTTGGGATATTTTTTTGTTGATTGCCATTTGGAAATTGAATGCCGACAGGGGAATATATATATATATATATATATATATATATATATATATATATATATATATATATATATATATATATATATATATTTTCTATATTAAAAATAAATTAATTAATTAAGCGTATAAAAGACAAAGAGTGGGTTTTTTCAACAATGAAATTTGATTGACTGTTTAAAGAATATTCCCCAATTAAATATTGTTAGAAAAAAATTGTGATGGATATATATATATATATATATATATATATATATATATATATATATATATATATATATATATATATATATATATATATATATATATATATATATATATTCTATAGAAAAAATTAATTAATTAAGCGTATAAAAGACAAAGAGTGGGGTTTTTCAACAATGAAATTTGATTGACTGTTTAAAGAATATTCCCCAATTAAATATTATTAGAAAAAAAATTGTGATGGATATATATATATATATATATATATATATATATATATATATATATATATATACATACTCCAAAAATATCTTGATCGGGCACGAATCTCGAGGCAAAAGTTAGTTGAAAACTTCAAAAATTAATTTTGGGAGCACCCGAACTCCGAATTCAGCGAGCTTATAGTCAAACTGAGCGTCTCGGAAATACGAACCCAACGACACCAAGATCAACCCAATCCGAGCCCAAATGAGTCCGAATCAAGGGCTCAAAGCGCTGTTGGAAGGTTCAAACCGCAATTTGAGTTACCAAACGGTCTCCGATTTTGACGAGCTTATACTTGAATCGAACGGCTCGACGAGACGAATCCAACGAGCCCAAGATCTCCGAATTCTGACATCATTAAGGCCTTCAAATTCCCAACGAATGGTGCATAATCAAAGGATTCGATATCGGTCGTCCATTCAAAACACTCCCAACTCGCCCCTGATCTCACGCCTATTTACGTGCTATGTCACTCCAGAAAAATTATAAATAGAGTCCTCATTCTACACCAAGAGGACTCAAGTGAAGAGAGATAAGAAGAAGAGGATAAAGGTGAAAAGGAGATTCCTCACCTCCTCGACCACCGCCGGAGCTCTTCCTGCCGCCTGAAGACGCCGGAACTCTGCCCGATATTTGGGAGAATGCCAGAATTCTGCCCAAATTCCATGGGATGCTGAAATTCTTCCCAATTTACAAGAGAGTTCCCTCCTGACGCCGAAACTCCGCCCAAGTGAAGCCGGAGTTCTCCTCTGCCACCAAAGACGTCGAACTTCTACCCGACGTCGGACATTCACTCTTCGCCAAGTTTCTACCCGACGCCGAACTTCTACCGGTTATCGGACTTCGTTGGACGTCTATGCGAAGATGCATTTCTTTCCATTGCTGTACTTTTACCTGACGATGTCCTACTGATCTTCGTCGTCAGACTACAGTCCTTCCGACCTCCGTCGCCAGCCGACTACGGTCATCATCACTTATGTCGCCCGCCGACTACAGTCTCTCCGACCTCCGTCGCCCGCCGACTACGGTCCTCCTGACTTACGTCGCCCGCCGACTACAATCCTCCGTCGCCAGCTGACTACTGTCCTCCTGACCTACGTCGCCCGCCGACTGCAGTCCTTCTAACAAAGCGAATATGTCGATAGTAGCTCTTTGTATTTACATCATGTAATGTACTACATAATATGTACATAAAGCTAAGGCCTTCTCCCAAGGAAGGGCCTCATTTGTAATCGACTGCAAATACTAGTGGATTCGTTCAAACTGGGCTAGGCCCCGTGGTTTTTCCCCCTTTTACAGGGGTTTTCGACGTAAAAATCTTGGCGTCTCATAAATGCTAGACCCTCTCCTTATCTGATTGCGTGCCGGATTTTCGTACAATGTTAAGACGTTAAATATGATATTTCTCTACCGCCGTGAATACTCCTGGACGCAACAATATATATATATATATATATATATATATATATATATATATATATATATATATATATATAATATATATATATATATATATATATATATATATATATATATATATATATATCCTCATTATCTTGATCAAGCACGAATCTCGAGGCAAAACAGAACCGGAAACTTCAAAAATTAAATCTGGGAGCTCCCGAACTCCGATTTCAATGAGCTTGTAGTCAATCTGAGCATCTCGAAAATACGAACCCAACGACACCAAATTCAACTCGATCCGAGCGCAAATGAGCCCAAATCAAGCACCTGAAGTGCTGTTGGAAAGCTCATACTACAATTTGAGTTACCAAGCGGTCTTTGATTTTAACGAGCTTATAGTCGAATCGAAGAGCTCGACGAGACGAATCCAACGAGTCCAAGATCTCCAAATTCCGACATCGTTAAGACTTTCAAATGTCTAACGAACGGTGCACGATCAAGGGATTAAATATCGACTGTCCATTCGACGACTCCCTATTTGCCTTTGATCTCACACCTATTTACGAGCTATGTCACTCCAAAAAAAATCTATAAATAGACCCTTCATTTCTTATGAGAGGGGACTCAAGCAAGAAGAAGAGAAGAAGAAGCGAAGGAGAAGAAGAATCAGCTCCTCCTCGACCACCGTCGGAGTTCTTTCCGCCGCTTGAATAACGCCGGAATTATGCCGGATATTCAGGTGACACCATAATTTTGCACAACATTGTAACTGAATTTCAATTCAGAAGAAACTTATTGTAATCTGATCGTCATAACTTGTGGGACGAATCAGCCTCTTTATCTCAATCGACACTAGTGAAACTTTTCAACTGGATGTGGCCTCGTGGTTTTTTCCCTTTTCAGGGTTTTCCACGTAAAAATCCTGGTGTTCTTTTATCTTCTGTTTGTGTGTGCTAGATATTCGTGCAATGTTAAGACGAAAATTTTCTAACTCTACCGCCGTGTATATTCTAGCATATATATATATATATTGAAAAATTACAGTAGATGGGTCATGGGACTATTCAAAAGTTCCTTTTCAATTGTTTGACTTTCTAAATAAGAACCATAATGATCCCACCAAGGAATTAATTTCATTATTATTTAAAAAATCAAAGAATAAAATTGGTATTTTTACATAATCGGAAATTATTTTGGTCATTTAGAAAATATTACGGGATAAATTCGGTCTTTTTCTCAATCACAATATAATCATAATTTATTCAAGAAGCTCGTAGAATTACAAAAACGAACTATTTATTTAGTTTAGTTGGCCCAACATTCATATTTGCTCCTGATGTCATCACCATAACCCAATAGTGTTGAAATGTGCCCATCAAAATCAAAACGACTTGAAAATCCTTTTCATATTTTTTTCTTTAAACATAAATTAGGATAAGTTTGGCACGGTCATGACCGTACGAACACCGAACGTGCCAAATGCCGTGCCCGAATACCAGCCTTGAATGCGCTTATATCACCCATGTGATCGGTACCGTGGGTCGATATCGCTGACGTGACACATTTTAGTTGGTTCCGGACGGTGTTTTACGTCCGGCCTCCGCTGACCATAATTTCTAATTCCAAAGAGGCCCTTAGTTGACTTTTGCATTTCCATAATGATAGGTGAAAATCTTGTAAGCTTAAATCCACATAAATTAAAACTTATAATTTAGCAGCTAGGCCTTGGATGAAGGCCGTAGAGGCTGGGCCTGTTGACGAAGCCCATTTATTGAAGAACAAAACTGGCCCATATATAGAACCCCGAGAAAGAGCGGGCCGCCACACGTTATCCTCGAGTATTCTTTAGGCATGTCGGCGCCGCCCCGTCTTAATTCCGAACAAAATCTACAGGCGCGCGTTAGCAAAGCACCGGCCTTCCAATCCGATCCGGCCGTCCATGGTTAGACGCCGTGCAGCCTGATGTGCTTGGCCC
Source organism: Dendrobium huoshanense (assembly GCA_016618105.1). Classification (NCBI taxonomy): domain Eukaryota; kingdom Viridiplantae; phylum Streptophyta; class Magnoliopsida; order Asparagales; family Orchidaceae; genus Dendrobium; species Dendrobium huoshanense. Next base: position 64,084,147 of record CM028358.1, on the reverse strand, counting down.
CCCGGTCCCGAACACGCGGTGCGGCCGTATGGTCACATTGGCCCTGAAGCCTTTCCTTTATTACTAAACAGACCATAAAAAAGGACTCCCATCTTAGCTGAGGATTCTCAGCCACAGATATTGGTGGGTGAATTCAAGCTTTGGTGTTAATGTGGTCCCCAGAAATATTTTGTCATGAAAATGCAGGCTTACCGGAGAAGGCGGTTCAGGTTGACTTAGCAAACAGCAACAGACAATTTATCCAACACAAAGACGCCACGTCGTCATGTATCGAACTTGCTTTACGTGGCAGAAATCTGTCAGTAGATTACGGCACGTTTGTGGCTAGATGAAAACATCACAGCGGGCCACCACGCACCTCAAAGCATGCCTTCTTTGCTCTTCTTCGTCGTCTTCCTCAGAAATAAAGGGCCGGTTAGTTCGCTTCGGCCACTCCAAAGAAACCCTAATCTGCTATCCCAGTTACCTCCGGCGATCGATCATACGGCGGCCAGAGGTGCTTTATTATCGGTGGGGAAGGAGTGATTCGTTACGCTATCGGTTTCTGTCGGCGGTTGTTCGCGGTGAATTCGGAGGTCAATGAGGGTGGGAGATCAGATGTCAGAGGATGATCATTTAGAGCTTAAGTTCCGGCTGTACGATGGATCAGACATCGGGCCGATACGATTTGCTTCTAGTTCTACGGTAGCTGTTGTTAAGGCGAGGATCATCGCGGACTGGCCAAAAGGTTAGGATTTTGTTTACTTCTCTTGAAATTCTTATGGGATTTGGATTTTTCTATTGCGCTGGAATATAATTTTGGCCGGGAGTTTACAGTGATGGGTATGGATTGGTATCCTCATAGTTTCGATTAGATCTGGATGAATGTGAATTGTCACATATTTGGATTGTGTTAGTAGTTTATTTGAGGAAATATGCGTCTCTTATATAATAAAATGTAATTTTTTTTATGAAAAAGCTGGGTCATCATATCTTATCAAATCTTGGTTAGGATTGTTTTATAATTATTGGATTTGCTTTAAGACAGTGTAATGCATACAATTGTTGGATTTTTTCTTCGTAATTGATTCAAGAGGTGATTGATTAGTCATGTGCTGCACTCATCTTCAAACAAATTCAACGATTTTAAAAAACTATCATTACCCAATTTTTCTGCAATTTTCTTTGCTATCTTCTAAAGGGTAGTTGAAGTTTTTGGAATTTCGTCAATTTCACATTCTACAGCTGATAGCAAGAAAAGGGATTAGAATAGATTTGAGATTGTAAAGGTGTGATATATGTGATTGGATAAATCTATTTTGATTGCAATATACCATCCAACTTGAATCCAAACTGATTGATTTGTAAGAATTCATACCACAAGATGTTGGTTCTAATTGTAGAACATCATGTTTTTTGTATGATGAGTATCAATTTATAGTTTATATTTTAAAACAATTGCTTCTCTAAGATTCAGAAAGGTTTTAATTGCATAGGATAAAGTTGATAAGTCCTTTTACGGACCAAAACCATGTTCAAGAATTCCATTGAGAACCGGCTTAAACTTCCTATAGCCCAAAACTTGCAAAATCTGCAGTTGCTTGAAGCTTTGCATCACTCATGATTGCATCAAAGTTAGTCACCCAAACGTTCTTGTAAATTATGCAAAATAGAGCATGTTATAGCTCATCACATACAGGTGCACCTCTTGCACAATTGATGTAGCAAGGTGAAAAAGGACAAACCAATGTGGGAATGCGTGCTATTCATAAGCTATATGTAGGGTCATCAAAATGGTCATTGTTTGTATTTGATCATGCTCAAGTTCTTTCCTTAACGATATAATAGATTCATCTAGACATTTCTTTTTCTATCTTTTTTGTTATTTTGGCTTAATTCATTTCTATAGTATGGTTTTGGTATCTTTCCATCGATAACTTTGGATCAAACTATGTTTGTTAATAATTGATTATATTATTTTTCGTTGTTCGATTATGTTTTAAGAGTGACATATTCGAAGAGAGGTCCACCTGGAGAATTAGGGGCAGTCTTTATCAATGTGCATGAGTGCATGCAGTATCATTTGCCATGCTTGTAATATCTGTTGAAAAAGAGATGGAGGCAGTTTTCATCATAAACAAATATTTACTTGAAAATTGTGTGGATCTTATGGCTGCTTTGATTGTTACAAAAATTCAAATAATTTCGTCCTTTAACATTTGTCTTAGTAGCATCTCTCAAGTAAAGAGACATGACATTCTGAGACATCTATTTTATGTGTTATGCTTTTATTTAGTTGCTTTGAGCAACACTAAAATAGGTATTGTTTTGTGCTTTGCTTAGCAAGTAATGATTTGTGCAAAATTTATTCTGTTGACTTGTTTGTTTATACACATGCTGATTTGTTATGGAAAATTATGAAATAGTTGTGTATTAAACTTTGGCTTCTGCTTTAATTTTCAATTTTCTCATGATAGTTGGCATTTTCATTTTTTGGCCATGAAACAACCTAGACTTGTTACTTGTAGATATCTGCTGAAGTAGGGATAGAACTTGGGCATTATGGGAATTAATCATACATCTAACCAAATGACGCATACAAAAAGCTTTTGCTTTGAAGTTTCCTTCTGGTACAAATGTACAATAATAATTTGTATTACTTTAAAGCTCAGCTGCTCCAGCTTTGATTCACATGGCTTGCCTGTCTTAGCTATGTATATTTAAGCTGTAATGTGTTATGTTCAAAATAGATGTTATTGTTTTATATTTATCTTGAGTTGCATTATTTCTAATTGTTCTCTTTGTTTTTTGACATTCGTTTTTTTATTGATATTTTGTTTGTTTGTCTCTTCTATAGACAAAAAACTCATACCTAAGTCAGCTAGTGACATAAAGCTAATAAGTGCGGGAAAAATTCTGGAGAACCACAAGACAATTTTACAATGTAGACCATCATTTGGTGAGCTCCCTGGAGGAGTAATCACCATGCATGTTGTGGTGCAGCCATCATTAGGTAAATCAAAGACAGGTACATACTTCGCCATTTTATCTATTAGTTACAGAAAGATAATAGTTTCAAGTAATGTTTGTTTCTAATTTTGATGCATTAGTTAAGTTTATTGCATTAGCTAAATTCAGTTGCATCTTTGAGCATGTTTGAGGTCGTCATGTGTGTGATTACTTTTGATGTAGAAAGTAGCATATCTGAAGCATGTTCCATAGCATGCTAGTCTATCAAAATTTGTATGTTAAGTCTGTAAACTAGATCTTTAAAGATGAAAAAGTTTATAGCCACATTAGGAAGCTACACAAGTTAGAACCTAGATGGAGAAATGCTAGTAAAACGAGGAATCACTTTTTAATATTTGCAGGTGTTGTCAGATGCTTTACAGTTTATATGAAGTGCGTGTTAAACTTTTTTCTTCAGAAAAAAGAATCCTCACATCTGTTAACTATCAAGGATTCCAGTTCCTGGATCATGCAAACAAAAAAGGATTCTGATTCCAAGTTGTTATCGGAGTATTTTCTTTCATCTTGTTAAGTGGAACTAAATCCTTATGATATATGCATAGTGCTTCTGGTCATAGAGTATAGAATGTTTTCGTTTTGCACTTAGCCAATTTGTTTCTTTTCTTTTTACATAAGATTATGGTATTTATATTGTGAGAACCTACAGGAAAGGAGAGAAATTTTTTTCATGTTATACATTCTGGCTTGAGAATTTAGTTTTCTAGCAAAGGTTGATGGTGTTTGTCAATGAACTAAACTCTGGAAAACCTAGCCTAATATGTGCTTGACTTAGCACAACTATGGGAAAGTTTGATTCCTTCTTGAGCTCAGTTCAATATTGAACTACCAAGAATATTAAAATAAACCGCCAGACCATCAGACTGGCTTTAACAATTGGAGAAGCTTTGAAAAGTAAACCTTTGAATTGGCATCTTACGAAATTTCTAATTTAGCTCCAAGGTATACCTATCTATTTGATCTAATTGCTATGAGACTTCCATTTGCAAAAGGGTAAAATGGAAAAGGGTTTTGAAATTCACTAAACTTTTTTTTTTTTTAAGCACAATTTTCTTTTAGTAGCTGTTATGTATAAGGAAGCTAAGGATTAACCATCATCTATATTTTTTTGTTTTTCTGTGCAAGATTTCTGCAAGATTTATGGTTTGTGTGTTGATCAACTACTTTGATTATGAAGCCAATGGCGATTTTCACCCTAAATTGGCAGTTTAAATAAATATCATAACTGCCATCATTTTATGATCTATTCTTTTTTGCATCTTGATTTGAAATTCAAATGTATTTTTCCCTTATACGGCATGAAAATTGATGCTATTCCAGTTGATACTTCTACTAAATACCACATACACCGCTTAGACTTAGGCTTCGTTTGGGACCACTTTTTTACTACTTCTTAAAGCAGCTTTCTAGTATAAAAATTTTAATCATTGAACTAAAAAGCTGCTTTAAGAAACAAGAAAAGCTGTCCCGAAGGAAGCATCAGACTTCCCAAAGTTTAATTCAAGTGGGCTTTTGTTATAAAGCCATATAGCAACTTGGTAGAGCATATATTTACATTTTAGCATGTTCAATATAGCCCAGTGTTTAATCATTAAATAGATTAATAAAATATTTTTGATATGATGTCAAGGTGCTATTCTGGCCAAGATATGATAAATCATGTGCTTTCGAGTTTAGCTGACATCCATTTTTTGATATCAGCTATAAGGAACCTTGAGTTACATTATTATTTTGTTATATGGATTGGAAATATATGCAGAAAATTCATTCACATTTTATGATTTTCAGTGGAGATATATTATTCATAAACTTAAGGATTTGAAATCTTATCTCATGCAAATGGATAGGGGGATTTTTTGACGGAAAAGGCTTTCCTTTGCTTTTGAATAAAAGAAAATCATGCTTGCAAAAAGATTTTTTTTTTTAATTGTGAAAATAACCTGCCATGCCCTACATATTTTATTTTATATTTGCAAGTAATTTTGATGAAAAAATCCCCAATATATATACAAGTAAGGCAGAGAAGCAGCTTGGTGATGTGTAATCAAATTTCCATGAAGAATATTGTATTATGGCTAGTATTTTTTGCAAAGAAATGTTTCTTGAGATAATATCTAAATAAAAGCGATTAAGCATCTTTTTATGCCTGCCTAGAAGCATTGAAACCCTGAATCTCCAAGTCGCAAGTTAATGTATCATGCAAATAAAATGCACTTGTGGTTCCTAATTTTTATTCATACAAAGAAAACATAAACCTCTCTTTATTTTGTATTAGGGGAGTTATATTTGTAATCGATAAGATGGTGGTGAGATCTGCAATGCTTTATGGCTCAAAATGTTGGCCGTTAAAAGAGACATAAATTTAAGTTAAGTGTAGCGGAGATGAGGATGTTCGGGTGGATGAGTGTGGCTTTACTCTTAGAGATAGAACATGTAAAACGAGTATATATGTGAAAATGTTGGATTAGCTCCCGTGGCGGATAAGATTATATAGAGTTGCCTTAGATGATTTTATCATATAAAATGCCGGCCTTCTGATAAACCGATTAGTAGAGTAGATTAGATGTATTAGATCTGATTTATGTTAAGAAAGATAGAGGTAGGCATAAAAAAGACGTGGTTAGAAAGTATTATAAATGACATTATTTTAAAATTTTAATGAGAAATCGATTCTTAATATTACACAATGGAGAAAAAAGATTTATGTAGCTGACCCACGTAGTGGGATGAAGGCTTGAAGTTGTTGTTGTTGTTGTTGTTGGAGTTATAGTTGTAATATCCACAATAAAATTATTGTGAAATCGGCAATGGTGGCAACAAGAGGTAGTACTATCAATTGGGTGAACCTACATACAATTATCTTTTTGTATATTGATATTCTTTTCTTTTCATTTTCTTTTTCTCCGAATTTGAATTACATTTTACCTGTTACCTAGTAGTTGTTGTTTCACCTAATCAATGAGTTTCATTTGCACTCTGCAAATCATGGAATCCAAGATAGGCTGAGAATGGCTCTTGCCTCACTTGGATTACAAAAAAGCCACCACCCCTTCCCTTTTTCTAAATTTAATATCAGGATTTGCAGAACTACATATAATGATATTTGAACTAAATATTTGTCTGCTTTACAGAGAAGAAGGTGGAAGACATGCCAAAGAAATCTAGCTGTTCCTGCTCTATTTTGTAATTTAAAATGGATAGAGATATCCATCTCGGTTCTAACCGTTGCTTCATCCAGCTACTATTATTCAGTTTGACAGCAAAAGGGAAAGGCTTTAAGAAAGAACACATCAAGTCTATTAGGCATGAGAGAGAGTTTGTAATCTTAATAGCCTGCTGTTGCAAAACTCTGCGTAAACTGGTAAAATAGATTATTTTGTTCAATTCAAAAGCCTCCCTAATTGAATCTTCTGAGTCCCACTTCTCTCTCTCATAACACTACACGGTTTGATACTAAAAGTTTCTATTTTATCATATTTTGATTCATTTAGGACGGATTTCTTTCTGCTTTTAAAGTAGCTTCTTAGTACAAAAATTTTTAACTTTTATACTAAGAAGTTGCGTTAAGAAACAATTAGAAAGCTGTCCCAAACGAAGCATGGATCCTAAGTTGCTTCTAATAATTTCTGTGCAGCTGTGTAGCACTATGTGCTGCTGAGTGTTAGAGTATAATGTTTTATTGGCGGTATACATATGCAGTCTGTGATAATATTAATAATAACATCAAGCCTTTATTATACTATGAGGGGTTGGTTATAGGAATATTTTTTTCCATTATATTCTTTTAAGAGTTAAATATTTATTTAAATTTAATTTAAAAAATATATTTCTAATATTATCTAAGTCTTTTTAGGTTTATATCTACTTTTCTTAATATAGATCAAATCTAATATATTTACTTTTTTTATCGAACTCCTCAAATTATTGATTGATAGATAATTTGTTCTTTGTGCTAATGCTATTTTCATTTGCAAGATTGATTCAAATGTGAAACTAAGTTTAATCTTCCTCTTATTTAAAGGTGAGTTCTAAATTGAAATCAAATATTGTAGTTGAACTATCACTTTAAGATTTCATTTCATACCATTTTTTACTATTTTTTAAAGTAATTTTTTTTACAAAAATTATTATTTGAAAATTTTTTTGTATTAAAAAGTTATTTTAGAAAGCAATAAGAAAGCTGTCCTGAATGAAGCCTAAGACTTTGTTTAGGATTAAATATAACACAAATGAAGCAAATGGGTCGTGAAAATATTGCTGATACGATTGCCATTAAGGTTTTATTTTGAATGGCTTTCTTATAGCATCTTAAAATAGTTTTTTAATACAATTTTTTTGTATTATTCATTTGATAATTATGGTCATATATGATAAAACAAGAAAATTGAGAAAAATAAATAAAAAATTGGATTGTCATGAAAAAAAAACCTAATTTTGAAATTATATTATTTCTTATTTTGATGATTGTAAATTATAGGAAATAAATGAAAACATTTGATCCAATGAGAGAATATAATTTCAATATGTAATTAAGATTATGCTACTTGTTTAAGCTTTAGTAGAGTTTATATATATATAGCAACCATTATATGTGAAGTCCTCAATATAAATAAGGAAAAATATAATTCCAAAGATACAATTAATATAATCCCTTGATGAGCATATCTTAAAAACAAAACAGAAGCCAAATCCCTCATAAGTAAAGATAGAATGGCAAAGCAAAAACTTTCATCTAACAATGTAAAATCAGTTTTAATATATTTGGATTTATCATTAATCACAAATTATATTATTTCTTTCTTTTAATATATCGCCAATAATAACACCTACAACCATCAAATTAAGCTTTTTATTAATAAAAATAATATGGCAGTTTTCACAATGATGAAAGACTAGAGAGAGAGAGAAGCATCAAGAAGAACTATATGGTAGAGAGATTTAGTTGCCTAGTTCTCATATTACGAGCTATTTTGAAGCCATCATATTTTACTTATAAATGGCATATCAAATATAATATTTCTTTTAAATCATACATATTCGGACCAATCAATTTGAGGATAGGAAGCAAAAGTAAAAACTTTTGCATCAACTATGAAACAAAACTTAGCTCACCTTAGTCTGTTGATTTGGAGCTTTGGCTACCAACTAAAAGGTTTTGGATTGAGTATTGCGTATGTGATGTGTGTGCAAATTTGTCTTTAATTGGGCTAAATGTTCGCAAAAAAACTTATGAAAAGGCTATTTTTTTCATTTCCGAAGAGCTTTATCCTCTTCCCATGATCATGAACACCAATAGAAACATTTATATCAATCTTCATAACCTTCAAGAGAAAGAGGATGACTCTTGTTACCATTAAATATAATAAAAGAGAGGTGGCATTGATAGGTAAGCTAAAATGATTAAAAAAAAAAATATATACAGAGCTGTCGAAGCTGCCAAATTTAGCATCCAATCAACTATATATGGAAATAGAGAGAACAAATTTCCCACTATTGATAATTAAAATTGAGACTTTTAAGTTACAAAACTAGCAAATTTTATTATACCCTGATAAAACATCATCTATAACATTGATACGGCATCACAAAATTAGCTTGATCGGGCACGAATCTCGAGGCGAAAGCTAGTTGGAAACTTCAAAAATTAATTCCGAGAGCACCCCAACTCCGATTTCAGCAAGCTTATAGTCGAACTGAGCGTCTCGGAAATACGAACTCAACGACACCAAGATCAACCCAATCCGAGCCCAAATGGGTCCAAATCATGGATCCAAAGTGCTGTTGGAAGGTTCAAACCGCAATTTGAGTTACCAAACGGACTCCGATTTTGACGAGCTTATACTCGAATCGAAGGGCTCGACGAGACAAATCCAACAAGCCCAAGATCACAAAATTCCGACATCACTAAGGCCTTCAAATGTCCATTGAACGGTGCATGATCGTAGGATTCAATATCGGCCGTCCATTGGACCACTCCCTATTCGCCCCTGATCTCACGCCTATTTACGGGTCATGCCACTCCAGAAAATCTATAAATAAAGCCCTCATTCTTCACAAGAGAGGACCCCAAGCAAGAGAGAGAAGAAGAGAAGAGAAGGAAGGAGCTCCTCCTCGACAGCCGCCGGACCACCGCCGGGCCACCGCAGGAACCTCGCCGGACCACCGCAGGAACCTCGCCGGACCACCGCTGGATCATCGCAGGAACCTCGTCGGGCCACCGCAGGAACCTCGCCGGACCACCGTAGGAACCTCGCCGGACCACCGCCGGATCATCGCAGGAACCTCGCCGGACCACCGCAGAACCTCGCCGGACCACCACCTTAAGGCCCGACGTTCAGTCCCTACGCCCTGCTGAAGGCCCGACGTTCAGTCCCTACGTCCTGCTGAAGACCCAACGTCCTGCTTAAGGCGCGACGTTCAGTCCCTACGTCCTGCCAAAGACCCGACGTCCTACTCAAGGCCAGACCATCAACATCCGATCTTCCAAGTGACACTGGGACTAACACCTGACTCCTTATCTCCTACTGCCTACGGTCCTTCTGACCACTGTCGCCTAATACGGTCCGTCCGACCTCCATCACCAGACAACGGTCTCCGGCCGACTACGGTCTCCGGCCGACTACGGTCTCCGGCCGACTACGGTCTCCGGCCGACTACGGTCTCCGGCCGACTACGGTCTCCGACCGACTATGGTCTCCTGCCGACTACGGTCTCCGGCCGACTACGGTCTCCGGCCGACTACGGTCTCCGGCCGACTAAGGTCTCCTGCCGACTACGGTCTCCTGCCGACTACGGTCTCCGGCCGGCTACAGTCTCCTGCCGACTACGGTCTCCGATCGACTACGGTCCTTCAGGCCAAACAAACCTGTATATGTAACTCTTACCATGTAATGCAATCTATATGATGTACATTTGCTACATCAATCCAAGGCCTTCTCCTAAGGAAGGGCCTCATTTGTAATCGATTACAAATACTAGTGGATTCATTCAAACTGGGCCAGGCCCCGTGGTTTTTCCCCCTTTTTAAGGGGTTTTCCACGTAAAAACTCTGGTGTCACTTATGAATGCTACATTCTCTCACTTATCTGATTGTGTGCTGGATCTTCGTACAACGCTAAGACGTTAAACTATATTTCTCTACCGCCGCGAATATTCCAGGACGCAACAGTTTGGCGCCGTCTGTGGGAACGTGCTTCCCGACTGGGGGGGCAACTTTTGCTCCAATCTCAAAATATCACACATAGCATCAATATCATAAGAAGCAGATGCAGACTGGGGGGCAACTTTGACTCAAACCATGGTCAAATAGATCCTCCAATACCTTCAACATTAAGTTGATATTTCAGGAATATCTGAGCAAATGCAAGGATACTTCAAATCAATTGCAAGCTTTATACTGTCCCTTGTTGGACTTCTACTCCTTGGGCAATGTCTTAACATCGATCTCAAAAAAGGCAGTAACGGTCTAAAGATAGACCTTCTTCACTTTTGATTCGGGATATACGCGGCGTTCGCCCCCTCCCAATCAAAGCAAAATCAATCCCAGGGGGATTCGATTCGACCTCTTCCACACAGGTTAACGTCGTCGAGCAAAGGCTCCGACATACAACCTCGGAAAGGTCTCACATCCTTGGTGGATTTTCTCGACCTCTTCGTTAGAAACCTCAATTCTCTCAAATAAAATTTGTAAAACTATTTTTTACAAAAGGCATCGGTTAACCAAAGGAAGCCATAGTAGAAAAGAAAAAAAGAAAATTTTTAAAACTTCTTAAAATTAGCTAATATTTAAATAATCCACAGAAAAATACAAACACAGATATATAATACCCTAAAACCATTATTTAGTATTTTTTTTTTCTTCTCATCGAACGGTTAGGAGCGTGCGATATCCAACGGCCAGGGTTGTGCTCTGAATTGAACAAACGACCATATATATTTCCCGAATCGTATAATCCCCTTTGTTTCGAGCTCTGCAGCCTCTCCCGCCGTCTACGAAACCCTAATTGTAGCCGTCGACCCACGAAACAAAATGGTATTGCTCTTCCTCTCTCTCTCACTGAACTCCAATCCTTTGTTTAAATGAGTTTTTAGAGTTTCATCCAATTTAGATCTGTATTTGCTGCAGTTCTATACTGAGAAGTTGATTCATTTTTCTTCTTGTTGTTTGGTTCTGAGATTCGTGTTTTGTATATTGCAGGCTCCCAAGAGAGGAGGGAAGGCGCCGGTCGCAGTGAAGAAGAAAACGGTAGATGCTTGTTGATCTCTTATTTGAGAGTTTGATATTTGGTTTATGCTGACGTCTTTAATTTACTCGTTGCAGGAGAAGGTCGTGAATCCTCTGTTTGAGAAGAGGCCGAAGCAGTTTGGGATTGGTGGGGCTCTTCCTCCTAAGAGGGATCTTCATCGCTTCGTGAAATGGCCTAAGGTAGTGAGAATCCAGAGGCAGAGGAGGATCCTCAAGCAGCGTTTGAAGGTTCCTCCAGCGGTTAACCAGTTCACAAGGACATTGGATAAGAACCTGGGTAATCGATTATCTTACTCCTTGTTATCAAATTAATCCTGGAATTGTAGTTCTGAATGGCGTATCTGGTTGGGCGGAGTACTTCTAACCCCCTGGGCCTTGTTATCAAATTATTATTATTATTATTTTTTTAATTTCATACAAGTGATATTCTTCTTTCATATAATCAAAACTAGTGACCTTAACCTGCATGTGTAGACGGATTTGTATCAATAAGTTTATTTTCAATTCCAACTTGATGCTTAAAGATAACATAATTTTCTTGTAAAATCCAACCTACTTGTTATGTTTGTGCGCTTAACTCGTTTTAAAAATTTGGAAATTTTAAAGCTTGATGATTAGAGTATGATTCAAACTACTTGTTTTACATATAATGTTACTGATATTGAAGACCTTGAATTTCAACTTAGAATTAAGTATCATAATTTGATTGTTTCTATTCAGTCTCAATTTTTTTCAATAAAAAATATGATTGGATGTCCTTCCTGGCTAAACACTCTTTTAATAACCATTTCAGATGCATCCTGAAAACTATCAAACAACTTATTAAAGCAAATATAGCTTAAGTTTGTGTATTTGTTAATCTTTCTTGGATTTTAATAAATGCAATATAGATTTAGTATGTTTTAAATTTTTTTCGAGAAAATTTGTAATTGAAGTATTGACAATGCTAAACCATTTATGAAATTGTTTATAAATAGCAGTCAAATCTTAAAATTTTTGAATATAATGTATGTTAGTAGGTTTTGGCTAAACATTAAGTGCTTTAATTATATTAGAATTAGCATGTTATCCACACACACAATATGTCCTAGAAAGATGTTAGATGGAATCACAAAGCAACAATCTTTGTAGATTCACATATAACTTTTTAGCTTGTAAAATCTTAAATATGCTCTTAAAATGCACCAAATGATTATATCTAGTCTCTTATAAATGCAAATATCATCAAAATAAATTGCAAAGAAAGCTTTTAATCAAAGTTCAGAATATTTGTTTCATTATTCTCATGCATTCATTTATTTCAATTGAATCACCTGCCTTAAATATAATCCATCATTTGATTTTAAAGGAAACTTATAACTTGACGTGATGATCCACTTCTTCAACCACTTTAGATCCCATCTTGACACATTTTACATATTATCCATTTGAATATGAAATCTTTATTTGATGGTGATTTCATCGATAGCCTTACACTCTACACACATTCTCTAGCTATCATCCCTAGTAATCCCCTCTTAAGTCATTAACTTGTTTTTTTAAGTTTGTAAAGATCTTTCTATTGAATTGAGTTCCATTGTGGTGATATTTTTTGTTGAAATGTCAAAACGGTAGTATATTCTTCCATATGAATTTTGGCATTGGTTTTGTGTGATTTTTTCTAGAGATTCAACCTCCATTCATTTGGTGAAGTAATTTATAGCTAGGATGATGAATTTTTGTTGTCCGGTAGTTATTGCCTAATGGGAAATGACCCCAGTATATTGATACCCCATTAGGCGAAAAACCATGGGTTCGCAATGATGAAGGTTATGTGATAGGCAAATGCGTTAGATTGGAATGCAACTAGCAGTTGTTGCACTTTTGTGTAAACTCTAAAGCGTCCTGCTTCATTGTCGGTTAGTAAAATACTTGTCTCATGAGTTTGAAGACTAGCGCTCATCCTTCCAGGTGTTCTCTGTATATTCTCAAATAAACTTCTCAAAGTGCATAATTGGCTTTTGAAAGTGGAAGGTACTTGAGGTATGGTCTATACGCGACACTAGAGTGAGAGAGTTGTTCGTCTTAACGTTGCACGAATATTCAACACACAAATAGAATATTGTAAATCCAAAAAAAAAATACCTAAGATTTTGAACATGGAAATATTGAAAAATGAAAAAAAAAAACACGAGGCCTGGTTTTGTTCAAAGGATTCCACTAGTATTTGAATGAATTACAAAGATTGATGTGTCCTTCAATTCGAAGACAGTGAAATTACAATTTTAGGAAGAGTTGGATGGAAAACTAGCAACGAATGGTGGCCGGGCAGAAGTCCGACGACAATCAGTGGCATGCATAAGTCAGCGACAGTCGGTGGTCGAGCAGAAGTCCGGTGTTGATCGATGGCTAAGTGGAAGTTCTGTGATGGTCGGTGGTCGGACATAAGTCCGATGATGGATGGTGGTCAGGCGAAAGTTTAACGAAGGCCGGTGGTCGGGCGGAAGTCCATCAACGGTTGATGATCGAGCGAAAGTCCAACGACGGACGGTACTTGAGTGGACATCTGGTAACGATCGGTGGCCAGGTAGAAGATCGGTGATGACTGGTGGTCATGCGGAAGTCCGGCGATGGTCGGTGGTCTGACGATGGTCGATGGTTCGTCAAGGAGGAGCTTGGTGGCAAGAAAGATATCAGATTTCACTTCCTTTTTCATCTTCTTTTTTCTTTTCTTTTTTTAATCCAAAAATTCAAAATTCCAATTTTATCCCCCCCCCCCCGCCCCCTCTTTTACGACTGTCAATATCCCAGAGGGGATATTGAAAAATTTGTCCCTCCCCTTCTCTCTTTTCTTCATGCAGCCTTCTTACAGTAGAGGCTTTCTTCTTAATCTTGCATAGATGGTATTCCTTTCTCCTTAGTCTTGCATAGATGGTATCCCTTATAAGGTTATAGGACCCTTCTCTGTGTAGAAGAAATCTATTCTTCCTCCCACCTTCTCCCCCGTCAGACCTATTTATATATAAGTAACTTTCCACTATTTTTGATAGGTGACATCCCATATCTAATTGTAGTGCCTCACTTTATAGAAAAATTTTGATGGGTGATCACCCCACTTTAACATATTCAATAACCAAGGGAGATCCATGTTTTGCTGCCCAGAATGATGGTGAGAAGAGATCCTATAAGGTGGCTAAGGCTGACGACGTGGTGTCCACTATTAATGACAATTTTTTGATTGTTTTCACAATAAGTTTCATTTTTTCAATGATCTTAGTTTATCCTAAAAGATTAGATCGGGCATGCTCTCCTCTGCTTGGATACCTTACTATTCATGAAGTCAATTTACGAGCAGGGTTGTGATTCCACCTCCTTCAGAGTTGGTCGATGTCTCACCAACATTTGGGGTGAGTTTATCCCAATTTTCATACGGAGCCATGTCTCTCTTGGTTGGATTGATAGCCTTCTTCAGAAATCTCCGGGCAGTTTTGACCCCAAAATGTCTTTCTCGGATGGGCTGGTTAATTTGTGATACCCAGGAGTGCATTACATTAATATCTAAATGTTTGGATATTCACACCCGAGATTCGCCAAATAGTTGGGTCAATGCATTTTTCTTTATGAAAAATAACTAGGGTCTTTTGGAGAAATGGAGGAAATTGATGGATTTACCCGTAACTCTTCATGTTGGAGCATAAGACACATTGAAGATGCTCAAGGTTCCTGATGTTGAACATTTTTTTTATGAGGTACGCTACTTGAATAAATATATAGAGGAAGATTTTTTATTTTTTTTAAAGTTGGGTTATCCGTTCAAGCTGGGAGGTCAATTGCAATCATGCTGATGAAGTCGATGAAAGCTCAGGAGCCACCTGCCATAACTTCAAAGGTTGCTTCAAACATATACATCAGCTCAGGAGCCACCTGTCACAGTAAATGTATTTTTAGGATTGAGGGGCCAGGCAAATGAATCGGGTCTGTATTTTGAGAATTAAGAGTTCGGGCAGATGAAATAAGGACCAGGTTCTCATATCCTGTGTTTTAGGTCATGCCTTGTTGACTTGCTTTCTAAACAATCATTTAATTCACGAAGTTGACTTGTTTAATTTAAGCTCAACCGCTTTTTACCTTTTTGTCCTTGGTTTCTGTTCTTATGTTGATGTTTAGTGTGAATTCCACGTGTTTTGTTTCCCACTCTACCGTTAGATGAAGTACCCCTTGTTTAGATCTTATCTTTTACATTATATCCGATGTTTATTTGCAGCAACAAACCTATTTAAGATGCTTCTGAAGTATAGACCTGAGGATAAAGCTGCCAAGAAGGAACGTCTTCTGAAACGGGCACAAGCTGAAACTGAAGGAAAGGTTGTGGAATCCAAGAAGCCAATTGTTGTCAAATACGGCCTTAATCATGTTACTTATCTTATAGAACAGGTTTGCAATCCTTTAATTTTATGATCTTGTTATATAGAATGAGAGCTTAGAGAGTTGGTTGAGCTGTCACCATTGTGAATCTGTGATTTGGAATTTGTTTTTTAATTATTATTTTTCCATTATATGTTTTACAATAGTTTATAAATGAACATATATTTTGTATATTATTTGAAATTTTCATGATTAAATTAATTCAGCAGTTTTTTCTTATCATTCCCTCAGAACAAGGCCCAACTGGTGGTTATTGCTCATGATGTAGACCCTATAGAGCTAGTCGTTTGGCTTCCAGCATTGTGCAGGAAGATGGAGATCCCTTACTGCATTGTAAAGGGAAAAGCTCGGTTGGGCACAGTAAGCATATTTATTCAATGTTTCTGAATAGAATTACAATCATCACATCCTCACATTTTTTATTACGATTTCTAGATTGTCCACAAGAAAACTGCTGCTGTGTTGTGCTTAACAACTGTGAAGAATGAAGACAAGCTTGAGTTCAGCAAAATCTTAGAGGCTATTAAGGTGATTACTAAACTAATTTTCATTTTTTAGGATCCCTTTGGAGCTGCTGCAGACTTTCTTACTGCTTCTTAAAGCAGTTTTTTAGCACAAAAATTTAATTTTTTTATTAGAAAGCTGTTTTAAGAAGCATTAAGAAAGCCGTCCAAAACAAAGCCTTAGGTTTCGTTTGGGATGACTTTCTTACTGCTTCTTAATGCAATTTTTTAAGCAAAAAATTAATTTTTTTTATTAAAAAGTTGCTTTAAGAAGCAGTAAGAAAGTCATCCAAAACGCAGCCTTATTTCCTTTTCTTTTATTTATATATATTGCCCTCTTAATTCAGGCCAATTTCAATGACAAATTTGACGAGATTCGAAAGAAATGGGGAGGAGGAATTATGGGTTCGAAATCTCAGGCTAAAAGTAAGGCCAAGGAGAAGCTTCTGGCTAAAGAAGCTGCCCAGAGAATGAGTTAGGTTTCCTTTTTATATGTGTGCTTCATAGCTTCTAAATCAGGATAATGCTGTTCATTAGAGCTTTTGTTTATGTTTTTGAGCTAAGAGTTGTCCGTGGACTTCAATTCTTACTTGATTGGCTTTCATTGCCTGATTGATCAATGTTTTTGTTTTATCTAGTGTTCTCCAGTCTTTCCAAGACTTGCTTATAAGTGTTTTTTGTTGATAAATCCTGCATGTCTGTCTATTAGCATTCTGGCTGTAAAGTAAATGTATGCATTTAATTTTACATTCGTTTGCTCTTTTTATATTTTATATAGTCCTTAGCATGCCCATTTTTTTTATAGAATATTGGGTTAGATCAGATTTCAAAATTGCTAGGATTACTTTGAAAATAGTGGATTATGCAGATTATGAGCTTTAAAATTTGGGCTTCTTTTGAGGAAAAATTATTATGTGCGCACACCGGATGACATCCAAAGATCAATCAGAAGGGGTCGCTTTTTTGCTTGGTACTGGTGCTCGGTACCACTGTGTACTGAGTGATGTGACACGTTCTAATTGGTCTCTGAACCGTTCGGTGCCCGCACAGAATAATTTCTCTTTTGGGACTGTTTTCTTACTATTTTTTAAATTAGTTTTTTAGTATATAATTTTTTAGCTCTAAAATTTTTTGTACTAAAATGTTATTTTAAAAAGGTTGTACGACAAAATCTTAGGTTTTGTTTGGGGTGATTTTTTTTTTTTGAAGTAGTTTTTTAGCTAAAAAAAAGCCAGTCCCAAAACCTTAATATTAAACATCTTCATCTCTTTTATCTTCTAATTGTTTTTTTTTTTATTTTTTTTTACTTTTGGGCGAAGGTTTTATCTTTTAAATAATCATTGGTGAGATGATTTGAATTTTTGGATCAGAATATCCTTATTTATTTCTGTTTAGTTCATTAATTTATCAAGTTGAACATTAAAATAAATTGAAGATAATTATTAAGCTGAAATATGAGTTAATCTATCATTTGGGATCTGCAGAGTTTTTGGTTCACATATGTCGCTGTTTTGCAACACTACGGACAGCTGAACTGTTCATCTCTTTAAATTTTTTTTATTATTAAATATTATCAGAATGCTATTAAGTTAATAAGTTTATTATGAATTTAACGTTTTCTTAAAAATTTTTGTATTAAATACCACAAAATTTTCAAATATAATTGGCCTGAATCTTGAGGCAAAAATAAAGTTGGAAATTTCAGAAATTAAAATGGTGATCATAACTTTGATTTCAGCAAACTTACAGTCGAATTTAACGTCTTGGAAATACAAATCCAATGACACCAAATTTGACTTAATTCAAGCTCGAATGATTCCAAATCAAAAACCCAAAGCGCATTTGGAGGGTTTAAACTATAATTTGGATTATCAAACAGTTTTCAAATATGACGTGCTTATAGTCGAATTGAGTGGCTCGACGAGACGAATCCAACAAGCCCAAGATCGTCGAATTTTTATGTCATTAGAGCCTTCAAATGCCTAATAAATGGTCCACGATCAAGAGATTCAACATTGATTGTCCATTCAAACAACTCTCAATTTATCCCCGGTCTTCCTCCTCTTTACTTGTCATACCACTTTTCATAAAATTATAAATAGACCCGTCATTTTTCTTGGGATGTGACCCTAAGTAAAAGGAAGAAGAGAAGAGTAGAAAGAAAATAAAGAAAATGATGAGAAGGAAGAGAAGACTCCTCGACCACTGTCAGGCTTTCACCCGACAATCGATCGAGGCTAGAATGAAGCAAGGAAGCAATAAGAGAAGGAATAAAAGAAAGAGAAGGAAGAGACTCCTCCTCGACTACCGCCAGACATTCATCTAGCAACCGACTGACGTCGAAATTAAGCAAGAAGAAAGAAGAGCAGGGGAAAAAAAAAAGAGAAGGAAGAGACTTCCTCAACCATCGTCGGACTTCCACCCAACTGTTGACTGACATCGGAGTTATGCCCGACAACCACTGATGCTGGAATTTTACCCGACCGTTAATTAAAGTCGGATTTTCGCCTCGACCACCAGAAAGCCCTCGGATTTTTGATCTCCGTTTGTAACTGAATTTCAACCCGATAATTGTAATTTGATTGTCTTCAATTTCAAGGAAGAGTCAGCCACTTGTAACTTAAACAAACACTACAGGAATCCTTTCATCTGGGCGTGGTCCCGTGGTTTTTCTCTTTCCAGAGTTTCCATGTAAAAATTCTGATGTTTCTTTTTATTATGTATGTGTACTGGATATCCATACAAGAATAAGACGAAAAATTTTCTAACTCTATCGTCTCGTATAATATAGTCCTCAACCATAATATTTTCATTTTATAACATATGTAAAAAGTAAAAATAAAATTATTATATTTATTTGAATAAATATTTTTTCCACTGTCTGCAAATAATCTAATAACTAAAAAAGTCTTCGTGAGTATATTATATTTAACTTTTTTAACTATTTAAAATTTCTTATACATAGTTTTTATTTGAACATTTAGGTCAATTAAAATAAATATATATATATATATATATATATATATTAAACTTTGGGACATTTATCATACACAATTCATTATACATGTTCATATTTGATTTATAAAGTTTTTAAAGTCAGAGGAGGAAAATTAAAATCCTTGATGGGGTTGTGGTTCATATAAATTAAAGAAGCAAAAAATTTACATAAATTGCTTGATTTCAGTATCACTTTGTTCATCTTATTTGATTAATTTGAATTTTTATATTTTTTTAATCTTTTAATTTAATTTTATTTCTTTTTTTATCTTTTATATTAGAATAAATCATTATTCTATGCAATAGTATTTTGTTGGTTCTTAAAGCTTTTCAAAATTATCTAGGTTTGAAGGATGTCTATAAATAGAACATTGTTTCTTGGATTCACTAAGGTTATGTTTGGGACGGCTTTCTTACTGCTTCTTAAAACGGCTTTTTAATATAAAAATTTTATTTTTTGTACTAGAAAGCAGCTTTATGAAGCAGGAAGAAAGCTGTCCCAAACGAAGCCTAAATAAAATTTACTTTTTTGCTTGTACAAAATTTATTTAGAAGGCCGGGTGACTTCTTTGTTATTTTGTGAAGCTTGTTGACTGATCTTTTTGGGTTTTGACGAGTTCTTAGTTTTAGTTTCTCACCCTTAGTCCTCATCTTTCTAAACACAATTCTCATCTTCTCTATATAATCTCAAGCCGAGATTTTCTTAGTTTTAAAATACTTCTAAACTCTTTTGAACTCTTTCAAATATTCTACCACATCCCTAAATAGCCTTCAAAGGCATTAACTACCTAATAATCCTATGCCAAAAACCCAATGCATAGAGATTGATACGGCATCGCAAAATCATCTTGATCGGGCACGAATCTCGAGGCAAAACCTAGTTGGAAACTTCAAAAATTAATTTCGGGAGCATATGAACTCCGATTTCAGCGAGCTTACAGTCAAACTGAGCGTCTCGGAAATACAAACCCAACGACACCAAGATCAACCCAATCCGAGCCCAAATGAGTCCGAATCAAAGGTTCGAAGCGCTGTTGGAAGGTTCAAACCGCAATTTGAGTTACCAAACGGTCTCCGATTTTGACGAGCTTATACTCGAATCGAGCGGCTCAACGAGACGAATCCAACGAGCCCAAGATCATCAAATTCCGACATCATTAAGGCCATCAAATGTCCAACGAATGGTGCATGATCAAAAGATTCGATATCGACCGTCCATTCAAACCACTCCCTGTTCGCCCTTGATCTCACGCCTATTTACGGGCTATGCCACTCCAGAAAAACTATAAATAGAGCCCTCATTCTACACCAAGAGGGAGGAGAGGAAGAGAGAGAAGAAGAAGAGGAGAAAGGGGAAAAGGAGATTCCTCACCTCCTCGACCACCGCCGGAGCTCTTCCTGCCGCCTAAAGACGCCGGAACTCTGCCGGATTTTCAGGAAACGCAGGAATTCTGCACAACTTCCATGAGATGCTGAAATTCTTCCCAATTTACAAGAGAGTTCCCTCCTGACGCCGAAACTCCGCCCAAGTGAAGACGGAATTCTCCTCTGCCACCAACAGACGTCGGACCTCTACCCGACGTCGGACCTTCACTCTTCGCCAAGTCTCTACCCGATGCCAGACTTCTGCCGGTTATCGGACTTCAATGGACATCTATGCGAAGATGCATTTCTTTTCATTGCTGGACTTCTACCTGACGCTGTCTTACTGATCTTCGTTGTCAGACTACAGTCCTCCGTCGCCAGCTGTCTACGGTCTTCATGACCTACGTCGCCCGCCGACTACAGTCTTTCCGACATCCGTCGCCCGTCGACTACGGTCCTCCTGACTTACGTCGCCCGCCGACTACAGTCTTTCCGACATCCGTCGCCCGTCGACTACGGTCCTCCTGACTTACGTCGCCCGCCGACTACAGTCTTTCCGACATACGTCGCCCGCCGACTGCAGTCCTTCTAACAAAGTGAACATGTCAATAGTGATCCTTTGTATTTACATCATGTAATGTACTCCATAAGATGTACATCAAGCTAAGGCCTTCCACCAAGGAAGGGCTTCATTTGTAATCGACTGCAATACTAGTGGATTCATTCAAACTGGGCTAGGCCCCGTGGTTTTTCCCCCTTTTACAGGGGTTTTCCACGTAAAAATCTCGGTGTCTCATAAATGCTAGACCCTCTCTCCTTATCTGATTGCGTGCCGGATTTTCGTACAACGCTAAGACGATAAACTTTATATTTCTCTACCGCCGCGAATACTCCTGGACGCAACAGTTTGGCGCCGTCTGTGGGAACGTGGTTCCCGACTGGGGGGCAACTTTTGCTCCAATCTCAAAAGATCGTTCTTATCAACTTTCTGACATCAGTCATTGTTGCATCAGATGCGGACTGGGGGGCAACTTTGACCCCAATTCTGGTCAAAAAGATCCTCCGATGTTTTCTATATCAAGATGATATTTCAGGAATGTCCGAGCAAATGCAAGGATACTTCAAATCAATTACAAGCTTTATACAGTCCATTGTTGGACTTCTACTCCTCGAGCAAGGTCTTAACCTCGACCTCAAAAAGGCAGTAACGGTCTAAAAATAGATCATTCTTCACCTTTGATTCGGGATACACGCGGCATTCGCCCCCTCCCAATCAAGGTAAAATCGATCCCAGGGGGATCCGATTCGACCTCTTCCACACAGGTTAACGTCGTCGAGCAGGGCTCTGGCATACAACCTAGGAAAGGTCTCACATCCTTGGTGGATTCTCCCGACCTCTTCCACACAGGTTAACGTCGTCGAGCAAAGGCTCCGACATACAACCTCGGAAAGGTCTCACATCCTTGGTGGATTCTCCCGACCTCTTCCACACAGGTTAACGTCGTCGAACAAAGGCTCCGACATACAACCTCGGAAAGGTCCTACATCCTTGGTGGATTCTCTCGGCCTCTTCCACACAGGTTAACGTCGTCGAGCAGGGCTCCGGCATACAACCTCGGAAAGGTCCTACATCCTTGGTGGATTCTCCCGACCTCTTCCACACAGGTTAACGTCGTCGAGCAGGGCTCCGGCATACAACCTTGGAAAGGTCTCACATCCTTGGTGGATTCTCTCGACCTCTTCCACACAGGTTAACGTCGTCGAGCAGGGCTCCGACATACAACCTCGGATAGGTCTTACATCCTTGGTGGATTCTCTCGACCTCTTCCACACATGTTAATCGAACAAATGTTCTGACATACAACATCGGATAGGTCTCACATTCTTGGTGGATTCTCCTGACCTCATCCACACAGGTTAACGTCGTCGAGCAGGGCTCCGACATACAACCTCGGATAGGTCTTACATCCTTGGTGGATTCTCTCGATCTCTTCCATACAGGTTAATATCATCGAACAAATATTCGGACATACAACCTCGGATAGGACCTCTACTCGTCGTCGAACTTCTGCTCGTTAGCGGACTCCTACCCGACGTCGTACTTCTCCCTGTCGTCGGATTTCTGCCTGTCAGCAGACTTCTACCCGACAGCGGACTCCTACTCATCGTCAGACTTCTGCTCGTCAGCGGACTCCTACTTTTCGTTGGATTTCTGCTCGTCAGCGGACTCCTACTCGTCGTCGAACTTCTGCTCGTCAGCGGCATCCTACTCGTCGTCGGACTTCTGCTCGTCAGCGGACTCCTACTTTTCGTTGGATTTCTGCTCGTCAGCGGACTCCTACTCGTCGTCGAACTTCTGCTCGTCAGCGGACTCCTACTTTTCGTCGGATTTCTGCTCGTCAGCGGACTCCTACTCGTCGTCGAACTTCTGCTCGTTAGCGGACTCCTACCCGACGTCGTACTTCTCCCTGTCGTCGGATTTCTGCTCGTCAGCGGACTTCTACCCGACATCGGACTTCTGCTTGTCAGCGGTCTCCTACTCGTCGTCGGACTTCTGCTCGTCAGCGGACTCCTACTTTTCGTTGGATTTCTGCTCGTCAGCGGACTCCTACTCGTCGTCGAACTTCTGCTCGTTAGCAGACTCCTACCCGACGTCGTACTTCTCCCTGTCGTCGGATTTCTGCCTGTCAGCGGACTTCTGCTCGACAGCGGACTCCTACTCGTCGTCGAACTTCTGCTCGTCAGCGGACTCCTACTCGACGTCGGACTTCTGCTCGACAGCGGACTTCTACTCGTCGTCAGACTTCTGCTCGTCGACGAATCTTCGTCGGTCTTCTACCCGACGTTGAACTTCTACCCGACATCGAACTTTTGCTCGTCAGCGGACTCCTACTCGACGTCGGACTTCTGCTCGACAGCGGACTTCTACTCGTCGTCAGACTCCTGCTCGTCGATGAATTCTCGTCGGTCTTCTACCCGACGTCAGACTTCTGCTCGTCAACGGACTTCTACTCGTCATCAGACTCCTACTCGTCGATGAATTCTCGTCGGTCTTCTACCCGACGTTGAACTTCTCCTTGTCGTCGGATTTCTGCTCGTCAGCGGACTTCTACCCGACATCGGACTTCTGCTCATCGACGAACTTTCGTCGGTCTTCTGCCCAAGGCCGTACTTCTACCCGACGTCGTACTTCTTCTTGTCGTCGGACTTCTCCTCGTCGGCAGACTGCTACTCGCCATCGGCTTCTCGCTTGAATGCTATTTGCAACGCATTCTCGAACTCTCCCCTTTGGCTCCACACTCGATCGTTGACTACTAACGGGCTTCAACTCGATCGTCCATTGCCAGCAAACCTCCGCTCAGAGGGAAAGGAAGAAATCCCGTAACTCCTGCACCAGAGAGGGAGCGCTAATTCGAGCTAGGGACATTTCCCACGCGCAAAACAGCGGTAGCCTCAATGTCAGAGAGCCAGAGGGAGAGGAAGAAATCCCGTAACTCCTGCACCAGAGAGGGAGCGCTAATTCGAGCGAGGGATATTTCCCACGCGCAAAACAGCGGTAGCCTCAATGTCAGAGAGCCAGAGGGAGAGGAAGAAATCCCGTAACTCCTGCACCAGAGAGGGAGCGCTAATTCGAGCTAGGGACATTTCCCACGCGCAAAAACAGCGGTAGCCTCAATGCCAGAGAGCCAGAGGGAGAGAGAGGAGAAGGTGCAAGTTTCCTAAGGGCCTAGGAGGCCTATTTATAGGTTTTTGAGAGAATGAGGGAAAGTTACAAATTTTTCTATTTTTAGAAATTTTCCTGAATTTTTTCGGATTTTTTGGGAATTTTTTGGACCCAAAAATAGCCAAAAAATGCATCTTTTCGTCTCGTGGGGCCCGCTTAAGGCGGTGGCAGCGAACTGCCACCCAAAATCCGCGTGCGCAGCACGCGGATCGCGACCCGCAGCGCGCGGATCGCGCGCAGCCATCGGATCCACGCGGATCCAACGCTGCGCGACAGCAGCACGCGCGGCCGCAGCACGCGCGGCAGCAGCGCGCGGGCGCCCGCGGGAGACCATCCGCTGGCGCGGCAGCCCAGGCTGCGAGCTCGGGCGCGGCAAGGCCCCAGGCCCCCAGGCGCTTGGGCGCGGCAAGCCCCTGGCCGCGTGGCCGCAGGTGCGGCCGCTGTTTGCGCGCCGCGCGGGCCCCACCGCCGGCGAGCGGTGGCATGCGGCGGCCGGCCGGCCGGCCGGCCAGTTCGGCCGCCTAGGCGTGTCCGGGCCCGATTTTCGGCCCGGACGGTCCGATTCGGACGTTTTTTGGGTCCCCGGACACGTTTTTCGACGTTCCGGACTCAATTTTGACACTTTCGGAACTCAACGGGGCCTCTATGATGAAGTTTGAGCGAGATGTTGATATTCGGAACGCAATTTTTGGCGTTCTAGCTGATACAAAATTTTGAAACACATATTTTCAGACTCCTAATGCTTCGACGTCCGAAAATAGGGGGGCAACTGATACGGCATCGCAAAATCATAACTTGATCGGGCACGAATCTCGAGGCAAAACCTAGTTGGAAACTTCAAAAATTAAATTTCGGGAGCATATGAACTCCGATTTCAGCGAGCTTACAGTCAAACTGAGCGTCTCGGAAATACAAACCCAACGACACCAAGATCAACCCAATCCGAGCCCAAATGAGTCCGAATCAAAGGTTCGAAGCGCTGTTGGAAGGTTCAAACCGCAATTTGAGTTACCAAACGGTCTCCGATTTTGACGAGCTTATACTCGAATCGAGCGGCTCGACGAGACGAATCCAACGAGCCCAAGATCATCAAATTCCGACATCATTAAGGCCATCAAATGTCCAACGAATGGTGCATGATCAAAAGATTCGATATCGACCGTCCATTCAAACCACTCCCTGTTCGCCCTTGATCTCACGCCTATTTACGGGCTATGCCACTCCAGAAAAACTATAAATAGAGCCCTCATTCTACACCAAGAGGGAGGAGAGGAAGAGAGAGAAGAAGAAGAGGGAGAAGGAGAAAGGGAAAAGGAGATTCCTCACCTCCTCGACCACCGCCGGAGCTCTTCCTGCCGCCTAAAGACGCCGGAACTCTGCCGGATTTTCAGGAAACGCAGGAATTCTGCACAACTTCCACGTGAGATGCTGAAATTCTTCCCAATTTACAAGAGAGTTCCCTCCTGACGCCGAAACTCCGCCCAAGTGAAGACGGAGTTCTCCTCTGCCACCAACAGACGTCGGACCTCTACCCGACGTCGGACCTTCACTCTTCGCCAAGTCTCTACCCGATGCCAGACTTCTACCGGTTATCGGACTTCAATGGACATCTATGCGAAGATGCATTTCTTTTCATTGCTGGACTTCTACCTGACGCTGTCTTACTGATCTTCGTTGTCAGACTACAGTCCTCCGTCGCCAGCTGTCTACGGTCTTCATGACCTACGTCGCCCGCCGACTACAGTCTTTCCGACATCCGTCGCCCGTCGACTACGGTCCTCCTGACTTACGTCGCCCGCCGACTACAGTCTTTCCGACATCCGTCGCCCGTCGACTACGGTCCTCCTGACTTACGTCGCCCGCCGACTACAGTCTTTCCGACATACGTCGCCCGCCGACTGCAGTCCTTCTAACAAAGTGAACATGTCAATAGTGATCCTTTGTATTTACATCATGTAATGTACTCCATAAGATGTACATCAAGCTAAGGCCTTCCACCAAGGAAGGGCTTCATTTGTAATCGACTGCAATACTAGTGGATTCATTCAAACTGGGCTAGGCCCCGTGGTTTTTCCCCCTTTTACAGGGGTTTTCCACGTAAAAATCTCGGTGTCTCATAAATGCTAGACCCTCTCTCCTTATCTGATTGCGTGCCGGATTTTCGTACAACGCTAAGACGATAAACTTTATATTTCTCTACCGCCGCGAATACTCCTGGACGCAACAGAGATAATTTTCTCTTGCAAGCAATCAAATTTAAAAGTATCATGATTTTTTAACCATTGATTCAAATTTTATAAAAAACACCACCATCAGTTGTCTAATATTCCAATCAATGGCTTCCTCAAACGAGAGACAAATGACAAATTATTGTGATGTGAACAAAGCTTTGAACCTTGATTCGAATCAATTTTGAACCAAGTTAAAATCCTGTTAAGATCAAGTTTTAAAGATAAGTTTTTTGTTTTTTTGTATCCACCCGCTGCCAATGGGTGCTTGACGGTGTGACTAATCCTATGTTGACCTAGACCCATTTAAGAGGTGCTATTGTTAGAGGGAAATCGAGCACGAGTTTAGGGTTCCCAACTATACTCGCTCACCAACTAATCTAAACAACGGTGGGTATTTGAAGATAAGTTCGAATCAAGTTTAAACTAATTAAAGTCATTTTTTAAGGGTTGGAATTGCGAGAAAAAAAAAATTCATGAATATTAGTATTATAACAAATTAAAGATAATTTTATTCAAAATAAAATTTGTTGGATCTGAATTCATCATCGAATGACTCCAACTTTACAAGCAAGCAATTTGTTAAGTGGAAACTAGAGATTCTGTTGAGATTTTCATTAACACAGATGATGAAATAAACGTTGAGCAGTGAAGTAAAACAGAGAGAAGAATTAAAGCTAGAAGAAGAAGAAGACGGTCATTTCAGATGACTCTCATATATTGCTTAAGCTTAAGAGGCTACAGTAATACAGCTTTTATAATGGAATGCGAAATGATTAAAGTATCCACTGTAGCCGCCTTGCCAGACATCCTCTGAGACCAACTGAGCCATTGCCAGAGGGAGCGAGTAAGCCGTTGCCTGAGTCGTTACCAGGGGAAACGACTAAGCACATTGATAGTGAGTCGTTATCTATGCAGACGACTAAAGTGCTTGGTTTAACAGATGATAGGGAGAGATCAAATTATAGAATACACTCAAAGAATATCAAAGTTCCCGAATATATCAAAAGATTTGGGAAGTAACCTAAAAACGATCCAAAATGTTTCTCCTCACCCCTTAATTATAGAGTTTGCAGGGCTACATAGATTGTTACACATATTGAAAAAGCAAAAAATATTAGCACAATATCAATAATAGCCCATTACAAACTATACAAAACATGTGACACGAGCTGGCAGGTGCTTGTGCGGCTTCATATCTTCAATGTCTCTTGGTTACAAGTTCAATCCTTGGCGAGCCTTCACAGATGAGTGAACCGGATGAATCAAGTCCTTTCAAAATGATCATATAGGCCAGTCCCTAGGGACTGTTTTGACAATTGGAGTTGAAGGCGAGTCCTTTGGACTGATGATGACCACAAGCTGAGGATTGTTCGAGTCTAGGATTCAATTAATTATTATGTGCATATGTCGAATATCATTCAGAGACCAAGCAGAATGTGACATGTCACCTTTGTGCTCGGTACTGCAGGTCGGCATCGCTGACGTAACACATTATAATTGATCTTCGAACGACGTTCTGAATTGGATCTCCGCACAGAATAATCTCTCCTAGGACTCATAATCATTGATCCCTAAATCTCTAGTTCAAGAGTGCGTAATTTTTGTTTTGTTTTGTTTTGTTTATATACCTAACAAATATGTTTTCAGATAAATATTTTATTTTTATATAAAATCAAATATTCCCAAGTAAATAATATCTATATTTCATTATTTCTCTTAAAAGGAAGGCGCCACGTCGACCTATTTCACGAATTATTTCATCTTCTAATCAATGGTTCTTTCCTCGGTCTATTTCTGGTCTCCAAATGGTTCCCTATAAGATTTATTTCGTCCCACCCATTAGGCCACCCGACGCGATCCGCCCTTCTTATCGTTCGGTTCTTTATGGGTGAAGGGGAAAATGGTATGCGGACAAGTTTTATAAATGCACAATATAAATATAGAGAATAAGCTAGGTATTGTTATCGTTTCCTGATTTCCTCTATCATTGTTTGTCTCTCATTTTGCCTAATTACGAACCCTCCGATTCCAGTTCTCTCTGGCTCAGGTCTTCGCACTCGCTCGCTCTCGCCGTTGCTCGCCGGCTTGGAATCCGAAACCCTACCTCGTTAGCCGGAGGTCGGCCGGCCGTTGATTTCGCTGTGTCAGAGCGATCCCTCTTTCGAACCGTAAGTTCCAATCAGGCGTTGGTAGATCTCTCTGGTCGTCGTTCCTGTGGACGATCGGGAACTTCAATTCTGTTCCGCTTCTTCCGATCGGTGCTCTTCCGTTGTTTCCATGGCTGAACGAAAGATAGATCTGGCACGTATTGCACTGACGAAACCTAGCCCCGAGGCTTGGGGCGGCAAAGGTATTCCGGTTTACCACTCTATTTAGCTCACCCCTTCTCGTTTGTTTGGTGGGGCTAATGTTCTGTGGTATGGATCGCCCGGTGTGGTGGGTGGGGAGGGAGTTGGTCTTCCTAGGGTTTTCTGTTGTTGGGCTGTGAATGGATGTTCGTTGGATCTCTTTTGATTGGATGAAACCTTTGATATATTTGATATATCATACGAATTTATTTCTAGGGATCGGTTTCTGAAAGTAGATTTTGGTTGGTCAGTGTAGGAAAAATGGGTTCATCGCTGTGGGATGCTAGACTAAGGCCGGCAGATTCTATGTTTGGGGCATTTGTTGTGATGTCACAAGAAAGTGCTGAGTTGAATGTATTAACGAGTGAACCAGTCATTATTATTATTATTATTATTTTGTTTTGTTTTACTGACATCGATTTGAAGTTATCACTTCTGTGAGTGTTTTGTTGCTATTCTATGATGCTTTATGTTTCTTTATTCCAAAAAAACTAATCGCTCATACACTATCATTATTGGTTATGATTTTTTGCTCTTGGCTTGGAAGGTTATGCTCCCGGAGTGCTTGACGAAGAGAAGGCTATCATGGGCTCGCTTGACGACTCAAAAGGTCATTTACATTGATTTTGTTTTATCAGTGAAATTAATATGTCTGGTTAGTTTAATTTTTAATTGTCTTTAAAGTTTTCAAAGGTAAATTGCGGTGTCTTATTTTCGCTCATTTCATTGTTGTAGAATTATCATCAGGTTTTATCCATTATAGCAGCTTAAGGTATGTTGCATTGATGGAGTTAATTCCTTTGATTTAAATATCCAATGTCTGTTATGAGTTTCTTTGGTTATATCAGATGAGCTAGTTACGTGTTATGCCTTGCATGCTGAGCACGCTGTTTGTTTTGTAGTTATAATCCTTAGTTTCTTGATTGCATTTGCATGCATGTGGGCTTTTATAATCGTGCATGTACATAAGTGCAATTTTTTTGTAGATGTGCATGTGCGCCAAGGTCTACATTGTGCGTATATGAATGCATCTTCTTGTCTTTCTACTTGAAAAAAATATTATGTGCGGCCATCCGGACTCCAATCACATGAACACATGGATTTTTTTCCTCTTTTTTGTACACCGGGTGTGTACAAGAGAGAGAAAATCCATTTGCATCCATGTGTATTCACGGGATTGGAGTCTGGATGAAAAGCTGCATCCAAACTTCTGGTTTTCATCCAGACTCCGCACGTAAATTCTATCTTCGAGTGGTCCATTTGATATCATGTCTTTGATGTGATCAAATTTCATTCTTATGCCTCCTTTAGTTAATGTTTAGTTTTTTTTTGTTTGTGGTATGCATGCTTGTACTTGTCTATCTACTGGTATATATGATATCATGTTTTTAATGTGGTCAAATTTCATTCTTATTCCTCCCACAGGTAATGGTTAGTTTTTTTTTTTTTGCTATTTAGGCCTTCTGAACATCGTTATTATTCTTTCTGTTGTTTATTGCTTAACTTATCAGCTTAGAATGTTCACTTAAATTGCTTGGAGCTTTTCCATCTTTATTAGCTTGCTATACACGTTATATTTTGTTAAATGATTGTGTACAATGCCTTGGCTTATGTTTTCTTATGCTACTGTTGGTATTCTGCAGATCAACTGACTTCAGAGAACAGTTTTCCTTTATCACCGCAGTGGTTGTATTCTAAAAATTCTGAAAGCAAGGTTGGCAATTCTGCCGCATCTGGGGTATATGAACTATTCTTTTTTCTGGTGTACAATTTCTGTTATAGCGTTTCTCTCGTTTCTGTCCCCTCTCACCTCCCTCCCTTCCTCCTATTCTTACTTTTCACTATTCTTCTTACTCTTTCTATTTGAAGCTGTGTTCTTATTGGCTATGTTGACATGTGATGCACTTCTTGTATTACACAGTGAATTTTAAATTCACCTTTCTGACATGGATTAGATGTAATGCAAATAAAACTGA
Organism: Dendrobium huoshanense; assembly: GCA_016618105.1. NCBI lineage: Eukaryota > Viridiplantae > Streptophyta > Magnoliopsida > Asparagales > Orchidaceae > Dendrobium > Dendrobium huoshanense. The sequence goes on along the minus strand of CM028358.1, from coordinate 64,053,348 downwards.
AAAAGAATACAATGCAGGTAATTCCTTACTTTCTATGCAAACAAGATATTAAAAATTTTTACAATAGATTAAGTTGTTAGGAATCAATATTTAGAAGATGTGAAGAAATACTACAAGGAGAGTGGATGAATAATTTCGCTAAGGTTTTGGCTGTCTTGTCATGGTGATTGTTACCACTGATAAGTAATTTGGTTGATATTTGTTGTTTCACCTGATTTTGATGTTATGAGATACTTTTTATAGTGATATATTTCATTGTTCTTCTTGGTTTCTTATATTTCTAAAATTGACTAATTGTATGAGTGAAATTTTTAGCAATTCATAGGTGATTCTGAATAAAGTTAAAAGTTGATCCTAAACAAATGTGAGAAAAATGTTTATATGATACTTAATTTGGATAATTAAAAGAAACTCAACTTGAAATATGAATATGATGATGCCTTATTTGTGCGCAGATTTGAAGCTATTTGGCATGTTCTTGTATGATATTAACGTTTTGATATGATGATCATGAACTTTTAAAGGCTCAGGTTGCTGTAGATAAAAAAAGAGCACGTAGAAAGATAATTGCTTGATAATTTTGACTACATAACAATTGACTTTAGATGAAGCTGCCACCGTTCTGAAAGGTCAAGGCCATTGATCAGAATCATAATTCGACATTTTAGGGTGAGAAACATCAAATTAAGATTCAACTAGCTAACCAAACTTGGATTATCTTTTATAAGTGTTTCATTAATCATGTTTTTAAAAGCACCCATTTCCAGCACACAAGCAATAATCATCATCATTAGCCTTATCTCAACAATTTTGGTGTAGCATTATGAATCTTCATTTTTCATTCATTTCTGCTGAGTATTGGCGAATATGTTAAACTTATTCTTGATGATTCATTTTGAACAATTTATATCTATCTAACTTTAAGGCCATTTTTTTTCCTTCTTAATCCTCTAATGTGAATTTGATCAACTTATATATCTTTTAACCCTTTGTATTACATGTTCAACCAGAGCAAATATATTTTTAATATTCTTATGTTTAACAAATATCATTCCAGCCTTTCCTTTAGTATGCCATCCCTTAAATCATCTTTTCTTGTTTTGCCACACATCCATCTAAACATTCAATTTCTTTTTTAAATTCTTTTGTGCAACAACAGATTCAATATATTTAAGCCCATCACATTTATAGATCAACTTATCTTTCAATAATATTGAATGATAATTATTAACATTATACATGCTAAACTTGTAGATCATATATTCAAGTTCTATTGTACTTATTCTAAGGCCTCTATCTTTTAAACATTTCGGTCACTATTCTAATTTTGCATTTATTTCAATGGATGTCTCACTAATTAGAACTATATTAATTGCAGAAAACATAGATCAAAGCACTTTACAAAAAATTATAGAACTATATTTACTTCCCTATTTGCTCTTTAATCGTTTAACACTAGCTTAGCTGTTAGGATTCATTGAAAAGATTTGTTATCCAAATTGCTGCCTCTCATTTGGACCTAATGCCTTGGCTATATATATATATATTTCAGTTCTAAATCAATTTCACTTTTTAAGATAAATTTATAAAATGCCTTATTATATTGTTCATTATGCACTTTCAAAATATATTCTTCTATAGAACTCTCATTAAATAATTTCTCAAAGTAACACACTAACATGTTAATATTTCTTGATGGTTTCCTTTTGAACCAGGAATGTATTATCTTCACTTTGAAGGCATCTAATTTGATAGAAATCCCAAGAGTTATAACTAATCATCAATCCACTCATCAAAACCTACAGGTTTTTTTAATTCGTTGGTTTAGCTTATATCATTTGCATCACTTTTTTGGAAGTGATTGTGCTTTTAATTTTCCTATCCTTCTCTGAAGCCCTCCTGCCATTCATGTCAGGAATTGATCTTTAGTAGAATTTCATAGTAGCTTTCTTATTATTTGAAGTTGAACTTGCTCTACTTATTCACACATAACCCTGTTATGTTTTGTATTCTGTGCTCAAGTTGCTTATGTTTTTCCTGATTTGATGATGATCTCAATTTGGTTTGTTTTTTATGCGTAGTGTCTTGTACTAGTTATATTTCAAATTGTTCTTTTCTTCCGATGACTTCTTAATTGGATATTATTAAACCAATATTAGACTAGGGATTTACTGATGTCTTATGTGCTGTGCTGCTATGTGCTACATTGGAGCCATCATAGAGAAGACCTTATCTGAAGATAATGTTGGTGCAAATAAGAAATCACAAATCTTAATATTCCTATCATATATTACTATCATGATCTTAAGGCGCATTGGATAGAAACATTGCGGTAGTTAATTGTTATCTGAATTGATCGTTACAATGGGAAGGTCGTTTCTTTTTGGTTGGAATAGGTGAGGCATCACCATCATGTGATGATCTTCCAGAAGAATAAGTTTTTTTGGCCAACAGCATTCCTCTTTGAGATCAACTAGTATTGCTTTAAACTTTGCCTAACCAACTACTAATAGTCTTTTACTTCTTTATATACCTCATAACATTTTTTGTATATTTTCGTTATTTTTATTCCACTTTCTGGTTAGCAATTACTACTAATAGCTATTGTGGTCTTCCCAATTTATCTTCCGTATTGTGTTTTCATGAAGGTAGTTTAAATTGTGACTTAAATTCTTGATTAATTGTATTTGTAGGAGGCAAGTCTGATTTAAGATGATGTTTGTTTGTTAGCTTTTCATAGTCCTAATTTTGTTGTTGTTGTTGTGGTATATAGATTGATTTTGATTCTAGAAGAGGTTATTTCTTTCAGGATACTCGCCTGCCAAATTCCCTTTCACATGGAACCTCTGCAGACTCAGTTCAGAAAGATTCTTGGCGTCTGGATGGGCCTCCAGACAAAAAGGATTGGAGAAGGATTGTTCCTGATGTTGAGAATAGCCGACGTTGGCGTGATGAGGAAAGAGAGACTGGTTCGCTTGTTAGGAGAGATCGTAAGAAAGAAAGTGACCGTGAAATTGATCACAGAAAAAATGACCGACGCTCTGAAAATGTTTCAGCAAGAGATTCTGTTGAATCTAGGAGTCTGCCCTCCTCTGACCGATGGAATGATGTTGCAGGTCGTAGCACTGGCCTTGAGATCCGGCGTGATAGTAAATGGTCATCAAGATGGGGGCCAGAGGAGAAGGACTCGCGTACTGAGAGAAAAATGGACGCTGACAAGGAGGACCAAATTGCTGAAAAGCAAACGTTTCTCGGTAGTAGCCGCCCATCTGAATCTGAAACCCGCGACAAATGGAGGCCACGCCATCGCATGGAGGTTCATTCTGGTGCATCTACAGTTTATCGTGCTGCTCCAGGATTTGGTTTGGATAGAGGGCGGTCAGAAGCTTCGCAAGTTGGATTTGCTCTTGGAAGGGGCAGGGGAAGCCTTCTGGGAGGTTTGTCTCAGCACAGGACATCTTCAGCTGGCCCCATTGGTGCTGTGCCTTTAAGTAGGAGTTATGTTGAACAAGGGAGATCTGGTTTATTTGCCGAGATGTTTCGCTACCCAAGGGGTAAACTTCTCGACATTTATAGGAAGCAGAAGATGCTACCAGATTTTGAAATTGCTCCTGATGGTTTTGATACTCCTGTAACACAAACAAAGTCTATAGCACCGTTAGCCTTTGTCTCACCAGATGCTACTGAGGAGGTCAGTTGCAATCTCATATATGTGACTCAAGATAGCTAAATACTGCAAGGGTTTTTTTTTTTTATTACATTTTGACAATCATTCTTATAGTCTTAATACATGCTTCTTTTGTAAATGTTCTTTCTATTGGCAATGCTGCTTAGAGTGATGATGTAAACTAAGTTATTTTTGTTTGGTTTCTATAATTAGACATGTGTAGTTAAAGTTACACGTAAATGGTTCTCAGGCCCTTTTAGAAGACATATCAAAAGGAAAGTTCACTGGAAGTGAAGTCTCATACAGTGCAAGCAGAGAGCTGAAAGCGAGGACTGATAACAGTGAGATAGGTGAGTACTACTAACATGCACTATTTTCATAATTATTTAGTCATATGCTTATTGTCTTGTTTTGTTATTCTTAGATGCGAACTCTGAGGCTAAGTCATATGCTTTTCTTTCTGCTGCTGATGCTTCCACCAAAGATACTGGTATGGCATGTCCTGTTCACATTTTATGCTTACCGAGACACCTTTTATGTTAAGTATTGAGCTTTTTTTAAAAATTTCTTTCTATCGAATAGATTATGTTCCTGTGGCATCTGGAGTTAGTTTGAACACTTTATTTAGTGATACAAAAATCGATGATGGGACTTGCAAAGGTTCTGATCATCCTGTGATGGAGCATTATCAACTGGAGCCAAAGCAGGACTTCGGTGAGAAGGATGTTAAGGATGCTTTTTGTTTGCAGTATCCTTGCGAGGGTTCAATGATTGAAGGAACAATGGCAGCTGATGCTTATGATGTTAGTATTAAATTACCTGATGATTCAAGTTCTTTATTTGAGACTTCATTTACCGAGGAAACTCCAAGAAAGATGGGAGAGAAACATGAGAATAGTGAAGTGAGACATATGGAGATGACCTCTCATGAAGAATTGAGTTTTTTCTATCGGGATCCTCAAGGAGACATTCAGGGACCATTTTTGGGTGTTGATATAATTTCGTGGTTTGAGCAGGGTTTTTTTGGTTTGGATTTACCTGTTTGTTTAACAGATGCTGCAGAAGGTGCGCCATTCAGGCCATTAGGTGAAGTGATGCCGCACCTGAAGTTCAGGTTCAATTCCACTACGGAAGTTTATTCACGTGAGCTCTCTGATGCTCTGGATGTTGCAAATGATAAATTTGAGGTTATCGGCTCACTAGATTCTAATTTTGGTGACCAAAGATTGACAACAGCTGCAGCTGTCTCTGAATCAATGGTCGGTCATGAATTTCAACCTAGAATATTAGATTTAAGAGGCTACTTGGAACCTCCAACTGGGAGGACATTGGTTTCAGATCTCGAAACTTCTATCAATATTCCAGCTTCTGAAAGTCATACCCTTCATGATTTTCCAGGACATGATGCTGAAGGTTAGTTTTCTTATATATATATATATATATATATATATATATATATATATATATATATATATATATATGCATGTTTTCTGACTTTCTTTGATTTTTTATCACCAAGTGATGTTTTGATCTTTATCTTCTGCAGAAGTTCTATATACTGGAAGACGAATTAATGAAATTGAGAAATCTTTAGAGAAGGCAGTTAATGTTGACTCTGAGTTCTCTCGCTCTAATCTTGGCCACCAGTTTCTGGCAAGTGAAATTGGACAACCTCACACGACTAGTCATAAGAATCCAAGCGATAATGATATTAATCAACTTGGATTGCTATGGTCTGAGTTGGAAGGTTCACATTCTAGACATCCCATATCATCCACTGTGGCCGGTTTAGATGACCAAATCCACAATCTTAATCCTTCAGCTTTAGACTCCCTACTGTATGCACATAAACAGGACCAGTTTAATTCTTCTAGTAAGCAACCTTTTGCACATGATGCATGGCCTGGTGCTTCCATTCAAAGCAATAGGTCAAGTAAAATTCAAGATGGAATGGATGCTGCTCGTTTTCAGCATTTTGAAGATGAATTTAACCATCTTGGTCTTCAAGACCAGCTACTGCTTCATCAGTTTCAAAAACAGCAACTTCAGAAACATCTCCCTTCTCCTCATCAACACATGCATTTAGGCGAACCATTTGTGGTACCAGAGCAGGGTTCTCTGCACAACAGAGCTGGCAATCAGTCCATGCTTGATTTTGAGCATCTATTTAAGCTGCAGCTCCAAGAACAGCACCACCTTCAGCGTTTACACGAGCAGCAGCAACTGCAGCAACAACAGCAGCAATTGCAGCAGCAACAACAGCAGCAATTGCAACAGCAAAAACTTTATCAGCAAATGCATTTACTGAAGCAGCAGCAGCAACAAGAACAGCAACAACAGATGCTGATTGAACATCTGCTGCAGCGGCAAGCACATGATCCTCTTCTTCGGGATGGCTCCCTTGACCAAATCTTATTGCGACAGCACCTTTTGCGAGAGATAGAGCTTCAGCCTCAGCATATCCAGAGGAATCAGGATCTAGTGTTTGAGCAGCTTTTGCAAGCAAAACTTGGCCACAATCTTCACCATGAGCATCACAATGATTTGTTGGATGTCCTCTCTCATCAGAACCGTAGGCCTTGGCTTTCTATGGAAGAGCAAATACTTTTGAACCTTCAGGAGGAGGAGCTGCAGGCAAGGCGGTTATCTCTTGCTTCTAGGCAAAAACGAAGCATGGAAGAAGACAGACATGTTGGCGGTGTCTGGTCTGTGGATGAATCAGGTCAATTCGTGAGGACATCTGCTAGCAATCACCACCCTCATTTGAACAGACTTATTAACCAGACGGACTTCATTCAATCTCTACAGCAGCCTTCACCATTTGACCAAGCAAGCCTACCTGAGCAGAACCTCATGTTACATGAGCTCATGCAGCAGAATCCTTATGAAAGAAACACACATCCTTTTGATAGTTCAATTCATATTCCTCGCAACCCTTCCGAGCCAAATGCAGATGTTTTAAGTGCAATAGCTCGGTTGCAGGGGTTGGATATGACAGAAATCCCTGGTCACATGCAGGCAAGGCAGTTCCATCCTGTTAATAGTTCTCATGAACATCATATTTCAAATCAATTGTTTAGACCTCGTTTGGACGTGATGGATACCCAGTGGGTTGAATCAAATGAGCAGCGAGCTAATAACATGATTGAAGCACAGTTAAACCAGCTTCACTTTGAAGCCGAGAGGCAGAAGCGGGATATGAGAGGAAGTCTATTTAACATGGAATCAAACTCATGGGCAGCACTTGCTGGAAATGAGAACTCGAAGCATGGAATAGATGAATTTTTCCACCAGCAATTGGCTCTCCAACCTTCACAGCCTTTAGAGTTGGTTGATAATGCTGCTTCATCCTTCGAGGAAAGGGATGCCAACTGGTTTACAAACTCTTCCTTGGATAATTCGTTTAAGGTTACTGCAGAAAATGCTTCCTTACGTGATTCTTTTGCTGAGGGTTCCAATTTAAAGAAGTCGTTTATGCAGCAGGATGGAATGGTGCATTCAAGTGTGGAAATCGAAGCTGGTAACTATGATATTAGTGGAGAGTTGCCTTTAAGATCTAGATCTAACTTGTCCATTGAGCAGAACCAGTTCTTTCCTGAAGTAGATGAGATTGAGAAGGAACAAGCTGTGGATACTGTTATTAATGATTGTTCTGGTGATAGGGTTGATTTCTCAGATTTTAAGGATGGGAAGAGGTTGAAGCAACGTGGTGCAAGGGTTAAGCGCAGTACAAAGGTTAAGGCACCAAGCAATCCAGATCAAGCTGTTGGATCCCTTCCAGATGATCATGAGGTGAAAGGCAATCCGCCTATTAGACATACTTCATTGGGCAGCAATGGTACTTCTCTGGTTTCTACCCTTCTTTTCTGTCTTTTATTATTTTCATGCTCTAGTTATGTGATTTACCTCCTTTTATTCTTCAGCCGGAGGCTTGAACTTCTACAATTATGAAACGGGCACGGATAATGTTTATAGTGAAGGGACGTCCACCAGCAGGTACTTGTTTTTTTTCATGAGATATTTTTCGGCTTTGGAATTTTGGCGAGTTGGCATTTCCTCTTTCTTGTGAAGTAATGATCAACACTGAGATGAGCCTAAATAGAATGGAATTAATAATGGCAATAGTGCTGGAAGTTCAAGAGGTATCTGGATTTGGAATTTTTTTTTCTTATGAAGTAATGATGAATAAAACAGATAATACCTTAGCGTAGCAATGAAGGGTTGAATAAAGTTGATACCAAGTTGCTGGTATTATGCTAATGATGGTGTTCTATACAAAATTTTTTTTTAATAAACCTGTTGAATGCTACCTCTCATCTGTTTTGTTCTTACAATCCTTAAGGAAAATTTTGTATGGGATTCCGAATATTTCGAAGAAAAATTAGTTTGGATGGATTTTAAGATTATTAGTTTACATGATCAATTGAAATTTATATTAAACTCATCTCAAATTAAATTCAATAAATTTGATTTCTCGTTCTTTTTATCCAATCTTTCATTCAAATCTTTCCATTCTTGTAGTGCTTATATGGATATATTTTTTCTATGGTGGTTTAGATCGCTGAGAATTCTTGATAGAGGATCGGACAGTTCCTCTCTAACTTTATCAACTCAAGCTTCTCTGTCTGAATTTAACTCTGCCCCCAGCATGGAAGGAAAGAATCCGTCTGGTTTTCCATCTTCTGAAGGTATCTATAGGCTCAAAGCTTGTTCTGCTTTCCTCTCAAAAAATATTTAAACTCTGTTATTCAGAAGGAAATCAATCACTGACCTCCTCTTGTTTCTATAGCAACTGCTTCAGGCGTCCTAAAGGATCTGAGGTTCCGTAGGACCTCCTCCAACGACATTGATATCAGCGAGGCTTCCTTCATCGACATTATCAAAAGCTCCAAGAAACCTGCAGAATCTGAAACTCATCCCAGCGCTCACGATCTCTTGGAATCCGGACACGGAGCGAAGAGTGTAAAGAAGAAAGGCAAGAAGGGGAGGCAGATAGATCCCTCCCTCCTTGGATTCAAAGTCCACAGCAACCGCATCATGATGGGTGAGATTCAACGCCCTGATGATTGATTCATCTTTTTTTTTCACGATATATATCTATTGTAAATAAATGTCAAATTTTCTTCTTTTTTTTTTCGTTTCTATTTATTCTATGAACTGTTGCGGCTGTAAAGATGGGAGGGTTCAGTTTTCGTAATCACAAGAGCCCTTGCAATGAGTTCAATAAATGATTTTGATATATGAGTGTAAAGTGTATATACAGGATGTTTAGATTGCGCGACTTTATTACCATAACTGGTCAGTCTGAATTTTTTTTTTTTTTGACTATCTTGATTGGGAAAAGCTAGGGTTAGGATGAGTTTTATATTGTAATGTGAGTTTTGTTATTGATTAATTAATTATTTGTTGTACTAATTTCAATGGAAACTTAATGTCGTTGAACTCATTTTAATTAAATTCTCGTTAAGATACCTTGCCCAAATTTTCTCTCATTTTAATTAAGAGGTCTTAGATTTGAATCTTGTGAATAGGATGTACTTAATTGGTTTAAATGTTCTAAACAGTTAAGTATATGGTAATCAGGCATTAACTAGGATTCAAGCATTGCTCAATGTTTAATGTTTAATAGACAACATGTGATTCGAAATTTCAGTTATAACTTCTCCATAATTTCTACCCGATTTGGACGAGGAATGATCTCTGGTCCGTTGATTATTACATGTGGAGTTCGGGCACAGATAACAATCAATTTTATGATTGTGAATAATATAAGTACAGTGGTGATCAGGAACTATATTTTTCAGTTTCTCACCAGAATGACAGAATTTGCAGCTATATTTGATAAAGTGCTTGCCTTTAATATAATTTGTTGAGAAAAGGGCGAAGGAGAGTTCAGATCAGAGGAGAGACTGATGAAGGAGCAAGCTCTACAGCATGAAGAGAAACAATCAAGGTTTCAGGGCAGGTTTTAGGAAGAAATATGGTTAATTAAGGGGGAAATGCTGCTATTTGAAACCAGGAGGAGCCATCTGATAAATTTTCTGAATTATGAGAAGGAATTCTATAAATTTTCAGATTTGGTATGGATCTGAAGACTTTGATTGTAACAGCAGGAAACCATGGCGGATTAAGCTAGTGGTCTGGAACAGAAATGTTTCTTTGAGTTGACAGTGATGCAGGCATTGGATTCCCTTCAAGTATAGGTAATTGGACAGTGAGCTTTTTGCCTGGAAAAAGGTATCTGTCCATTTCTTTCTACAGTTTTTGGTCTCTTTCATTTTTTAGTTGCACTTTGTTCTTTTCTTAGTTGATAAAGAACTCAGCTCATATTGATATTTTGGTTGGGAAAATTATTATGTGCGGATGTTGAACGATGTTTCGAGATCAATTATAATGCACCACGTTAATCATATGCTAGGTATCATGGCTTGGTACTATTCGACACGGCTTGGTACCGTGGCTTGTTAACGCTAACGTGCATTCTGGTTGGTCTCCGGACGGCGTTCTGCGTTCGGTCTCCGCACAGAATAATTTCTCCTTGATTGAGAGGTTTTGACTATCACTGAAGATATTTTGAATTTGAATCTTACGTGTGTGTGTGTATATATATACTTAAATATCCAAATATACATAATGAAAGTGGGATTTAAGAAAATGCAGAGAACAAAAGCCTAATTTTTTTTATAAATTTCCGACATGTTGTTGTCGTTATCAAAATTATAGATTTAAAAGCACAACTTTAGTTTTGTTTAGGACAACTTTATTATTGCTTTCAAAAATATTTTTTTTAATTAAAAAATATTGTACTATTGCTTTTAAAAAAATAGAAATCTTAGCCAACAATTAAGCAAACCTATATTAAAATACTTAACTTTTGAGTATCTAATTTTCTTCTCTCTATTCTTTGTCGATGATTTGAATCAAATTGTGACCTTTCTCCCAATACTATGTTTATATTTTCTTAGGGAAAAGTTTGTGTGGTGATCTCTGATTACGAGAGGCCTCATCGTTACAGGATGTTCTCTTAATTTTAATAAATCAATTTTCTTTAGAACAAGTAAGATATTAAATTGTTTTTATTTGTAAATTCGGCCTACCTAATGCTTTACTCTAAATTTACAAGCAATGGTTTGTTCAATTTGTTTGGTTAGAACATTTGATATTATTTAATTAGAAATATTAAAAGATTAAAAAAAGGGAAAATGTCTATTTAATAATATGAAATTATTAAAAGAAATATTTTTTTCTCTTTTTCAGTTATTAAATCTATCATTTTAACTCTATTTTTTATTAAACTGTTTTTAACAAAATTTAAAAATTATAAGACCAATCAAATTTCACATATATCATAACTTAAAATTTGATAATATTTTTTTTATTTCATAATAAAAAAAATAAATTGAAATTATCGAACCAAATTTGATTTTAACATTTTTTAACAAAAAAGAGATTTAAAATATTGAGCAAAATTGCTATTTTTCAGTAATGTCTCATCTTTCAATAAAATTTGGACACGTCAAAGCGCATTAGCCATATCAGGAAAAAAGATTGATTAACTTTCTTTCCTGAAATAGTATAATAATATTTTTTTATCAACAAAAGTATTTTTGATTTTTCATTGGAAGCCTATTCTTATTTCCTCTTTTCTCAAACATTATTTCACAATTAAAGGAATCCTATTCTAATGAAATAAAATGCATCACAAATTCCCCTTATCTCATCAAAATTCGTGCTTATGTGACATTAAAGTGGAGATATTTTTTTATTTAATAATCATATTCAAAATTTATTTTTAATAATTACATTCATAATTTAATTTAATTTTAATCAAAGAATAACAAATAATTTAAATGAATTATATAGCGATTTGTATTGACATAAAATGTATTTTAAATGAATTATTATTTAGATTAACATGGGGGAAATAATGGCTAAAAAAATCTATTTAAATTAAGATAAATAATATTTTTTTTATTATTTTTTATAATAAAAGATAATTTTATTTTTTTAATGAGAATATATATCCAAATGGCTCTCAAATTTTATCTAATTTGATAATCTCTAATCATCCTTTTGGCAAATAATTTCTTCTAGAGCATTTCTCCTCCCCCTCTTATTCATGATCTTGCAAGTGTAGTTATTTTTTCTATGATTATGATCCAAATTTAGACTTCAAAGGAGATATACTTTCTAGTCTCATTTTGCTAATATAAAATAGGCTTTGATTTTGTTTGGGATAGCTTCTTTGCTGCTTTAGAGAGCAGTAAGAAAGTTATCTCAAACGAAATCTTATTATGCATAGCAGTTGATCATAAGCTTGAATCTATCAGTTAAAAGTTGTATTGATATATTCTAACATAAACTATTTTTAACCATGACTTAAAAATGGTCGATGTCTTTATCAAAAAAAAGGCCTTCATTGCTCCATCACATGCCCTCTGTCTTCCTGATATTGAAAGAACCACTTAAAAAGACTTTCCCTTTTTGGTGTTACTATCCTTAGGAGTTTAGGCTTCACTGACCACTTAACTTAGTGGATCAGACTCACTACTTTGGATACTTTGATCATAAACATTAGGCAAATAGTTATAACGTTAAGCAACTCAAAAAGCTGGAGGTTCTCTGTATACTTGGAGCTAAATCTTCTTGGGTTTCGTTTGGCACAGTTTTTTAAAGCTGTTTTTCAATATAAAATTTAATTATTTGTACTAAAAAACTATTTTAAGAAACAAAAAAAAAGCTGTCCCAAACAAACAAAGCCTTAGTTGCTGTCTATTCCACTGTGCTATTGTTTACCTGATGATTGTCCTTAATCCATTGGAGAAGGTCTTAATTGGATGCTCTTTGGTCCTTCTGGACTTGTGAGCTCTATCTTTTGAGCATGACCAAGATCAACCACAAACCTTTGCCATGGATTCTAATTTTGGGTTCATATTGGTTGAAATGCAATGCAGTTGTTACATTAATGACTCCACAACAACAACAATAATATCAAGTCTTAATCTCACTGAATGGAGAAATTATTCTGTAGAGTCTGGAGGGTAAGAATCATCTGAACATATGAGTATACACATTTGTACACAGTTTGTATCAAATTTTTATACACGTGTGTTCTGCATAGAATAATTTCTCCGCTATATTGATCGTCTTGACTACATGAATCTTTTTTCTGCATTGTGTTCGATTAACAGTCAAATTCTCATTTACACTAATAACTCTACTGCCCAAATATGTGTTTTTGGGCACGTATGTTGGTTAGTAGGTGTGGGTTGTGGTCTTCTATGAGTATCTTTAGGTCTCTTTGTCTATTTTTATTTGTTGATATATATATATATATATATATATATATATATATATATATATATATATATATATATATATATATATATATATATATATATATATATATATATATATATATATATATATATAGAGAGAGAGAGAGAGAGAGAGAGAGAGAGAGAGAGATACTGTCCGCTTGGAGATTTTAATTCAACAAAAAAGAAAAAAAAAATCACTATCGCAGAATAAGCCCTATTTGAAAATAAAAAAAATCAAATATTAGTAGTGATCGATATACTTATTCTCTTTATAATTTTCCCTCTAATTTTCTCTCTACCTTTCTTGAGAAATGGCTTCCTAAAACAAAAAAAATAAGGTCAAAATCCACATAGTTTCTCTCCACCTTTCTAGAGGAATCGTTCCCTAACCAAAAAATTAGTTCATAATTTTAAAGCCTAGTGCCATAAACTCATAGTAATTTAGACTTCAGCTTCATTTGGGACAGCTTTATTATTGTTTTCTAAAGCAAATTTTTAATACAAAAATTTCTTAAACAAAAACATTTTGAATTAAAAAGCTAATTCAAAAAACAATAAGAAAGCCATCCCAAATGAAGCCGAAAGCTATCTATTTTCCTTATATATATATATATATATTATATTCAGAGTATTTTTTCAGCTAAAATAAAAAAAGGTCTTATCTTTTTATGGCTATTGAAACAGTTACGTAGGTGATGAATCTGGCAAGAAAATTGCAGTCTTCTTCAACGAGCCTTTCTAATTTCAGACTCTGAATCATAGACTGATATATTAAAATCATGGAGCAAAACATCAACGAGCTTAAACAAAATCAAACGATCAGAATGTTTGAACAAAGTCCTCATTCTAACAAGCTCTAATATAATAACAAATATGCAATCAAATAATTTATGCTTTCTGGAAAGCTCAAGCCAATTCTAACAACAATCAAAAACAAAAAAATAGGCACTGAAACAGCAATCTCTCTATCTACAAACCAGATATATAGAAGCCATTAAGACAATTCCTTCCAAGACGACAATCACAAGTTGTCAATTTTTTTTTTTTAGATTAAAGGTTGATATTTAGAGAATCCCTGCTGATTAAGGAGAAGAATCATTCAATCAATTCTCTATCTTCCATCTCAAAATTTTAACTTGATTCGTCGGAATCATCCTTGCCTCCATGGCTCTGGTTCTGATTCCGCAATTGATCATCACTTCCTCCTCCTCTTCCCTGTCCCATCTGCAGATAAAACTGGCTCAAAGCATGAGGATTCAAAACTCCAATATGTCCATCTTGTGAAAGACCAAGTTCAAGACCAGGGATGTGATGGCCATGGCCGCTCAACAGCGAAGCGAAGCTCATTTGACCAATATTGGTTCCCGGAAGCTCCAATCCTGTGAGCCCAAAGCCGCCAATTGGCGGCACTGGTGATGGCGGCTGCGGCGGCCAGAGGCCGGCAGCCCAGTTGGGTCTTGTCGCGGTTGGAGGGTCGTGGAGTCTTGGATGGAGGCCAGCGGGAGTAGAAGGTACGGGAATGGAAGAAGCGGCGGCGGCGGCGGCCAGGGCTGAGGCTGGGATAGTTCCAGTACCAGTGGCGGCGATGATGGAAGGTTCGGCTTGCTGAAGAAGCCATTGAATGGTTTCTCCGTCAGATTTGTTGCCGAGCTCACGGGTGAGTTGGAAGATTCGTGCGGCGCAGAGCGCCGGCATGCGGATTCTCCGGCCGCGGCCGTCGACTTTGGTGTGCCGGTCCTTGTTCGAGCTTCTTTTGGGCGCAAGTTGCTTCCTTTGGTCGTCTTTCTCAACTGAAAAAGGAGACTCTCGAACTTCATCTTGGTTCTGGTATGGTATGTTAGAAGAATCCATGAAAGAAGGTGAAGGTTACAGAAAGGTAGGATTTTGGGAGTTGAATGAAGAAGAAAAGAAGAAGATGACCAACTCCTGAGAACTTTTGTCGTTTCAGTTTTAACTGAACTGTTCTCTATTTCAGAAGCAAAATAAGAGAAGTGGATAGGGATGGATAATGGCTATTGAATTGAATTGGGAAAAGGGGATTGGGATTTGAGAAGAAGAGGGAGAAGAGAGGAGGAAGGGAACAGTGAAGCATGAGAGGGACAGGGCATAGATTTGGTTTTATCCTCTGTATCGAGTTAGACAGAAGAAGACTGTCTGTATACTGCGCTCAATTTTAACCTCCTGATATCATTCTTCTCCATTTATTTTTTTTATTTATTTCTTCCCAAAATGTATTGGTTTTCTTCTCCAATTTAACAAAGTGAACAATCAATCAAGAATCACTTGCAAGGGACTCCAAAGCTCCAGGTGGCAAGCTTCCATAGCTCCAAATGAAATGAAGAAAGGCTTTTGAAATTAGAGAGGAGAAGGGGAGAAAAGAGGAGAAAAGTGAGCAAGGAAGTTGGCAATGGATGGATTCTAATCCTTCTTTTACTTTTGATGATTACTTGCTTTAGCGGTCTTTACTGGTATCTATCTGATTGGGCTCTATGTGAGTAGAAATTATTACTTGAGGTGTCTAGACTTTATATCCGAATTCCAATCAAATGATAGCATATGGCTAATACATATTATGTATTAGATGTAAATTGGCTGGTTCACATTATGTACTAGCTATGTATTGGTATGCACTAGGTATATATTGGTATATACTAGACGTATATTTGTTGTATATTACTGTGTACTAGTTGTGTATTATAGTACACATTATGTACTAACCAATATACAACTAATACACATCAATACACAACTAATATATAGTATGTATCAGCCACATGTCATCATTTGTTGGAGTCTGGGCGTAGCTCTCCATCCGAACTCTGCATGTAATAATTTCTCCAATGTGAGACAATAGTAAGCGGGGTTGTGTTTGGAACTTAGCTTATAAGGAAGAGTTGGGAGTGATTTCATAAAATTTTATGACCTTAGTGTAAATTTTTAGATGAATTTGAAACAGCGTTAGAAAGTGATTTAATAAAATCGAGTGGGTTTAATCTAGCGAAGGAGATGAATTATTCTTTTCCTAGACTAAGTTGTTTATCTCTTATGAATCAAATGAGAAAGGGCACATTTTTAAAATATGTATGATTACAAACTTAATTATGTAATTAAGTATAGTAAAAAAAATTTAAAAGTAGGCAAAATCATTAAATGGGCGATTGGTTGCTGACTCAGTCATATGTAATTGTAGCAAGTCACCAGTTAAATGAATGACTTGCTGCAGCAACACATAATTTATTTTTTTAATCATATCTACTTTTTAAAATTTGCCCCAAAAATAAAAGAAGAGGTGCATCATTTTCTTCGCTAAAACTAATTTATATGAGCCTAAGTCAAAAATACATAATAATTTTTTGAAGTTTAGTAGGGATGATCCTCGAAGCCTCTTATAATGGGATGATAGTTAGCCACATGACCTAACCACCGCTTTTCTATAGCCATTTTAGCTCCTAGTTATCAGATATTGCAAACATCCATCAAGGCCTTTCTCTAGATCTTATGCTTTCAATTTGTAGTAATTTTATATATGTTGATGAATATAAATACAAATCATGTTCCTTTCTGATGTTGTAGGCTCTAGTTAAATGTCAAAAATAAAAGATAGATGCAATTCTTCCAATTAATTATGAGCAGTAACATAATTGCTCAAATAGGATGTCTAACTCTGGAGTTTGGACTCCCTACTTCGAACCTCTTAATAATATATATTCTTGTTTGAAATGCAAAATATTGGCTATTATGAGTCCATTCATCTTGGTTCATTTAACCTTTAAGATTGCAAGTGAATCATGCTTCTTATTTCTTATACAAAAATCAAGAATAAGGCTGATTAAATTGCAATCATAAATTATAGACAATCATTAGGTGTTTTTTTTCCTATTCTTTTGTCATTTGGCATTGTGATTGATTTCTAATCATAGTGATAGAGGATTGATTTCTTAAAATTTTCAACCATGAAATTATTTCATTCATTACTTTAGAAGGAAAAAGACATCCTTCTCCAAAGTTTAATTATTTATGAGTACTCTATGCAAAAAAAAATAAAAAAAATTGTCTTCATAATTATACTCACCTTGGAATGATGCTTTTGCCTATAAGGTCACATTTTCTTTTAATGATTGGTAATTGGTTTGTTCATTCAAGGCATAAAATTAAGTTGGGATCTAAAGCAATACTTAGGTTTTGTTTGGACAGTTTTCTTAATGCTTTCTAAAGCAATTTTTTAGTATAAATTTTTTTTAACACTAAAAAGCTGCTTTGCTTTAGAAAGTAGCCAAAGCACTGTCCCAAACGAAGCCTTAGACCCACCTTCCATTATAGATTATTAATCCATCCATAGTAATAGTCTTGTCCATATTTAGCATGTGCATATACAAACATTTTTTTATATATTTTTTTAATTTTTTTGAATATCTTGTCATCTCTCTCAGATCCCAGATCTCATATTTGAGAAGAAAAATAAACCCTAATTCAGCTCATAGCGAAGTCAAAATTTTCGATTTCAAACATAGACTGACTCGCTTGAACTTAACTCGATTAGATAGTATTAACTATTAAGATACCATTAACAAGTCTTCACCCTCCCTATCAAATGGATTTCTCAATATCTCATTGCATCAATAGAAAAATGAGAGCAGACATTATTGATAGGTTTAGTTTGTGACAATTTTTTTATTGCTTTCTAAAACAATTTTTTAGTACAAAGTTATTTTAGAAAGTATTAAGAAAGCTGTCCCAAATGAGGCCATAATTTAATAATATATTTTTCTCTCTCTTAAACATCTCATTCAATTAGCTGTAGCTGATGGAGTTGATGATTATAATGGTGATAATGTATAGTGGAATGCGCATATATTGATTCTTGTTTTGGAGACACAAATCAATGCAGGAGTGGAGGCAGCATCATCACTGAAGCCATACAGAGATTAAAAAGTTTTTTTTCTTTCTTTTTGTTAATAAAATGTTTTTTTTTTAGCTCATTTGATTAGTTGTTAATTTAAAATATATAATAAAATTAAGTTTATGTGTTGATACGTCATCACAAAATTAGCTTGATCATGCACGAATCTCGAGGCAAAAGCTAGTTGGAGACTTCAAAAATTAAATCCGGGAGCATCCGAACTCCGATTTCAACGAGCTTACAGTCAAACTGAGCGTCTCGGAAATACGAACCCAACGACACCAAGATCGACTCAATCCGAGCCCAAATGAGTCCGAATAAAGGGTTCAAAGAGCTGTTGGAAGGTTCAAACCGCAATTTGTGTTACCAAACGGTCTCCGATTTTGACGAGCTTATACTTGAATCGAACGGCTCGACGAGACGAATCCAACGAGCCCAAGATCACTAAATTCCGACATCATTAAGGCCTCCAAATGGCCAACGAACGGTGCACGGCCATAGGATTCAATATCGACCGTCCATTTAACCACTCCCTATTCGCCCCTGATCTCACGCCTATTTACGGGCCATGCCACTCCAGAAAATCTATAAATAGAGCCCTCATTCTTCACAAGAGAGGATCTAAGCAAGAGAGAGAAGAAGAGAAGAGAAGGAAGAAGAGAAGGAAGGGGTTCCTCCTCGACAGCCGTCGGACCACCACAGAACCTCGCCAGACCACCGCCGGACCACCGCAGAAACTTCGCCGGACCACCACAGGAATCTCGTCGGACCATCGCCGGACCACCGCAGAACCTCGCCGGACCACCGCAGAACCTCGCCGGACCACCACCTTAAGGCCTGACGTCCAGTCCCTACCTTCTGCCGAAGACCCGACGACCTGTTCAAGGCCCGACACTCAGTCCTTACTTCCTGCCAAAGACCCGACGACTTGTTCAAGGCCCGACACTCAGTCCTTACTTCCTGCCAAAGACCCGACGACTTGTTCAAGACCCGACACTAAGTTCCTACATCCTGCTGAAGACCCGACGTCCCACTCAGGGCTCGACATTCAGTCCCTACGTCCTGCTGAGGACTCGACATCTTACTTAAGTAATTGATTGTAATCTGTTCACCCCTGGAGGTGATTCAGTCTTTTGTAACCAACTCAAAGTCTAGTGGAATCATTTTCAACTGGGCTAGGCCTCGTGGTTTTTACCTTTTTAAGGGTTTTCCACGTAAAAAATCTTGTGTTCTCTGTGTGTGAGCTAGTTATATGTACAACGTTAAGACGCAGAATTAAATCTCTATCGCCGCGTAATTTCTAGCCCGCAACATGTGTATAGTTATAAGCTAATTTAATTTATAAATTTATAAAATATTAAATTTATTATGCACAAATTCTCCTACTCTAATCTCTTAGCCTTAGTTTTCAAGGATGTTGATAGGAGGAATTTCAGTATTTGTCTCCATATCATCAAAATAATACTAATTAAATCTAAAATATCTGTTGTGTTGAATAATTACCACAAAAATATATTTTTTATTTGTTGATAGCTTTGGTTGGGATAACTTTTTTAATGTTTTTTAAAGTAGTTTTCTAGTACAGATATTTCTTTTTTCAAAAAATATTTGTACTAAAAAGCTACTTTATAAAACAATGTGAAAGCTGAAACTTAACGCTTCGTTTGGGACGTCTTTTTATTACTTCTCTGCTTTTAAGAATTGGTTGTGCTAGGAATATGTTTTTTACAACAGCTTTCAAAAAAGTGATTTTCCACACAGCAGTTTTACAATCACTTTTATAATAAGCTACAACCATCCCAAATAAATCTTAACATTTTGGAGATGGTTAACCAATGCAATGCTCACACAATGTGGGAACAATCTATAATTAATAATATTTATGGATGAAATTAAAGAAGAAAATAAGTTTATTATTATTATTATTATTATTATTATTATTATTATTATTATAAGGCAATTATAATTATTTTAATGATAATTCTGATTAATTATTTTGATAACCCAAACTTGTGCATTGATTGCGGCAAACTAAGGCTTCGTTTGGGACGGCTTTTTTTTTGTTTTCTAAAATGGAATTTTAATACAAAAATTTAAAAAAAATTGTATTAAACTTCGTTTTTGAAAGCAATAAAAAAGCCGTCCCAAACGCCTAAGGCTTCGTTTGGGACGCATTTCTTTCTACTTTTTACAGCTGCTTCCTATTACAAAAATTAAAATTTTTATGCTAGAAAGCCGCTTTAAGAAGCAGTAAGAAAGCCGTCCCAAAAGAAGCCTAAATCAAGAGTTATTTGTACTAGCCGACACCTTGGCTTTAATTTTCTTTCAAATTTGGCTATTTTTAGTTACATCGAATCAGCTTTAGCATAACATAATTAGGTTTAGGTTGCCGTGTTAAAACAGATTGATTAGTTTTTCTGATTTTCAGCAAATGTAAAGGCTTTGTTTGTAACAACTTTATTATTGTTTTTTAAATCGGTTTTTTAGTACAAAATTTTCTTGAACTAGAAATTTTGGTATTAAAAAACTACTTTAGAAAGTAGTAAAAAAGTCGTTCCAAACGAAGCCAAAATCTCTTTGTGGAGAAATGCTTCGATGTGGGGTGCAAAATAAATATGCTTGTTATGTAATTAAATTTCTTTCGGAGTGCACATTTGTGTGAGATGGCTTTTTTTTTCTACTTTTTAAAGCAGCTTTTCAGTACAAAAATTTTATACTAAAAAATTGTTTCTGAAAGCAATAAGTAAGCAGTCTCAAACAAAGCCTAAATTGGTCCTCATTAATCAGTCAATCATACAAATCCCAAAAATTGATGAGTTTAATCAATTACGGCTTTGTTTGGGGCATCATTCTTACTATTTTTTAAAGTAGTTTTTTCATTAAAAAAAAATTTGAACTAGAAATTTTTTATCAAAAAATTGTTTTAGAAAATAGTAAGAAAACAATCACAAATGAAACTAATGGTATAACTAATTTTCAACTAAAGATAGGACATTTTTGTAAATATATAGATAATCTGATGTTAGAAGAATAATATTTAATTAATTTCATGAAAATGATATGAGATATGTCATTATTATATTTGTGGAAAGAAAACAACATAAAGTTTTTTTTGGATTAATGGAATAAATTGTTGGATTGAGACATGCAATAATAATTTGTCTATTGAAAACAACATAAAATAAAAAGCATAATGTTTCTGAAATTATGAGCAATGGCAAAGCAATATATCAAATATTGATAAAAAGAAAAGTAAATAATATAAATTTGAATATTATATTTATATCGTCTTGAAATTGTGCAATTGTTGTAAAAAAGCTTTAGAAAACAGGAAGAAAGTTGTTCTAAAGGCTTCATTTATGATATCTTTTTTGTTACTTTCTAAAGCAACTTTTTAGTACAAAAAAATTTTGTACTAGATAGTCGTTTTAAAAAGCAGTAAGAAAATTGTCACAAACGAAACCTAAATTCTTTGGTCTTCATGAATTGTAATTTGTTCGAATGTGTTCGACCCAAGTGCACCCATTCGAAGTGAATGTATTCCATAGGTGAGATATGAGATGCAATGCTAGACAAAAAAAAATCAGATGTGATTTGTAGCCGTTGGATTATTTATTGAGATTTGTGCTAGATTAAGATAGTAAGTCAATGTGGCAAAATTCTTAAACTATTTGTTGTAATGATTCCCCATCAATTATCATTTCTCACTTTGGCTTGTGGCTCTCTTAGTTTGCTATCATTATAAAACTTATTCCATGCAGCATCCGAACGGAAAGAATCGTCTGAATATGTGAGTGTACACATTATGTACATATTTGTACACAGTGTAAATCAAATCAATGTACAAACTGTATACATATAATATGTACACTCACAGTCCGAACGTTTCTTATGCTGCACATAATAACTTCTTTCTTAAATGAAACCTTAATTTTCTCTCTTTATTACATTTCCTGAGAATGAAGGAGCTAGCTGGTTTCTATGACAATGTGAGTGCATTTAGTTCAATTTTCACAACCAAGCAACCACCAGCCAACAAATTTGAATGCATATCCAACACCAAAGAAATATATAACATAATAAAAAATAATATCAGAAGATCTTATCATAGATTATATTCATTATAAAAAATATCAATCCCTCAGTCAACCCTATACCTTTATTCATTCCAGCTAACACATTTTCCTCAAGAAATGGTCCACAGCCTGATGTGAATGTAATCTATTTGGTCCCTATCATATTTGCTTATTTTTCAAGCCAAGTACTTCAATTTTATAGCCAATTTAAAGTTTATTTGGAACAAATTTTTTATTGATTTTTAAAACAATTTTCTAATATATTTAAAAATAAATTTATATTAAAAATTACTTTAAAAACAGTTAGAAAGCTATCTCAAACGACTCAACTTTTGCCTTGTTCTTCTTAGAATAATGTTGCACAAAAGTTTTTTTTTTAAAATTTTTTAATTATTATATTTTTATTAAAAAAAACCATTTTCATACTAATTCTTGGTAATATATTTTGAACACCATTTTAAGTTAAATTTATTAATTACTATCATTCTAATTAATATAAGATCTTTAATTTTAGTGATTTGCAATAAATTCTCAATATATTGGTAATAAATGATATTAATTATTATTGCTGTCAATAATATATTATCTTATTTAATTAGTAAAGATCTTTAATTTTAGTAACATACTTTTTTTTTTTTTGATATTTATCAACTAAGGCAAACTCATACACTCAACACATATGAAGGCTTTAAACCCAAAGCCTCGATCTTGGTTGGAAGCTAAAGTTCCTAACCAACAGATCAAGATGAGTTGCGTAACATGCTTTATGATTTATTACTGATTTACTCCCCCCCCCCCCCAAATGAACGAGAAATTATTCTGTGTGGAAACCGGACGCAGAACACCGTCCGGAGACCAACCAAAATGAGCCACATTAGTAGTACCGAGCCGCTGTACTGAGAAAGGGGTGACTTGACACATTCTGGTTGGTCTCCAGATGACGTTCGACGTCCTCAAAGAATAATTTTTGCCAATGAACAAAGATTCAAACAAAATAATATTTTTTACTTATCCTTCTCTTAGCTTTCCTCTCAGTTGTTTCTTATCAATAACAAAATGAAATAATAGAATTGAAAGAAAAAGTAATAGGCAGAAGAAAAAGATCACATCTTGATCTCATTTTTGTTCACCAATGTCCTTCTCAGCCTTCCACCTTATTCCCACCTAATACCTCCTATTTTAAAAAAATAAATAAATAAATAAATAAATTTATTCTTCCTATTTTAAAAAAAGGTGAGCTATATAATTAATTATAATTACTTAATTACCTTCACGTAAGCACGTTGAGCAGCTCTAGCTCTGTGCATCTTCATCTTCTCCCTCACAAACCTTTCATATATAAAAGAAGCTCCTCTGAATTGTGGAAGAACAAGCCAGGCCACCAGCAAAAGCTTTATCTTATACCATATTGGAATCCTTCAAAAAACAAAAAATCCATCTTAATTATTTTCTAATCATGAAATTTACCCAAAATGTTAAGAAAGATTAGTATAATTTAAGTATAATTAAGATATTAATGAAATATTACCAGTATAAAATAGGTGCTGCTATCATCTCCATGAGAGTGATGAAGGAATAGATGATCCAATAAGCTAACCATTGCTCATCATCAAGCTTCGACGTGCTCTCTATTGCTTGAACAGAAGCGTATCTTTCAATCCAATTCAATTCAATAACCATTAATAATAAAGAAAAATTTAATGAAAATATTTAATCAAAATGTAATATTATTATTTATATTTTTGAATTTGCTAATATAAAAACTTATTAATTACTTTCGTCTCAAATTAAGATTTGGATTGGGATGACTTTCTTATTGCTTCTTAAAACAGCTTTTTAGCATAAAAATTTTAATTTTTAAACTAAAAAGTTGTTTTAAGAAGCAATAAAAAAGCCATCCCAAATGAAACCTAAGGCTTGGTTGATACGGCTTTCTCATTGCGTCTAAGGTTTCATTTGAGACGTTTTTTTGTGCTTCTTAAAGCAGCATTTTAGTACAAAATTAAAATTTTTGTACTAAGAACTGCTCTAAGAAGTAGAAAAAAAGCCGTCCAAAACGAAGCCTCAATCTAAAAGTTCTAAAATCATTATAATATGATATATTAATAATAATAGATACATTTAAAAATTGTATTGATTGAATTCTAATTATATTATTATCACTAATCAACTAAATAAATATATAGTTTTAGAGAGGGAGAGAGAGAAGAGAGATGAACTTACAAGGGGTAAAGGAGCATGAGGGCTGGCCTGCATATATGAATTGAGAAAATGATTTTAAATAATAATAATAAATGAAAAAGAGGAGAGAGAAAGAGAGAAATATAAGAAATTATACCCAGCGAGAGAGATGAGATGAGAGAGCAAAGTCCAGAAGAGGTCCATTGTGAAGAACTGGAGATTGAGACCTGGAAATTCAGAATTGATCTCTCTATGGCTCACAGAATGAAGAATTTTATCCTTTTAATGGAAGATGAGATAGAAAAAGAGAAAGAGAGAGAAATCTTTATTTATTTTACTAGAAAGAGAGAGAGAGAGAGAGAGAGAGAGAGAGAGAGAGAGAGAGAGAGGGTGGCAACAAGGGAGAGAGAATCGGATTCTTAGCTTCTATGTGGCCGCCTGGCATCGACTAGTTCACCAGGCCAATTAAGAGAGAGAAAAATTGGTAATATTAACAATTATTTTGAATTAACAAATATCTTTATTTGCAATAGGTGTTCTAATGCCTCGCATGACCAAATTCGTTATAATTTTATGTATTAATTTGTATGGGTAATTACATACTATAAAAGAATGATAGCATAATGATCATTTAAGTTTTGTTTGTGACATTTTTCTTATTGTTTTTTAAATTTGTTTTCTTAATTATAATAACTTTGTTTTATTTTTTCATCATCATTTACAAGGGATTTTGAGGTTACAAGATTTCGTTTGAGACAACTTACTATTTTCTAAAGCTGTTTTTTAATAAAAAAAATTTCTTGACTATAAATTTTTATATTAAAAATCTGCTTTAGAAAACCAGAAGAAAGCTATCGCAAACGAAACTTAAGTATTTAACGTACTTTGCAAGCGTAAAAGATAATAGTACACTGAGAAAATTTAGTAGGAGATTGTTCACAGTAGGAGGTGCGATGTTGATGAAGGACAACGAGAATGATTGATGATAATGATGATGCATAGCAAATTGGTTATGGTGTGAGACACCGATCATATCTATAAAAGTTAGATGTCGTGCAATATCAATTCATATTTGGAGTTTAACATTGGCGAATGTAATTAATCGTATATATTTGATGGTATTGATTATAAAGTGCATGATGTTGATGATGTTGACATGATGATGATGATGATGATATTATGCATGGTTTACTTATACTATTTAAAAGACTAACTTTAATTTTAATCATCTTATATTTAGCACAATTAAATATTGCTTTGTCAACAAACAAAACTTGGAAGCGAGTTTTTCCTATTCCGTTAATAGTCAACTTCGCGGGCCATCATTTATGGCTCATTAAAACCTTAAGAGGCAAACATTGTTAGAAGGACTCCGGCCCGGCTCGTCTAACCCTTCTCTGTCCAGATACTGACACTATGGAGCCCATGCATCTTTATGTCTGTAATAATTACTCGTATAGAGGAATCATTACGCCGGACTTAGTGCTGTTCGAACACTAATAGAAATGTTCAAAATAATAATAATAGTAATAATAATATTATTATATATATTTTTTTATAGTGTGTATATAAATTTATACATACTATATATAAATTGTATACATAATATACACAAATTTGTACACACCGTATATACAATCATAAAATTTATACATATTATGTATAATTGTACATAATGTGTAGGGGTGGAATCAGTCATAATTTTTAAGGGGAGGCGAACTTATAAGTAACTGTTGAAAGATATGTCGGGAGTCCAAGAAGGCTGCGTCCCTTGACGGGATTCGACTTGACAGTATGTACAAATTTATATACATTATGTACAATAACAAATATCACATTTTTATTGAAGTTCGAACGTAACTCTACGCCCAAATTATGTACTTAATAATTTCTCGTATATTAGAGGAGGGAGGAGCAAGTATAATAGTACATCTATGAGCTCTGCCCTTATTATATAACTTTTATTTGGTCTGGTGAACGTACGTAGAGCTACGTTCGGCAGACACTAAGATTGCAAGCACAATACGAGAAATACCGAGCAATACCAACAATAACGAGAAATACCATTATGTGAAGATAAAATACCGAGTAATACCGAGTAAATACCGAGCAATACCGAGTAATCGCAAAAAATACCGAGTTTTTCTAGAAAAAACTCGGTATTTTTTGGGATTATTCGGTATTACTCGGTATTGATCTTCACAGAGCGGTATTTCTCGTTATTACCAAATAATACCTAACAATACCGACCAAATACTGAGCAAAAACTGAGTAACAATCTTCTGACCGAACGTAGAACTACGTCCGGTTAGAGGACGTAATAAAAGTTTCTTATTATTTTATATTATTTCAAAATAAATGTAATAAAATAATAATAATAATAATAA
This sequence comes from Dendrobium huoshanense, assembly GCA_016618105.1. Lineage (NCBI taxonomy): Eukaryota > Viridiplantae > Streptophyta > Magnoliopsida > Asparagales > Orchidaceae > Dendrobium > Dendrobium huoshanense. Next base: position 64,026,817 of record CM028358.1, on the reverse strand, counting down.
TAATAATTATTATTATTATTAAGATAAGTACCGAATACTTGGGATGGTCATCAAGTCGATGTAAATCCGCAGAATCGTCCACCAGCTCGTCAGCAGCATTAATATCTCGTCATGCAACCTCCATCCACCCTACTTCAATGCTCCTCTCTACTAATATCCCAGCTAAGCATTTCGTCGAACACATCACGTGTGAGCGCTGCTGAAAAAACCAGATGGCCGGCATCCACCGAGTAGCCTCTCTCCTTTTTCTCGTCATGTTCGTGGCCGTCGCGACGGCGACCGATGCGCCAACCGTAGACCAGCAGTGCGCGACGGAGGCGTCGAAGCTGACGGAGTGCTTGGGATATGCGAGCGGACAAGACAAGTCGCCGACGGGGAAGTGCTGCGGATCGGTGACGGATATAAAGGGGAAGGACCCAACTTGCCTTTGCCTCGTCATTCGCCAGGCCCATGGAGGCGGCGGCGGCTTTTCCGCTTTTCATCTCCGGCTAGATCGTCTACTTACTCTTCCTAAGGCTTGTGCTCTTGCCAACGCTAGCGTCAGCGACTGCCCTAGTAAGCTTATCTTCTTATTAATATACAATAATGAACAAAAAAGAAATCTTTTTTTTTTTTTTAATTGAGAATCAAGCGTAAAGCTTTAGTCACATTGCTGTTTAGTTGTCTGATAACTACTTGAATTTTATTTTAGGAAACACGATTCTTCACTTTTTTATTTTATTATTTCTTTTTAGTACTTTTTATGGTGTTTTCATATGAAGTTTTGGTGTTCTTATTATAATACATTAGTATCAGAGCATTGTTTCGAGTAGGATTGCCGTGAAATTTTCTATCAAAAAGTTCAATAGATAAAGAGTTTTCAGGTTTAAAGAACTATGATATATGATCTTTTGTATCAGAATAGGTTTGTAAAGAAGATGAAACATAAAAGGATCTATAAAAGATCTTTTAGTTATCCAAATATGTTTGGCAAAAGAGGCATTGACAGAGTTCATAGAAGAAATAACTAATTAGAGTCTGCTAATTATATAAAAAATTGAAGAACGTCATTTTAATGCATTGTTAGAGTTTACTAATTACATACTTGCTCTTGCAGAGCTTCTGAATTTACCTCCAAACTCACCGGACTATGCTATCTTCACCAATGCTTCTTATGGTAAAATCGTATAAGCGCTTTCCTTCCTCATAATTTATTGCAATAATTTCAACAAAAAAGAAAAAAAATTCATCAGCTGAAGAACTTTCTCACATTTTTTGTTGCAGCAAATTCCTCAACTACTCCATCTGCAACTACTGAATATCCATCTGAAGCAGCCATGAAGCTGAGCTGCAGTTCTTTTCTCATGATTGCCTTATCTGCTGTATTCTTTTTGTTCTTTCAAATAGGAGCTTGAAATCTTTCACTTATCTGTTTTTTTTTTTTTTCCTGCAAAATAACTCAAGAATGCTTGAGGTCAAACCTTTTAAATATATTCCTTTTAGATGGTTCAATGGAAAATTTATTTTAGATGTTCAGATATTCCTGTTTTGTTGTGTTTAGAGCATCTCCAACCGAAAACTCCATTTTCCACTCTAACATTCCGTAAAACATCAAAATGAGGTAGTTCATCTCCAATGGAACTCCATTTTTCTTTTTTTGCGTGCTTCTTTGCGAAGGTAACCATCTCTCCCCTATTTCGTGCGCTTCCTGCGAAGTTATGCAGTGTGCGAAATTGATTGTTTTTTTTGGTGTAGGTGAACATTCCAACGCCAATATTAGCGTTGCATTGTTCACCTACTGATTCTTGGCATAAGATTTGGAGTTCGAATGCAGAGATTTGCGAACGGCATATAATTGCATGCAATTCAGTTGGAGATGATCTTAAACAGGCATATTGGCTGCACAATTGAAGCTATTTGCATTTATGTGATTGAGGTTATAGTTTCTTAAAAGGATAATGGGATTCGATACCCTTCTTTGATAGCATTATGTGGTTTGTTCTTTCTCCTAGTCTTCTTAGTCTGATTACATATGAGCTATATATTTTACCTCATATTGGCCTGTAGGCTTGCAGTTTTTTGAAACTGAACAGATAAAATAGCTAGGAGGGATAGATTGATTTGAAAATGGAATGAACATTTAAAAGAATGAGCTGATTTATTGAAAGTAGTAAGACAATTGTCTCAATGAAGCTCTAATTAGTCCCATCAGCTCAAGAAATCTCAACTTGTAAGCATTTTGTAGGGATAGATTGACCTCTGTTGACACTGCGTTGACCTTTTGTTTTGACCGTCTTTTGAATTAGATATAGAGTGTTAGTAGATCGGTCAAATCATTATTCAAATTTCTATTAACATGCTGAAGATTGTAATGAGAAGTGTATTAGATTATCTCACTAAGGCTTCATTTGGTGTATACTTTTTAATTGCTTTTTAAAACACCGTTTAAAATGCTATTTTGGGCTTCGTTTGGGACGGCTTTCTTACTGCTTCTTGAAGCAGTTTTCTAGTACAAAAAATATAATTTTTATACTAAAAAGCTGCTTTGTGAAGCAGTAAGAAAGTCGTCCCAAAAGAAGCCTTAAAAAGCCTAAAGCTTTGATTGGGTTAGCTTTCTTATCTATTTTTAAAGCAGTTTTTTAGTACAAAAATTTCTAGTTCAAGAAATTTTTGTTTAAAAAAAAAAATATTTTAGAAAATAATAAAAAAACTATTCCAAATGAAGCCAAAGGGTTCATTTGGAATGACTGTAATTTTTGGTAAAATTGATTTTAAAATTACTATGAAGGAAATATTTTTTTTAAAAAAATTATTATAGAATAAAAATTGTGGTTGAGATCTGAAAAAAAAAGTAAAGCTATGTTAAATGAAACCTAAAATGTTATAAATATGTATCTAAAAACTCTTAAATCTATTTTAAAATGAGCGAAATAAAAATTATCTTTGTATTTTATTCATTTTAAAATTAATAAAAAGACTTTGAGTTTGATATTATTCAAGATCCATTGAAAGGAGTTGATGCTCACAATCTTAGTGAATTTCTTTTTTTTTAATAATATTTTTATCCTAAAATAATAAATTAAAAAATAAAAAAAGATGAGAAAAGCCAATTCATCAAGAATGGTTTAAATGTGATAATGATTATGGAATTAAAAGAGATTCAAGTTGAAGCCATATATATTATTAATACAAAATTTTAAATCTATTAATGAGAGACAACGCATTGATATTTCTATATTATTAAATTAATATCACTTTAATTCCATTTTTAAATTCTCATCCAAATATAAAAAGTCATGATAAAAATACTATTAATATTTTCCATTTTGATCAAATTTTAAATAAAAAGTAATATTAGAATATCTCAAGAAAATTCTACAGGATTTTTTTTCCTAATAAGAAATCAGCCATATATTATCTCGTAAGGTGAGTTGCGGTGGCAGTAAATCCGGTGCAACTAATTTCTCCGACGCTGAAGCTGAGATTCTCCGCCTAGGGTTTCGGCTGCCCCCCTTTGGATCGGCGAGTCGGCGATGGATCCCGACGCAGTAGCTCGGGCTTTCGTGGAGCACTACTACCGCACCTTCGACACAAATCGCGCGGGCCTGGCTGGTCTTTATCAGGACAGCTCGATGTTGTCTTTCGAGGGGGAGAAGATTCAGGGCGCCGCGGCGATCATCGCCAAACTTACCGGCCTTCAATTCCAGCAATGTCAACACAACATCTCCACCATTGATTGCCAGACCTCTGGACCTGCCGGCGGTGTGATCGTCTTTGTGAGTGGGTCTCTCCAGCTCGCCGGCGAGCCCCATGCACTCAAGTTTAGCCAGGTTTGGAATTACTTATATATTGGTTTGTTGTCTTGCATCGTATAATTATATCATCGATCTTGCAATGGATCTGAATTATTTTTGTTTTGAATTTTGTTGTTGTTGGATTGGGTGAGTAGTTTTTTTAGGTGGCGGGACGTTTGAATCTCACCTTATCTTTCTTTTTGTTTTAAATTCATAAGAGGTTGAAAAAGTTACGATGATCTAATTTATTTCATCTTACCGGCTGTAGTTTATGCTTGTGGCTTGCAGCCTTTTGGGGTTATTTATGGATTGGATTTTCCTTGTACTGATCAACAATGATTCTGATTGTCATGCTCCTTCAGTCCTTCCATTATTTGTTATATTGCCTATTCGCAATTTTTTTTTTCTTAATTTTTTTCTAGCTTTTTGCAAGCAGTCGCAAAGCAGTGGCACTTTGCACCATGTTTGGATGAAAAGCACTATTTTCAAGAGATTTGTCTCGAAAAGCTGCTTTCAGAATTTTTTTAATTGTTTCATATAGAAACAAAAATAGAAGATTTCTTATTTCTTTATCTCATTGAATAGGATCGAGATATTATTTATAGAGGATAGATTCATTTTATTACAATAAACCAAATCATCTAAAATAGAGAAGAAGTAAACATAAAGTAACAAGGTTCCATGCAAGAGTCCACTAAGAAGTACAATAGAAAAACTCATAAGACCCTCAATTCCTCTGCTTCTTTATTTAAATTTCAACGCTCCCTCTTAGTTTCGATGAGTTCTATTTATCATTCCTAACTTGGGTCTTAACTCTTAATTCATTCTAGAAATAACCTTGGTGAGAATCTATGTTGCACTGGTACACCTATTTATGAAGGCGTGCTATATCCAATACACCGATACACGGTACGTCTCTGATTCGACACCGATACATGTCGGATACAGCTTTGCCGTATCCAATTAAAATACTATTTAATTTCAAAAGGACACGTGTATCCGATACGTGTAACCATTGAAAAACAAAAAAAAAAATCCAAAAAAAGGAGCTGTCGTATTTACTTCCGCGGGTGCAAGTTTGGTTCTCTCATTTCTGAGATGGATTTGAGTCTCTTGATGATATGATAATATTAGAAATTGCTAATCTTTCACTTGATGAGCCTGAATTAGAAGCTATGATATTTATTGAAGATGATATAGAAGTTCAAAGACAAACCACTTAAGAAGCTAATCATATCATTCCTTCTATTGAATTGTTGAAACTTCATGTGCTAGACAATTTATGTTTTTGCTTTTTTGTTGTTGTACTAGACATTTAATGCTTGCTTTTATTTTGATATTATAAGCTACAATACTACAAATGATGTTACTTTCATTTTTTTTTTTGTAATTTCAAATATTATGCTTTCTTAATTTTTATGTATGATTTATAAATTATAATTTCGTGTCCACCGTACTCGTGTCCTATATTTTTAAGATTTGACATGTCTTGTATCCGTATTGTGTCGTATCCGCGTCGTTGTATCCGTATCGGTGCAACATAGGTGAGAATGTTTGCAATTTAGTGATGAGTTGGAGCACGTTGAATTGATAAGGTTCCATTTTCTATTTTTTCTTTAATGAAGTGTCAATTTATTTAAGCATATTTTATTCGATCATGATGCATATGATCACATGCTTGTTGTTTATCACAAAATTGTCTTACCGGGTTCTTCTCCTGAGATTAGCAATTCTCTTATGTGCTGCTTTACATATTGCTTTTACTAAACCAAGTGACTAAAATTTCCCACACAAAAATACAATACCCTAAACTGGACTTGTGATCCATAACTAAGCTGATAGGACTTGATGATCAAAACATCAAACAATAATATTAAAAAAAAAAGCAACAATTTACTCCAAATAGATCCAGAAATAACACAAAAAGAGCTGTTTTTACTAATTTCCAAGCAAATCAAGATAAGATACAAGTTGATTCACTGTTCGAGAGATGAATTGTCTCTCCTACAATTCCTAGCAGCTACTAGGAATCCAAAACCTCACAAAAATTATTGCAGAAATTCCAAAACATACATAAATACCCGAACCCACCATAATCTATCCCCTTAAACATCTTAAATCTCCTAATAAATTCCCCTTACATCTTTCCCAAAGAGTTTCCTCCTTTCTCAAAGAGTTTCCTCCCAAAGCATCTTTTCCAAAGGGCAGCTGGACTGCTGTTGCCAGCTATATCATAATCCCACACAACTTCATCAATAAACACCTCAATCTTCTTCTTTGAGTTTTTTTGAAGGAAAATTCTTTTCCTTAGAGTCATTTTTAAAGCACTTTAATATAAACTCCATGTCTTCCAATAAGTTTATGCATAAATTGATTGATTTCACTGACTAAAAAGTTAATATCAAGTCCAGCTAAAAAAAATATATATATCAAGTCCAGCGTGAAAAGGATAGCTTAGTCTGTAAACAAGTCTTTGATGCTGACCTTTATTCATCAAAGTATGATCTTTTTAACATTTAAATTCATGGGAGACTTTGATAGTTTACACCCCGACATTTATGTTTCCTTATGGAGATTCAAGACATATTTGTGTTGTGAGATTTGGATATCCTTTTGTGATCATTCCACCTCTATACCTTGGAAATTTAAGATTTTTTAGTGAAGAAGTCTCTTGAGTTTATTTATTTCTTCTGCAAAGTCTCGTTGAGAATAATGTCATTGATATAACATTCATGATTATATTTTTATGTTTAGGTGATCTTTTGACAAAGATAGTGTGATCCTCTTTATATTTTTATGTACCAATAATCCAATTGCTTGAATCTATTGAACCAAGCATGCGAGGATTGCTTTAATCTACATACTAACCTTTTACGTTTGTAGATATTGTTTGTTGTGATAGATGTCTGAAGGTTCGGAGGAATTTTTTTGTTGACTTCTTAACGATTTAGTTAGACGCAATAGATTAGAGTACCCTTAAGTTGTTCAATTATATTAAATGAGAAAATGTCTTGTTATAGTCAATTCCTCTTTATGATACCATCAATCCTATGTTTGATAGGGAAAATTCATTTTGCATCCACTAGTCACTTTTCAAGTGGTAGGTTGGTAATATCCCAAGTTTTGTTGTCTTCAAGAGCGTAAATGATGAGGACATCGTCAGAATTTTCGACGCCGGAGATCGACGGCCACGAGCATGACTTGTATTTTTTTCATTTTATGTAGTAGCGTATTTTATTTTGATGTTTTTCCGTTTTTGCCCTTATGAGCATTCAGTCGCTTATGTAGCTCGGAAGGGCATTTGTGTCTTTTCTAGTTTTTCATTTTGGTCTATTTATATGAGGCCTCATGTATTGTAATTTAGTTTTGATGAAATAAAATTTTACTACCATGTGTTCTCTTTGTGAGTTCAAGAAGATCTCTTGGTGAGTTCTTCGCCCTCCTCGATCTCTTAGTGAGTTCGCCAGAGAAGACTAGATCTCTTTGTGAGTTCTAGTTCGTGCTAATTCATCTTGTGGAAATTCAACGAGAAGACATTTGAGGTTAGTAAATTCGTGATTGCTCGAACCCCCTTGAAATTTTCCCTCTTCCTCCCCTTGCATTTGCTGCCTCCTAGCCCGGAGCTGCCCAAGCCACCGGCCACTTTGGCTGACCCCTCTAGCGGCCAGCCCACTCTCTAGGCTGTTGGCCACCAGCCCATTGCCTGACCCGTGCAGCCCCCCCCCCCCCCCCCCCCCCCCTCCTTTTATTTTTATTTCCTTTGCTGCTCCCCAACCTCACGGCTGACAGCCCAGCCGTGAGCTTCAGCCCCTCCCGTATATTTTTCCTACAGCCATGCCGTCGGCTGCTTCTTCTTTGCCCAAACCATGGAGTTTCAATTCCTAACGTCTTGATTAATTGCCTAATTATTAATCCACATTAAGGCTGGTAATTAATAAGCCATCAGAAATATTTGAAATTCGAATTCAATTTTTCCCTCTCATCTCAAATCAATTTGGTAAGTTACTTAAGCCCCAATTAAATCTGAAATTATAATTTCAGAATTTGATTAGGATTTAATTAATCAACCATGGGCCCCACTTAATGAATATTAATCTCCTCTACATGGCCGGCCACTCATAGAGCCCAATTTCTCTCTTCTATTTTTGCTGCTATCCAATTAATCCCTAATTTTCTCCTAAAATCGTTGGCCCCTCATGGGATTAATGTGAATTCTCAATTAATTTCCCTCCCACTTTTTCCAAGGGAAATTCAGATTGAGATTGCTCTTGGATCTGAAGCTCCACCTAACCCAGCCGTCCACCATCTCCTCTCTCCAACCCGTGACTCCTCCCTTCCCAGTGCTCGCGGCTAGTTTTTTCTCCCTCCAGTTATCCTCCATACTCAATCCCACCATGTGATCGACGAGCAAAGATCAAAGGGATGTTGGATCACCAGTGGACGACGCCATCCTCCACCACTCCGGCCACCTATCCAAGAACGACGATCCAAGGTTCCTTCTTCCTCGGAGCGACCTCGATTCTAATGTGGAGATTCTTCTTCCGCTAAAGCCTAATTTATTTGAGCGTATGGGCGCCAAAGGTGAAAGTTCTCTTTATTAATTCGTGGATTCTTGTTTATTGTCGTAGCGTACAAATTTTCTTTGCATTTTCTTGAATTGATTGGTTAATCGAATGTCGCTCTTCGTTGCCTAAGCGAGTTAAAACTAAGAATTCTAAGGTTCACTCTTTTATTACAAATGATAATTTTAATTTGGATTACTTTGTTCAAATGGCTCCCTATAATTTCCTAAAGTAACTCCATCGCATGTACGTTTTACATCAGTAAAGTTCCTCCAAAATGCAAATTTTCATTCAAATTGTCTTGTATATTGACTGTATGGCCTATGCTTTGCTTCAGCTTGCTGAAAAAAGCACAAAAGTTGCGGAAAAGGCCCTCATAAGATACAGTGTTGTAAACAGTGTGATTAGTGAATGATCTCTCACTTTAAGGCATTAGATTTATTAAAAATTTTATCAATTAGTTGGGCATCCATAGGACAATTTTCATTTGTTAGCTTTAGTGCCATCATATGATAATAAAATTGTGTATTTGAAGCTAACCTGCTTCTTCTGAAAGCTTCATAGAAATATTTGGTGAGGATCTACAAGCAGGAGTAATTTTTTTTTTTTTTTTTGTGATGACAATAATTGAAATGCTAAATTTAGAATGTTTGGGAAGATCTTACTACCTTTGTATACAAATAGTTGGGAGGATCAACTTTGTTATCATTATTTCTCTCATCAATCTCTCTCTCTCTCTCTCTCTCTCTCTCTCTCTCTCTCTCTCTCTCTCTCTCTCTCTCTCTTTTCTAATCATTAATACTCAGATCATGTTATTTTGGCATCTTAGAAACACAACACAGACAATTGCATGAACAAACCTCAGAAGTTATAATTTCATTGTGAGTTGACTGTTTTACATTAAATAATTTTCGTTACTCTGTTGCAGATGTTCCATTTGATCCCAACTCCACAAGGTAACTTCTATGTGCTGAATGATATTTTCAGGCTGAACTATGCTTGAAATCACTAAGAAAGCTGAAAGGTTGGTGGTTTTTGTCTGTTTGAAGTACTAAAAAACCTTATATACATTATGCTTCTGGGCTTTTGAACGAGGTTTTGGTTTTTTCACAAATTTTATGCTTTTATTTTTGGCTCCTCCTCAGGCCAATATATGGTGAAGTTTGTTCAGCATGTCCATTAAACTCTATGACAAATTTTCATTTGGATTTTCATTCTCTTTATTTGATTTTTTATCCCTCATTAAGTTTATTTCTAAAAGTCTTGAGAAATAGCCATATATGCTTTTTGTTTCTAATTATGAAGGAGAATTTGTTTGATTTGGTTTATCCGTTTATGGTCAATTTTAAATTATCAAATTTGAATAAACTCAAAATTAATTTTATTTAATATTATGTAAATATGCATGCATTATAGTATATAACTATATATTGTACATACATGCATAGTTTGGATCATATTTGAAATTTTGGTTCCAAATAAAGTGGGCTCAAAATTGTCTTGAATTTGAGTTTAGTCAATTTTGAAAGAAATTTCGAACAATATCAAAACTTTGCTCTTGTGATTATTCAATAGATTGATATGAACACCATATGTTGATTATTGATTAATGCCTTGAAGACCAAAGTCTTTTGGTTTACTTAGGATCCTCTGAGCTGCACTGTATCAGCATCAATAGTCTTGTTCAAGTTTTCAAGATTCTTGTTGTCCCCATCTCCATTAATTAGTTATTTTGTATTTAACTATTGTGTAAGAGAGTAGTCAAGGCTTTACCTTTGATGGGTCTTCTTGAGTAGCTCGAAGGTCCTCAAAGTGAGATTTTGTTGCTTTTTAGCTTGTGTCGGCACACCCAATATTGTCTTCCCTCTTCACACCACACGAAAGTCTAGACATACCTTAGAGTACATTGTGGTTGTTGGTTCTATGGCTTTGGTATGTTCCAGTCTGCCCATTTACCTAGGTGAATTGGGCATCGTTTGTATCTATTGAGCGAAGGAGCCTTTTTCTGTCTCATCCTTGCGGACCTCGACAAATATTAAGCCCCTTTAGGCTTTGTTTGTGACGGTTTACTTCTTAAAACAGCTTTTTAGTAAAAAATAAAAATATTTATACTAAAAAAAACTGTTTTAAGAAGTATAAAGAAAATCGTCTCAAAAGAAGCCTTAGTCTCACAACCTCCATCTACTATTCTCCTGGGTTAAATTCTTTTGCATGCCTTGTGCGATGTCACTTTGCATGACCCAGACTTGCCTTAAATTACTTTTTTGACTTTGTCCTCTATCATCCACAGAATTTCTCTCCTTTGGCCAACTAGCTCCCTTGGCTGTTGCCTGCTCCATTGTGTTCAAGCCATTGCAGAATCCAATTTGATGCTATTATCTAGGCGTGTAAACGAGCGGGTCGCTCGGCTCGTCGGTAAAAAACTGGCTCCAGCTCGAGTTGAATGCAAGAAATGAACTCTAGCCTAGCTCATCCTTTAACTCCTAGGCTCGTCCTTTAACTCGAGCTTGGTTGGAGCTCACTCAAGATGAACGATAGGCGAGCGCACTCAGAAGCCCGGGAGAAAGTTTAACGTGCTCAACGACAAGATAAAGTCCAAGGTTGTGAAAACTGGAACGGATAACAAACCAGAAGAGTGAGAGGTTCACAATTTGACCTGTCGAAGCGAGGTTAAACTGGATGATGTAATAAATACTATTTTTTTTTAAAATAAATGATCAAAATAATGATGCAATTATTGTAAATTATTTGATAAAACATTAATCAGAACACAAAAATATGAATACAAAAATATATACAAATAATTAAAAGATCTTTTCTAAAATAAAAATAAAAAAGAGATATAATCTATTAATTGTTCATAATATCATATTAAGTTAATCTTCAAACATAAATATACAAATACATCTAGAGTCATCTCCTAAATTTGAAGCATCAAAAGTTATATCCTTAAATTCTTTTTCATCAAAATATTCTCCTTCAAATGCATTAATATGTTCATTGCCAATTATTTCATGGTCATCTCTAACTTCATCTAGGACATTATAATCTACATAATATAAATATAAAATATTATATACATATATTGAACATATCTTTTTAAAGATATAATTTAATCCAATTGAGAACTTACTTTGAGTTTCTATTGAGAACTTACTTTGAGGTTCTTTAGTACGGTTATTATTTAGTTCTTCATCAATAGGAATGACATCTTCAACTTAAATTTCAATATCTAAATTATACAAAACAAGCATTGAAACTAGTTTTTCAGCAAGCACCCAAAAATCCACCCTTCTATACTTGTATAATTCAAAGGATCCTTTTTTTTTTTTTTTTGAAATCTATAAAATTAATATAAATCATCATAAAACATTTATGCATATTTATATACAAAAATATTTAAATATAGTCATACTTATGCCTCAAATTAAGGTTGTATCGAATAAATACAAGATCATTAAGCTTTTGATGCTCAAGATGATTTTGTCTGTTGGTATGAATTTGTTCAAATATATTTTAATTTCTTTCACATCTAGAAGATGAAGATGTTTGACTAAGAATTCTAGCAGTCAATTTTTGTAAATTTGGTGCACTTGATCCGAACGATTATTTGAACCGGTTGTTGGCTGTTTTGATTGCATCCCAACTCTAATGATAGAACGATTCAACCGGTTGAACCGGCCGATCTGGTCTGATTTTTAAACCCTTTGAGATAAACAAAAGCTTTTTTCTTAGAGAAGATAAACTCAGGATTTATTTTTTTACCGGAGCTAAACGTAGAATTGGAGAAGATTAATAGACTTTAATTTTCTGGGAGCAAGGTGCATTAAGTACCATTAAATGCAATCCTATCAGTTTTTTGGCAATTTTTTTATTAATAACACAAAGACTTATTTCGTTTTAGACATTTATTCCAAAAAATAATACAATATATTTGGTATAGAAATATTAAGGCAATATTTCTAATATGGCACAACAATCATCTCATTTCTATGAAGACATTTGCACAGAGATGAAAAATATGGAAAAAGAAAGAAAATTTTATTGAAAGAGAGATGAATCAAGCAGCATGTATGTGAATACCAATAGCAATTACAAGAATAGTAAGTATGCAAAAGAAGAGAATGCTATGAACAAGAATTGCAATTCCGCTTGTCGCCATGTTTCCGAACTCCATCACCCTCGCCCTCGCCGGCAACTGGAACAAAAGACCAGGGGACAACATGATGAAGAGTATCGTCGCAACGATCACCGGACCCCAATCAGTCGACGACATATCGTTCGATCGTCCGATTTCCTTCAAATCACCTCAATACTTATGTAGGAATAAATGAATTCCTCTCTTTTAATGTCTCATTGGCCTTTTAAGTAAGAGAGGGATGCAATTCTTAGAGGGCAAGTAAGAAAGAGAGAAGAGAAAGGGAAGTTTAGGGCCAAAGGTGGAGGAAATGGATTGCTTTTGAGTCAGTGATAACAAAGAAAAGGCATTGTTGAGCTTTATTTTATTTGCATTAATGGAGACAATAAAGAAGGATGTGATTTACTTTTAGTTATGGATTCCTTTCTTGAGATGGCATATACGATTACTTAAGGAGTAGGTAACCAAATTTTGAATGAATAACCTCATTTAGTATTATTGGAGAATAAGGCTAATAATTTTGTTCTAAACTCAAAGTTGTCTCATTAGAGGTTAAATTTGATTAATAAAAGTATTGAAATATCATCAAAAAAAAAAAAAAAAAAAAAAAAAAAAAAATCTTGATCGAGCATGAATCTTGAAGCAAAATCAAGTTTGAAAATTCAAAAATTAAATTGAAGGCCATTTAAACTCTAATTTCAACAAACTTACAGTCTAACTGAACGTCTTCGAAATACGAACCCATCGATATCAAATTTGACTCAATCTGAGCTCAAATGAGTCCAAATCAAAGACCCAAAGTGCATTTTGAAGGTTTAAACCATAATTTGGATTATCAAACAGTTTCCAAACGTGACATGCTTATAGTCGAATCGAGCGACTCGACAAGATGAATCCCATGTGACCAATATCGCTAAATTTTTTATATCATTAAGACATTTAAATGCCCAATAAACGGTCCAAGATCAAGGGGTTCAAATTGGCTGTACATTCAAACCACTCCCAATTTACTCTTGTTCTTCCTCCTATTGATTGACCATGCCACTTTAAAAAAATTATAAATATAATCTCAATCCTCATAGGAGGGCGGGCAAGGAAGTAAGAGAAGGAAGAAGAGAAACTTGAGTTCTCTTGCCGCCAAACTCCTCCTCGACTACAAGCGGACTTTCGTAGGACTTTTACCTAATGTCACTAACGCCCGTTGTTGGATTTCTACCCGACGTTGGACTTTCACCCGTCGACAGACTTTCGCCCTTTGCCAGACTTTCGCGGAGTCTACTTGACGCCAAACTTCTGCCCATCGTTAGATTTCTATATGACGTCGGACTTCCGTCCGTTGCCGGACTTTCGTCGAACTTCGAACCGTCGCCGGATTTCGCCCGTCGTTAGATTTCTTTCGGGCTTCTATCCGAAACCAGACTTCCGTCCATCGTCGAACTTTTACCCGACGTCGGACTTCCGACCTCCGTTGCTAGCCTAGTACGGTCCTTCTGACCTCCGTTGCCAGACAACAATCTTTCTGAACACAATTGTCCGCCAACTATGATCTTTCTAACCTCCGTTGCCAGGCAACTGCCTTTCCGACCTCGATCGCCCTTCGACTACGGTCCCTCCGACCACTGTCATCAGATTACAATCTTTTCGACCTCCGTCGCCCGCCGACTACGGTCTTGCCGACCATACAAATATGTCAATAGAGATTCTTTCAATTTCCATCATGAAATGCACTCTATATGATCTATATTTATTATATCAAGTCAAGACCTTCCCCAAGGAAGTGTCTCTTTGGTAATCGACTAAAAATACTAGTGGATTCATTCAAATTGGGACAAACCCCGTGGTTTTCCCCCCTTTTCAAGGGTTTTCACATAAAAAATCTAGTGTTATTTTTTCCTTCTATTTATGTACCAGATTTTCATATAAAACTAAGACGTTAAACTTTTATTTCTCTACCGCCGCGAATATTCTAGGACACAACAAGTATATAATTAGTAGTTAAAAAAATACTTTTAACAATGAAGAATGAGAGGGATTAGCGATGTAATTTGGTTGAGTGAAAGTCATTGACAAAATTAGTAACATGTAAATGTGGAGAAAGCCCTCCAAGAATTTAGTGTTTTCTGAGTAAATAAATAGTTTATTTATTTTATTTTTTTAGCTTCAATTTTAAAAATATTTCTTCAAAAATAGTTTTAATTTTAAAGATAAAACTATTTTTTATAAAATTGTCTTCCAAACAAATATCATTTTTCACTAATTATTTTTCTTACCAGAAAAATAGTCTAAACAGCTCGCCCAAACAAAGCCTTAACTATAATTTGGTCATTACTTTTTCTCTGCTTTCAATAATTTTTTATATTGAAAAGCTACTTTCGATAGCAGATTTCAAAAAAGCTACTTACACCATAACAACTGTATAACCATCTATACTACTATCTAAAAGTGGCTTGGGACTTCACCCATAGTAAATCTTGATCGTTCATTTATAAACATAAAATTAAATCTACACCATTCATTTATAACTCTTCATATTCTTTATTTTTAATTTCCTCCAAAAGAGGCTTGAGTTTCATATTAAATGTATTTCATTGAAGACTTTAAATGCATAACTGAAAAAGCCTTAAATTTTATTAATTAATTAATTACCACCTTCGTTCTCTTGAACTTCCAAAGTGTTTGCACTAAGTATCTCGCATTTCATGTTTTGGAAGATGAAGGAAACCGCCTATATTTGTGCCTTGGCTATTAAATCGTCGTTTCATTCCGCTACCAAATTATTTGAAACTATATTATTAATTTAATCTGCTCCATCCGTTTTTGCGCCTCTTTGCATTCCATTCTGCTCACCTCCTTTTATATATTCGCTTCCTCTTCTTCACCGAGACAGGTGAAATCGCTAAAAAGTTTAATTGCCTTCTTCTCCTCCTGTCGGATGGGAAGTTACGACAGAAGCTCTAGCTCATCTTCAAATCTATTCACACCCTCTTTTAGGCGTATTCGTTTCCCTACTTCGTGTGAAGAAGAGTTTTGGGAGGGTAGAGAAAACTTCTTCCTATGTTGTTCCTATTTGATCGATCGGAAGTCACGATGAGAGATCCCCATGATTTCAAGTCTCTTCATATCCATTACCTCTTCGTTCACCTATTTCACATGAAGAAGAGTTTTGGGCCCTTGACTACCAAATCGCTGTTGCTTCTCTTCAACTTCTATCCTCCTAAGTTTGGAAGAAACAAATTCATTTTAGAACTTCCAAGCATCCTGCATGCGGTAAGTTTTACAGGTTATATCTTCTTATTAAAAAACACTCAATTAATGCGTGCTTAGATAATTGTTTTATTGTCTCTATAATTGGCTTTCTCCCATATCGTTTCCTTTTATTTTGATGAGAAGGATTTTTCCTTATATTTTGACGAAAAAGAAGTAAACATAAATTAATTGTATTATCATTGTTATTATGATAATACAAATTCAATCACTCAAGATTGGGCATCTTCAAATTATTTTTAATAAATTTAATTACATGATTTTGAAATACTTGCATAGATATTAAATGATCTCTTAACCTCTATGATTATTTTTAAAATACTCAATTAAGTCGTCTTTAAGAGCTTATGTGATAAATCAAACATCTTTAGATATAATAATAGAGATAGAAATGTGATTAAGTGCACGTACAGATGTGATCAAGTGCACTTAAAAAGATATAGTAATAGAGATAGAAATGTGATTTTTTAAATTTTATTAAGTGCACATACAAATATTTTATTGTCTATTTCATTCGAATTCTTTAGTTCAAAGTTAATGTGAAAATTATAAGTGTTAGAATTCCTTTAGTAAGAATATTTTTATTTGAAAAATAGGATTAAAAGTTGTTCAAAAATTAATGATGATAAACTATTGGCTAAAAATAACCAATTTTAATTCTGATCAAAGATATCAAAGATTTTAGTTTCTTACTAAACTATAAAAATATATATTTTTTGTTAAATATAATTTTACATAATTCTAATTTTTTATTAATATGATCATTATTACAAATGTTTTTATTGATAAATTTATTTATTCATATAAATAAATAAATATAGTACTATAAATTATATTGTTTATTTTTATTTTTATTCACGTGAACTCAATGTTTAATTTGATGCTAAATACTTTGTCTTATTTGATATAGCACATTTGTTTCTTTTTTTGTTTTAGTTGAATTCACTTGACATTGTAGCTTATCATTTTATTTTGATATTTTAATTTCATATCTTAATGACTATAAAGTTTTATCTTCTAATTATTGTACATAAAATCTATGAGGCTTCCTACTCTTTGGTTGCATATTTTAGATGACTCCTTCCATTCTATTTTCTTGTGATTTCCTTCATTTTGAGGGAACTTTTTTCTTATGTGGCTTGGGACTTCACCCATAGTAAATCTTGATCGTTCATTTATAAACATAAAATTAAATCTACACCATTCATTTATAACTCTTCATATTCTTTATTTTTAATTTCCTCCAAAAGAAGCTTGAGTTTCATATTAAATGTATTTCATTGAAGACTTTAAATGCATATCTATACTACTATCTAAAAGTGGCTTGGGACTTTACCCATAGTAAATCTTGATCGTTCATTTATAAACATAAAATTAAATCTACACCATTCATTTATAACTCTTCATATTCTTTATTTTTAATTTCCTCCAAAAGAGGCTTGAGTTTCGTATTAAATGTATTTCATTGAAGACTTTAAATGCATAACTGAAAAAGCCTTAAATTTCATTAATTAATTAATTACCACCTTCGTTCTCTTGAACTTCCAAAGTGTTTGCACTAAGTATCTCGCATTTCATGTTTTGGAAGATGAAGAAAACCGCATATATTTGTGCCTTGGCTATCAAATCGCCGTTTCATTCCGCTACCAAATTATTTGAAACTATATTATTAATTTAATCTGCTCCATCCGTTTTTGCGCCTCTTTGCATTCCATTCTGCTCACCTCCTTTTATATATTCGCTTCCTCTTCTTCACCGAGACAGGTGAAATCGCTAAAAAGTAATCGCCTTCTTCTCCTCCTGTCGGATGGGAAGTTACGACAGAAGCTCTAGCTCATCTTCAAATCTATTCACACCCTCTTTTAGGCGTATTCGTTTCCCTACTTCGTGTGAAGAAGAGTTTTGGGAGGGTAGAGAAAACTTCTTCCTATGTTGTTCCTATTTGATCGATCGGAAGTCACGATGAGAGATCCCCATGATTTCAAGTCTCTTCATATCCTTTACCTCTTCGTTCACCTATTTCACATGAAGAAGAGTTTTGGGCCCTTGACTACCAAATCGCCGTTGCTTCTCTTCAACTTCTATCCTCCTAAGTTTGGAAGAAACAAATTCATTTTAGAACTTCCAAGCATCCTGCCTGCGGTAAGTTTTACAGGTTATATCTTCTTATTAAAAAACACTCAATTAATGCGTGCTTAGATAATTGTTTTATTGTCTCTATAATTGGCTTTCTCCCATATCGTTTCTTTTTATTTTGATGAGAAGGATTTTTCCTTAATATTTTGACGAAAAAGAAGTAAACATAAATTAATTGTATTATCATTGTTATTATGATAATACAAATTCAATCACTCAAGGTTGGGCATCTTCAAATTATTTTTAATAAATTTAATTACATGATTTTGAAATACTTGCATAGATATGAAATGATCTCTTAACCTCTATGATTATTTTTAAAATACTCAATTAAGTCGTCTTTAAGAGCTTATGTGATAAATCAAACATCTTTAGATATAATAATAGAGATAGAAATGTGATTAAGTGCACGTACAGATGTGATCAAGTGCACTTAAAAAGATATAGTAATAGAGATAGAAATGTGATTTTTTAAATTTTATTAAGTGCACATACAAATATTTTATTGTCTATTTCATTCGAATTCTTTAGTTCAAAGTTAATGTGAAAATTGTAAGTGTTAGAATTCCTTTAGTAAGAATATTTTTATTTGAAAAATAGGATTAAAAGTTGTTCAAAAATTAATGATGATAAACTATTGGCTAAAAATAACCAATTTTAATTCTGATCAAAGATATCAAAGATTTTAGTTTCTTACTAAACTATAAAAATATATATTTTTTGTTAAATATAATTTTACATAATTCTAATTTTTTATTAATATGATCATTATTACAAATGTTTTTATTGATAAATTTATTTATTCATATAAATAAATAAATATAGTACTATAAATTATAATGTTTATTTTTATTTTTATTCACGTGAACTCAATGTTTAATTTGATGCTAAATACTTTGGCTTATTTGATATAGCACATTTGTTTCTTTTTTTTGTTTTAGTTGAATTCACTTGACATTGTAGCTTATCATTTTATTTTGATATTTTAATTTCATATCTTAATGACTATAAAGTTTTATCTTCTAATTATTGTACATAAAATCTATGAGGCTTCCTACTCTTTGGTTGCATATTTTAGATGACTCCTTCCATTCTATTTTCTTGTGACTTCCTTCATTTTGAGGGAACTTTTTTCTTATGATTTGATTATATTTGTATCTTCAAAATCGAAAAAGTCATATATGGAGAAGTGTTAGCTCTTGGTACTGTTCTCTACTTGCGTTAGATTCCAATTAAGTGGTTAATAACATTAATATAGATAAAGTTTGGGAAGCAAGCATACCTCACACTCACCTTGCACATGAGAAGTTTGATTAGAACTTGATGGTTGTGAATGGTCATAAGATACATTTTTCCTGTGATAGCACTCATTTTCATCACAGAGGTGACAAATATAAAGCCTCAATTGCAAATGTAAGTTGATTTCTTCTTCTGCCTATTTATGCTATTGAGATTAAATTAACTCCTATAAAGTCTTTGTGCTGGTTTCTTCTGATTTGTTTTAATATTTAGTGATTCATTTATCTCAAATATTATTTATTTATTTGTCTATAGAACTGTTAAATCTTAAGAAATTCATTATCCATTGCAATCTCTTTCAAAGCATATTATTTTTTGTTGAACAATAAAATGAACGACTAATTTTACTTAGTTTATTTGATGGAAGTTGAAGTTCCCAAATAATGTTAATAAACAATGATGCAAGATTGAGAACAATCATGGATGTTTGTTGTGGAGTCTTAAGTTTTGTACGATTCGCAGGATCTTAGTGAGCTTGCTTTGGACCTAAATTCTCCCTCATGCATTTGTTTTTGCCTTTAAAATTATAAACAATACAGCTCTTATGATAATTTGTTATGCGAGGTGTAGTTCACTAAGTTCCAAATTTACTACGAATTATATCATATATAATATTTATTTGATGAGATTGTATTGAAGTTTCTATTGTTTGTAGTTCACAAAAATCATGCTTATTTGTTATTTCAGCTTAAAGACTTTTATATGAAGACGATGGTTAAAAGATAATAAGATAATATAAAAGTTTATTCTTTTTATTTTGAAACTTAATTTTATTTCATGTTATTTTTGCAATTTTCTTCATGTAGATTTGTTTTTTTTTTAAATCTATAGCTTTATTGTTTTATTTATTAATATTTTATTGTTTTGTTATTTATCAAGAATGAAAGAATTTTATCATATGAGATTCAGTTTTTGAAAATATGTAACATTTTAAATTCAATTCAAAACATATTTCCTTTTTAACAAAACTTTTTTTATTAAGTTATTTGTCAGTCAATGTAGATGAATGGATTAACAAAAAGAAATTAAATGCAAATAATTGATGGATAAAACAAAAATAAGTGCTTATGTTGTTCATTTTTTTTAATTGAGTAATAGTATTGTCATCCAAAACAACAAATGATAATTCTAATAAATGATGGACCATATATTTTTATTTAAAGGTTTCGTTGATAAATTTTGTTGATTCAAATTGAAAGATATTTGATGTGAAGATAAATTGATGGAATCATTAAAATTTAAGTATTATATATTTTTAATGACCTGACTCTATCAATTGATCCATATAATATTTTATTATGAACTTATTTTCATTTGGCCTATATAAAAATTTTATTTCCTTTTAGTGTGTTAGTTGTTGAATACTAATTAATTTCTCTTGATATTTTACTTTACTAATTAATCATCTTAATTTTCATATTTTCTTCATCTCTTTGATCAATAAAAGTTAAATCATTGTCACTTAATTTACCTCTTTCCTTATTACATACCACGAATTTGAATTTCAAAAAATTGTTTGTTTAAATCATTTTATGCTATAATTGGTTATTATAAGAGGGTACTGAGCTTGCTTGATGTATGTTTGTAATAGGACATACGAATATTTTAAAATATAAATAGGAAATGCAAATAAAATTGGATGATAATGACAATGCGCGCTTCTTGAACTTAACTTTCTTATGGATTCGACAATTGATTATGCATTCCTAAACTATAATTAATGTATATGAGGTTACATTTATACTTTGATTATATCATTGATGTGAAAATCAATCTACAAGTGGCTGGAGCTGTGTAGTTTAAAAATATCTTAATTGTTTTGCATATCGATCTTTTTAATTATTCAAATTTACTTCTTGTTTGATAATCAATTTATATTTTGAATTTTTTATTCAGAGATAGAGTGGACATTTATCTCACTTTGATTAATTTCTTGTTTTAAATTTTTTTTCTTCTTTTTTCTTGTTTTAGTTGCCTTAACTCTTAAGGATTAAAATGCTTTTCACGTTTAGAAATTGGCATGGATGATCAATCATAATTTTCATAATATGATAGTATACTTTTTAACATCTAAAAATATCCTAAAATAACGTATCAACTAAAAGTTTAAGAAAAATTTTCAAGTTATTCAATAATATGATATTTATTAAAATTAATTATAATGATAACTTTAATAATTTATAAAAAATTAATAAAATAAAAATTAAATAAAATTTTAAATTTTATTCACATTCACTTGGTTCACATGCTATCATATTATATAAATATTATTTTTTAGTTTTTATTAACGTGCACCATGTGCACGTGCATTTATACTAGTATTTACAAAAAGCTGTAACCATCCCAAATGAGCCGTCATTATCACTTCATTTAAACTATTAAATCAACACTTATAAAAATTTAACTAACTCCATACCATCCTCTTCCAAATAAAGAGAAAGATGGTGGTTAGCATCTTATCATGGTTACAATCCTCTCTGATGCAAGACAATTGTAATGGACGGCTCTGATCAAGTCAGATGTTCAAAAGAGAAGAAAAACTTAGGAAGAGAAAGATAATGACTGTTTTCTTTTTTATTTCTTCTTCAAAGAGCTCGAGCTATTTGATAAAACATAGGACGAGTCGAGCTCGAGCTTGGAGCTCAGCTCAAGCTTGAGCTCAAGCGCGGGATTCAGCTTGAGTTGGGTAAAATTTGAGCTCAACTCTACTCGTTTGCACCCCTACTCCAAGTCAATCCAAGTCAATCGTTAGCACTAGATTTTGGACTCTAAGCTCTACTTTTACCCATTCATTGCAATCAAATTCAACATATTTGATTAAATATTAAATATTATCTAAATTTATGCTCATCAATTATATATTTATATGAAAAGTATTTTTTTCTATATCAAAATCTTAAATGTTTGTGTTTTTAGTTATTATTTAATATTAAATTTTTTAAATATATTATTATAAGAATGCCTTTTTTTCTTAATAATGAACATGAAAGTGAAAATTGAACGAATAATTAATAAATATTTAATTTGTGTAAATTATTTTAAATTATAATAAGTAAAAAAAGATATAATTTATTATTATTTTTACATGATGTGAATTAAAAAATATTAAAATTGAATTAAGAAAAAACAAATCTTGACTTGTAAATCACTGCAACTTTCTTATTGATTATTACTCTAATTCCTTATAATTATTAATATGCCACTTTATTATACTTAATTCTTAATTTATATCCTTATATAAATTTTATTATAATAAATTTAAATTTATTTTTAGATTAGTGTAATAGAAATTCTTTTTATTTAATATTAATCTCAAATCAAAGTCAAATAATTTTAGGATCATCTTAATTAATAAAATGGGTGTTTCATAATTATAAATAAAATTTATAATATTCTTAATATTAATTTACTAAAAACATATTTTTATATTTTAATGCTACTTACATATTAAAATTATTCATAAATAAATATAAAAAATTAAATATAAGATATGCAGATAAAATAAATTTTTTTTAGAAGCCAATAAAATATTTAATGAGATATTAAAATATTTTTTTTTTCAGAAAATTGGATGTGGGAAAACAGAACAATTATTACGTCCTCCGACCGGACGCAGAGGAACGTCCGGTCGGAGGCCAAATCCCGCCAAAAAATGAGTTGTACCGAGCAAATACCGAACAATACCAAACAATAACGAGGAATACCATCATTTGAAGACCCAATACCGAGTTATACCTAGCTAAATCAAGAAATACCGAGTTATACAAAAGTTGTACCGAGTTTTTCCTAGAAAAACTCGGTTCAACTCGGTATTTCTCGGTACAGCTCGGTATAACTCGGTATTGATCTTCAAAGAGCGGTATTTCTCGTTAATATCAAATAATACATAGTTGTACCAAACAAATACCGTGTTTTTTGGCGGGATTTTGCCTTCAACCGGACGTTCCTCTACGTCCTTACACCAGACATAATAAAAGTTCGGAAAAACAAGAGGACTTCGCACGAATTTCCAAAAATCAATAGATTTATTTATTTTTGAATATATATAGATATATGAATGGTGGATCCCGTACGTGGAGGCCAACTAGATTATGCGAAGCCTCGACGCAGGCTGACCTGTCAAGCTCCAGCGACGCCATGTGGATCGCGACTTTGCCAGCGGCGAACTCCGGGGGGGCCCAGCCGGATCGTAAGAGGCGGAGGGTTTACGAGATCTATTGATTTTTGGAAATTCGTGCGAGATCCTATTGTTTCGCAGTCATCTAATTATCTGGGTAAAAATATTGTGATATCACTATAAAATTTTTTATGTATTCACATATCAAATATTTAAATCTTATATTTATTTATATATTATTTTATTATTTAAATTAAATTAAAAATATAAAAAATGTTTTTTAAATAAATTAATATTAATATGATTTTTAATATATTTATAGCTAAAACAAAATTTTTATGACATATATGACATTCCCTTTTATTAATTAGATGATCTTAAATTTTATTGTCTTTGATTTGAGATTAATAACAAATAAAAAGAATTTCTAGAAAGTAGGGAGGGAAAGACATTTACAAGACTAATGACATGTAAATGTCGAGAAAGCCCTTCAAGAAGAGCGAAATTATAACGCACAGTCAGCAGACGGTTCGGAGGTCAATCAGGACGCGCCACATCACCAATTTACTGTGTACCGTTGTGTCCGGAGGCCAATCCGATGATCAATATTGTTCACACTTAAAATTTTGTTTGGAATAATTTATGTTTTTCTATTAATTTTTTCAGGCAGTTTCAAAAATACTTCTTCAAAGACAACTTTTTATACATCAAAATTTGAAAAGTTGATGAAAATTTTGTCTTCAAAAAAAAAAAAAAAAAAATCAATTTTCACTTATCAGAAAAGCAGTCGAAATAGCTCATCCAAACAAAGCCTTAAACCTAAAGCTTTCAATCCAAAGTGAAAGCACTATTCACATCAAAAGTGCTATAGAGAAAAATATAAAAGATCTCATATTTTCCCATCCTCTTGGCCATATACAAATAGAATCATAAAAGTATCATCTTTTGGTCAAAAAGATATTTGATCATATCTCTTTCTCTTTGCTCGATAAGATTTTGTTTTGGATAACTTTCTTAATTTTTTTTTTTTCATTATTGCTATTTCGCTACTTCCAATAAATCTTCGTATTAAGAAGCTACTTTCTACAACAGATTTCAAAAAAGTTATTTTTATCACAACAACTGTACAATCATACCTACAAAAAATTACAACCGTCCCAAAGTAACTTTAACTATACTTCATTTTGAACTACTAAATGAACAATTTTAAAAATTGAACTATCTCCATACCATCCTCTTCAAAATAAAGTGAAAGAAGGTGGGTAGCATCTAATCATGGTTACAATCCTCTCTGATGCAAGACGATTGTAATGGACGGTTCTGATCAAGTCAGATGTTCAAGAATACTCATTAAATTTATGATTTTATTTTTACACATCTTCTTTATATTTATATATATATTTCATTATTATTCTACCCCAATCTATATAAGTTCAAGTGAGGAGGAAGATGGAATGATTCTTCATAGAAGTTTGGGGAAGGAGGATTATGCCCACTCTTTATTCGAATAAGGAAAAGAACATTCATCTTATCTGTTCCTGCTTGTTGACTAATACCACCCACTAACCAACAATTATTAAGAAAGAATCATGACTTAAACAACTTAAGTTGGAAAAGAACCACAAAGAAGAGAATATTTTCCACTAGAACGAGAAATTCTTCTGTGTGGATACCGAATGCTGTCCAGAGACCAAAAAGAATGCATGACGTCACCCTTTGGCTCGGTACTACGACTCGGTACTGCTCGGTACCACTCAGTTTCGCTCAATACCGCGGCTCCGTACCACTGGCATGACGCGTTCTGCGTCCAGTCTCCACAAAGAATAATTTCTCCGTAAGAACAACTTGCATATTCTTATAAATCTAAAAAATCTATACTGAGCTGATCCTTATCCAATACTCACTCTGATATCGTATGAGAATGATACGATTTCGAGTCTGTACAAAAATATATATACAATCCGGTCTACAAGCAAAGCTCTTGAGCTCCTATAAATAGAGGGCTAGGTTGAAGCTTTAGGCATTGAAAAACAATGGAAGCTAATCGTCTAAGGAAAGGGATGAAGGCAAAGCCTGGAATGTCCTTCTACAGAGCAACAAAGCCTTCTTCCATACCATATAGCAGCAATGTGAAGCCTCCTCCATCCTCTTCAATGGCTTCTCTCAGTTTGGTTGCAGAAGAGAAGATAGGCTTCATTCAAAATACTTTGCTGAATAAAAAGGCTTCTATGATGGCAAAGATGGAAGGAGGCGATCGAGCTGGTAATCAGATTAGTTCATTTGGCGGCGGCGGCGGCGGCGGTAATTTAAGCAGGGAGCTTGAGAGTGTGGATAGCAGAGCTGCAACATATATCTCTTATGTTCAGGCAAGATTCAGGATGGAGGAAATGGAGTATGATCAGAAGACTTATTAGTAATTAGTCATGGTAAGTATGTTGTGCTGTGTCTTGTATATTATTTAATCTATGTGGTAATAGATGAAGTGGGTTTTTATCAGATTAATTGTGTTATAAGTGAAGAACTGTTTGAGTGGGAATATAGTGGTGCTTAAGATTTATCTCTGAATTTAAGAACAAGTATAGAAAGACGGAGAATTTACATTAAGAAGCTTTAAGATATCGCTAAGATTTCATTTGACACGGCTTTCTTATTGCTTTTAAAGTGATTTTTTTATTTTTTGTACTAAAACATTGCTTTAAGAAGCATTAAGAAAATCATCTCAAACGAAGCCTTCTACTTCTATATTTATCTTTGAATATATGCATTAAAAGTAACAAAGCACATAACCAGGATTAGCAATTGCTTTCTATTAAATTACATGATATGCATAACTAAATACATAAAAAGTATGTATGAGTATAAATGATTGAGTCAAGCTCGAGTCACAGCTAACTCAACCTTGTCTTATCGGTAAAAAATTAGGCTCAACCCTGAGCCAAAGCTTGAGTCAAGCTCAAAAACTGAGAACAAACTTGGCTCATTTATTTATTGCCAACCCGAGCTCTCTCGAGAACTCAAAATTTTTTCTTTTAAAAAATCATTTAAAAATAATTAAAAATAAAAAATAAAAATCACATTTGAATGCCCAAAAGAAAGTAAATGATTGGTCACAATCATAAATTTCTGAACTTTATTAAATTTTGTGAGAAAAATTATGGTTTTTATCAGGTAGAATCTTTTAAAGAAGGTTCTTTTGTTGAAAGGAACTAAAGTAAACTTAGCAATAATATCTTTTTTCATTATGTTTTAGAAAATAGGATTTCCTACCAAAAATAAAAAAGGAGAAAAGGAAATGAAGATTACATCAATTAATAATCAAAAGTTGGAAGTTTTATGATTCATAAATGAAATTACATATCTAATTAATTGAACAAGTCAATAACTCTATTTATACCTTATTTTGGGTATTTAATGAGTCATTTTGAGAAGATCACGGTCTTTATAAAAGTGATTATGAAATTGTTATGAAAAGATAAATTTCTTGAAACTACTGTAGCAATCAACTTACTGGTACAATTTTCTCTACAAATAATTAAAAAGCAATGGTCAAACAAATATTATTGTTGCAATCTGAAAAGCAAAATAATAAGAAAACAGTTCCAAACAAAACCTACCGTCAATCTTGACGAGTTCAGATCCAAAACTGTCATCTTTGCAAACCCAGCATTTCACGAACTAAAATGAAATAATAGTGCAATCTTGGGTTCACTTCCCACATAATAAATGTAATACAAACATACAAAGCCAAGCATTTCAAAAAGTTGACTCAAACTTCATTTGAGACAACTTTCTTAGAGCATCTCCAACCGAACGCGAAATGTGCGTATGACGTCGTTCGGTCGCTTCAGCCGAATGTCAAATCTTCCGTCATTTACTTGCAGGCGAACAGTGCAACGTCAATATTAGCGTTGCACTGTTCACCTACGCTATTTTGCTCTCTCAACTGGAAAAACGCGCGAAAGGGAGAAGGATTGTTACCTTCGTAGAAGCACTTAAAATGGAGTTCGATTGGAGCAGCAACACGGTATTTTGGAGTATTGCTGTATTTTACCATAAAAATTGGAGTTCTCCATTGGAGATGCCCTTAGTCCTTCTTAAAACATTTTTTAATACAACTAGAAAGTTACTTTAAAAAAGCAATAAAAAATTATCCAAATAAAGCCTCATTGTGTAACGTAGCATAACTAGCTAAATCTGAACAAAAAAATTTATATCTGAGCAATAATTCATCAGGTTTTTAAGACTTTGGTACTGTTCTGAAGTTGAAAATCTAATCAGTACATAGGAAAATATCCCTAATCAGAAGAAACAATTCGTTCGCTGGAAACCATACAATTGGGGAAACAAATAATCAAAGAAGATAAAAATACATTGTGTCCCCTGCAATACAAAAATAAAGCACAGCTTGAGTAGCAGCTGTAACAAGATTTGCATAAACAAGCACAATCAATACAATTTTTTTACACCATTGTAGTCTACACCTGCAAACTCTGCCCAAAAAGCAAACCATCCAAGTTAATAGTTAGTAAGAAAATATTTGATAGATTTCGTTTGGGACAGCTTTCTTACTGCTCCTTAAAGCAGTTTTCTAGTAAAATTTTATACTAAAAAGTTACTTTAAAAAACAGTAAGAAAGTCATCCCAAATGAAATCCGAGACATCCATTCTCATCACTTAACTTTTTCTCTTTTTCTCTCTCTATAAACACAACAAACAGCATTTGGAGGCATGATGTATTCAACATTAAGATACAAAGAAAATTAAAAAGGAATAATATTTTACATAACCATGTGTGGAATATGCTATGTTAAGCAAAGAATTCAAGATTATATGTCAAAATAAGATAATATTTCAAATAATTTCGTGGATAAAGTGTACACAAACAAGATTAAAGATCGTGTAGCTGTCTTTCTAATACACAAACACAAATTGTACCTCTTGAACTGTGGCATTGCACAAAGAAATTACATTAATAAAACCTCGTCAGTTCTCTGTCATTCAATTTCAATTCAATTAAGTATAGCTAGCTAACTCTTTGTGCTGTTAAAGCCCCCAAAGTCCATAAAAATCTTTGGTTAAGCATTACATATAGTGAACATCCTATTTAGTCAACTTGCAACCAAAAAGCTTCCTATCAGTAAAATTCCTAAAGTCAGCCTAAGCTCTTCTCTAAGCATACAAATTTCTCCTTCAAAAGCTGGTACAAATCTCTTGTTAATGCCTTAATATATATATATGTTCTTATTTCATTAGCATGGAGCCAAGGATGCATGCTACTAAAATCTTAAATGCCAATCTAAGCTCTGCTATGCTAACCAGCTTCAACAAGGCATTAACACATTATAGTTAAAGCCTCAAACACAAATTGAGTGAACCAAGATCATAATCTGTCAAAAGCCAGGGCTCCATGCAATTTGAAAGCTTAGGAGTTGGTCGTGACTACAACAACAATATCAAGCCTTTATCCCACTACGTGGGGTTGGCTAGTTGGCCGTGACTCTAATCTAAAAATCTTGATTCATTTTTTTGGTGAGTAGATTGAGCGAGAGACCATAGGTAGGATCATTCAATGACTTCATGATCAAATCAGCTTGCAAGCTAGTGCAATCAATATTGATAAAACCAAAAAAAAAATGTTTTTGTATAATTTCAAATAAAGAACAAAATACTTCCTTCAAAATCTATAAATAGACCTCAATTATATTATTTTTTTCATATTTTAAACTCTTAAGTAATATATAATTTCATAACTCTTAACTAATTCATGAACCTCTTAAGTCAACCGTTTTAGCATTTCCTAATCCACCCCACAGAAAACAAACCACAATTGTCCATTGTTGATGATCAACATATGTCGATGGAACAATATTTGCCGTAGACCGACAATCTCCATCACTCGACGTGCAACACTGACCAACATCATATGTTGTTGTCAATCATTCAGACTATATATTCATGAGCATGCTTGTCATGGCCAACTCATTTAGTACACCCACTCCATCCAAGCTAAAGGTCATTTCAACTGCTTCCTTTAATTTACATGTTTTGTCCAATCCAACACCCTTCTTCAAGAAGGAATGTTTCTAACCTCACTACATTGTCGGCACAAACATGTCCAAATTCATTGCTCTACTACAAACTTTAGGGAATGTCCATCAATAGTACTCGGGTCTCTAAATTATATTGAAGTCTTCTTCAACTTTAGAGAATGTCCATCAATAGTACTTCAAGAATAAACAAATACAAATTTTCTAACAGGGCAAGTACATGTGATTTTTTCCCTTTTATGGGGTTTCCGTATAGAAAAGAATGTGTACCTTGCTCTTTACATTTTCTATTGGTGTATGGATCATCACTCATTGCAAAGCCCCATCTCTCTATTGATGTAATATTCCAGTACAAAATAATTGGGCACCATATATGGGAAAATGTCCCACCACTACAAATGAATCAAATATCAACAATCATTTAAATTCTAAGATCTCTATGGCGTTTCTATCGCCAGCAAGTGGATCACTCACAATAATATGCTCCAATAACCATCAATTAAGGAACCAATCCTTGAACCATGAGCATTACTAATTAATTGAGTGTCGTGTCGTATCTGTCGCCGTGTCAGTGTCTATGCATCATAGCTAGTCAAAAGCTTCAATAAGTTAGCCAAGCTTTTCACTGACTCGTTTATCACTAACAAGAAGTTCATCAAAGACTCATCCCATGTTTCTAACATTTACCAAATCAAGGGAGAATTCCTGAACGTATGCTTCAAAAGAATCACATGTGATTCCCATTAGCAAAGTGATATGTTTTAGAGATCAAATCAATACCCAAAACAGCCACTAGAGTGAAATCAACACCAAACAGCAAAAACTAGCCACCAAAATCAAGATAAAACAACAATGGCATGCAAGAACAACACTAATAAAGCTGAAATAACAATCTTCAATCAAAGAAACACAAGATACAATTAATTCACTATTCAAAAGTTGAATCGGCTCTCCCCCAATTTTCTAGCAGCAACTAGGAATCCAAAATCACTTAAAAAAACTATTTCAGAAAATTATTCACATAATCCCTCCCACATACAAATTTTTCCCATTAACACCAACCCTAATCTCACCATAAATGCATCTCACATTTTCTCCAGTGATCTCTTAAGCTTTTTCCTCCTATAGGTCTAAAATGAGGTGTTAGGACCCACAAAACAAGAGCATTTTGGCTCTTGAAATAAGTTGGGGTCCACAACTGTATCAATTTTCCCCTAAAAAAAATCACATTGTCCTCAAGGTGGAAAGAAGAAAACTGCCTCTGGATAGTGCTGTAGCCTTCCTATCTCGCTTCATATTCTAATAAATTCTTGCACTTGATCAAAACTTCCTTGATCCCTTTGTCTACTTGGCACACCCCTTGCACCTCCAGTGATTCTAATACTAACAACATCCATATCTTCTGACAGTGTAGCCGGTAGTAAGGGCAAGGGTGTATGGTCTCCCATGACTCATCTCAGCTGCGACACATGAAATACTAGATAAATGGCTGAAGTTGGTGGCAACAGTAGGCGATAGGCGCCACACCAATGCACTCCACGATCTCATATAGCCCAAAATATCGAGGGGAAAGCTTCTCATTCCTTTGTCTAGCTAGAGTCCTCTGTCACTAAGGTCGAATCTTCAGATAAACTGTCTCCAATCTCAAACTGCATATCCCTCCTGTGTCCATATGTCTGCTTCTTCATAATTTGTTATGCTCGCAGTAGATGTCCCTTCAATTCTGCCAAGATCATATCCATTTCTCCCAAGTACTACTCCACTGATGATACTCGTGTGTTGTCATGCCCATAATGTAGCAGATGAGGGGGATCTCTCCCATAAAGGATTTTAAATGGTGTTGTACCGACTACTGTATGATATAAAGTGTTATACTAGTACTCTGCCCAAGCTAGCCATTTGGCCCGCATCTTTGAGTATCAGAGACAAAGCAACGAAGATAAGTCTCCACACTGCAATTTACCACCATCTTCTCCACATCCTTGTGCACACCCACCCAGCACAGTTTTACTACAAGTCGAAGATATGTCTTTTGGATTCTAGAATGTCCCCCAATAGTCGTGCCATGAAACTCCTGCAACAAGTGAGGGATGTGTGGTGAAGTCCTTGATAGCACAAACCATCCCTGGCATAGAAACTTCTAACCCATGTTGACTTGTAACTGCCAGAGACCCACACCCAGCCGACAAACCCCACGGCTCGGACACAACCGTGAACTCACGTGCCCCCACGATCTCGCAACCACTGCCCACATTCTCCTCTATGACACAAAGCTTCCTCAAAGACACATAACATGTCATTTGACACATACCTGGCACAGGAGGCGGACGATTCAACCTCTCGTCTGATCGACCACGAACTCGACCTTCGTCCGTCTCTCCGAGTCGCTGCTCACTGGCCGCTGCTTCATCCCTCTGCTCCAAATCCCCAAACTGCAGCCGACCTACCTGCGACCAAGCCAAACTCATCGTTTCTGACCTCCAACAGCTCGTTCAGCCCCAACTCATCGTTCCCTAGATCCGGTCCGATCTCTTGCTTCTGCCGGCCTCCAAACCCACCGACCTACATGCAATCGCCAGCCCGACCACCGCCGACGTCGACTCCCACTCGCAAGCCCTACCAGTTGCGTGCGTGGCTTTTCCTCCTTGCCTGATCGGGCTCTGCCCTTCTCCGACTCCCTCACTCCCTCTCTTATTATATATATAATATATTATATGTATATAACATATATTAAATATTATATAGTATATTATAATATCGATTTTATGATATTATGATATATATATATGTATTATTACTAATATAATGTTATATATTTAAAAAAAAAAAAAAAAAAGAGGGAGATTTTCAAGTAGGTACCAAAGCAGTAAGATAATTTGAAGTTCCGGGGTTGATATGATCCCCCGAAGCCCTTGGTCGTTGAGCTGATCCGGCCGAGGGATTGAAGACTTAAAGACTTTTTATGGGATTGATTTGCTCTCTCAATCTACTCTACGTCGATTTGATCCGGCCGAGTCGAGCCAAAAGGGCAAGTGCCCTCCCAAACCCCTCTCGCGGGGAGAGGGCGCCAGAAGGCTACCGGATTTTCACGGGGAAATCTAAAATATTTTTAAGAAAAATCAAGTCACTCAAATAACAGGCAATACACAATTTGAAGACTCGAAGACTATCTAATGGGATCGATTCGCTCTCCCAAACTCCTCACCATTGATTTGATCCAGTCGAGTCAAGCCAAAAGGGCAAGTGCCCTCCCCAGCCTCTCGCGGGGAGGGGACTTCGGAAGACTGCTGAAATTTCAAATGACACAAAGAACCTCTCCAGTTAATTTTAAAACAAAATATGTTATTTTTAATAATAAAAATATACATTTATATAATTAAATTTGTTTCATTTCAATTAATAAAAAGGGGAATCGTATACGACTTCATAGATCTAACATATTTATGATGATTAAAGTTGTGGAGGAAATGACGGCTAATAAGAAGAATAAAACTTTCATCGTAATTATCTGAACATGGCTGAGATGTTTAACAACACTCTGGAAAGACTATAGTCGATTGAAGCTCACAAATCTATATTGTAGTCTTTGATATCAATGAACTATATTTGAAATAAACTATTTGCAAATTTATATGAAGTATTGGACGATGAATATACATCAAATAAACATGAGTTTCTTGATATACTAGTAATGTTGGATTGAGTGGTCCTATTTTTAACCATTGTTTGAAAAATAATAGATAGCTTGTTGGATCCATTTTGATATAACCATGAAAACGCAATAAATGAAAGACATTTGTCTGTTGTTTCTTTTGTTGAGATTCTTATAGAGTTAACCAAAACACTGCAAGTGTTCAATCAAATAAGTTGCAAGAGACTTTTATAGCTCTCCTTGTGTTTGCATTTGCTCAGCAACTTATATAACAAGACTATGAATCTTGGGAAGGATTGATAACCCACTTTGACACTCAATTATGCATGCTTTTATCTAATAACGTTCCCCTTTATAATTGTTGCGATTGTGAAGTAAAAAGTTAATAACATTTATCCTAGGGGTTGTTATAAATATGGCGCAGGGATAAATTTGATCTCTAATGAAAGATGCTCCAAAAGATTTCATGATTTTTTTTATTTTTTTATTTTTTTTTATTTTTATCAAAAGATTTCATGATGTTTTCAAAGAATACAACTGAAACTATAGTATAATACATATGTAGTGATAAAACTTGTGTTGTAAAATGATTATGAAAAGGTAGGGTGATCTAAATGAAATGGTTATGAAAATCTACGATAAGCAATGAAATAACATTTGTTATGAATCCTGAAAGTAGAACAACCTCCCTAACCATGACAATCCAAATGCAATATGAAATGTTTATCAACAAGTGTGTGTAAAAATCGCCACTGGATCCGCAATATACTTATACAAGAGGACAAAAGGCATTTGTAGGTCCTTAAATGAAATCTTGGGCATTTCTAAATGATATCGCTGGCACAATGGATCATATTTTAAAACCCCCTTGTGTATTAAATATGATTCCCTAAACTGAAGTGAAATACATCCTGCATGTGCTCCGACAAACATGCTAAATTTACAAACACAAATGTTTGAAAATGCTGCGTATGGCCAAATACTCACTAATATAACAATGTATTTTTCAAACTAAACAAAACCCGCATGTGCTCCGATCATCACATCTGAATCCTAAATCCAACAATTCGAGAATGATGTGCGGGTCAAATATTCAAGTTTCATCCTCCTCGAAAGGACTGGAGTCGACCTGACTTGAATCATAAGATGTCTCCCAAATTCCTATGAAATACAAATGTCTTTAACATTACCTTGATGATGGCCATGTTGAATGCAAATATCAACCGGAGGAGTCAAATCTTAAATCCAATAAAAGTCTAAACCCCCAAAATAAAATTTATCACCTAAAAAAACTTAAAACTATAACTCATCTACCTCCCACAACTATTTGTCAGGAGTGATAAATTTGAAATTAACATCAGCTCACAAAGAGCGAATGCGTGTCGGGTGTATCGCTAAGAGCCTAAAATTCATCCTCAAATAGTTTCTTGCCAGTAGGGACATGACACATTCTCTCTGATCGAGTGATTTTGTCGCAAAATGACACTATTATATTACGATCACGGCCAAAGCCTGTATGTCCCCTAACGGCTTCAAACCCTTGAGTAATGGATCATAGGATATATTTGATAGGCATAAAGCTATCTGTCAGCGAAGGTGAATTCAAGTCTATCCTCTTATACAAACACCAACCCAGGTCCATAAGGTATTTTTGGACAAAGCAACCAATGGCTACCGATAAGGTATCTTCTGTCAGGTTGGGTCGACTACCTCGTCTGACTAAGTAAACCAGGGATCATGACAGCCCAAGACGACAGAACCATGAGATATTGATCGGGCTCGTCTTCATTCCCCCATCACAATTTTAAGTTTACAGTGATAAATTTTAAATTTTAAACTCCAAAATTCATATAAAAATTCAAACCCTAAGATTGTTGCTATTATATGTTGGATTTACAACCTATGCGACCTCTTTAACGACTATCCTTAATTGAAAGTTCTCTCTTGTTATCAGGTGTAATTAATTATAAGGGCTTGCACCTATAGGAAACCAGAACTCAGATCATAAAGTCCTCACAAAATGAGGACAAAATCTCTATGTAGTGTCTTATCTAAAAACCCAATCTGCCTTCTAAAAATTCACCCAAAACCTAAGCTTGTTAAAACTCACCGCTGTCATTACACAAACAAAAGAAAAAAAAAATAGACTAGTGCATAGAGGCCGGGGATCATCAATGGAATTTTCGGAGCTCACAACCCACCACGGAATAACTAGGATGACCATCCTTGTTATGTAGTAAATCTTCTTTGATTTTACTCAGCTCTTCATCCTGCTCGCTCTCTTGCTTCAAGACCTCCCAATCCACCACCATGAGGAGCGATAGAGCCATAACCTGGGTATCTTCATTACGTCTAAAGAGAGCATATGCGACTTTATTTTTTAACCCGAGCTTGTATTGGATCTCAAAGTCATACCCCAACAACTTAGAAAGCAATCATTGATGCTCCTCTGTCAGCATCCTCTGCTCTAGTAAGAACTTCAAACTCTGATCAGTCCTGACTCTGAAGTGCCAACCCAATAGGTAAGGTCAACACTTCTGAATTACTAGCACAATTGCCATCAGTTCCCTTTTATATACTGATTTTAGTCTGGCTTTAGCAATCAACTGTTGGTTTAAATAAGCTATAGGCCTCAGCCCTTGCATTAGAGCTGCTCCTAACCCATAACCTGATGCAACAATCTCTATTAAAAAAGGTTGATTAAAATATGGTAGTGATAACACAGGAACACTAATCATGACTTTCTTTAGCTGCTCAAAAACCTAAGTGACTATCTCCCCCTATTTGAAAATTGTCCTTAACCAGCTCTATCAATGACTAGGCTATAGAGTTGTATCCATTCACAAACTTCCTATAATATCCTATGAGTCCCAAGAACCCCCTTAACACCTCATATTTTTAGGCACTAGCCACTCCACCAATGCCTCTATCTTGGTTGGATCTGCTGACACTCCCAAATACTTCACCTTTTGTTATGCAAAACACAACTTCTTTAAGTTGGCATATAATTGGTGCTCCTTCAAAGTTCCCAACACCATCCCCAAGTGCTCCTCCTTCGACAATGTCAACAAAGAAATACCAAAGCAAACCTCCGAAGATAAGGCTTGAACACCCTATTCATGAGTGACTAGAAAGTGGCAGGGACATTAGTAAATCCTACGGATGTTAAATCCTGCAACTACTCGTCGACTTAAGTGATAAATCCTGTTAAATCCTGTCGAAACTATTTGGCAATGTAATCTAGGATTTAAGGCGGTTAGTTCATTATAAAATTAAATATATTATGTTTTTAGTTTTAATTTTCTATTAACTAAGGCTACATTATTAATTTATATCTTGATTAACATCAATAAATTGTAATGATAAGTAAATATCATTATAATCTTTTAACCAATACACCTAGTTAAAATTTCATTAATTATTTAATTATTACCTAGTTAAAATTTCATTAATTATTTAATTATTATTTAATTTTCAAAATGATTAACTGTACTTTTAGTTATCTCATTAGACACTAGTTATTCAACTACTCATGTATGACAAGTTATAACAAGAACAATGTTGTGAAAAATCAACAAGAATAATATTATTAATTATTATTTACACTATTAATTATATATTTAATAATTCCTATTTAAAATTTTATTAATTAAGCTAATTATATTAATTTTTAATTACAAATTATAATACTAATTATTTAATTAAGTTAAATTAGATAATTAGTTTACACAATAATTATAATATTAATTATTTAATTAATTTACTTAATTATTAATCTTTTAAATTATATTAATTAAGTTAACCTTAGAGACGTCTAGGGTTTGCTTTTCATCTTCTTTTTTTCATCATTGATGTTTAGCATCCTTGCTTCGTAGGAGGTATAAGATTGCACGAGTTGCTTATTCAGCTCCGTTGTTGTTCGACTTTGCTCCATCAATAACATTCCCTTTTTTAGTTGGATCAGATGTTACAATATTTTGATCGGAAGTAAGGACGGGAGCTCGCTCTCTATGAAGGTAACTCTCTCCCTTTCGCGCGCTTCTTTGGCCAAATCCCGTAAATCCGTCGAACTATAGGATTTAGTAAATTCAGGATTTACGACAAAAAGATAAAAACGAAGGATTTATTCCGCTGTGAGATTTAATCCAAGCATAAATCCTGTTTAAGAGGATTTACACTATGCTCAATTATGGCATAAATCCTGCTGTCAAACAGCCACATAATGTCCCTCATGAGTTTCGAAAGCCGTCTTGTAGGTGTATTATGGTTTCATTCTAATCTGGTGATACCCAGACTTCAAATCGTTCTTTGAAAACACCATCGAACCATGCAACTCATCTAGCAGCTCATCAATAACTGGTATGAGAAACTTGTCCGACACAGTCTCCTTATTCAAGGCACAATAATCTACACATAATCTCCAACTGTCATCCTTCTTCACTAGCAACACATAACTAGAAAAAGAGCTCACACTAGGCTTGATGATCTCGACTTCAACCATCTCCCAAACCAACCTCTCAAGGCACGATAATCTACACATAATCTCCAACTGTCATCATTCTTCACCAGCAACACAGAACTAGAAAAAGGGCTCACACTGGGCTTGATGATCTCGGCTTCAAGCATCTCCCAAACCAGCCTCTCAATCTCAACATTTTGGACCTGTGGGTAGTGAGATGTCGAACACTAATGGGAGTGACTCCTTCCTTCATAATAATAACGTGCTCGTGCTCCTATGGAAGAGGCAATCCTTGGGGAGGTTGGAACACTTCACTGAACTGCTAGAGAAGCAGCGGAACTACTTCTGGAATGTCCTCTATCTCCCGGGTGTCTCCTCCCTCCAAGCTATGGAGCTCCACCAAGAATTTCAATCCTTCACCCTATAAGGCACGCATCATGGTTTTCAAGGATACCATTGCTTTGGATAAACTAGGATCTCCCTTAATCACCACCTTTCTCCTATCCACTTGGATCTCCATAACTAAGGCCTTCCAATCCACCTTGGTCTCCCTCAAAATTTGAAGCCACTTCATACCCAAGATTAGATTCTTACTTCCCAACTCCAGTGGAAGAAAATCTTCCATGATGTGAATCCCCTGCAACTCCACCACCATTCCCTGACAAATACCATTGCTCTTCTCCACCTTACATATGCCCATTATCAGCCAAAAAAATCCCATGTCTGCCAGCTTATCAACCACCTGATTTGATATGACATTGTGTGTATCCCCACTATCCACCAAAATCGCCACTGCTTCCCCTCCTATCTGTCCCCTCATCTTCATAGTGCGATTTGGGATGAATCCTATTACAAAATTCAACGAAACCTCCACCTCCAAGTGTAAGGGCTCCTCTTCCTCTACCACTTTTTCTTCTACCTCTACTTCGTCTATCTTCTCCTCATCACAAATAAAACAGACCTGCAAGATTTGATATGACATTGTGTGTATCCCCACTATCTACCAAAATCACCACTGCTTCCCCTCCTATCTGTCCCCTCATCTTCATAGTGTGATTTGGGATGAATCCTACTACAAAATTCAATGAAACCTCCGCCACCTCCAAGTGTAAGGGCTCTTCCTCTACCACTTCTCCATCTACCTCTACTTCGTCTATCTTCTCCTCGTCACAAATAAAACAGACCTGCAAGGTGCGATTTTTACACCTATGGTCAGGTGCAAACTTCTCGTCGCACCTAAAACATAGCCCCTTAGCTCTTTTGTACTACAACTCCATATCAATCAGTTGTTTAAAGTTCCCTCCTGCACGAGCTCCCAAACATTTCTCATTTGGAGCCTTTCTTTGACCCGATACAGTTGGCACCCTAGGTGCAAGGAAGGTGGTTATCATGTGATACGAACATTCAAAATTGCCCCCTTTGCTACTCCTCTCAAGTGAGTTCTTGTCCTCTATCAACTAGCTAACTCCATAGCCTCTCCCAAGTCACGGGGTCTTGCTACCCGCACGACGGCCTGGTTTGAATCCCTTCATAAAATTGCTCTCTAACAAGGGGCGGAGCCAAAAAAAATTTTGTATGGGGGCACAAAATAATATTAATAATTAAATTACTCTCAAAATATAATTTTTATTCAATATAATCACATGTCAAGAGATATATTTTTAACAAAAAATTATAAAAATACATATAAAATCATATGCATTTTCATTAAAAAAGAATAGATATATCACTCTCTATCTTATTATTTATTAAAAAAATTAATATTTTTTAGGGTTATTATTAAATTGAGTTCAAATAAATTGTTTTTATATTTGAGATTATTTTATTTGAATTAATTAAATTAAGTCTTGATTTTGAACTATATTTAGATTAATTAAATTAGTATTAGATTATAATATACCAAATTTTAAATTAATTGTTTATTAATTATAAATTATTTTTATTATATTAATTAGATATAATGGTTTAAATTTAGTAAAAAAATTATAATTTTAAAGTGAATATAACTAAACTAATTAATTTACTTAGATTTATTATTAAAAATGTATAAATTCCCTCCTAAAAAACCAACGGTTGAGAGAGAGGGAGGCGTAGTGGGGAGAGATAAAGAAGAGAGAGAGGGAAGACAGAGATAATAGATATATATAGAATTAAAAAGCATACAGCCAAATCAAATTTAATCTTATAACTTAATAATTATATTAATATGTTTACCCAAAAAATATATATATATATAATTAAAATGACCTGATTTTTTGTTATTGGGTCAGTGGGGGCCCGTGCTCCCAGGGCCCCCACTGTAGATCCGCCCTTGTCTCTAACACCATCTACGGTAATCTCCTTAAACATCCCAATAGAAGCTCAAATTCCTCTCAACATTCCACCGTTCTCACCTATGTCAAAGCAAAGAACTGCTCATAATAATTTTTCCCCTGCTTGGTTCGAAAGCGCTCCAATAAATGGACCTTGAACTCCTCCCATGAACATATCAGGTACCTTGTCTCCCTCAATTGGTACCATGCCAGTGCATTCCCTTTAAGACATAGAATCGCAGCAATAAGCCTCTCCCTTTCCGTCAACCCGTTCACTGCAAAATATCTCTCTACTCTATAGATCCACCCATGTGCAACCTCGCCTTCAAACACAGACATTTTCAACTTTCTAATCTTTGGATCTCATCTGCCCCAATTTCCCCTTTTGTCCCCTAAGCCTCTTGTGAAGCGAGCATTAGGGTCTCTCCACGATTCCCTCACCTCCCTTCTCCTTTCATACCCCTCTCTTCCTTCAAATTCAGCCCGCCTGTTCTCTTCTTCCCATTCCCTCCTACCTCCATATTCCCTATCCATCCACCTTCTTAGTAGAGACTTAAGGCAGGGTATTTCCTCCTCTCCTAAAATTTCCACCATGCTGTCTCCACTTGGCATGTCATTTCTACTGCTTTCTCCTTGCTTCCAGCGAAGCCACTTTAATTTGAAACTCGAACATCCACTTTATCATCTCCTCTAGATTCCCAAATCTTCCTTCCATTGGTGAAAAATGCTCATTCACTGATCCCACGTCGACTCACAGCTGACCTACTTCCCCCTCTAACTTTTCTTCCAACGCCTCAACTCTTCTCCAAGCCATCGGTCCAAAAAACTTGTTCTGATACCAATTTTATATATTTTAGAGAACAAATCAGCACCCAAAACAACCACTAGAGCAACGACCAACGTCCTATCAACATCGATGACAGACGCCCTCTTGACATCGACACCTGATACTTACTGCATAATATCGATGCCCGACTCTGAACAATATTGTCAACTCCTCTCTCGATGTCTGATACACCACATCAACTGCCGACTCTCAAAATCCTAATATTAATCATTTTAAGTACAAATTTTAATTAAATGACTTATTATCTCTAAATTATTTTTCATATTATACCTATTAAATTTTATAAACTATTTTTAAAATTTAAAAATTATAATACCGTGTACAACTCATATCTGTGTTCAACTCGTATCCATGTCCTATATTTTTAATAATTGACGTGACCCGTGTCTGTGCCGTATTGTATTTGTGCCATCGTGTCAATGTCTGTGAATCATAGCTCAGCTCACATCCCTAGTCATCAAATTCGCAAAGTGGACCTTGATTTTCTTTTGATTTCTTAATGCCCACAACAAGAAATAACATTTCTTCAATATTGCATCAAAAATATCCAAAACTATATTACTTAAATACAATAGAAAGATCTTGCTACAATTATAATAATCAGAATAAGTTTTTCAGTTTAATTTCTCTAATAATCAACATTGAAAAAATAACAAATGTTCATAAAACAAGCCCCAAAAAGCCAGGCATATGGCTAATTAGGATGATCATAATGTTGTTCTCTATCTTCATCAAAACCCCAATTTGATAAAATATAATTAAAATAAATAAAAACATAAAGAACATGCAATTTAAAGATGTTAGAATGATCAACAGAAATGTAATAAAAAGCGCTTAAAATCTTCCAGGTTCTATCAATACAAGTGCTTGATTCATTTCTTAAAAGTATAATGAAAGAATGAATACAAAATTGCATGTTCGGGCAGCAATTACTCATAGTTATGGAAGCTCTATCCCCTTAAAATGAAGGATCCTTAGCATGCATGATTTCAATTTAAGTTGACCAAGCAAGCTATAACCATCAACCCACTCATAGTGATGAAAGACTTGGCAAAACAATTTGAAATTTCTTTAGTACAACGCATGTCTGAAAATATATCAGATTCAATCAATTTGTTGTGCAGATCACTGAACCAGCCAATCCAATCACAACTGCTTGATATTCTCTATGTACAACATCGTTCTGATAAGATTTGATAAAATTAGTATTGTGAACAAAAATCTAAGATAAAAAAGGGAGATTTAGATCGCATCCTTAATGAAATTAAATGGAAATCCTCCTAGTTGATAAAGTAAGACATACCTGAATATAATATTTATCCCGCATGCGAAAGTAATACGAAAGATTCTAGCTAGACTATAACCTAAAGATATAGAATACGAGAGAACCTTCAAAAAATAAATCAATACATTTGGCAGCACTTGTTTTATGGACTGCTAGCCAACCGGTATGCTTTTCCAGCAGCCCCAAAAAACCTAGATAAAAGCCCAAATATTAGGCAATTGGTGCGTGTACGCATGCATTTCAGATTTACATGGTCAAATGCAGAAATATAAATCTTTTAAACAACAACAAAAATCTACAATGAGAAACTATGCCAATGGACCACAACAGATTCAGAAAGGGTTCGTTTGGGACAGTTTTTTTACTACTTTTTAAAACAACTTTTTAGTACAAAAATTTCTAGTTCAAAAAAAATTATACTAAAAAATTGCTTTAAAATGTAGTAAGAAATCTGTCCCAAACGAACCCAAAGTTGATATAAGAGTAGTATCCCAATGTTTTATTTCAATCTTGATAATCTTCAAAACAAAAGATGCCAGATCATCTTAAACTAATCATGAAAAATCAACAGAATTTGTACAAGGGAATGTATTAGTATTTACCATCAAAGGGTCAAGAATAACCGGAAGAATAAAATGTACAACTAAAACGAGTTGCGATGGCATAAAAACCAAGGTACTCATGGAGGATTGTGATTCTAAAATATTGTATTATAGAATATAATGCACTGACATAGAATGCAATTTTAAAAAAAAATCAAATAACAACATACCAACTCCCTACAGATCAAAGCTAGCCGCATGCTCTTTTTGGACCGGGGTTGAATCTCCCTAGTTGAATCTCTCTAAATCATGGTTCTAACTTAGGTTTAAACTTAGTAATTGATAGTGGAGAAGCTCACCTTAATAAGTGGCATTATCACTTGACTAAGACAAATAAATCGTCAGAAACAGTGTAAAAGAATAGGTTCTCTTTGTCAAGCACAACATTTGCCTTTCATTAAGAACATCTACTCATGAATGTCCAATCTAGAGGAAGAGAATTTCTAATATTAGAGAGAGAGAGAGAGAGAGGGAGAGGAAGATTCAAATATTTCTCAATGCATCTAGAGCTCTAAGCAATTCAAACTCACTAAAAATTCCCCTCACAAGTAAATCTTAACCCCCACACCATAGATTTACAAGACTTAATTCTAAGTAGCGCCATCTTTGCAGTGGGTCAAGCTGGGTGATAAGGTATGCACAAGCAAGTTCATATTATTTGATGAGTTAGAATGCTTTCCTGTCATTTTGTACCTGTTTTCTCCTATTAACTGAGAAGCTTTACATGCAAAAGACTAAATAGTAAACATAATTACACTTCATTTTGACGGTCAGTGAGATGCCCCTTTCAAGAAGAATAATGATCTTCCAATACGAAATCCCATCAGGTTGATGCTAATGTTACTGTTGTAGGGATGGTTAATGGTCGCATTATAAAATAAATAAAAAATCAGCATTTGTCCGGAAAAATGAGCAGAAAACAGGAAATTATAGGAGAATGCATGAGCAAAGAGGAAAAACTAGGAAAACTTAAGTTAGCAAAAGAAAGCCAAGGAAATCTGTGTGAGAAAAGAATGGAATAATCAAGAAGCCCCATAAACAACTGATGAGATTTTTATTGTTCCAAGGTAAATCAACAAAAAGCAGTTTAAGCATTTGTCGCCAAACCTGCAGAAAACAATCTTGGGAGGAGTGTTAGCCACAAGAACTAGTAGCATAACCAGGGAAATAAATTAGTGTCACCAAACCAATTGGAATCAAAACAGTCTCACCCACATCATCGCAAGAAGGCCAGTACCGCCATTTCGAGGTTGCCAATAACAATCAGATTCGATGCTTAGACCCAAAAAGTAGACACCAAACAAAAACAAGTCAAGCCGGAAGTAGAAAAAAATGAAAAGACCATATAAACCTAAAAAAAGTACTTGTTCTAGAAAATAACGACATATCACAAAATTGTCAGCTTTTTTAAAATAGTTCGACGGTATAGCCAACAGAGAAGAAAACACCATCCGGTCGTTGATGACTTCATGAGGCTTTTAGTTCATGTCCTATGATTCAAAAGCGTGGTTAAGCAGTAGAAATCAAATACATCAATATTATCCAACATAATCAGCTCACAAGCTCCCCATTCTCTGCACATAACAGCAAGGTTAAGATGAAATATGTCTCGTTCATGCTAGCTCCAAGAAACCTCAAGCCTGCCAAAATAGACAATT
Organism: Dendrobium huoshanense; assembly: GCA_016618105.1. Lineage (NCBI taxonomy): Eukaryota > Viridiplantae > Streptophyta > Magnoliopsida > Asparagales > Orchidaceae > Dendrobium > Dendrobium huoshanense. The sequence continues at coordinate 63,982,666 of CM028358.1, read as the reverse complement.
ATCACCAGAGAATTAAGGAGGTTGGTTCCAATCAGAAACACAAAATTCAATACTTGCAATTTGACTGACAAAAATTACTTTCATGTGTAGAGCATAATCAGTTGACCTGCTTGGGAATAAGTAGTTCAGTCCAACATTCAAATTTGAAAATCAGAAAGTAATATGATTGTATTCAGATATATAAAGATAAAAGGGAACCATAAATATAATATAATGACAAACTGGATAGAAATAACAAGCAGTACCTTGCAAAACAACAGCAACTTGGCAAATTGGTTTCACTGCATCTCAGAAACAAACTTCTCGTACTCGGAATCAGCGCCATTAATTGTGTTATACTGTTTTGCAGATGAAGCAGGCTGAGATGAAGATGGATTTGCAGCCCATGGAAAATTTGATACAGCCTCAGGTTGAGAAGTTGGTTGGTCCTTGGTCCAATGAACATTTGAAAGACTTAAATCAGGCTGAGGAGCAGGTGGATTTGAGAACCATGGGGCATTTGCTACACTCTGAGTGGCATCAAAAGTTGGGGGTTGCAAGGTAGGCATGGGGTTAAAATAAGGTGGATAGACATAAGATGTTTGATATGGCTGAGGAATAGGGAGAACCATTCCTACGCTAGAAGCACTATATGGAACACCATACATAGGAGCAGGCACAGAAGGGGTAGCTGCAGTGGTACTCTGTGCCGGTACTCCACGAGTACTGTCGGTTGCATCAGTAGAACCAGGAGGTGCAGGAGGTGTAGGTGGTGCAGGAACCTGCGGTGGAGGGGGAAACTGCACGCCATAAGGAGCTATTGTTTGACCTGAAACTGGATTATACATGCTAGGGCCAGATGGAGGGGCATAAGATGCATAAGTGGGAGTAATTGTTGATGGTCCCGATTGAACCGGAGCACCAACAAAACTTCCTGGAGGAGGTGGCTGGGCATTTTCCATGGGTCCAGCCATATAAGGCTGCTGTAATGGATAACCACCAATTGCTCCATAGGGTGCAGGATAAGTAGGTGTAGGTGATGGAGCTGGAGGACCTGGGGGCACAGCAGGCTGAGGCGGCTTGCCAGCTACTCTCACAGCTATAGTCCTCCCTTCCAGATGATATCCATGCATGCTAGATATTGCCTGGTTAGCCATAGACACATCTGAATATTTCACAAAACCATAACCTTTACTAAGGCCAGTAATCTTATCCTTGATAACCTTAGCCATAACAATATCACCAAAAGAAACAAACAATCTGATCAAGCCATCATCATCTAGATTAGGTGGCAAGTAACCGATATACAAATTAGTCTCATCATATTCCTTCTTTACCCCGTTAGCCAGTGTACTCCCAGCAGAGCTACCACCAACCCAAGGAGGATTATTTCCGGAATTTGAACCTGCAATAGATAATGTTATCCCCTGATTTGTTAAGGATTCAGGTCCAGATCCTCCAAGTTCAGCTAAGAAATTCTTGTACTCATCATCCATCTTATTTCCAGTCCCAGATCCTTTCATTGGACAATCAATTGTTGGGTGACCTCCATCACCACAAATCTTGCAAAGAACATCACTCTTAAAAGTTGAAGTGCGAGCTGGGCAAGCAAACTGCCTGTGGCCTGGCTCACCACACAGCCTGCAAAACTCATCATCCCTGATGGTGCCATTGAGGGCTGCAAGCTCTCTAAGCTGCTGTCTCTTGTGCTCATTCAGAACTTCATCAACGGGCTGCAGGAGCTTCTCCACCATGTCTGCTGCCTTATCAAGGGCCTCTTGAGTTTCAGCTTCAACCAAGACATGAAGATCCTCATTCTCTGCAGGGTCATGTTTCAGATCTCTCTTCTGCTGCAGCCTGCCTTCCTTCACTGACCCCTTTCCTCGAATAACAATCTTGGCACCAGTTTCCTTTTCCATTCTTTTCTGAGTGTTTCCCCTTGGCCCAATGATGAGCCCAATAAAATTATAGCCTGGGTATTCCTTCATGGGAATATATAGCTTTTTCTGAAGCTTGGGAGGCCGATAGTCCGCAGGCGGACGGAAGGCCGGATTCTTCTGAATCAGCTTTGAGATGATTTCCTGCCTCTCTGTCATCAGCTTTCCTCTAGCCCGATACTCTCTAGTATTTATCCTGATACCCATGCTGTCATAGAGCGGCTCCGGGGACGGTGACCGAGCACCTTCAGGCCTATCATCTAAAGGAAGTCCTGACTGGAGCTTTCGATTGATGTCAAGTAGTCTAAAATTCAGCGATTGTACATCAGGGTCTAGGTCTGCAGTGAAATCCTTCATGAAATCTGGGAGCTGAACCACAGGCGGAGGCACATCGTCAGCCCACCGGGACTTTCTCTTCCGTCCGGTGCCTGTACCATCACTGGTGTTCTGTTCTGAAGAGTCGGTGTCCCACCGGCTGCGCCGGCGACGACGGCTACTCGTCTCCTCCTCCCCTCCCGAGCAATCCCTGTCGGTTCCACTGTGGGTCTTCAGAAGGCTAGTGTCCGATATCAAAGGCTTATCAACACCGTCCAACCGCGGCGCCTGACCTTCCTCGTCGTGCTCGCAGCCTCCGGAAGGAGCTAGGGTTTCTGAAGAGGGGGGAGGAGCGGGGTACTCTACTAGGGTTTCGGGCAGCGGAGTCGGCGGAGAATCATGGGTGTCCGAAGCTAGAGGCCGTTGTTGAGCTTCCAGGGTTTGCTGAGACTGATGCGGCGAATTGAAGTCGTAGGTATCAACGGTATGGAGGGGTTGCTGAAAGGAAGGAGCTATGGTTTGGAATTGGGCAGGGCAGGACACAGCAAGATCCTCCATGAATATCTGATAGATCGAGAGAGATCGAGAGAGAGAGAGAGAGAGAGAGAGAGAGAGAGAGAGAGAGAAACCTCGGCTCTAGCGAAGGCTCGAGAGAACAACTTTCACCCTCTAATGGATGGAAATTTGATGCAGAACGGAGAAGCACGTGAGTCACGAACCCATACGCACCTAAAGACTGAACTACAACGTCCGATCCGAAACGATACACATGGGTTAATATGAGAAAGAACTGGTGGCGATTTCTTCTGCATTAATATATATATATATATATATATTTTATATATATATATATATATATATATATATATATATATATATAACTATAAATTATATTATTTATATATTTATATGACTTTTTAAACTCAAATATTAAACAATGAAGAGATGAATTATTATGTGTGAATATCAGATGGAAGAATCCTTCGATTTTGTCTCTGTTAACAGCAAAATTGTAGAATGAATAGTAAAAACATGCTACATTTTTGCTGTTCACAGTGACAAAACCAGACGATTCTTCTTGTTCGGTGTCCGCATAGAATAATCTCTCCAATGAAGAGGAGGTTGCAATGAGCATGAGATGAGAAGATATTGCTAGGAAGTGGCATTGACTATTGTCCCCTACTTTCCTATTGAGATGGGGAAATATTCTTAGGAGGCTATCCCCCACTATAGAGACAGGGGTTTTTAAGAGGGAATGGATGTTTATGAGTTCCTTTCAGCTCATGCTTTCTTTGACTTGTCTAACTTAGGCAAGTCGTGTTGCCTAACTGAAGTGTACTTGTGGAGGGTGAGGTGATATATTTGATTGAGCTAGTTATTAAAATATGTTAGGTTCAAGTTCTCTTACTCAAACATGTTAGGTACCTATATATGCCATATATAGACATATACGAGTATATATTAGTTCTCTGATTCACTTGTTTCATTTAAGGGCCAATTGTGAAAAAGATAAGTGAATTTATTATATCAACCAAATATTAAAAAAGAAATTAGGTATGATTATTACCCTATTGTTACGTTAGTCTCGGGTTTCATATAGATTCATCATCATGATTGTGATGTGATGGCACTTATATTTTCCACCTATTAGTGCCGACTCATGATGTGACAACTCCATATCCTTACTTACCTTGCAAAGTTTGGACTTGTTTGAAAAAAGCAGAGACATGTCTCAATGAGTTAGCGATGTCTAGTTTTAAGTGAGGAGGGATGATATTTGCTAGTTGAAGGAGGAGGAAGAAGCAAAAAAAGTGCTCTAAGTCCTCACCAAGCAAAATGAGGATTGTTGAGGCTAGTCCACCTAAGGCGCGCGCGCACTTACACACACACACACACACACACACACACACACACACACACACACACACACACACACACACATATATATATAGGTAAAGGGGTTGGTGTCTAAAGTACCCAAAACTATATCATCCTAGAACTAGTATATATATGTTCATATAAAGTCTTGAACATGCACACTGAGGAGAATCTAAGAAAATCTATAACCGGCTAATGCAAACTACCACCCACATGTATTTGATATATGAAATGATGTAAAGAAAAGAGTTGTATAGATAAATAAAATTTTATTAATTTATAGATTTGAATGTGTACAATAGACACAAACTCTACATGAAAATAAGGTTGTCAGGCTCCACCACAAAAAATATGAGTTTCTAAGCCTACCATATATATAGAATAAAATATATCTACTTAAAATCTTCAAGCTCCAAGTCTTCTGTGAAATTTCTAAAAATATTATCCTCCAAAGGAGAGGACATCATCTTTTGGAACCCCACTTGAATATATAAGTAGGTGTATATGACTCTTTTGCAACCCAATACACTATACAACTCGATATATATACAAAATATATTTTTAGACACTTGTTCATGTATACAATAATTCCCATGTACATTATACTTTGACTCTTGTAGGAAATGAAAGAATTGTATAGAAAAGCATTAACATAAAAATATGAAGTGCAAAGAAGTTGTATAATATCTTAATACTTCTAATGCATTCCTTAAAGAGCCTAAGCGCACCAACAACAATATAAAATGCATGAAATCTAGATTGCATGAAAATAAATAAACAAATATAGGGTGCTCCAAGCAAAGTACCCAGCAATCAATTCACACCACCAGCCTAACATAGGCTAGAGTTAATTTCCATTGCAAACCATTTGAGTGTGTGAAGTACGCTGTGTGGTTTTGATATATCCTTTATGAATTTAATATTTAAGTTGCATCAATTTAAAGTGTTTGTTCATTAAAGTCAAAAAAGATTTTAGTTAAAGTTTACCTTGTATGTGCTTGAATTTTATTATTTAAAATTTTAATGGTTAAAGTTATTTATTTAATTGTAAAGAATTTATAAATTAATAAACCAAATGTGTGAGGGTTACAAACCTATAGATCTTAAGGCTTATAAATGAAATGCAATCATCCTCCATATAGAATAGATGATCATATAAAGCCTTTAAAGATTTATTAATGATTTATTAGAGATAGATAAGGGAGACTTCAATCTAATACATGTGCCCTCCAAATGGAGTTAAGCATGATGTATAGGGTGAACTAATTTATTAATGAATTGAATACCCCCAATCTAATATATTAGTGCCTTCATAGAAGGAGTTGTGCACAACATATAGGGATGACTAGGGGTAGGGGTGTCAATATTTGACACGACACGAAAATCCGACCGGACCCGACCCGAAAAATTCGGGTTGGACCCGACCCGGTTTCAAAACGGGTCGGGTTCGGGTTCTAGAAATTGACCCGTTTAAAAAACGGGTCGGGTTCAGGTTGACCCAACGGGTCAACCCGCGAACCCGTTTAATTCAAAAAAAATCGAATCCCGCCCCTGCCAGCGCCCACTGCCCGCCCGTGCGCCCGCTGCCCAGCGCGTTGCGAACCCGCACGCCCTGCCCAGCGCGCCCGCGCCAGCTGCGGCGCTGCCCAGCGCGCCGGCGCCAGCTGCGGCGCTGCCCAGCGCGTCCGCCCGCCGCCGTTCCGGCGCCGGCAGAACCCAAAACCGGGTCGGTGAGGGTCAACCCGTCGGGTCGGGTCCAGGTTCGAATTTCTGACCCGTTTGCCTACTCGGGTCGGGTTAGGGTCGACCCGTTTGAACCCGTGTTAGTTCCGGGTTCGACCCGAACCCGACCCGTGACCCGAAAATGACACCCCTAACTAGGGGTGTAATTGAGCCTAACCGACTCATGAGCCCACTTGAACTCGACTCATTAACAATCTTACAAGACAATCTAGTTGAGCTTCAAGTTTGAGTTTGAGCTTATAGTCGAGCTTGAGTAATATGCGAGCTCAAGTTCGAGCACAACCGTTTACGGCTCGAGAGCTCATCGAGCCTGCTTGATAAAAAATAAAATAATATAATGCCCCATATATAATTTGTAAAGCCCAACCCTCATTTCATTAAGGAGTACAGATGACGGACATCCATCTTCTTCTCATCATCTCGTGTGACCTAGCAAGTGGAAGACACTCTAGTTTCAATGCTAATATGTGGTTTACAATTCATTTTGAACTTGAAATTCTGTGGCCGAGCAGTTTTTTTGCATTTCATATTCTATGAATTTTCTTCTTCAGTCCTCTTATTGATTGATGTTATTTTCTTGTAAATAAAATCGTTTATATATTTCTTGGCTAGTTTTTTAGGCGTCTGATTTTTCATATGAGTGATTATTCATTACATGATTTTATCTATTTTTCTTCTTTTTATTTTTTTTCTTCTAGATTGATTCTTTTGAAGGGTAATTTAGCATGAAGATTATTTTGCTATTACAGTTGGTAAAACTTTTTATTACAGTTGAAGTTTGTGATGTAGCATGAAATTCATGATTTTGTCTATTATAATTGTTAAAACTTTCAGACATTTGAAATTTTTTGACATTTACATGAATATAATTTTGCCATGGATTATTGAATATCTATATTTTTTCTATGGTAATGATATATCATGTTTGGATGGTCTGAAACTTCTCAGGCAATTACAATAATCATTATCAAGAGGATTCATGAAAATTATTATTTGTAGACAAATGCTACACTTGTTCTATTTTATATTTTTTAATGTAGTTTTTTGGATTATTTGTTCATTTTAAATATTTTTATATTATTAGTATTTGAATTTGATGATATCTATTATAATGTTGGCAATGCTATCATAATTTTTTTAGAATGTCAATACCACTAAGTATGAAAGGGGTTAACATTGAGCCTGTAAATACCAAGACCGAGATCGTCTTCACTCTTATGTTGATAGTCATTATGAGAATGAGAATGATTCACATAATAATAATAATTATATTGATAAAGAGGTGGAAAAGTAGACTAATGAGAATCAAGTGAATGATATTGAAGAAGCTGATGATATTATAGAAAAAGGAAAAAGGAAAAAACATATGAAGTTTGGGATGAGTTTAAGGAAATCATTTTTCCTGCTGGGCAAAGAAAGAGAAAGTGTGTGCATTATAAAAGAAACTAGCTATATGAGGTACTGGTGCAACCACCCATTTTAAAAAGGCATTTGGACGATTTTGTTGCTAAGGATTTGTGCCTTTAAAAAATAGAAAATCTTATATTTTCAACCAACATATATAGAGAACTCATTTGGCTACAACAATCAAGATAGTGAAATATTGGCCACTTTTAAATATGATCATAAAAAGTTAGAGAGATTATAAAACATTACATACTAATTAATGAGAAACTATTTTTTATTATTGAAGAATTTGAATTTAATTTAATTTTAAAATCTATGTCACTTTTTTTGTGAAGTACTCAAGGGCAATAATATACATTGATGTGATACAAGTGTATAAAAGATAGAAGAAAAAGTTGAAAAATGCTTTAAAAAGCAGCAATAAAATTAGTTTTACTACATATTTATGGAACTAAAAAAAATAGAGAATATCATATAAGGAAGTCACAGCTCATTACATTGATTCGCAATGGAGGTTATATAAATAAGTTTTAAGCTTCTTGTATTTGCCACCACCACATACAGCTATCGAAATGGTTAATACCTTCTATAAGACTCTTTGCAAATAGGGTGATGAGGACAAACTATTTATTATATAAGTTAATAATGTATCAAATAATGATAATACAATGAAGCTTTTAAAATATAATTTAAGCTTTTAAAATATAATTTTAGAGTGCAAAAAAAAAGTGTTATTTGGAGAAAGGTTGTTTCATGTCTGTTGTTCTGCTTAAATACTAAACCTAATGGTGAATAATGGTGTACAATTCATTGCAAAGTGCTGGCCATCTATCTAACTCTAAAAAAATACAGTGGTTGGCATGATTTCACCTCATATGTTTCATCCAAAACAAGCAAAAAACCTATAAAATCAAATTTAGACAACTGCTTGGAAGACGGCTTAGAACTTTGTAGTGAAAGGCAAAAATTTGATGTGATAACATGGTGAAAAAACAATCAAACCAAATATCGCATACTTTCGAGGATGGATATTGATATTTTATCAATCCCTATTAGTACAGTAGCTTCAAATTCCAAAGTTGTTATAAGCTGAGATCATCAGTTACTCACAGGTAACAATTCTACGGGGAAAAATCTTATCGTTGCATTATGTTTTCTTGATTTATGGCATATGTTATCGTTGGAATGATCCCTTATTGATATCTTTTTACTGTAAGAGCTAATTAATGAATGAATTTTTGTAGGCTGGAGTTTTCTATGAATAAAAAGGTAATAATCCACTTTTTGTTATTGAGATTTAATGGATATTTGAACTCACAGAGTGTTAATTCTGCATAAACTAACTTGCAAATTAAAAAAAAATAAAAAATAAAAACCTCTGAAAGTTATTTTCTGTCAATATTGTGAGATTTATTTGATTTGTTATGAATGACAACTAATAAAGGATTGTTGGTTTGTTTCTGGCTCAGGGGAAATTATTGGGTCAGGTCATCGGACGTGTTCGGAGCTCAATGAAAATGCGCTACATCACCTCCTACTCGGTACTGAGCAGTACCAAATAGTACCGAGCTCAGTACTGCTCGGTACTCAGTACTTCACAGTACCGAGCTCAGTACTGCTCGGTACTCAGTACTTCACAATACCGAGCTCAATACTGAACGTAAGTTGTGTCCGGTGACCTGACCCAATAATTCCTCGTAAGAAAAGATTGTTTTCTCTTACACCTTTCCAAGGATTTACATTGAGGTTGGTAGAATTCCCTTGTCCATACTAAGTTGCAGGACGTGTATGTGTTCCTATTGAGTCTATGCATTGCGAGGTTGGTAGATTTAAGGAATGCTGAAGATTAATATATTGAAGGCAGCTAAGATATTGGAGAATCTCCATAGATAAATCTAGTGAAAAGCCAGCGTGATTTTAGTTTAATATTTATAATGGTGTTCAGCTTTGTTGTGAGGTTCATAAAATTAGTTTAAGTTTAATAAATTTGCCTTTGTTTGATTTTTAAACTGTAATGAAGTGATGAGTACCCAAGTTGTCTTGTTTAATAGCATTAGACTTTTACAGGAATTGTCTTGTTTAGTAGCATTAAAATAAAATTTTAATTTATAACTAAGAAAATGAGCTCAATAAAAGAGTCAAGGTCGAGCTTTTTAAACGAACTAGAGCTCAATAAACAAGTCTAACTCGAGCTTCTTAAATGAGCTCGAGCTTGCAAGTTGAGTTCGAGCTTGATTCTTTCATAACGAGTTCGAGTCGAGCTCGAGCTCCAGCTCCAACTTAGTGGAAATTAAATGAGCTCAACTTGATAAATCAATTACTCGACTCAACTCGACTTGTTTACACCTTTATAGGGATATTTTGATTATTTAAAATACATTAAAGGCCTAGAAATTAAATGTTAAAATGACCTCCAAAATGGATTACGCATTAAGCATGAAAGCTTTTATTCATTTAATCAAAATTAATTATCAAATTCATTTGACTCAAATAAATTTTATTCGAATAAATTATCAAATTAACTTAGTTTAAATGATTTAAAATTTAATTATAATTTTCTGAATTGTATTTGAATTATTTGGATTTTTTAAATTAATTATTGAATTATTAATTAATTATTAATAAATTATAATTAAATTTTATTTAAATTCATGTAATCTCTGAATTTTATTTAATTATTTAAGTCTTTTTTAATTATATTTATTATTTTATTTAATTATATTATGAAATTGATTATTTAATAAACTAATATTAAATTTTAATTTATTTTTTTAAATTCAGATTAATTACCTCTGAATTTTATTTGAAAATTTTCTATAATTTTAAATTATATTTTATTCTTAATAAATGTTATTTAATTAATTTTTAATTATGGTTAATTGATTATTAATTAAATTTTAATGAAAATTAGGTTTCGATTTTAAATTTGTTTAATTATAGAATTGATTTAGGGTTGATTGAAGGTGGTTTTACATTTTTGTAATTTTATTTGATTTATTGTGAATTATTGAAGAATCACCCCTTAATTAAGTGTTAATTTTGATTAAATTTATTATTATAAGATCAACTAATATCAAATGGAGGCATATTTAATTCCTAAGATGTATGATGACTCAAAGTTTACTAGTTTAAATTTCATCCTTATTGGATATGTGTATGTATTCTTAGAGATTTTCTAAGTTAGTTAAACATGTCCTTGATAAATAGTCCTATTTAAATGTCTCTAGAGTTTGAATAGATCAATAATTATTGTCACTAACCCTTACTTACATGTTCAGTCAAACCACAATAATCATGAGTGTCTAATGCTCTATGGAATGATTATAGTGAATTGTCAAAGTTATAGGTCAACATAGTGACCTATAAGTTTGACAATTCAACCATAGGTTATGTATTCATCAACTTGAATGAAGAACACAGAGGTTATTAAAGATATCACTAAGTATTCTCCCTTCAAGTTTGAGCTCAATTCATTGAATATATGCAGAACAATCAAGCAAAAATTGGAAAACACAACTGTTGAGCTCATTTAAGTAACTCAACAGTTAAGCATGCTCGTCCCAAAAAAATTTGGGGATGGGCAACCTCCTGAGAAATTACACCAACAAAAAAAAAAATCGTGAAACCCTTAGCTAAGCGAACAATATCTCGATAATTAAGAGTTTAGGCTATTACAGAGATGAGCAAACCAATGAATCTATGAGGATGAGAAATCAAATTTACAAGTTATGTTGTGCCACAGTCGATGGGAGGCAAACAATAAATCGATGAACTTCAACAAAATGTGGAACATGGGAGGAGGACTGCGACCGGACTACTGAAGGCCAAATGAAGAATCGAGCATACAACTATTCTGACGAGAGAGCGGACAAATGAGATCTGTCGTGAGTCTCGCGACCTTGGAGGAAGAAGAGTAGGAAAATACGAAACATCCCTAGGGTTGTATAATTCGAGAAGTAACATTTCGACCGCTCAATTTGTAATCAACGATGCCCTTTCATCAAGTTTTGAAGTGGGCAATTTTTTTCAAATTTGGCCGGTTATACGGTCGAACCAATAGTTTGTCCAGTTTTTCAACGGTTTAAGATGGAGAGATTTTGAGGTTTAATCGAACAAGTTAGTCGACTAGTTCACGGTTCAACCGATTGAACTGGCCGATTTTTATATCATAAATTTTATATGTTAACATAATATGAGAAGAAGCTTCTATTTTAATAAAAAAAAATATTTAAATTGAAATAATAAATCTGAATGACATAAATTTGAAATTGTAGTGATACAACGGTGAGTGATTCACAAGCTTATTTTTGGCAAGTTTCTAGAAAGACCCATCAGTTGTGTCAAACGGCTATTTTTTCAAAAAGCCAACATGATCACAGCCGTTCATTTTAATTATCGACCGTTGGAGAAACGGCTATCGACCCGATACGAAACGTAAATCCGATTTTGGACCATCTAACGGGTTTCGGGCGGGAAAATATTTAACTAACTTTTATATGAGTTACGATTTAATTTTATTCTAAATTAAATTAATTTTAATTTAACACTTTATTTAACTAAATCAAAAATGAAATATCATAATCAAAATTTAATAGAATCAAAATGAAATTTAAATAATTTAATTTTTTATGATTTTTTATTCCATTTTGATTTCATCTGCTAAGTTAAAACAGAAAAAAAATATGATTTAAATTACTTTTTTATTTAATTATATTTGATTTAATGTTATAAAAAATATATTTCATGCATTATATTTTGTTAGGATTACATTATTTTAATTAATTTTCAAACAATATTTTTTCACAATTGTTGTAATATATCATTAAGATTATGGAATTAATGATATATAATCCCATTTTTTAAATTATTAGCATAACATCTACATCTCTTAACCATTATGAATGAATTAATTTTAAAGTGTTTTTTATATATTAATTGATTTATTTAAATTTCAATTTTTGGCTATACAAAATTTTATTTCCCCAATTTATATTTTTTGATTTCTTTTTCTCACACACAAATCCTCATAATCGCTTTTATTATCTCTAGATTAACATAATACTTTTTAAATAATGATAAAAAAAACTATGATGCTACTACTTTAGCTAAGGAGTCAAATATTAAAAAAAAAGTGATACTTTGAAACTTAGTATTTGTTTGGGATAATTTTTGCCTACTTTGCTTTTTAGGTAATAATTATAGATTCATTTTACTAGTTTTTTATTGTTGCTTTCTCACTGAGTTTAATTACAATTTTTTTTTTTATGGTTGATACATCCTCGAAAATTATCTTGATCGGGCACAAATCTAGAGACAAAATCAAGTTGAAAACTTCCAAATTTAAAATTGGGATCATCTGAACTCCAATTTAAGCATGCTTATAATCGAACTGAACTTGTTAGAAATACAAACCCAACGACACCAAATTCAACTCCTTATGAGCCCAAATGTTTTCAAATCAAGGACCCGAAGCATTATTGGAAGGTTCGAACCAAAATATGGATTACTAACGGTTTCTAAATGTGACATACTTATAGTTGAATCGAGCAGCTCAATAAGACAAATCCAACGAGCTCAGGATCATGGAATTCTGACATCATTAAGATCTTTAAATGTCTGGCGAACGGTCCATGATCATGAGATTCAACATCGGTCGTCCATCCAAACCACTCCTCATTTACCCTTGATCGTACTCCTACTTACGGGTCATACCACTGTAGAAAATATATAAATAGACCCCTCCTCTCTCTAGAAAAGAGACCCTAAGCCTAAGGAGAAAAGAGAGAGATCAGAGATCGCTCTTTCCTCCTTACCTCCTCGACCACTACCGGAGTTCCGTCGGACCACCACCTCACACTCGGAGTTTTACAGTACCACCACCAAATGCCCAGACTTCTGCCAGACAATCACCTAAGGCCTGGACTTATGTTGGACCACCACCTGATGATCGAAGTTCTACTAGACCACCACTTGACACCCTGAGATCCACCGGATCACCACTTGAGGCCCTGAGCTCCGCCGTACCACCACTTGAGGCCCTGAGTTCAGCAGAAACTCCACTTAAGGCCCGGAGTTCCACCATACCACCACTTGAGGCCCCGAGATCCGCCGGACCACCACTTGAGGTCCTGTGATCTGTCGGACCACCACTTAAGGCCCAGAATTCTACAGGACCACCACCTGATGCTCGGAGTTCTGCCGGACGACCACCTGAGGCCTGGACTTCTACCGGACCACCACCTGAGGCTCGTACTTCTTTCGAACCACCACTTGATGCTCAAAGTTTTGTCGGACCACCACTTGAAGCCTTGAGATCTGTCGGACCACCACTTCAGGCCCTGAGTTTTGCTGGAACTCCACTTAATGCCCGAAGTTCTGCCAGACTACCACTTGAGGCCCGAAATTCTTTCGGACCACCACCTAACGCCCGAAGTTTTGCCGGACCACCACTTGAGGCCCTAAGATCCGTCGGACGACCACTTGAGGCCCTGAGCTCGATTGGATCACCATTTGAGGCCCTGAGTTCCGCTGTAACTCCACTTAAGGCCCGAAGTTTTGCAGGACCAATACCTGAGGCCCGGACTTCTGTCGGACCTCCACCTCAAGCCCCAAACTTCTATCGGACCACCAACTGACACCCGTAGTTCTGCCAGACCACCAACTAAGGCTCGAACTTCTGACGGACCACCACCTAAGGCCCGAACTTCTATCCAACCACAACAACTTCACAATCATCTTTATAAAATGCTGAAGACTTCTCAAATACACTAAGAAAAAAACATATTATTTTATTTTATTTTCTTGAAAACTAACTATAACAAAATTTAATAATTTTGTTAAAATAATGTGGCTTCAGGCTGTCGTGATCCAAAATCTGTGATCATAATATCTTAATTAAATATAGTTAAAATTAAGTTTTTTTTTATTTTATGTAATACAAAATTTGATTAATTCTATAAATTCAGGGGTCAGAAAAAATTTCATTCTGTCAGCGTAAGAAATAAGAAAATTGCAACCATAATTTTCTGGAAAAAAAATATTGAAATTTAATTTTATTATTTGTACAAATTGTTTCCAAAAAAAAATTATTTATATAAATGCATTTAGTAAAATAAAAATTTGAAATAGAAATTCAAATTGTGAAAATATCCCGCAGAGGACGCTTCCGTACAACAAAAACTACCTTCTTTATTTATGGTACCAGTAATTATATAGGCTCGAGGGGCATAACTGTAAAATCAGATACGATTTCCTCGCCCTTCTATATATATCTCGATGGTTTCCATCCTCATCGTTGGTCCGCTGGACGGCTCATCGGCTTCCTGAAAAGCCAGTAGAGAGAGAGGGAAAGGGGTTTTCGTAACGTGAGCGAACAGAAAATGGAACGACGGACTTCTCAGCGGCGAAAGGTGGCAGCTTCAATGCAACCCAAAACCCCCAGAGTCACTCGGAAACGCCGACGGAGCTCTGCTCCGGATCATTCAACGGGCGAAAACGCCGGAGATGAGATCGCCGGCGATTTTTTCTACTGGATGCACGACGATCTCGTCTTAACCATCCTCTCCAAACTGAGTTCTACAGCCTCCCGACCCTCCGATTTCATCAACGCTATCTTATCGTAAGTTCTTTCCCCTCGCAGATTCTCTCGGCTCTCCATCTTGAACAGATCCAAGACATTCTATTTGATGAACACTTTCGATCGATTCAATTTCTTACCAGATGCAAAAGATTTCGCTTTTTGTGTCTCACCAAACCAGTTCTCTTAGGGGCCTCTGTGAGAGTGCTTGCCGTGAAGGCCAAAAACTGGTCGGATTCTGCTCATCGATTTCTCTGGTGCTGCTGTATGGCCGGCAATATGCATGCCTGCTATATGCTTGGAATGGTAATTGAACAAATTAATCATGATTTCTCCTCATCCATAAACGAGCATTTTAACTCAAATAGCTAATTATTTCCTCCTGCTCAAATTTGCAGATCCGATTCTACTGTTTAGGTAACAGATTAACTGGAATATCTCTGCTGGCGAAAGCGGCGATGGGATTCCATGCTCGGGCGCTTTACTCTCTTGCCATTATTCAGTTTAATGGCAGCGGAGGTTCCAAAAGGCAGAAAGACTTACAAGCCGGAGTAGCGTTCTGCGCTCGCGCGGCCTCTCTCGGCCATTTAAATGCCCTAAGAGAATTCGGCCATTGCCTTCAAGATGGCTACGGAGTTCGTCAGAACATACTTCAAGGTCGCCGTTGTCTGATCCATGTTTACCACAACGAGATCACCGGCGAGGTGAGGACGGATAAGGAGCCGCACCCAGTCAATGTTTTCATGGCGGATTGGTTTGCTCAGAGACCAGGAATATTGGACAAAGAGGATCTCAGGCTTTGTTCGAACAAAGGTTGCGGACGGCCGGAGACTCGAATGTACGAATTCCGGCGATGTTCTCTGTGTGGAACAGTGAACTACTGCTCGCGCGCTTGTCAGGCGATGGACTGGAAGATCTTGCATAAGACGAGGTGTACGGCTGGGTTACTCAGACTAAGGTTTCCGGCCGTTTTTCCTGCCGTAGCTGCCGCCGGAGGTGGCGGTGAAGATGGTGGTGCTGTGGAAGAGGCAGCGGTTTGATCTACTTGGCTGAGGTTTTTGTTATTTCCCTTCTTTCACTCTGCCATTTTGAATGTAGTTTGAACTTTTGAACATTGAAGCAGTGTAAATCGGTTTTGGTGGGCCCAAGGCTTATGATATCAGCGTTTTGATGATAATTTATTTCTTCCCCAAAAATGATAATTTATTTTATTTAAGAAAAGGGTAACTTTTCTAAAGTAACCTAATTATTTAGTCAAATTCTTTTATTAGTATTTTGAAAAAATATATACACACATTGCATATGTGTAAAATTATTCTGTGCGGATATTAATACTATCAGGAGGCGAATCAGAACTCATCACGTCATTTTTATGTGTATCACGGTTGTGCAATGCTGTACGTGTATCTGGTGATGTGGCGCATTTTGATTCACCTCCAAACGGTCTGATGTTCGCACAAAAAATAGCTCACTTGAACTCATTACCTCTTAATTGATAGTCAAAGCTCTCAATCAAAAGATCAACATGAGCTCTAGGGGTGTCAATATTTGACACGACACGAAAACCCGACTCGAACTCGACCAAAAAATTTCGGATTTGACCCGACCCGATTTCAAAACGGCTCAGGTTCGGGTTGACCCGTCGAGTTGCTGGGTCACCCCGCTAACTCATTTAAAGCAGCTGCCCGCGCCCTGCCCGAGCACGCGCCCGCGCAACCGAGTCTGCTAGCCGGCTACCCATGCGCCTGTCGAGGCCGACAACACCTAGCAGCCCTTAGCACACCTGTCGAGGCCACTCAAGCCCGAGGTTGCCCGTGCCCGCGCGCGCAGCTGCTTTCGCCTACGAGTTCCGTGTCGAGTCCGATCAACCCAGCAACCCGACAGGTCGGGTCCGGGTCCGCATTTCCGACCAGTTTACATATCTGAGTCGGGTTAGGGTTAACACGTTTGAACCCGAGTCAATTTCGGGTTCGACCCGAACCTGATCCGTGACCCGAAATTGACACCCTTAATGAGCTCTTCATAATTTCATAAATTTGTGTGGTAAAAAATTGTTTTCCACAAGCATTATAGAGAAGTTGATTTCTATTCTATAATTTCATAATTAATTTTATAAAATGTTATATTCATGTTGAAATAAATTTAATTATTATTATTAGCAGTAGTATTAACTAAATATAAATATGTATGTATATTTAATTATTTATAATGTTTTATAAAATTTATATGAAGATATATTGATATTGTATCAAAAAGAGTTTAAAATTATTAAATTTTATTTTGATATTACTATTATATATAAAGAATTTATATTATATTAATTTTAAAGTAAGCAAAAAAAAAAAATTAAACTAAATTTTATATAGTTTATATTAAGAAATTAGAACATTTTTTTAATTGAAATGTATGGACATTAAACATTTAAATAGTTCAATTATTCCTATTATTGAGAACCCTACCTGATTCACCTACAATATATTGTTGTTAAGGGGATATTTTGTTTTTATAATTATTAGAAAAATTTATAGAAGAATTAAACCCTCTGTCTCTAATTTTATGGATTGTGTACCTTATGATAAAACTTTAGCATAATTAGGTGGATTTAAAAAGGGAATGAAGTTTTTATACTATTTTTATGGATTGTGTTGGGTGCTTAAATCTTTGTGGCAAGAGAAAGTAAATTTTACGGTCTTAATTTTGTGTGAAGATCTTGCACGTAAAAATAAAATAAGAGAATCCAAAAGATACTAGAGTTTTTATGTTAAAATTTCAATAAGTCGAAAGATCACACGGTTTGCCTCAATTGAAATAATTATAATAGGTGAGTATTGGTTACAAAGATTTATTTGTTTCCTAAATTGGAAAAAGTGGGACTATAAGAGTACGAGCAGTTATAGCTCATCCTCTTGTGAGAGTGTTGGAAAATGTTGCCAAGGCGATAAGAGATGAGAGGTGTTCAGGTGGTTGTGGTTAGATTCTGGCAATTTGGTGATGGAGGTCCGGTAATAACATCTTCAACAACATCGATTTGACTTTATGGTAATTCAAAATTGATAGTTTTATGATGAAGTTGGGTGGTTATAGTATGCTAATGATAGTAGTAATGCTGGTCAAATAATGATGACCTACCGATAGTGGTCAAGTATCGATGGTTTGATGACGGAGGTCAGGGGATGATTGTCGAACATAAATTATTTAAAGATGAAGATTGGGCAGCAACATTCAGACATTGTTGGTTCGATGATGGGGTCTAAGCAACAACAATGGTTATACACTAACAACCTGATAAAAAAAAAAAAGAGTAACGATAGCTTGATAGTAGCGTTTGAACGATGGTAGTCAGGCGACAATGATCCAATAGTGGTGATTTGGAAATAGTTTGATGGTTGTAGTTTGTAATTGGTTTGATGGCACTAGACTAGTACTGGTTCGACGACGGTTGGACAATGTTCCAATGGTGGCGCTTGCGACAATGGTCTAATGGCAACAATTGAGTAATGATTCGATGGCAATGATCACTCAATATTCATATGAAGCTTTGGGATTATTCGAGCCTCTAAGCTCTCTCGAACTAGACCTCCACTATCAGACCACAACCTGACCATCATCATCATTGTCCAACCATCACATGAATGTTATCGTTAGACTACCATCGTTAAACCACCACAACTATCATGGGGTTTTCATTACCAAAGTATTATCATGAGACTACCATCGCTCAACTATTGTTGTTGGATCGGAAGCCTATGGACATTCAACCACCATAATATTATTGTCGAACCACCACTTTTCAATCATTGTTGTTAGATAGTTTCCATTGACCTCGATTGTCATTGTTGTCAGTCCACTAATATCCGACATCCTACGTTAGATTGTCATCATCCAGCTACAGCTATCTGAACACCTCTCATCTCTTTTCGCCTAATCAACATTCTTTATCTCTCTCACAAGAGGATGAGCCAACTACCTCACATATAGATAGATCTTTGCAATATATGCTCACCTAGTGGAACTAATTCTATTCGTCTCCCTTGTTGGATTTCCATTGTAAAAACTCTAGTATTCCTTGCATTCTCTTATTTTATATGTGTGTGTTATATCTTTGCACTATGTTAAGATTTTAATATATTTATCTCTATTTTCATGAATATTCTAATATGTAATAAATATAGTTTTATATTATTAATTTACTATACATATTATATTAGGGTTTATTATAAATTTAAGTGGGGTATGACCCACTCTAACCTCTATCTAATTTTTTTCATTATTTATTTATGGTGACATTGCACTGTCTGCTAATATAAATGTGTGCAAAAAATTGTAGAGCTAATAACAGCATAAATCACACTTTCTTCAAATATCAAAATTTAGTCATAAATCAATTTATGATTTATTACTATTATTATTATTATTTTAAGAGTGATACTTAGGCTTCGTTTGGGGCGGCTTTTTTACTGCTTCTTAAAGCAGCTTTCTAGTACAAAAATTAAAATTTTTATACTATAAAATTATTTTAAGAAGCAGTGAGAAAGCCATCCCAAACGAAGCCTTAGATTTCATTTGAGGCAGCTTTCTTACTATTTTCTAAAGCAAATTTATTATACAAACTTTTTTAGTTTAAAAAAATTGTGTGCTAAAAATATGCTTTAGAAATCAGTAAACAAACTGTCCCAAACGAATCCTAATTATATTATCCAAAACTTTGGGTCACAACCAATTACAGACTAAAAGGAAAATTTAAATTGGGAATTGGCTCTCTCTTTCAAAGCCCATTTCAATACTTGTCTGAAATCTTCAAACAAATATTGACAGAATGTTCACCTAACCAAGGGTTGGTGATGATCTCTCTTTCAAGCACCACGTGGATCCAACGGTCCAAAATCTTTTCAATGAAAATGACCTCACTTAATTAAGGAGGCCATTCTAGGAATGTGTCAACTCAATGGAAGGAGCATTAGTTGGGTCAATGTGTTTGGTTGATGAACCTTCAATCATTTCATAAACTTTTATTAATTGGAATGCCCTATCTTTTTTTTTTACTATATAATATTAATTAATTAAGGACATAAACATTTAATTGAGACACACCATAGCAATTGATGACCGTTCAAATTCAAAAATCGTAACGGTAACCTGTCCAACGGTAACATAAGGCTACTAAACGAAAATTATTTAGAAGAATTTATGATAAATCCATTTTCCTTATATTAAACAGGTTTATAATTGAATTAATGTCACATCTATTATTTATAGGACAAATAGTATGGCACATTTTAAATTATGTTTCTATATCTCATCATGGTCATAAAAGCAAATAATATACTTTTGTTAAATTATCATAGTTCACATAAGTATAATGTATTTAAAATTTTTTAATATTTCATTTAAATATTTATTTTATACAAAATTAAATTACTTCAAAAAAATATCTAAATTCAAATATATATATATATATATATATTCTAAAATTTAAAGATTAAAAATAATATATTCAATAAAATGATTGGTGCTAATTTTAATCTAATATATAAATGATAATCAAATGTGAATTTAAAATTTTTTTTTTTTTGTTTTATTCGAATGAAAAAATAGTTATAATGAACTCAAAGTGCTTAAATTAATAAATTTGATTAATATTTTTTTTTTAGGACATTTAGGCCATTTAAGGCAAACTCACACACACAACGCATACACATAGACTCGAACCCTGGACCTCTTAGTTGGAAGTCTAAGCTCTCAACCAATAGGCCAAGGAGAGTTGTGTTTTGATTAATATCGATCTCTTACTTTTCCATGCTTTTGACTTTTAACGCCGTACGATGTTTTTTGATTAAGACCGTAAATATAGCTCATCTTGAATGGTAGTTATAACCACCACATGGCCGTAGTTAGGAACATGTGGTGTTGGGCCCAATTGGATATCCACATCTGAATCCAATGATCTGTAGATTAAAATACATAAATTTAGTTCTAATTTTATTCTTTTTTAAAAAAATCAAAATATGTATTTAATGAAAAACATTTAAATGAATTAATGATTTAAAAATATTTGTTTATGTAAAATTATAAGTCTTTTAATTATTTTATTTAATTAATGAAACACATTCAATATCTATATTTTTACTAATTTGAAATCCTAATTTCATTGCCTTATTTAACAATCTATTTTGTATTGTTGGGAATTGATTGATTAAGATTTTGTTTGTGGTAACTTTTTTTTTCTGCTTTTTAAAATAATTTTATAGTATAAAAAAAAATCTAATTTAAGAACATTTTATATAAAAATTTATTTTAAAAAATAATTAAAAAAACTGTCACAAACAAAATCGAAAATTCAGGACAAATTTTAAAATCATGGTAGATTGTTCAATAAAATTTTCGTTGACTATTGACTATCTAAAAAAGGCAACACTCCCTCGGATTAAAAAGCTCAAAAAATGCAACTCTTGGGTTCGAGTTGTGTACATGTTGTGTGTATGAATTCGGGGACTGTCTTTTCGAAATTAAAAATTCTGCGCTAAAACTCTGTTTTAAGAAGTAATAAAAAAGTCGTCCCAAACAATACCTAAAACCTACAGAAAAATTATCATGTGCGGAAAACGGACGTCGTCTGGAGGCGAATCAGAGCATGATGTCACTTTTTGCTGTCTACCGTGGCTATATACCTGCTGTTTACCGAGTGCGGTGACGTGCTCTGATTCGCCTCTAGACGGTCCGATGTCTGCACATAATAATTTCTCAAAACCTTCCCAACTTCCTTTGGTCTTTGGTTGAGAGCCTTGAACTATCAACTAAGAAGTCTTGATTTCATGTCTTGTGTATGTGATATATGTGTCAGTTTGTCTTAATTAACCT
The DNA here is from genome assembly GCA_016618105.1 of Dendrobium huoshanense. NCBI lineage: Eukaryota > Viridiplantae > Streptophyta > Magnoliopsida > Asparagales > Orchidaceae > Dendrobium > Dendrobium huoshanense. The sequence goes on along the minus strand of CM028358.1, from coordinate 63,960,973 downwards.
AAATATTCGAACAAAAAATACATAAACAGACTACTGAAACCCAAACCAACTAAATTCAATATTCTATTTAATGCTTACATATATCATTAAGGAAGCAAATAATATCATTTGAGCTACTGCTTGTACGCAAATATAAATTCAATTGAATTCTTCATGGTTTCTTGTTGTAGGTAGGTTTAGGATCTGCAGTTACCTGGATATGCAGTTGCCTTCATCTGAACAATCTGATTCATTTTAAATGGCTGAGATTTGATAAATAAAAATTTATAATGGTTTTTTTGTAATAATGAATTCAATCTCAACAGTTCAAAATGAATGAAATAGCTGAAGATTGAACAACTGCACTTAATATGATAATTATATATAATCCCAATCTGCAGTAAATAATGTGCTAGCTCACTGCAGAGCTGTACCCTACTGACTCATTCCAACTCCTTTTTCTAAAAGATGGAAAAATTCTATTAGCACATTATTTACTGCAGATTGGGATCATATACAGGGTTTGTTTGGGATAGCTTTCTTGATGCTGTCAAAAACAACGTTTTGTACTAAAAAAACTATTTTAAAAAGCAGCGAAAAAGTTGTATCAAACAAAACCATAATTATCGTAGAAAAAGGAGTTGGAATGAGTCAATTCTGTACATTCACTCTTCGATGGCTTCAGTCATCAGCATTCAGATCATCTAATTACCTGGGTGTAATTATCAAATCTAGCCGTCCAATACAATTTGAATGCCGAGATTTTAAAAAAGAAATTCAACTATGAATTCTGGTTTTAAACAATTTCAAATCGAGGCATTCAACCTGAATTGTGAGGCTGAATTTGGTAATAAAACAAGATACGCTTACCATGATGATTAGAGATTGTTTCAATCCCAGACATGGAGAACCCACTTGAAGCAGTTGTTCATCTTTATTAGAGTTGCAAAATTTTACTTGTAGAAAGAACATATTATGAAATTAGCCAACCAAGCCTTAAAACGCAAGGCATTTCGTCTAATAAGAAAATATTGTAGATCATTTCATGCGACTAAAAAATATTAATATAATAAAAGAAATTAGTCCCAATTGATTTTGAGAATATTTGTTAAATTCAGAAAATTGGAGAGGAAAAAAGATTAATTTTATTGCACAAACTTGTCCCTACTATACAAGATATTTTAATAAAGAAAGTAAGAAACAAATAATTACAGAATAATGCATAATTGCTCTAATGTAATTCTTCCTAAATCAACCATCTAAAAATGGAAGGAGATCAACATGATCAAGGTGAGCCTTCCATGGAATCCCACCTTAGCCGTGGGATCAAAATGTCAAGAGATGGTTAGGATTTAATAGATGAGCCTCCTATGGATTCCCATCCTATCCATGGGATCAAAATGCCAAGGAACAGCTGGGATTTAACACTCCTCAAGTAGGGGAATACAAATTTGTCATTCTCAACTTGGTAATCAGTCCAAAAAAGGTAGAGTTATCAAGTCTATTGGTAAGAATATCTGCAAACTGGTCTTTTGATGAGACATTGTCGATACATATAAGACCACTATCAAATTTCTCCTTTATGAACTATCTGTCCACTTCTATGTACTTGGTCCTGTAATGTTGAACGGGATTATGAACTATGCTGATTGTTGATTGTTATCACAGTGTAGCTTCATGGGTCCTCAATTAATCCTTATGTCTTCTAAAATTATCTTGATCCACAGTAACTCATATATTCCTAAGGTCATAGCTCTGTATTTTGCTTCTGTACTAGATCTTACCACCACATTCTATTTCTTGCTTATTCATATAATAAGGTTTCCTCCAAGGAATGTGTATTATCATGAAATAGATTATCTATCTATTGGTGATCCTATGTAATCTGCATCAATATATGCTTATGGGGTTATTCCACAATCTCTTCTTAAGAGAATCCCTTTACCATGGTTCCCCTTAAGATAGTATAATATTCTGTCGACAACTTACATGTAAGTCTACTTTGGATTTTGCATGAACTGGCTGATCATGCTTACATCAAATGATATATCTGATCTGGTGTGAAAAATGTAGATCAATTTCCCCACAAGTCACTGGTAAGCCCCTTTATCTACATTTGGATCTTCTTTAGCTTCCCCCAATTTGAGATTTGGTTCTACTGGTGTTAATGCCGGTTTAAAAGTTAGTTTATCTATGTCTTTAAGAAGATCATTAATATATTTTTGTTGTGAAATGAAGATTCCTTCGCTGGAATGGGCCACTTCAATTACAAAAAAAATAATTTACTCAACCAAGATCTTTGATTTCAAGTTGCTTTGCAAGTTATTTCTTAGAATTACTTTCTTCTTTTCATCATTCTTAGTCAAGATGATATCATTCACATAAACTAACAAAATTGTGACTTATCCTGAGTTTGAGTGCTTGAAGAAAAATATACGGTCTCCTTATCTCTACCGATAACTATTAAGTAGCATAACTTTTGAGAATCTTCCAAACCAAGCTCTAAGTGACTTTTTAGCCCATATAAAGTATTTTTTAACCTACACACTGTGTTACCCCCAGATTGTTGAATCCTGGTGGAATCTCAATAAATATTTCTTCCTCCAAGTACCCATGTAGAAATGTATTTTTGACATTCAACTGTTCAAAATGTCAGTTATAATTAGCTGTTAGTGAGAGCAGGGTCCTCATGGTGTGTTCACCTTGACCACAAGTGCAAAAGTTTTCTTATAAACAATCCCATACATTTGAGTGTACCTTTTTGCCACCAGTCTTGCCTTATACCTTTCCAGTGTACCATTAACTCTATATTTCACAGCGAACACCCATTTGCAGCTGACAGGTTTTTTCTCTATTGGTAGGTCAGTGATCTCCCATATATTATTTTTTTTAGGGTTTGCACTTTATCTTTTAAGGCTTTTTTTAATTTTCATCAGATAAGGCTTCATAAATATTATTAAGAATATGAATATTATTTAGTGTAACTAGACAATTTTGTGTGAAGGTGAGAAGTTATGAAGGATACAAAGTTAGTTAAGGGGTACAAGGGAGGTTTTTTTATGAACTTATATTTACCTCAATTTCAGGAGACCGTTCAAATTCTTGGATCTACTCTGGGGCATAAATTGGATTTGTACACCGTGAATACACTTTCCCAAACCTCATATTATCCATAATAGCTTTGGCCTTAGCTTCCCTGTCTTTGATTTCAGGTTTAGGTGGATTGATTTAAGGTGGAACTGAAAGGTCAAGAGGGGCAAGCTCACTTTCCTCAACTTTCTCAGTTTCAATCTCCCCCTTAAGATGAGGTTTGATAAAATAAAATTTTTATTCATCAAAAGTAAGGTTAATAGATACAAGAGTTTTCTTGATAGAGGTATGATAATACTTACAATCTTTTTGGGTCGATGAATATCCAACAAAAATACATTTGAGTGATTTTGGATCTAATTTTTTTCTATTTTGACTATGAATGTGAATATAGGCAGTGCACCCAAAAATTCTGGGTGTGAGGTTATTATAGGTTCAAAATTATGGGTAAAAAGATGATAGAATATCCATTTGTGTTTTAGTCCCAAGGTTATTGAAGGTAGTCGGTTTATGAGATATGTGGCAGTCAGATGGGCTTTCCCCAATAGGATTTGGGTACATTGTGGTGGAATAGAAGTGCACGGGTAGAGGCAAGAAGAGGGTCATTTTTTCTTTATGCAACACCATTTTGTTGTTGGTTATAAATGCGGGAAGACTCATGAATGATACTTTTCTTTTGAAAGTAAGATGATAGAGTTTGATCAAAATAATCTTTGGCATTGTTAGAATAAATTTTTTTTATTTTTACCCCGAATTGATTATGGATCATGGTGTGAAAAATGGGAATGATAGTGCTCACATCGAATTTATTTTTTAGAAGATCCAAGAGACTCGAGTGCAGTCATCAATGAATGATACAAACCATCAGGCCCATGAGATATTAGGAATTTTTTAGGGTCCCCAGATATCACTATGAATAAGATAAAAAGGGGTATGACATCTCTCAATTTTATTTGAAAAAGAAACTCGTTTATGCTTTGCTAACTTATAATGAAAAGATTATTTTCCAAGTTGTAAAAAAATTTTGGGTACATATTTTTTAAGACACCAAAAAATAGATGTCCTAGTTTAAATTGATGAAGTCATATAGTAGATTTTTTATTAAATAAGGATAACATAGAATAATCATTATTGATAATAGTGGATTTGCTTAGCTCTTCCAGGTAGTACAATCCATATCTCTTCTTAACAAGTTCAATCTTCCTCCTTAATCCCTGACCATGAAATAAGCAACAAGTAGGGTTAAATAAGACTTGACAATTATGATCACTTTAAGTTTTTGCAGTAGATAGAAACATGAAAGTATCGCTAATTTATGGAGTCATGAAATTCCACAACCATGATATGATCATGGAGTCTGCTTCATCCCATGCCAAAAAATTAGGATCTTCTTCTTTTGGTCCTACCCCAAGGAGGTGATTCAACTTTCTTTTTCCTTTCAAATAGGTCTTCACAAATTGAGATCACTTCAAATAATTCTTCTCATTTAAGCTATAAGAATGTTGCATATTTTGGAGATCTCTTCCTTGGTGCACCATATAGTCAAAACTTTTGGAGGAATTTGTTTTAGACATGTAGCAACAAAGGGCAGCGATGAAGGCTATACCAAGCAGGGCCCAATAAAGACTGCATTGCTTATAGATAGGATAACAACAATAGGGGAATGATGGAAATAAAGGCATGGCAATACAAAAAATTCAGAATTCTGACAGCGGCAATGAAGGCTCTGATACCATGTTAAATTCAGAGAATTGGAGAGGAAAAAAGCTTCATTTTATTGCACGAAATTGTCCCTATTTATAGATCTATACAAGATATCTTAATAAAGAAACAAATAAATACAGAATAATGCATAATTGTTTTAATATAATCCTTCCTAAACCAACCATCTAAATATGGAAGGAGATCAGCATGATCCAGGTGAGCTTCCCACATATTCCCATCTTAGTCGTGGGATCAAAATGCCAAGAGACTGCTAGGATTTAATAGGTGAGCCTCCCACATATTCCCATCCTAGTCATGGGATCAAAATGCCAAGGAACGACTGTCACGACCCGACCCGGCTAGCTCGTATAGACGAGGCGGGAATAGAATCGGACTTTCAGAACGGTTCAATCATCATATTGCATGTATAAAAATTCTAAAAGACTTCAATACGAATTCAAAAGCGCCTTAATCTTTCCAAAACATATATTTAACATTACAAGCCATTCCAAAGGAGAGTTCATATACACAAGGTGGTTTCAAAATTAAACTATTCAAGACATGTCAAAACCACCCAAAAGAAAATCAACTATAATTAGGAAAACATTAAAAGAAACTGTCAGCCGGTACACGACGGCTGTAAGTGAACCTTGGGTTGTCAGCCATCTCTTGTAATAGGTTCTCCTGAAAAGTATCTCAACACGAGAGAGTGAGCTAACACTGAATAGGAATTCTCTAATCCTAACATGCTCACATGTCATAAAATGAAATATTTACATTTTAAGCTAAAGGGGACATGCCTTGATTTTTTTCTATACATGCTAACTTTCATATCTTAAGAATGATAAATATTTTATGTATGTCATATGCATATATATTATATGTGTCATGTAATGAATGTCATATCATATGCTTATTTATACTTTATCATATACAACCGTACCAGAGTACCAGTGGTGTACTGATCAGGTACACAAACATCTTTTTGGCCATTTATTTCTTTTTCTCTTTTGCCCCAAAGGGCCATATTGTTCCCGTATTGCTCATAAGAGCCATATTTGTGCTTTTGCACCATATTTGGTACTCCGTAATCATCATGTACAAGCATTTTCATATTCTTTCCATATAAGTATAAATTCTTTCCATATAACTTCATATATCCCAAACATGAAGCAAATGTTTGACATGTATCTTGAACATGGACATGTATCTTAAACTTGAAGTAAATGAACATGAAATAACATGTATCAATTACATAAGAATATAAAACATAAAAAATTTATAAAAGCATAATGAAATGTCATGTGGTCATGTAAGGAAAAGGATCCTACCTCAAAAGTAATATACAAGCATCCACTTCACCTCTCTATTTGTACCTCTTTTTGCCAAAACGTAAAGAAAATAATACAATATAAATTTCTTGTCAAAAATAAACATCTATATTACACTAATCTCCTCTTAAGCTCACTAACTCACACTCATATACCCAAATCCTAAGGCTTTTAATCACCCATCAGGTCTTTTGTCTTTTCTTGTGCGGGTCTATCCCCCAATATATAACTTATTTCACTTTTCATATAGTCATCCTTTTTAGCCCAAATGACATATGCTTTTGATGATATAGTTGCGCTTTAGGTGCACTTTAGGACTTTAATGAGGGAAAAATATTTTTGTTATCAAAATTTCATTTTCTTTTCATTAGAGTCCTCCCTAAACCTTTAGGAACAACATTTGTGAACATGCAAGATCAAAATCCTAATTTTTGGAAAAGCCCTAGTTTGAAATTCTAAAATTTTCTTAAGGAAAACTTAAAATCTTATTTCAATTATGCTTCTAAATAATTCCTAACACCAATCCTCATCTAAAGTAAAATTTTCATGAAACCCTAATTTTTGAAACTTAAAAAAATTTAGGGAAAATACATAATTTCTTCACATAAAGCATTCCCTCAACTTCCTACACTCTTTTCCTTAACAACTTCAAACAATTTCTAAAACCCTAGATTTAAAATCATGAAAATCTTGAAGGATAGGCAAGATTTCTAGGATTAAAGGCTTACCTTACTCTTCTTGAGCTTTTTCTTAATTTCTCTTCAAAACCTCGCCGGAAACCTCCCCTAGAGCCGCCGGTCGCAAGTTCCTGTCGCTCTTCCCCCGTGCTCCCTCTTCGGTTCGGCCAAGAGAACAAAGGGACCGAAATATTTCGATCCCTTAGGTAGGCTTGGGCTAAATGAGAGAGGTTATTGCTAAAAAATGCATGTGTCCCTCTTCCAAAAGCTTCTCATAAGGCTTATGAGAAGTAAATTGGGTATAAAGGGTAAAGTTTACTTAAACGAACTTCGGCAATTTTTAATTTCAAATCCGCGCGGAATTAGGTATAGGTTCTTTATACTGTTTCAATCGAAATTTTGCGTAGAATTTTATAAAATTTATTTTGTCGAATTCCAACGACATTGAAATTTCACCTAAGTTCGTCTCAGCGCATCGAAATACATGCGACGCACTCAAACAACGAACTTCGGGTTTTACAACGGCTAGGATTTAACAATATTAGTATCATATTGTAATCTATGCTCAATTGTCATTTCTTATAGTTTTAATGTATGACACATTTAACTTAATTCTTGTATAATTCACACACACTTGTGCATCACATTTATTCTTAAAATAGAAACCAACACATTTCTTTACTACTCATCTAAAATCTTTTGTCTTCAAATAAATATTTAAAAGGACTTTTTACATCAAGAACTAGCTTTAAGCCCATATCTTTTCGCTTTAGTCATGGAAATTCTTACTAGACATTTGCAATAGGATGTACCCTACCGCATGCTTTTTGTTGATGATATTATTCTTGTTAATAAGACTAGAGATGGAGTTGAAGGAAAACTTGAATTATGGAGTTCAACCTTAGAGTCTAAAGGTTTTCCTTTGAGTAAATCTAAAACCTAATACATAGAGTGCAATTTTAGTACTAATAGATCTAGTGGGGGATTGTGATTTTGGACAATCAAGTAATTACAAAGTGTATACGATTTAGATATCTCGGCTTTATTGTTCAAAGTGAGGGTGAAATAAATAGGGATAATATTAGAAAAATTCAAGTTGAATGGCTGATGTGAAGAAATGCATTGGGCCTATTATGTGATTAAAAAGTACCCTCAAACTTATAGTAAAATTCTATAAGATAGTGGTGAGAATTGCAATGCTTTATGGCACATAATATTGGTCATTAAAAGAGAAACATAAAATTAAGTTAAGTGTTGCAGAGATGAGGTACTCACGTGGATGAATGGCTTTACTCTTAGAGACATAATGTGAAACTAGTATATAAGTGAAAAAGTTAGAGTAGCTCTAGTGGGAAATAAGATTAGAGAGAGTCACCTTAGATGGTTTGGTCACATAAAATATCAACTTTTTGATGATCCTGTTAGGAGTAGATGTATTAGATCTAGCCAATGTTAAAAAATGTAGAGATAAACCTAAAAAGACTTTGTTATAAAGTATTAAAAATGACCTTTTCTATTAGAGTAAAATGAGAATTTGACACTTAATATAACCCAATAGAGAAAAATGATTCATGCAACAGATCCCACATAGTGGGATAAAGGTTTACTATTGTTGTTGTTGTAATAATAGAAAAAAGCAGATTACATGGATGAATTATTTTCAATGTCTTTGACAATGTAGTAGTTACACATTAGTTAATTTATCTTTTTTCATGATACAAGCTAGAGTTATAGGTATTTATGGAGTGATCCATGGTATCTGAGGTTAGATGTTGAATTCTACAAAAACATGCAGATTATTGACCGCTCATAGTTTGAAATTTCTGAAAACCTACCTTCATACCGCTTTTACGAGTTGCATCTTGATTGGTATATCAACTTTTGCATTCAAGGTCCATCCAATTCAAGCAGCCCTGAAAAAAATATCACCAGAAGATAACATCTCCATACTGAATAAGAACCATTACATTAAAAGAACAGGGCAGCTTCTAGCTTCAGCTTTAACTCTATTGACGTATGAAGATATATATGATGCCAAGAGTCGACAATTAAGCAAGAAAATAGTAAATGGATAAAATATAAGATGTTGCAGTAGTCGACATATCACCTCAGACTGGAAGTGGAAAGAGATTTTCCTGCGCTGAAGGATCCTCGCCTTCAACATCCATCCAATCCAGCCTTGGGCCCTATAGAAGAAATTTCCACGAAATAAGAACGCAGATGTCCTCCAAAAATTTCATAGTCATAATTCATTCACAATTACATTATTTTCTCAGTCGACCAAGGTTTCCATGATTGAAGAAAGAGTAGTCACTCATAACTCGTGCAAAGAGTAAAATATTATCATAAAATCAAATGAGCTCATCAAGTATACCATGATCAAAGGCTAAATTGTATTATCAATTAGTCAAACTACTAATCTTTTTTGTTTGTATATTTAGCAGTATTATGCTACAAGTAAAATGAGTGCAGTTTAAGGTAAGAATATTTTTTATTGAGGGAATTCAAACACTTTTCATAATACAAGCAATTGCATCAACCACTCCGTAAGAAAAGGTAAGAATAACTAAAATGATATGGTTGTATGCCACACGGAGACAATAACTAGTGTTAGAGTGTTATCACAAGAAGTAGTAGATCAGATAGGAACAAAGCATAAGGGGAACTAATAGCTATGGCAAGGAAGACTATGAGGCACTTTTGTATGCTATCAAAAGGCCTTTCACTATAAACAGAGACGAAATGACAAGCTTGTATTTGGTTTTAAACACCAACAGTCATGAAAGAAACAAAATTAACAAATTATTATAACCTAGGAAAGAAGAGCGGTTAATCATATCCTGTATAACTCTCAAAAACATTTGACCATCTACCACAAGGTTTCTCTTCCGTAATCTTACAAAAATTTACCAAATTGAAAGGCATAAAATGTACAAGGTCATTAGGATAATGCAAACATAGGGCAGCGGTTTCTTGATTGAAAGTTTCTCTTATTAAAAAGTGAAGGAAAACAAAGTGTGAGTAACAAGGTTGTAATTATCAAGACCAGCAATTTAATTTCAATCAAACCTTGCTAAAAGTTCAAAACGGAGATAAATGACCTCACCTTTCCTAGCCGAATAATTGTTGGAGGACTTATTGTCATATCAACAACCGTGGAGGGATCTGCCACTCGTATGCCGCCATCAACAAGAAAATCCAGACCCTATATTTAAGGATCAACAATTAAACTCCTAACAAAATCTGTGGATCGTTCTCGCTGATTTCATCAAGATAGTTAGATTTTATTTGAGAATTCCAATTATTTCCTAACACTTTGCTATGAGTCGAGCACACTATATGTAAGGATCAACAATTAAACTCCTAACAAAAACCCATTTTTCTACATGTTGCGCTCATACAAAGTGTTAACACGTTGCAAAAGATATGATTAGGGTGAAAAAGTAGAAAATGTCAACATTCATACCTCCGGCTCATAAATATCAGCTATCATTACAGGGTCAATCATCCACTGGTTTTCTGCAGGACACTTCACGCTAAGGCATGACACATTCCATGATCATCATTAGTATAAAATAAAGTGAAAAGGAGATAACACATACAGAAATTTTCCTTCAAATGAAATTCACACCATTAAAGAATTTATTTACAAGAAAGAGCAATTCTAATTCATGGCCGAATGAAATTCCAACAAACCTTGTGCTTATCAAAGGTGCATCCAGATTTTTTAATATGGTCTGGCAAATTATGTCATCAGCTATGCGAACACCGACATGCTTCCTTGATGTATATTTTGCACTAGGGCCACTCCTTATACATTGTTTTGGTAACTCTTTACTAGCAGGTAGTATAAAGGTATACTGTAAAAAAGTGAGAACTGTTAAAAGTAAAGCACCTCAAATTTATGAAGTAAAAAGGTCTAGTCAAAATCAACATAATGGAAAAAAGATACTTACAGGCCCAGGCAGACAATGCTTGACAGCTCTAAATATATTTGTCTGGCCATAGGCATTGCCCCGAGGGAAGCCTGTCGTATATATGTCTATGTCTTGTAAAGAACGGCACAAGATACTAAGGGGCTGGATGAGTACAATGATCGCTCAGAAAAAAACTTAGTACTTTGTAGTTTTAATCGGTAAATGAAAATAACTAATATGCATTATAATTTAGCAGTTTTATCAGGTTACAAGAATCAAGTAATAGTACTTGCCTTTGAATTCCCCACACCTTTGATTCTGCAGGTGAAAAAAATAAATGAGAAAAACTTGAAGGATGTTTAAGTGCAAGAATTAGAGAGAAATTTAAACTGAACAAGCGGAACTGTAATAACAGAATACATACATAGAAAACCTAAAAAGAAGATATACCTTCGAAGACGTTCAATAGAGGAGTAATTTCGCAAATCACAAACAATAGCATACCTGAAAAAGCAATAGTAACCAAAAAATCAATATCTTATATGTAACTACAGCTATTGTATGGTGTTAAGTAGAAGCTGAATTAGGATTTCAAGAGGCACAAAAAAGAGCTTACCCAAATTTTTTTAGGGGGGGGGGGGGTTAGTCTCTACAATATAGATAATTGCAAGAGAATTCCTAGGTAAAACTTCCAAATTCTACATAGCTGCATTGAAAAAATCTAGGGGGCGACAGCCAACCATAAGCTCCCTCTATTTCCACTATTAATGGTAACTACTGTAATTTTTTGTGAGGCTCTGAATTTGATTCTTTCTTATCTTTATTTTTTATTCAAAATTATAAAAATCTCTATTTTAAGTGATGTTTTTATATCGAACACAAACATTGAAAAAAATTAAGGAATTATCCATTTATGTGAGGCTCTCTCTCTCTCTCACCAAAAACTAATCCCTCTCACCTAATCTCTAACCTCCCCACTCCTCCCCAGACATTCAATCCCATCATATAACATTAATTACCAAGGGCCCTTCTTATTGTTGGTCCGATTCATGAAGATTTTTTCTCACTCAGGGTGAATCACAAGGGGCTGAAATCAAACAAATTAAAAGTAAAAAGGAGAGCATGAGATAAGGTGATCATCAATATCATCAAATTACTATCAAATCATTTATTCTTCTAGAACAATATGATCAAAAAATTTTGTTGTAATGAATAAGAATTATGAGTTCATAATTCTAGAAGATATAATCTTACATAGTTGCGATAGGGCTAAGTATCCTTGATATATTATACAGAACAATTAAAGTACAGATGTTTGGATATTAAGATAAAGAAGTGCTGCAAGAGTATTGTCTGCTAAGAGAATATTGTGAACAATTAAAGAAAATTTTTATAATTTTTTTATTGAACTAGTTATACCATACGAATCTAAGTGTTAGATAACAAAGAAGTTGCACAGAGCCAAATTAAGCATGGTGGAAGTGAATGGATGTGTAGCAAAATTAAAAATAATAAATAAATAAATGATTATTTAGCAGGGACAGTGGGAGTAAGTGAGTAACATCAAATGAAGATAAAACATTTGTTATAGCACTAATGAGTCTCCTGCTATAAGTCGTAGATATTGCATTTTGTTGCAATTCTTCTACATTTGTTATAGCCTTTTTTGCATTTTCGCTTGTAGATTGCAAGTAGTGCATATAGCATGTTTCCTAAAGTAGCTTATAGGAGCTTGTGTATGTCGCAGTCCTTCTGCTCTTTATGTATTGATTGCATGTTGCTACCCATCGCCCTTAGGTATGCTATTGTATGGTTGAGGAGTCTCTTACAATGATTTGTAGAAGATCATGCGCTCTACGAGTATGTTAATTGTTACCCTTGTTTATATGCAATATACACGTAGCTTGTTGCATTTCTTACATGTCTTTTTTGCTTCATTGATGAATATCCCCTTTCAATTTTATTGCATACGAAATTGAGCATGCTTTCTTGTATTTTGATACCGCCTGCAAGGCGCTATCATATTGACCGCATGTCCTTCGTGTTCATTATGTGCAGTCTTTCAATACCCGCAGATAACTAATGCATTCATTTACAAGCTGGCCATTGTTGATCAGAGGGACATAATATTCATCTCATGTTCTTTATAGTCACTACAAGCTTCGCCTCCTATTTGTAGACTAGATGTTGCATGCACGACGAAGCTTCTACAGTTGTTCGCAGCTGCCCTTTACATTCATCTACGAATTGGTTGTCATTGATCGAAGGGACATTATACATTCCATTGCATGCTTCTTATGGCCACCTCAAATCTCTCTTTTTGCTCGTAGGCGGGATATTCTATGCATGGGAGATATCCTATAATGATTCATAGGAGCTCATGTATCTTAAGTATATTGTCGTCCACTTGCAGGTAGTGTGCTGCATGCATTACTTTTCTATTAACTATATATATAGGGAACTCATCACGTTCGCAACATGTCTTTTCTCATCACTTGTGGGAAAATATGTGTGTTCACATGCAGTTAAGTGGCACTGATAGCAAAGGGGAGTGTTGTTTTGATTAAAAAAAATATATTTATTTATATATATAATTTTTGAAAAATATTTAATTATTTTTGGGAAAATTGAATTTTGAACTCTAGTTTCGAAATCTAACACAATATTAGGAATGATATATCGGAGAAAATATCATTCACTAATTGGTTCAAATTTCGAAGCTTTAAAGTTATCCAAATTGTCATAGTCAAACTCAAAATTATTTGACTATGCTAATTTGGATGAAAGATTATTATTCTCATAATCAAATCCACAATAATAATTGATATACCTTTCCAAAGAAAGGAGATATCAATCATTATCGATCGTTTGAAAATGACGATAATGATCGTTGTATTTTAAATTTCCCAAAAATAATTAATTAGAGATTTTGAAAGATTTTGATTTTTGAAAATTAAATCTGGGTTACTAAATCTCCTACGAGCGCAAGCCCTCGTAGTTAATTACATCATAGAAAATCGGAATTTCCTACGAAAACTCTCGATTAAAATAGCGGTATAAATTTTATTTAAGAATTTCAAAGATCGATATCAAAGGAAGAAAAGGGTAGGAAATTCAAGTGGTATTGGTTCAAATTTGAGCAGTTATTTTCAGAGTCAAAGGAAGAGAAGTAGAGAGTGTTTTGGGATTCTGAATTACTTCAGAAACACCCCAATCTATCCTAAGTGTTGGGCTTGAATTTGATTGAAAATGATTTAAGTTTGAATGGTAGATTTTATTAGAAATTCGGGATTCGATTCCCGGAAATTGAGGTCTTATGGCCCGAGCCAGCCTCAGAACCTAAGTCTAAATTGGGCACTAAAAGTTAGCACCCCGAACCTAGCTAGTGCAATGCGAATCTGGTCTTACCCCGGCCTGGATTGGGGAGCCAGCTAAACCACCTAAACGATTTAAAATATGAATCCGGTCTTTTTATGTAGAGTGGTCGGGACGTTATTTAAGAAAGGTATTTGAGAACGGGACCGACATCTAGAGCAGATCCTAAATGGTCCCTTAAACTTATGTTGGGTTTGATGTCTAAGCAATGCAATTAAATATTAGACTCTTTTAAATTTGTTGCTAATGCGATGCATGCTAATTGACTCGATTGAATGCTATGAAATGAAAACTTCCGGCGATCCCGGGCTTACTTCTTAAATTCGTTAGAGTTTCTATGTGAGCTTAAAGTTTTTAATTTGATTTAAGTAGAAAAGTTTTATTAAGTCCTTAAGAGCCTACGATCGAATTCCAGGTCAAATCAAAATCGGCACGCAGGTAAAAAGACTAGAAAAGCAGGTATCTCTAATGCGCAATCAATTTAAATAAATCAATCAAATTAAATATATCAAATTGAATGTCCGTAGGCAAGTGCCCTTTATTATTACATCACAGAATTTTGCAGAAAATTAAAGTGGCCGGGCACCACTGACTACAACCCGGATTTCTAGTCCTAAGACTCAAATGACTTTGAGAGTGGGTCTTCTCGTTATCCACTTCTTCATCCTTCTGCTGCTTCTTGGATCATCGGGTCCGGATATCCAAATGAAAAGAAACTCCCCCTTGAACGGGGTGTTATCTTTCCTCTTTAGATATTCCAAAGTTATCCTAATTTGGATCTCCAAATGGAGAGGGACTCTCCCCTGAGGGATGTCCATTCCTCTTTGGATTCCAAATTGGATGTTACCCCATCTCAAATCACTTGAAATTACAACACAAATCAAATCAAATTTACATTAATCAAAATTGAAAAATCTAGACTCGATCCTGCAGGGTTATCCTAATAATCAACATTTATATATACAGTCCCAAGCAGTTAATATTTGATCTCAAGCAGTTGATATATGAATCTCAAGCAATTAATATATTTGAAATTTAAAATGCTCAACAAATTGCAGTAAATAAACAATCAATCAATTCTAAACTAGCAAACAGCATGCAGTGAAAACTCGAAAAACCCGGCATACAACAGAAAAGTAAACACCGGCCTAGCCTAAAACTAGAGTTGGTTGTCCTAGCAAACCATCTATAGTGTGTGAGGTAGGTCGTGTGGTTTGGATATATCCTAAATAGGATCATTAGATTGAAGTTGATTAAGGTTCTGGTTGGTTGAAAGGCTTAAGAGATTTAAATTTGAGTTTAAGTATTAATGACTTGAAGATAATTTTAAAATTGATTCTTAATTATTTGTTGAATACCACCTTTGTTTCACACCGAGGCCGTGAAGTTTATTTCACCTTCCTTGGGGCTAAGTTAATAGCCTCGTAGGCCTGGGTTACCCAGTGGTACCCAATATAATTAAGTGATTTGATTTGATTAAAATTTGAAAGTTAATGAATTTTAATTAAGGTTGGTTGATTACTGATTTTAAGGGTTAATTAGAAATTTCTGGAGTTTTAGAGGTGATTTTGAGTTTTATTGATTTTTATGAATATTTTAATCATTTAATTAAGGGGTTGAAAATTGACTTTTTAATTAAAAGTGTTTTCTGGAAAGTTAACATTTTATTAAAATACTAGACCTCACTACGATCAGTTAGAGGGTAAGTACATTGAAATCGGATTTTTCTGCATTTTATTACGAAGGTTTGAAGTTTTGAACTAGTTTTAACTACGGTTTGACCAATTTGTTGACTTTTTGAATTTGATGTCTTTCTGGAATTTTAACATTTTTTATAAATACTAGGAGTTATTATGAGTTGAATGCAAGTGAGTTTGGGTGATTTGGATTTTTCTGGAATTAGTTATGTATGTTTGAAATTTGAGGTATTTAATGAATTTTGAAAATTACTTAATTAGAGGGTCCTTTTTGTGATTTTACTCCAAATGAGGTCCCAACTCCTTGAAATCAGCTCCAAAGGTCAGGAACGACCTAAGGAGAGATTCCCAAGTGTTTGGGAAGTTTTTGGAATTTTTAATAATTATTAATTAATTATATTAATTAAATATTCAATTTTACTTAAAATTTAATTAAGGTTTAATTTGCTGTCAAATCAAAGGGCTTTCAATTTTCTTTTATTAAGGTTTTAATTCTGGTTAGTTAGAGGTCTTAAGCATATTTTTTGAGTTTAATATTGATTTATTACATTTTCTGGAAGGTTTAATGGCTTAATTAAGGCTTAAACTTGGGAAAATTAATTAAGGGGACTTAATGGCTTCTGAAACTAGTAAAAAAATTTCTAGTGGCTGTACATGTCACTAAGTTTGAGTGTTTGAAGTTTCAAATTAAAATGATATGTATCCTAATTTCTAGAATTTCTCTAAGTTTACTAGACATAGGTCCCTAATTATTGTCCTTAATGACACTATGTTGTAGGTTTGCAATCAATGTCATTCTAACCCTTGAACATAACATATATATAAGCATGCATAGCCATGATCAATTCCTAAATCTAAGAGAGCCTTAGACTAGGTGCACGTGTGTGTAACCTACACAAAATTAAAGTACATTTTGAATAATTGAAAATAAAGCTCAAATAATGAGTAATCAACAAGTTAATTACTCATTAGCTAGTCCCCATTAAATCAATTCAATCAAATTCAATCTATGATTAAAATTTCAAGTCAAACTCAAGGTATTTGAAAGGAAACTAAATATGCATACAAATTTGAAATGAAATGATTTTAAAATTATATATAAAATAAATACTATAATTTTAATGATTTAAATGAATATCAAATTATGCTCAAATAACTCTAGAAAAGAGTTCTGGAAGTTCAAAATGGATTAAAATACTTCTCTTAGAATTTTGATAATATTTAGATTTATTTTAATTAAATAATAATTAAAATAACCAAATAATTAATATTTAAAATTATTTAAAATATATAGAATATTTTAAATCCATTTTATTTTTAAATTAAAGGCCTTGAAAATCCGAGCAATTTGATATATAATACTTAATTTTTTGAAAAATATTTAATTTTTAATAATTTTTTGAAGTTTCTGGTAATTAAAATAATCAAAACACTAATTAAACCTTAATTAATTCGATATGGCGGCGGGATGCACACGTGGCGCGTTCGGGTTGGTCCAGCGCAAAAGCGGCAGTCAGAGCAATCATTAGAAATGATTGCGGGAGGGTCCCACGCGCTTCCACGCGGCAGCGAACGATTGGGCCACGCGGACGGCGGCGGGCACATGGGTCCCGCCACTTAACCAGCGGGGCACCTTGCCGAGCCGTTAGATCCAACGTGATTGAATCCGACGGTCGGGATCAGATCTTGCATCTGATTTCAATCCAGCGGGATCGAACGGTCCAGTTTGATCCCGCGGTTTCGAATGGACGTTGAGGATCTCGCCAGCTCGTAATCCATACGGACAGTAGATACACGCGGTTGTATGGACCGCGGGATGACGAGATCCGAGTCGTTGATCGCCAAATCAACGACTCACGAAACGTACACCTGCAGCAGTCTACCGAGGCTCCCTAGAATACGTTTTTTGCCTTGTTCTTTCGATCCAGACGGTTAAAGTTCATGAAATTTTAAACAGAGATACTATGAATGAACATAATTAATGGGGAGTTGATTTTATAGCTTAATACATATTATAGAAAAACGTATTTAATCTAGTGTACTTAGACCTAGGGTTTGAATTTTACCTTGATTGGATTGACGGATTTTGATGCTTTAGGGCTCGTTGAACTTGTTGATCGTCCTAGATCATTTCTCCAGAAGACTCCAAGGGCTGAAGAGGTCTGGATCTCGAGCTATCAACCTGGGATGGTTTTCGAGCTCGGTTTGGCCGGAATCTCGCCGCCGGCCGCCGTCAATCGCCGGGTTTTGGGTGGAGAAATGTAGAGGAAGGTCCCTAGAGCCAAAACGAAAAGTGATATCGTTTGGAGAGTTTGAGTGTGGAGAGAGAATGCTCAAGTGAGAATGACGGCTCAATTCCTAGGGTTTTCCCTATTCAAACCTCTCCAGCTTGAATGGACGGTCCTGATCGACTAGAGGGCATGCTAGGATGCTTCCACGTGTCCTGGAGCAGTTGGAAAGGCTGGGAGAAGGACAGTGAGGTGGAAAGCCTCTCTTGGTCCCCACTTGAGCACATGGAATGATTTGGGGCCATTGGATTTAGATCCAAAGGCTGGAGTAAACCCTAGGAAGCTTTTAGAGTGGTTCAAAGCTGCTGGAATGAGCTGGAGTGGTTTGGATTAGGATAGATTAGGTTTAAGAGGGGTTTTGACCAAGTTTGACCCCTCTTAATCCTTGATTTGACTGTTTGACTGGTCCAATGCCACTTGGACTGGTGAGGTGGCAAGGAGTAGAGTGTATTGAATGCTGGTTGCTAGGTTTGGAGCTAGGGATTGAAGCTTGAGGTGTTTTGACCATGTTTGACCACACCTAAAGCCATTTAGACACCTTGTTGACTGTTTGACTGGTCAAACAGTCAACTTAGGCTTAGGTGGACATGGAGAGAACATTGTTTGCTGGTTGAAATAATTTGAAGAAGGATTGCAAGTAAAGGGTTAGAGTTTAAGCATATGAAGAAAATTTTAAGGTAGTTTGACCAAATTTCAAGTAGTTGACTTGGTCAATCCAAGGTCACATGACTCATGATAGGTTCAAACATATTTGAGTCACGTATTGGAAATAATTCAAAGAGTTTTGAAAGTTTGATTGAATCATAGCTAGGGCATGTCTAGGCTATGGATTCGAATTGAGTTTTGAGTTTAGATTATTGGATTTGAGTCATCCATGTCATTCATGATCATTTGGATGATCATGAGTAATAGGATAAGGTAGAGCTAGCTCAAAGGTGTAGTCAAGGTTTGAACTAGATTTGGAATCACGATATATTTAAAGTCTAGATTCGATTGAAATTTGAATTGAATTAAGGTTTGGATTGGCTTTAAATTAAGTTTGATTTGAAGTTTGAATTGATCTGAGATCTAAATTAATCTCAAGGTCTGGATAGATCTAAGGTCTAGGCTGCTCCTAAGGCCTGAGAAGATCACAGGGTCTGGATTTAGAAAGGTCTTCTAGAACAGGTCCTAAGATCTGAAGTCTAGAAGAGTCTTAAGATCTAGATTTGTCTGGAGAAATTCTAAGATATAGAGTAGAACCTAGGATCTAGAGTCTAGAAGAGATTTAGGATCTAGATGGATCCTAAGGTCTAGATTGAAGTCGGGTCAGGCTTGATCTGGAGTCTGGATGGGTCCCTAGTGACCTCATAAAAAAAAAATGAGGTCAACAAGTGTCTTCTTCGCAACCACCTTACTTTGCTTGTAGACATGTTATATCTCTTGCATGACATTCGTCTTCGCTTGCAGGCTTTGATGTGCTTGATTGAATATAGGTGCTATATTTGTTGCACCTCTTCCACATTCTGTTCATGAACACATCACGATGTACATTGCATTCATCTTACCTTCGTTCATGAGTGGACCACTGCAATTTTTGCCATCACTTTAAATCACCCACAAGTCCCTTGCTTAATCATCGATATTCATTTGCATAATCAAAATTGCTATTTAATGTTTATATTTTCATTACGATTATGTATTCATTGATTTAATGTCTGGTTTCCTATATATGTTCAAATTCAAGTTCAGTTTGTCGTCGTTTGTTCAATGTTAAGTCCCTTGCATCATATTTAAGTTTAATTCTTTTGCACATGGTTCAAATTCAAGTCCATTGTGGTTCAGTTTTAGGTCTCTGTTCACCAGAATTTCGGCAACCTCCCGACGTCTCTCCAATTTAGGGGAAATTTTATGAGTTTGGACTTTCCTACCACGCTAGAGAAAAGCGTGAACATTATGTATTGGATGACACCGCGACCTTAAATCTTCAATCCCACCACGCCAGAGAAAGGCATGTATGGGTCTTCAGGGCACCTGTTTAAAATGCACAATAGCTTTCACCGTAGGAATTGAGGCGCATACGGGTACCTAGAAGTGTCCCCGCCACGCTACAAAAGAGTGTATAGGGCCTACCCGCCTCGTCGTAAGCGTCGCATCGGGTTCCCTTCCCACTACGCTAGAGAAAAACATGTATAGATAATTTTTCGTAAGCGGGTACAGGGCCTACCCGGCCGGAGGAGCTTGTTCGTGTGTGAAAAAGAAAAAAAATGAAATTCACTTTGTTTTCTTTTTAACAAAGAGGCCAAGAGCAGTCAGTCGCAAGATTTGAACATGAACGTGCACGCAGGGAATGGGTGACTACGGCCTGTTCAAAAACAACGCCGAACTGTTGAACTATAGGGTATGGGCACTGTAGAAAGCAAATTTTAGCAAGATTTGCACAGGTATGTTTTTTTTTTGTGGATTTAAGTAGAGATCAACAAACTTTAAGAGCCTTTACCATGAATAGTGTCAGCGTCCAAGGCTGTTTATGCAATCTCAGGAATGAGATGAATGTGATCACACACACCATTGAGCGGGCATTATCTACACCGGGATGACCACATTAAAGTTCAATATCTTAGAGAACTCCCTGGAGAATGGCAACTACAATCCTAGCTTGAAATGGTTGCAGGGAATGCAAAGCTCGTCTAAGTAAAATGAGTTGAAGTACTCATCCTCGCTGGGTGCACTCACTTGTAGGTTTATATCATCAGCATAGTACCAACATATGTCATGTCAGCGTAGTTTGTAGTCGCCTTCAATCCCTATAGGTAGTCGACATCAGCAAATGCATTAGCGCATTTGTAAACAGTTGCGATCTCACTCACAATCACTCGCACTAACAGGGGAGCAAAGGAAGAAAGACAACGAGTGTAAAGCAAAAGGTAGCGCCCCTCATGCCCAACGAAGGGATTATTTATAGGGGAGTTAATAATGCCCCAAATAGTACTCATATCTTCATCATTACCATAAGATTCAACACATTTTTCTCACTCGCCCTCATGCGAGGTTGTCATTACCAAAAACATTGGAAGCTACCCAAGCCTAGAAAGCAAAGCAGTCAACTTTGTCCCATCTCGTGAGGAATCAACAACGCGCCTTGTTCCTCATTAAGAACATTCACCAACTCACCACATACAAAATTAAACTCAACTCACCATACCTAAGGTTATCCCTAACTCGCGTCAACAAACAATTAAAATAGCTAAGGCAACAACATGCAATCACCAAGGATTACCAATAAAAAAGAAACGTGTTCAACATACATGACATTGTGCCATCACCATAACAAAATAAACAAGATAAATTAAAAAATAAATAACACAAATTCGCCATAAAGGTACATAACGAAGCTAAATTTATGTAAATAATGAAAAGAGAGAAAAAAGGGATAAACCATTTTTATCCCCACTAAAAATTTTACAAATATGATCTAAAACTGACTCGAGAGCTAGCATTCCCTTATGTACTAAATAGTGTAGAAGGAAGCATCCTCATGTAACGAACTTAGACGATCTCAATGCCTCCACAAGATGGTGAGTAGCCACCATCTTCACCTAAAGCATGCCATCTCCTGGCAAAGTGGGATATCATTGTCTTCGCCAACTGCCTTCTACAAGATCCTAAGTCCTTCACCGAACGCACCTTGAACATTGAGGATCTTCTTCATCGAACTAATGAGCTCAACGAGGCCTTCCAAAAATTAGATTGCCAAGTGAGGTGAAGAAAGCATGGACTCCAACAGTCACCACGAGATCAGTCGCATAAGGTTCTTAACCTAAAAGCGGAAGCACAATCACTTCAACATCAACGTCCTTGCCCTACAAAAAACCGCCTCAACCGCCACTAGAGATGGTGCTCGTTGTCTTGCAGTACTCGCTGCCAAAGGAGCCACTCCTATGGTACATAGTGAAGAATCAACAACAGAAAAATTCTTGCTTAAAAAACTTAAAGGAATCACTAGTAGTCTATTATGCAAGATTATCGTCCTCGTATACAAGCTGAGTGCCCACTATGTCAAAGTTAAAGTTTCATACTTACTCGGCAGGTGCCCCAACTACTCGCTTGAGGTT
Source organism: Dendrobium huoshanense (assembly GCA_016618105.1). Taxonomy (NCBI): domain Eukaryota; kingdom Viridiplantae; phylum Streptophyta; class Magnoliopsida; order Asparagales; family Orchidaceae; genus Dendrobium; species Dendrobium huoshanense. Next base: position 63,938,821 of record CM028358.1, on the reverse strand, counting down.
AGGCATAATATTGGCTCACTAGTGGTCAAAAATGACTTGAACCATCCATAATTCATTCAAAGTTTGGAAATACTTCTACTTACCTTCATCTCGGGCAACAATGGGCTCAATCATTGTGGGAGTAGGCACAATCTCAGAAGGGACCACCATTATAGTGGTTGCACCTGCAACTGGTTACTCAGTGGGAGGTTTCCTCACTCGCCTCACAATCAAAGGGACATCATCCGAACAAGAGGAGATGACTAATTTTCATGGTTTCCACCAACTCAGCGGCACCTTGCTTGCCTCTACATTCACCGCCTCCTTGGGCCTAAGTGCTAATAGTTCACTCAGTCTTGGGCCAACAGGCACACTCGCTTATGTGTACACCGCTTCCTTATTAGTCATCGACAAACCAAACTTCTTCTCCTTGCCCTCCTCCAACTTGCATTTATGCAAGATGGCTTTTTCAACCTGTAGAGGCTGGACTCAAATGACTTAACAAGATCCAAATCTACCATTTTGGGCTAGTCAATCAATACTGTAGGATGTTGGAGAAGATAACTTAGCAGCATCGCAACCCTCAAGCAACAACATATAGGTCAAATAAAGATCATAATGAGAAATCTACATGATGCCCAAACCAAAGATAGGGTAATACCGTATGCTTTCTCTCCATTTTCACCATTTGGTGATTGCAACAAATGCTCGCCCTTAATTCATTTATCTTTTTTAGAACTTGCATTTTGAATGACCGAGTGAATCGAGAAACTAAATGTATACTGATACATGCTCATATAAGTATTCCACATGTGCTCAACAAGTCACCTCTAAGGGACTTCACTCGAATAGTCACTTCTCTCAAGATGAGCACTTGTTATAAGGAAAAGCAATCATTCAACAGAGTGGTCGATACTACTCCGCAGAATCAATGCCATTATCCAAGAGAGGTCGTAATGTGAGGACTCACCCAGGCAAACAGAATAGAGGAGTTGTCGCTTTCAGCGGGCCTTACAGAAGGACTTGTCCAGACTAACCCGAATCATAGATGTCACTAATCTCATTAGGACTCGTGCATCCATGGTCCTTCATGATTTAAGGCCACTCAACTACCAATGGAATCCTCAATCCAACTGCATGAAATGCATACACCTCAAGGGCAGCAACTAATATTTCCCAAGTTTAAGCAATCCTCATCCTGTGATCATTTCCACTAAGGAGAAATTGCCTTTGTCTGCCAGGAGTCTCAACCCTATCCCAATGGACTCACCATCATGACCTGAGGATTTTCCTTTACAAACTCGCCCTATATATAGGACCCCAAGGACTCACCCAATATACTCGCCCATGAAGACTTACATAAAGGACTAACCCCAAAATCATGGGTCATAAGTAGAAATTCACGTGGAGGTCAATCAGCTCAATCATGTGTTTATGACATACTATAACAAATGACGTTATTTGTTGTACTTTGTACTATTTTTAACTTTCTAGGGTGTAACATTTCATATCGCCCTTCAAACCCTAAAAATAAATGGTAAAAAGGCATACTTTGGATCCTTTTGGATCTTCTTTGATACTTTAAGACCCTCTAAAATCATTTGACATTTCACTTTCTCTTTACATTCCACAGTGCCTACTTATAACATAAACAAAACCTCACTCTTCATACTCATTCAAACTAGTTCGACTCCCCAACTCTCACATAGAGATTACCTACTAGTAAGGTCGGGTATCATCCCCATACAAATCTGGATCCAAAAAAATTTCACGGAAAATGATTCTCTTATAAAACTGATATAGATCATGGAGCAAATTGATGTGATGAAGGAATGTTCGTAAAGGAGATCCAGAAATTCTCTTCACTTCTTCATTTCGCATTTCTTTTAAAAAATTAGAATAAAATATGAAATGGACCCTAATTCATTTATAGACCACTCAGCCGTTTGTAGAGCATCCAGTCCATTTATCCAAGGCATATACTTGCCACAGGGTTGGCTAAGATAAACTCAAGATTTCATAGTAGTGAAATAACTGAAGAATAGGAAAAGCGTTACACAGTATCCGTAGGGATTACACCGACCGCTCCGTCCTTGATCAGCTGCACCACAGGTTCCAGCTTCCAGGTATCTGCTACCATTGGGTCCATCTCCACATAGACCATTTCCTCCCCCTTCTGCCATTTCATGTTAAATTATTTCAATATTAAAGAAATTTTAAATAAGGAAAAGAAGAATTCAACCTTGAAGAGGCGCTGGGTGGCGTATTTGAGGCGTTTGGGGCTTCGTTTGGCCGCTAAGGTAAAGGCAGAACGCTGCGGCCGCCACTGAGATGGCTGAATAACGGCCGACCGGCGGGTGATGACGGAGTGACCGAACCAGAAGCCCTCGCAACCAGGCTTGATTGCCTCTGACGCCATTTTCCCCGGCCTTAACATGAAGAGGTGTTCCGACTAACTGAGAATAGGCGCGGGTGCGGGAAATGCGTGACACTTTGTTGCTCAATCATTTACGGTTTATTTCTTCATTCAATTAAAATATATATTTTAGGTAATATAAAATAGATTTTTAAGTTTATTTTGAGACTTGTAAAATATAAATATTTTACTAAGTAATACAATTTTATAAAAAAAAATTAATATTTTTTTTTTAAAATAGGTGCTACAAAGAAGACGGGTCAAAGAGCTCAATGATCACAGAATTGTTCTCTATTTATTAAAAAGCTTCAAGTTTTATTTGGGACAGCTTTTTCAACGCTTCTTATATCAATATTTTAGTACAATATTTTAAAATTTAAGGTTTGGGCATATAATGATATATAATATTAATAAAAAATCTGGACAACTATGTCAAATATGAACTTTTATTACGTCCGGTGTAAGGACGTAGAGGAACATCCGGTTGGAGGCAAAATCCCGCCAAAAAACTCGGTATTTGTTTGGTACAACTAGGTATTATTTGATATTAACAAGAAATACCGCTCTTTGAAGACCAATACCGAGTTATACCGAGCTGTACCGAGAAATACCGAGTTGTACCGAGTTTTTCTAGGAAAAACTCGGTACAACTTTTGTATAACTCGGTATTTCTTGATTTAGCTCGGTATAACTCGGTATTGGGTCTTCAAATGATGGTTATTCCTCGTTATTGTTTGGTATTGCTCGGTATTTGCTCGGTACAACTCGTTTTTTGGCGGGATTTGGCCTCCGACCGGACGGTCGGAGGACGTAATAATTGTTCGTCAAATATATGCTTACAAAGACGGACAATAGCACATGTTATATAGTTTTTTTTATCGTGTTAGCTATAAAAGATATGTGATACAGTTTTTCTTCAACAAATTCATACCTTGCTATACTTGGCGGAGCCAGAAATTTTAAATGGTGAAGGCACAAATTAATTATTTTTAACATACTCCGATTCTTTTTGCTGGGCTTTTTTTTTTTTTTTTTTTTTTTTGCCTTCAAATTTAATATTTGGTGAAATAATATCTTGATGGAAGAGTATTGTTTGAGAAGGTTGCTAAATGGAAGAGCTCCTTGGATTTGCTGGGAAAATTATAAAGATGGCTGTATTTTGTTTTTCGGGTCCCTTAATTATCAAATGATTTTCTGTCCGTTCGTCCCTTCGATATGCCTACAGATTTCGCCAAGTCTGGACAATGATGAAGCTCTCACTATAGGCCTCTTGGATGGACTACGGGCAACCAGAAACTTTTGACTGTTCTTATCTTTTGTTGCTTTATCTGAGTCCAAGCTGTTGGGCTTGGGAGCCTGTTTCTTTTTATTGTTGTTGGTTTTTGGTTAATTCCTTTTTGTGCAGCTTGTATTTGATGTTTATTTTTTAGCTTGTTTGAACTATGGCCTTTATTTCGATGGCCAATTTTTGTTGTTCTTTTAATTTCATGATGTAATTTTGTGTTGCTAATATACGGGCTAAGCCCAAATTTTGCCCAAAAAAATATAATATCTTGATAGGGGTGAAAATCAACCGAATTAGTTCATGAGCTGGCTCTAACTCGATTCGGTAATGAGATCGAGAGTCTAGCTCAATAGCTTGAACATCAAACCGGCTAGAGTTCAAACTTGAAGAGACTCGCCTAGTGACGCTAGTCAACTCATGAGCTGAGCTAATTTAATATTATATTTAAAAAAACTTTTATTATTTCAAAAATATATAATATTAATTGCATTTAATGTAAAGTGTTGCTCCCATCAAACCTTTTTTGAAAAAGCTACCAGCTAATTGCTATTATATTTGAAAAAAATATTAAATATATTTTTAAAAAGCCCGTCAATCTCTTCTCCCAATAAAAAAAAACAAACTCTTTCATCTTCTTCACCAACGGGTGGCTTTTTTCTACTTCTTCGAGCATCTTTTTAATACAAAAAAATGCAATAAAAAAATCATCCTAAATGAAATCTTAGAATCGCAACGTTCAAAAAAGCAATTTTGCTTATAAAATATTTTGCTTTAAAAATGTATAAAAATAATATCCTTGTAATTATTATACTCTAATAAATTTAATTATGGAAAATAACTTCTCATCAATAAATTTTCTGAAAAGCTAAAATATACAGCGAAAGCCACACAAATTTAATAACAATCTGAAAAACAGAAGTAAGAAAACCACCCAAGAAAGTTCCATGCTGGAAAGCTTCCCCTTACTTTCTTCAACTGCAAAAATAGGCGACTAACCATTTAGCTGCAAGCAATTATTATTCAGTGCATTTTGAACATATTACAGAGCAAATTTTGTGTATGAGGATGCACCATGTATTTAAAAAATGATTGCAACAACAATCCTTTATCCCACTATGCGAGGTCAACTACATGAATCTTTTTTCTCCATTATGTACAACTAAAAATCATAGTCACATATAAATCTAAAAAGGAAAGTTATTTCTTCATTTTAAGTCTACCTCTATCATTCAGTTCTAATGCAACTACTCTAATCAGATCATCGGAAGGCTGACCAAAACCATCTAAGGTGACTCTCTAATCTCACCTTGCACAGGAGCTACTAACCTTTTTCACGTTTATTCTCATTTCATGTCCTAACTCTAAGAGTAAAGCCACTCATCCACCTGGGCATCCTCACCTTAACAACACGTAACTTAATATTATGCTTCTCTTTTAATGACCAACATTCTACGCCATAAAGCATTGTAGGTCTCACTACCATGTTACTTAAAAAATGATTGAATCAAGTAATTTTGAAATACACAAAACATGATAAAAAAGAACAGATCATTACAAGTTTACTATAAATTTTTCATCTTCAGATCAGAAGTCTACACCCAAAAACATTCAACCAAGCAGACCATAACATAAATAAAAAACATGCAAACATAGGCTATTGCAGACTCAAAACTTCACAAGTATATGAAAACAATCCAACCATTCCTCCTAATTTGATATCAAAGACAATAAAAATAAATAAATACAAAGCATTTGCAAACCACACAATAAGAAGACTTGACAAATCTTTTTGTATCTTCCGCAAGAAAATTGGAAGTTTAGGGGCTAAACTATGCTGCGAAAAGAAAATTCTACAAACTTACAGGTAGTAATACAAATAACCCAAGTAGAGGTTCCCAGAACTGTTCATCGAACCTTCTTTATCTTCTGAAATCAAGAGCAAGAGAAGCAGCTTCAACCTTTTGACGAAGATTGAATCTTTTCGCTATGAACGGCCGGACATCTTCAACCCCGACTAAGCTCTCTAAGAATGGGAGCAGAGCGAGAAGTTCACGATCAGAACGGTCATCAAACCAGCTCTCGATAGGGATACCGTTGTCTAACTGGAAGCCAAATGCCTGAAATTTTTGGAAAGATTGTAGAAAAATTATCATATAACATTAAAATCAACAATAAGGGCTCATTTGGTTGCTACCACTTGGTTTTTAAAAGAACGGTTAAATATGTTAAATTTATTATTTGATTGAATGCTGGCCATCAGAAGTGGTGATTTCAATTTTCTCAAAATCAAATATGTTTTCAATTAACAAGCAACCAAATGAGACATGATCTAAGTTTTTATCTTTTTTATTATGAAGAAGAGAGGGAAACCATGTTGTATATTTCATTGGAAAAAGAAACTCCTTAAAATTAAGGCTTCGTTTGGGACGGCTTCCATATTACTTCTCAAAGCAATTTTTTAGCACAAAATTTTTCTTTTCTACTAGAAAGCTGCTTTAAGAAGCGGTAAAAAAGTTGTCCCAAACAAAACCTAAGACGATGAGAATACAAAAGTCAATCTAAACAACTATTTCATAGATCTTTGAAATTGTCGAAATTAGCGGATAATGATTCCTATACTGGAAAAAACGTATGTTGATTTTTTACTTATTTTTGACATCCATTATTCTATATTTTATCATTTCATCACCATTAGATGGAACCTACATGCTTCAATACATTCACCTTATATCTATGTATTTTCTCCATTTTGACAACAAGACTAGCAGAGGCCAATATTCAATATTTTTGTGGAGGATGTCCATATATAAAACTTAACTATCATATCTACATATGATAAATAAATTGTAATATTTACTCACATGACTCTCAGTTCTTAAATAACATCAAAGATCAAACATATGGCCTTCCTCGCACTCCCAATTAGCTTCCTGTCACACACAAGCCTACAATGCAAAGAGGCAGGTGTGTGCATAGGTGGCAGCTGCTGAAAACAAAGTGACTGGAAGATAAGAAGATCTAAAAAAAAAGCATTTACATTTTTGACCGATCATCTATTTCTGACTTGGTATATCAAGATATTGGATCGGGTCATGGTAGTAGTTGAGTGAATAGAAAGTTTTAGATGCTAAATACATAAATAAGATTTTTATGCATGTAAAAATCCTATTTTTATTTTTTCTAGTAATTCTCTGTCATTGCTGGTATCTGACCTTAACTACAGCACTACACGACAATTAATATGTCATTGCTGGCATCTGAACTTAACTACAGCACAACAAAACAATTAATAACGAAGAAAACATTTAGTTAAACAAATTTGTTAAGTACCTGAGGAGAGTTATCAATGATAATAACTTGTGCCAGATCACGTCCAAGAACAGAGAGATCCTTTAAATAATTTCCCTCCACGTAAACACACGATTCACGAAAAACTCGGTGGCGGAACAGCTTCCTTTTTGGATCAATCATGTTGAGAAGTTGTTCAGCATATATACTTTGGCTGGCTGTAAATATGATCGTCTCGAATAAGGCGGCAACTCTCTCCAAAAAGTTCTTCAGAAATGGGCGACACCGCACATAAATTGTGTGCTCTTTAAGATTAAAGTTAACAGGGAATGCAAAATCTGCATCTTTGCACGGCTCAAGTGTGGAATGCACTAAAGTTTCTGGAATTTAACATTGAACAAACTAATATATTAACAAAATTATAAATTATTGTACCAAAAATAAAAGAATAGCAAAATCAGATACGGGAAAATTGTGCAAAAAAATAAAAGAATTGCAATATAAGATACAGGAAAAATGTTAAGTTACAGGGCAAGGGCAACAAGACAATGAATACAACCAAAAGCTATAATAACACTACATGTCTTCAAATAAGTAGCATCTAATGTGCTGTATGACCCTTTGATTTTCTTTCCAAATAGATTAAAAAGATTCAACTCACCTCAGAAAGATGGCAAAACTTGCAACCTTAGTAAATATGTGGTAATCAGTAAGTCCGTTATAACAAGTCTGAGTAAATAAATAAATAAAATTAATCTGAAGTTCATAAAGAGACATTCTAGATAATTGTCTCCTAGTTTTACATAGCAAGCCCTTTAAGAAGCAGTTGCATGACAACATTTGACTCGCTAAATATAAAAATAATAACAGATATTTACCATTTCCATCATTTTAAAAGACAAGACAGTCTACCAAGATTGATACTTTTAAAAAAATGTTAAAAGGTCAGCACTGCTATACTAACCTAGACGGTAAATACACTCAAAGCAATGCATCAATCATAGCCCAAAGCACTCTGTGTTTTTATAAGTGGCATGATGCACGGTGTAAACAAAAGCTTTTATAGGTAATACATAAAAGATAATAAATGAATTTTCATTAAGAAAACATGAAATAAGAAATCAGACCATCATCACAAAGGAATTATTAAAGGAAGCTCGTTCAAAGTAATAAACAATATCATAAGCTCGGTGTAGTACCATCCAAATCTAGAACAAGGGTAGTTGAAGGACAACTCCGTGTTTGCTTTGGGAGAAGCATAGACCGAAATTTAGGCACAACCACTGATAAGTCTGGCAAATCCTTGATGAATAAATATGGATCAAAATCATCAAACTCATCATCATCGGGTTCCACACAAACTTCCTCAGAAATTGAATCTTGACTTTTTTCATCAACACATTCTAATTTGGAATGCTGCATTGCAATATATATTGCCGAAACTTCCGGTGATAGATCCCCTACACTGCTAAATTCATCCTCAGACAATGTCTTTACAGGATGAGATTCAACGTGGAGCATATGACCATTTTTTTTATTCACATCAATGTGATTTGATGAATTTACAACTAACTCAACATTCTCCTTATCTGTCTCCATCATCTCAACATCCTTTTTATCTTCAGTAAAATTTTCATATCCTGATTTGTCATAAGAATCTAAGTCGCCAGTTCTTAAATCAGTAATGCTGAGATCACGATGAACTGCCAGCTCCTTCTTGGTGAAAGCAGCAGTAAAATCAACTGTAAAAACATACATATTTAGATGAGTAAAAAACAAGGGTGTAATAATGGAACAATTATTACGTCCTCCGACCGGATGCAGAGGAGCATCCGGTCGTAGGCAAAAAAACTCGGTACCGCGGTGTACCGAGTTTTTCAAAAAACTCGGTACACCTCGGTACCGCCTTTTTTTTTTGCCTAGGACCGGATGTTTCTTGCATCCGGTCAACCGAACAAAATAAAAGTTCGTAATAATAAGTGAAATACTACCACAGAAAACAATGAATGAAGATAGAGAAAGGCCAGGAAGTTTCATGAAAAAAAAGGAAAGATAGAATAAAGCTGACAGTTAAGAATGCACAGTCCACCAGCACATAAGTATTTTGCAACAAATAGCAAACAAAAAAATAAACAATGAAAATAGCCACAGAATTGTAATCGAATAAGGAAAAGGAATAAAAAATAAAACTAAAAAATGAAAGGCGTAGAAGATGATATTATATGCTAAGATGGACTCCTTTGTTGCCCGTGCTAGAACTACTAAAAATACAAGAAAAGTTAATAAAAAAGAACCCAATCAAAAGAACAAAGGGGTGATACGGAAAAGAAGGGGACGTAAAAACAAGTATGGTATTGAAATTATGACATAAATGTGAAACAGCAAAAGCCAAACTCTCAAGATATGATGCATATTGTGTTAGGATTTGTGATGGGAATTTTCTTGAGTTTGGGCCAAAAAACTGGTGACGTGAGATATATGGTGCAATTTAATTATGAGAATTTTATGGGGGACCCATGGTTGTGGTAAAGGGATTGGGCCGATAGAAATTTGCAATTATGTTGTATGAAGCTTTATTCTTTTACATATATTTGTATACATGTGATTAAAATATTGCGCCTATGTTGTGTGTGAGTCGCCACTCTTACCATACACCAGTTATTCAACATAGTGAAATCTCCTCCTAGCCAGTAGTTCCTTTATATCATTGCTACATATTGGAACAAGCAATTATATCTCATTCATTTGTGTGCTAATGAAGCTATAAGGACAAAAAACAACAACCGATTATTGTAAACAAAAAAACAAAAAGGTTCAAATGCTATAACACCTTTGCTGGAAGTGCAGCATAGCCGTAAAACCCGAAATCGACGATCGTAAGCGTTGCACGCATCTAGATGCATCACGACGAAATTTAAGTGAAATTTCAAAGTCGTCGGATTTCGACGAAATTGATTTTATAAAATTCTACACAAAATTTTGAACAAATTGATATAAAGAACCTATATTGAATTTTGCTTAAATTGAAAGTTAAAAATTTTAGAAGTTTTAATAAACCTAAACTGTCCTTAATAACTATTAAAGCGGAGATAATTCAAGTGAGGGCAATTAGGACATTTAGCCCTCTCCCTAATCAACTGAAGCCTTAAATTCGATCCCTTCATTTTCTTCCGCTCAGTTTTGTTCGACCAAACCGAAGGGAGAGCAGGAGAAGGAGAGAGGAAGGCGACATAGGACTTAGGGTAAAGGCTCCGACGACAGATTAAATGTGGCAGAATTTTCTTTAACTGAAATTTTAGTAGACATGAGATCATTCAAGCATGAAATAATTTAGGCAAATTTATATGAATTTTTGATTAACTTAAACCCTATGATATATATTATGATTTGCATGTGCATGATAATCCAGAATACCAAATGGTAAAGGGACTCTTCGAAGCCAATGATAAAGGGGCTCTAAGGAGTCAATGGTAAAGGGGTTTTTCAGAGCCAAATGATAAAGGAATAGCCAAAACTTGACGGTGTACCTGATCAGTACAAAACTCTAGTACTTACGGGACGGGTGTTTTATATTATGATTATATATTTTATGTATTTAATAAAAGACTATAAAGAAAGGAAAAGTTTATGGAAAAAAAAACGTTTAAAGAAAAAATTCAAGAAAACTGATTATGAAAATTTTATATAGCATGTGCCTATCAAATATCTAATATGATCTTTCTATTTATTTTAATTTCATGCTTAATGTCTTGTATTTATTTATTTCATGAATTATGATAAATACATGTTACATGCTGAGCGTTAGCTCACCCTATTTTTGGGAATGCTTTTCAAGAGAATCTGCTATAGAGTGGTGGCAGAACGACAGTTTACCGACCGTCGTAGAGGATTCCAGGATTACAGGTTTTTATATGAATGTTATGTAATGTGTCATTTGATGTATTATGTACTACTGTGATGTTTTCAATTTATGTTTTAGTGAATTTATGTTTTAATGTATTTGGGATATTTCAGTTTGGATGTTTAGTGACTTTTTCTTACATTATTCTTGGAAGATATTTATGTTTATGTCATTTGTGAAATAATTTTTTTATGATATGAAAGTTATAAGTGTTCTCCGTACGAATGTCTGTTCCCGCCCCGCTAATTCGGACTAGCCGGGCCAGGTCATGACAATAGCTAACACCTTTTGTGCCATTACTTCCCATGAAGGGCATTACAAGACATCAATTTTCCCACAACATAAATCATATGAAGAACGAGCATTTCCATATAACTAGATAGTAAACTCCCTATTTAAATATAGGGACAAAAACTACAATCTGGATCCATCCATCCATATATAAATACATAAACATAATAAAAAATAAGAATATAGAGAGAGAGAGTGTGTGTGTGTGTGTGTGGTTTAATATCACATCCAACAATCTGAAGAGAGAAAAAGGAGTTCCTTCAACATTGTTTTGTTTTTAGGTGCTGTAATGTCAAACGGTGGAGTACACTTTGTTTGGTAATATCGTTCTACAACGTTGTAAGAATTATAGTTATTTGGAAGAAAATTATTGATATGTATATGAGTCACATAATGAATAAAATAAATAGTATTAAAAACATATTATCATTATAATACGATGAACTAATTTTAAAAATATTAAATTAATTAAAGGATTTATAATACTTAACTCCCTAAAAATAATCAATATCACACCTATATCCACCATATTTTCTAAAATCACAATTGACTCCCTTATCATTAGATATTAAATAGCATACTAATCCAAATCATTCCCTAAAACTACATTAGCAACCCCTTTTGTTTAATATTACATGGGATGCATGTGAAATATTGATTATGCATGGTGCATGTAAGCATAATTAACCCTAATTAAAATAATAATTTACTTTTTTATAAAACAAAACTAATTCCACGAAAATGCTTTTGTTAGAAGCCATTTAAAGATGCATTTGGGAAAGCTTTATTTAATCTACTAATATCACACTTCTATTTTATTACAATTTTATCGTTCTTGTTCAAAAATTCCAATGGTGAAAAATTTTTCAAATCTAGATCTACTATAGTGTCGAACAACAACGAAGGAGCGGCGACTCCTTCACAATGAGCGGCTGTGAGCTCCCCTCTTTGCTCCGTTCTAACTTCCGATTCCGACTGGAAAAGTGGAAGGGAACGTCGTCGAGGCAAGGAGCGAAGTTGAATAGCAACAAAGGAGCGGCGACTCCATCACAGTGAGCGGCTGTGATCTCCCCTCTTTTGCTCAGTTATAACTTCTGATTCCAACTGGAAAAGTGGAAGGGAACGTCGCCGAGGCAAGGAGCGAAGTCGAACAGCAACGAAGGAGCGGCGACTCCACAGTGAGCGACTGTGAGCTCCCCTCGTTACTTCCAATCAAAAGGTTGTAACTTCCGATCCAACCAAAAGGAGCGAACAATGCTAACAGGCGGAATAGCGAAGCGAAGTTGAACAACAACTTGGCGAGTCAGAGTCGGGTTCGGGTCGGGTCAAACAGTACCGGGTCATTTTCGAGTTCGACCTGAACCCGACTCGTGACCCGAAATTGACACCTCTAATAGTGCGGTAATTAAAGAAAATACTATTCGATATCTTAGGAGAAAAAAAGCTATAATACACCCAATAACTTTAAGAAAATTACATTTCCCACAATTAATTTCACAAACCACCACAAACAGTTCAAACATGCCCTAAACCATAGTCCCAAAAAAGTTGCTAAAACTTACATGCAACTGAACCTTTTTCACAATAATTAAGCCAATGCTTAGAACTATTGCTATTTAAGGAAGCAATACGGAATAACTAGAAGTGCGTTCTCTATTGAAAAACAATAAATTAACCTATCTAGAAAAGGCCACCATCATAATCCTATTATGAAGCACAAACCATTTTGACTAGTATATGTTTAATAGCAACTGAAATGAAATTACTTGCATATTACAGTTTCATAAACGCTGAATGTACCACCAAGAAGCATATATGAGAGCAAGAAATAAATAGAAATTGTTTAAACTTGCCAATAAACAATGAAAAAATAAACAAGATACTCAGATATGAGGAAAGAAAGTACGACTACCTTTGCTGGGAATATTTCCACTAGCAAGTTTAGAATGAAAGAATGAAGGAGAAAATATTGTGTCTTGAATTTCCTGGGAAATCCTCTCATCATAACTCTGAAATAGCAAAACATATAAAAAATTAGTTAACAAGATGAAGAAAGTGAAACAGTAAATATAACACAGAACAATCAGAGCAAGGCAGGATTACGATCAATAAGAGTGTCATCATAATTGCAACACATTAATTTAGACTTTTTTTCCACAAACCAGCAGTCATCTTATGCTAAAATTTCCGTTTTGGATTAGAAATTACTCACAAGCTTAAAAAAAGTATGCAAAACTCTTTTCATTCAGAAAATGAAGGTTTCTCATACATGCCGCATTTAGCAGTGTAAGTAGAAGTGTGATCGAGTTGAACCCGATCTCATGTCACTTTCAGCTTGAGTTGTGGGCACTGAAAATTTGTGCCTCGAACTCTCCGAGCCGCTCTTCTGTTTGTGGATAGGGAGAGTTTTAAAGGATTTAAGTTCCGGGTAAATGTTTAGAAGGTAGATTAGGCTTTAGATAAGACACTACCTAGAGATTTCACCATCAAGCGAGGACTTTATGATCTCAATTCTATTTTCCTATAGGCGCAAAGCTCTTATAGTTAATTATCCCTCCTGATAAAAAGAGAGAACTTTAGATTAAGGCTAATCATTAAATAGGCACCAAGTATCCAACGTATAGTGATATCATTTTGCAGCAAAACCGCCCAATCAGTGGGCGTAAGTCACGTCCCAGCTAACAATAGACTATTTAAGGAAGAATCTTAGTGATGCACCGGACACAAAATTCACTCTTTGTTTGGATTAATTACAAATTTATCACCCTCAAAAAATGATTACATATGGTGGATGGCTTTAGTTTTAAGTTTTCAGATAAAATTTTCATTTAAATGTTTAGAATTTAAATTAATTTTAGGTTATGAAAATTTAATAGAATTTAAACATAGACCCATCCGATTGAGATTTAAAATCAAAACAACCATCATCGGAGTGACGTTATGGCCACTTTAAATTTTTTTCATTTTACACTAGGGTTCAATTATTTTTAAAATAGGATCCCCTTCAATTAAGATTCCCTTTCAACAAGATCATCAACAGGGAATATAAAAATTGATTTATGATTAGGTATTTGCTTCTTTATCCAAGTTGGATCGACTCTAGTCCTTTCAAGGAGAATAATGAAATTTGAATATTTGACCGGTGCAGCATTCTCTGACATTTGAATTTGGAGTTCAAAGTAAACGTCAAAGCACATGAGGGTGTATTTTTGGCAATAAATTGGAGCTATTGTAGAGGTACTTGAATACTTTTTGCAAATCCATGAAGTATTCTCACTATTTGGTTTACGTTCATGTAGTATTTTCCTTTTGCCATAAGTCCTTCCATTCATCGTCCACACAAACTTCTTCATCAAGGGCTTTTCTAACACCTCTACCATAATCACAAATAATCACCTTTGAATCACGATCTTTGATCGACCATTTTGAATGCTAGAGCCTTCAAAAGCATTATTTACAAGTAAAGAGATCTCATACTTTCTGTTTACCATATACATTTCCAAGTTAAGCAGATAATAATTTCCTCAGATTGATTAAATCACCTTAAGATCCCAATTCACTCTATAATCCCAGACCTGTTTAAGGAAATCTCTTTCATTGAAGCATTTATAAAATGTCTTATTTGTATCCATTTGGGATGTCTACTGATTGACAATTTTCTTTCCCATACCATCATCAATTAGTGTTGGACCAATAGTAAACTCAAACTCAACACTTTCCTTATCATTGTATATTCTTGTGACAAGATATATCCACGAATTTAACTATTGATGGACTTTCTCAATTAAGGAACCTCTCACAACTTTCAAAGTTATCGATCTTGAAGCAGCCCAAAGAGGAGCGTTATTAGACTGGAAAATATAAGCATCAATAGTCGATGAGTCTTCATTATCACCCTTACTAGAACCATACCAAGTATAACTTTGTTGCATGGGTAAGCAAACTCTCATTCTGCTTTTCACCACTCATCTCAATTGCCCAGAGGATTATGAGAAAACCATTTTAAGAGGCTCGGATCCAATATCTACTCTATCATTATATGTTGTTGATATTGTTGAGGTATGACCATTTATATCGGATGCTTACTTGGTTTCTTTTTTATATGAAATAAGTTTCCATCCCAGAGAGTTGTACTGTGAACTCAACACAATAGTATTTTAAGTTGTTTGGCTGATCAAACCATAGTTTAGATTAACTTTTATGGGAAGAATGAATAATTTTAAACTTTCTTAACCAACCATGATGAGTAGCCCAAAAAACCCCATTGTAAATTAAGTCTAGTTAAAACTCATGACAAGCATTGAAGCATTATTATTATTATTATTATTATTATTATTATTATTATTATTATTATTATTATTATTATTATTATTATGTGGGTCTTTCTTTGTTCCAAATTTTGGCAATCTCCCGACATCCCCTCCCCACGAGGGCAGATTGGGAGGCCATTGCCTTTAGTTCTTTCCGCCCAGATCAAAGATCAGCGGGGCGAGAGATCATCAAGTTTTAAAATCATCCCGGACGTATCTAAGATCGATGACGCAAGGTATTTAACACTTGTTTAAAATCCCACCGCCGAAGGTTGGAGATTTTATGATCAATTGAAATTGGATCGCCAAGGGTTGGAGACGTGTGAATGAACAGAGAAGGCAAGGGTTGGGATCACCTTCAGCTAAACTGCAGGGTGGAATCAAGCCTGGCGACTGAATGGGTTGGTTGGAGCGGGTTGAAGAGTATTAGACAGGGAGTCGGAAGTGTACAAGTTTGCCTCACACAGAGAAATCGAGTTAGAGGGAGGTCGGGTCGGGATGAAGCACTTGAGCAGGAACAGGCAACTGGAGTGTAGCGAATGCGACATCTCAACGTGTGGGGTCGAAGCGGGATAGGGATCGGAAGAAGGCTAGACTTCCTCGTGCATGTATGGCATCCTGAGAAAGAGTTATGTGAGAGACTGTTCGTAAACAGATCGTGAGTAGAGGGAATCAATCTGGTCGTGGGTTATAGGTCAACATGAGTGAATCATTGTTAAAAGAATGAACATGATAAAAAGGATAGCAAATTAAATAAGAAATAATAACAAATCACATGAAATAAAACATATATATATAACTTTTAAACATTCTTAGCAACTTAATACTAAACTGATTGAATTTTTATATATTTTAAGAGTATTCAATATTATTTTTTTTTACCAGGCAGCTCAAAAATTGACGAGTCAAGTCAAAGCTTGCCCAAACTTGGCCTGTTAATCAAACTTGGCTCACAAGTCAACTTGACTCAGTTACACCCATAGGTGTAAATAAGCCAAGCCAACTCGAGACCCTGTTCAAACTCGACTTGATGACAAGCTCAGAGTTGAGCTTTTCCAATCATAAGCACGAGTTCAAGCTCACACCTAAACTGGTTTGTTTATCTTTATCAATCTCAAGCTAGAGCACAGGAGGGCTAGACTTGAGTACCAGTTGAGCTAGCTGAAATTTGTTTTTAATGTCAATTAATTTTAAACTGTTTCAATATTCTATATAATGTTTGCTAATTGTTGAAAAAGTAAAGTTCAATGAGAGCAAAATTATATGTTAATTGGGAAAAAATGTTTATAAACTACATTGCAAATTTCATAAAACATAGGTTCTAAATGAGCATAAAAACAAGTAAAGTTTGAGAATTGCAATCAAGTTTGAGTTAAAAAGTTGAGCTCGAGCCAACTATAACACATGCAAGCCAAGTTTGAGCTCAAGCTTTGAACTCAAGTCAAGATCAATCTCAAGTTTCAGCAAACACAAACTTTCACAAGCCAAACTCGATCTCATTATGGCTTGCTCTCGACTTGACTCGACTAATATACACCTCTAACAAAATTCAAATCACTGTAATATTAACTCTTCAATAAGATAAAAGAGCAAAAATAAATCATGTAGTCACTTAAAATGAATACTCCAGACATGCTGCTATTGTAGTGCCCTTCAACCATGACAAAACATTTGATTTCCAGCATGCAAATACTCAGACATATATAGCAACTAGAAACAATCTTATCTAACCAAAGAACCAAATAGCTCTCAGAAAAACTGCAAGCTTGTTGCTATTGTAGTGCACTTCAACCAGGAAGATATATGCGACCTCCAGCATGCTAATACTTAGATAAATAAAACAACTAGAACCAATTCTACTGAACCAAAGAGCCAAATAGATGTAACAAAAGGTCTATTTTGAAGAATGATCTTCACATGATGTTAAATCAGAAATGGTGCATACCATAGTCAGCAATAATAGGGAGAATATTTCGCCCAAAAATGCAGAACTTTGATTATCAAATGTTGAATCGTAGCAATTTGCCAAGCAAAGTCAAAACCAGTTAAAAGAATGCGAGACAAGAAATCTGGTTTTAAAATTTAGAATCCAATAAAAAAGAATTATCTAGCGATAAAATTTCAAAACATGGTTTTAAAACTCGGTTTCAGTTTTTGTTTCAGTCCTATCTTAAAGATTCAGTTCAGTAGTTTCAGCAGTTTCGGGTATTCAATTTTAGATTTTTAGTTTTTATTATTTTTTATTATCTAATATTTTAAGAAATGAAACAAAGACGATTATAATTAAGGGTAATTTGGTGGGGCCTCCAGTAATTATTTATAAAATGTCAAAAGTTTTAAGAAGTTTCAAGCAGAATATAAGACTTCCAAGGTCAACTCCATAAGTCAAGTCCTAAATTTCACGGAAACTCTTAAGCTTCATCAAATCTATCAAAAACACCAAAAAAATCTAAATAAATAATAAGTTTTTGATTAATATCAGCCAAATTTTATCTAAAATCACCGAAACCACCAAAACTTCTAACCATCATTGAAAAGTCAAAAAATTTACCCCACAAAGGAACAACACTAAGCTTAAAATGAAAGAATAAGCCATAAAGTTATTGATGATCATAAGAATAAAAAAAGAAAAGAAATTGGTCACCATATGTTCCACAGAAGCCATGGAAATACCATCAGCCTCATCCTTTAAGAAATCCCCAGCAGCACCCAAATTCCTCCGTAGTTCGGGATCACTCATTGAATGAATTTCAGCTACAAGAATACGGGTTGGGAAAGTCAATACATATTTTTAAGTTATTTGCTAAGCCGCAGCAAACATGTTTTAATTATAAACCACAACATGTGACAATATCCATATCAAAGATTTTTAGAATTTTTTTCATAATAACATATAATACAAAATACACAATTGCATATTAAACAAAAGCAAATTTCAATTCCGAAAGACATACAAAATGTTTGTAGAATGACAGAAAGAAGGACAATAGAGCCTAAATTAAGAACCATGCGTATAGAGATACATTTAATAGTATCAGTCATCCATTATGACAGGTAAAAAAGGTGCAATTAACCCAATAAATGTTTCTAAATCAGTCAAAACCAGTCCAAGTTGAGAATTTTGGGACTTCTTTTGGTAGTATTTTTGCTTTTATTTTCATTCAGTGTGTTCCACTTTCAGCAGAAACTGAATGAAATGATCATTTCATCATGACAGGTTGTTATCAGTCAATTGTTTGAGCCTGTATTGTCTGCATACTTGAGGAATTATATTAAGCATGAAAATGCGATTCAAAGTACTCAAGGCTTGGTGTTGAATGGGTGGCGTGGAAAAGATTTAGGTTACCCAAATGCATTTGAAAGGAATCAAACACCACCTTCTATGTTAAGCCACGCCCCTCTTGGCATTTCACAATTCGTTTGCTTCTTAGGTCACTGAATGGCATAGAGCATATTGACACCCAAAAACAAGGGGAAAAATAAGAAAAAAGATGATGTTCAAAGCTGAGATATTTTTACAGTTTAACAAAGCGATTTTTGCTTAGATAGAAACTCTTTAAAATTTTTGTTGTTAATTCATTATGTACATTAAATTTAGATGCACCACACCATATTTAATTAGTATATCAACCCAACATTTAACCTAGCTATAATTTCTTAACTTGCATTACTTTTATAAATGTTATTTTTCTTTCCAAATCTATCTCAGGAAATATCTTTAAAACTTTTGATGCTTCTAGAATAGCCAAGCTAAGCTGTACTTTGATGAAATTGTAAGACTTCACGGGCTGCCTAAAACCATTGTGTCAGACCGAGATGTGAAATTTACCAGTTATTTTTGGAAGACATTATGACATAAAATGGGGACCAAACTGAAGTGGTGAATAGGAGTTTAGGAAATCTGTTAAGGACCTTAGTATGAGAAAACATTCGGGACTGGGACTCTAAGTTGCCTATCGCTAAATTTGCCTACAATAACTTTGTGAACCGAACTACTGGTCTTAGCCCCGCTGAAATAGTGTACGGATACCATCCCAACCAACCCATTGATTTGATTCCCATGAACACTAGAGTTAGGACATCAGAGTCAGCATCATCCTTTGCATCGCATCTACAGGAGTTACATAAAGAAAAAATTAAAAGAAAATTGAGCAAAGTAATGCAAATTATAAATTTATAGCTGATCATAAAAAGAAGAGCTAAAGAATTCGAAATTGGAGACTTTATGATGGTTCGGATCCGTCCAGAGCATTTTCCTCCTGGATCCGCAAAGAAGTTGCATGCGAGAAGCGTCGGACCGTTCAAGAGAATTTCAAAGGTGAATGACAATGCTTACGTACTAGACCTTCCCGAAGGTTCAACATTAATCTCACATTTAACATAGAAGATTTAGTAACCTTCGAGGGACCAAAATTTAACCCATGCAATCCACTTACAAACGAGCCTTATGCGACCATACCTTGTGAGATCACAAGCCTTCCTCCACTCCCAAATTTACCTCCCTTACCCAATGCGGAGACAGTTGAAGCCATATTAGATGATGAGATTATTACTGCGAAAGGAGGGCGGGCGTCGAAGATACTTAGTTCACTGGAAAGAGACCCCGGCGACAGAGGAACGTGGGTTGACCGAGAGGAGCTGCAGAGTCTAGATCCAGACCTTCTGGAGTGGTACGAGAGCTCTAGAGACACTCACTCGACAGGGTCGAGTTTTCTCCATCTGGGGAGAATGATAAGGACATCGACAGACGCTACCAACAATTTTATCCCGGCGAAACCGCAGA